>OY731404.1:26284944-26884944 GCA_963425845.1 Sphenostylis stenocarpa | reverse complement strand
CACCATGGAGGGAGATTCACAGTAGGAGATGGAGGTGAGGAATTCCATTACCGCCTGTGGGTAGACGTGAGTGGGCGGAGATTGGAGGAGGAAGTGCCACCCTATGTTGTCAATGTGGGCACGACCGTCGTGTTAGAAAAGTAGTTTTAAATCAAGAGGGGGGGTGAATTGATTTTTGAAAGTTTTTCGCAATACACAGATTATCTAATTCGAAAATTAAGTTTCTAAAAATCTTTTTGAATTACCAAGCAATCAAACAATATAAGCGCAGCAACTGAAATTAAAGAGAGAAAGGTTAGGAAAGATTTCACCGGTGATTTTATACTGGTTCACCCAATACCAGGGCTACGTCCAGCCTCCAACCAAATTCCAACTGGGTTCCACTAGAATAGATGTTTTACAGACTCACCCTCTTACACCTATTCTAACTCTCCACCAAGAACCAAATTCCAGCTCTTGGAAACCTCTCGCAACCAAATTCCAACATGCAGAGAAACCAAAGGCCCAAATTCCAGTGCACCACACACAAGAACCAAATTCCAGCTCTTGCTTTAACCTTTCCACCAAGAACCAAATTCCAGCTTCTTGGCAACTTTCTACAACAACTGCAGTAAAACTTGTACCCAAATTCCAGGTACAAAACAAGACAAATGAATGAATAGAAATTTAAAAGAAGAAACAAAGAAAGCTCAAACCGGATTACACCAATCCACGACAGTTTCTTCTTCAAAGAAATGCAAAGTGCCTCAAGAAAGATTTCAAAAGAAGTTCACAAAAACAGTTGTGTATCTTTCTTGAAAAATGCTAATAGTTGCTTGTATTGATTGCTTGAATTGTGTCAAAACCGATATTGATCTAAAAGTTTCAAGCAATTCTGCTTTATAAAAGAGTATTTTCAAATCACTGCATTAATTAATCTGTTGAAAGTTTGTTTTAATCGTTGAAATAGCCGCTACAATCTGTTAAAAGTCCTTTCAACCCATTAATGCGTTCTTGATCTTTAACGTAAAATGTTTTAGTTGATACGACCACGTTTTTATCGCTTAAAACGCTTTACAAACATTTTCTAAGTATAAAACAATCGATTGAATCACGTATTAATCGATTGATTTGTTTAAAAACCTTCTTTATAAAACTTTCCAAGTTATTTTAGCTGATATAAAGTCGCTTTCAATCGATTGAAAATCTGCACATATATTTTCAAGTCATTTTAATCGATTGAAAGTTCGTTTTAATCGATTGAAAAGATTTTCTAAGTTATTTTAATCGATTGAAATACGCTTTAATCGATTGAAATAAGTCTGATCGGTCATAATTCAATTCTGATCGATCATAACCAACTCTGATCGGCCATAATCTCATTCTGATCGATCATCCTGACATCCAAAGTAATTTTAATCGATTGAAACGTGTTTTAATCGATTAAAATAGTTCTGATCGCTCATATTTAAGATCTGATCGATTATAATGCATTCTGACCTATTATATTCGAATTCTAATCGTCAATGATTATAAAGAGTTTTAATCGATTAAAAGAAGTTTGTATCGATTAAAATACTGTAAAAACACTTCTTTAAACATTCTAAGTGATTTTAATCGTTTCTTTAAAAACTATATCAGCTTAAAACTATTGTTAAGAAGGTTCTTTGTCAAAATGCTTTTGTTTGATTTGTTTAAAACTATTTTTGAGGCATTTTGCAAGATGAGTGAAGAAGCTTTATGCAAGTGGAAAAGGTAAAGTGGTTTTACCTAAGCTTTCGTTAAGACACACTAAGTCTTCAACTTCCATTCTTCCGAGTGACTTGTTTGATCGCTGCAGAGTTGACCCTTGACTTTATCTTTGACTTCATCAAATCAATGAGATCTTTGCTAGGATCACTTTCAGCTCTCCCCTATTTGATGAAGACAAACACCATTTTGAAAAAACAATCTCTCGCAAAATAAGTCACTTGATAATGCGATTAGGTGAGAAATATAAGAATGTAATAAAGTTTTGTTTCTCCCCTAAAACTTATTTCTCCCCCTAAAACTTATTTCTCCCTAAACTGCTCTTAAATTTATCTTAAAGTGATGCAACTATTTCTCCCCTTTTGACTTCATCAAAAATAGGGAATAGAAGAGAAAAGAATAAAATGTAAGGTTTCGAAAAATATGCTCAAGTTTTTGAAAATACAAAGTGAATCAATATTTCACTCATGAAAAGAATCAATTAAAGTTGATTCAAACTTATCTCCATTAACACGCTTGTAATGAATACAATTAACACGTGTAAAGATAAGGGAATCACGCTTTAGTAGCATGTTTACAGTAAATGACCATTAACTAAAGCCTTTAATCTTTCTTCCTGAATAAAAATCGATTAAAAACAGAGCATAATCGGTTAAAATGTTCTTGGTAAATGATTTTAATCGATTGAAAGAAAAGTTTAATCGATTAAAACATTTAAGATTTTGAAAACATGAAACTTTAGTAAAAATAATCGATTATTTCGATTTTAAATCGATTAAAACAAGAATGAAAACTGTTGTTTAAGTTTATTTAACCGATTAAAAAGTGTTTTTATTAACTAAAACAACCAGATTTTGAAAATCATGATATATCCGATGTGAATATCTCGTATCTAATCTATTGGATATGTAGTGAACTGATTGTCTAGATCAATATCAACTATTTTTCACCGATAATCTACCACTATCGATTTAATTTTAAGTTTGGCTAATTTTACTCGTTATAAGACAGCTTTTAAAAGGTTTTAATCGATCAATGCCCAGCTTTAAAAGAGATTCAGTGGATCTATCATCTACTTCTATCTAAGCCAGCTCAATCTAGATTTAGATCCTAAATCATATTTAACCAAAGCTAGATCAAGAGTCCCTGGTATAACACCAGCTAATATTACAATCCATGCAAAAAATATAAAGATAGAAATAAGCGTAAGATAAAGATGATGAGGGGAACTAGTCATCCCAATTTCCCCGATTGAACCGCTTATCCACCAAACTTGGTGATCATTCATTTGATTCCCACCAATATCAAAAGATAATAGGCTTTCCTTTTGCTGGAACTAATTTTGCTCTATCAACTATTTGAGTCAACAACTCGCCGTCACTCCAGTATCGCAGAATGCATACGTAAACTTTTCCCGAAAAGAAATCTTTTAGCAAGCTTATCGTTATTATTGATCGCATGACATACCATGGTTGACACCACTACTCGGAATTTCTACTACACATCGAGGCATAATCATGTACCGACCAAATCCCACACGTAATGCATGATACCATAAATTGCATGAATCACAGTGTTAATGATGTATCGAGATAGGAATTTTCTTTCATAATAGCCAACCCATTTTGAACCCCGCAGCTTGTCATTATCCAAGCAAATAACCGTATTTTTATTAATGTAGTATGATGGGTGTTATTCTCACTTATAGTGAACCAGCCATCATTATCTTTTGAGGAATGAGTCATTTTTAACTTTGTTGTTTCCAAGTGGTATCATATGCACAAGTGATTAACAAAAAACTTATTCTCGTAGAGTGGGCAATGATTAGTAATGAGGACAGTGATGACAATCAATCCGTAATTCAAAAACAATATAAAATTTATCCCCAGTACCGACCATAAAACATACATTCCCCGTACTCACGTTATTCAATTTTTGAATTGTCGTTCCAGCATTGGTTCCCTTATAGTGTCACCTCGTGACATTGATGATTAAAGCAAATATTCAAAGTTGCACAGCTCCAATGAATTTCACCAAGAGTTTTGAACCAATGCATGCTCAAGATTATTTCGTAAATATTGCTAGGTAATATCAAGAAATCTAATGTAAACATTTGTTCATTGAACTTCCTAGTAATCAACAATTTATTACCGTAATCAACTATCACCTAAAAAATCTATGATAAACTATGTTTTCAGATCCTAACAGCTTTGACCTCGCTTGTAACTAGTGTCTATAAGAAAAGTTACATCCATTCTTTGATAATTTCTTTGATTTTCAGTGTATTACCATGCATCATTCCATGTAAAGTATTAAGAGAAATGTAAACATCTACGATGAATTAATCAATTGTTTTATGAAAGAATCGATTTGTATGGTACAGTAATGTAATAAAAAAATATCACCAGCATTTAAATCGATTAAAACGTAAATGAATCGATTAATTTTGATCCTAAGTGTTTTTAGTTGATATAAATTTATTCTAATCGATTAAAACGACTAAACCAACATTCTGAAAACAATTTAATCGATTATTTCGACATTTCAATCGATTAAAATGGTACTGTAAGTTATTTCAATCGATTAATATTGGTTTATATCAATTAAAACAATTAATTTAAATACACGTAACCTGGTTTCGCAGCTCTGATCTTCAAGGGATTCCCGCACTTGTTCCCGCAAAACAATTAAGTATTTTTCTCGTACCCTTTATAATTATTGGGTCCTGATCATGTTATTTGAAAAGAATTAATCTTTGGAACCCATTTCATTCTCCCTTTAGGAATAGCATACTTTTTAATTCTCGCAGTATTTTACCGAATGCCCTTTTTTCATACAAGAGAAACATTTGATTGTAGAGTATGAATTCCTATTTATTTTTGTTTTATCGGATCTAGATTTAAATCCTATTCCAGCATTTGTCAAAAATTAATTTTTGAGATCCAAGTAATACATCTAGATTGGCTTGCCCCCGAGTGAACTTTGAAACAGCTTTGAGATAAGAATTCAATTTTCTTTTGCAATTCGTAACGCTTTTTGCATGGTTTATTGCATTTACAATCGTAGTTATCATGAATCAGCTTCAAGAATTCATTATCAGCTTCATTTTCACTAACTGCTTTTTCCGGAGAATCAACCTTGTTAACTAGCCGCTTATTTAATCCTTTTAGCCTATCATTTTCTTTTTGAAGTTTCTTAGCCTCCTCATGCATTTCATTAAATACTTCTTGTAATGCATCATAGTTAACTATATTTGAAGAGGAACTAGAACTTACCTGGTCTGGTTTGTGGATTTTGACTCGCCATTAAACAAAGATTGGCTTCTTCATTTTCGTAGTTATCTCGCTGATGACGTATCATTATCATCCCAGGCTATGTAGGCTCTTCTTTTGATTTTTCCTCTTTCTTTTCACTTTGTTTATTTCTCTCTCGGACATTCCATTTTAACATGGCCCCGTTTGCCACAACCATAACATTTAAAGTTAGAAGAATCAGCTTCTTTTCTCATACCTTTTGTGTCTTTCCTTGTCTTGGATCTTTTTCTTGAGGAATTTGTTGAATTTCCTAACAAGCAGTCCAAGGTTCTCATTATCTTCTTCTCGATTCTTGATTTTCTTCAACTTTAAGTGCAATGCTTCGTTCTTCTTCTCGTAGACTTCTTGCTCATTGAATCTTGTGATTTCCATTTCATGTTCTCTCGAGTTTTCCAAACAAAGGAGGCCGTTGTCATGGTGGACGATCTTTTGATTCCGATATTGCAGTTGACTTTTGGCCGCCAGACTCGTCAAGACATTTCAATACTTTAATATTTAGTTCTTCCTTATCAAAGGTCTTACCTAGGCCCATTAAGTGGTTGATGATGTGCGTGAAGCGTTTCGCACATCTCGCGATGCTTTCACCATTCTCGCATTTTGAACAAATTTCATACTCTCTTATCAAGGTGTGCTTTCTCGGCTCTTTTAACATCTCGCAGTCCCTTCATGAGTGACCTCAAGAACATCCCACATCTCCTTGCGTAATTGCACTGGGACACCCCGAAAAATTCATCCATGTTAAGAGCGTAGTAATAATATTTTTTGCATTGCAGCTCACTTTGAACTTTCTTCTTCTCTTCATCATTCAAGCTTGACCATCCTTTATCTCGTAATTAGAGGACCATTAGTAATAACATCCCAAGCATTTCGCCAATGGATTCAATGAAGATTTTCATCCTAATTTTCCGTAAAGGATAACTGCTCCACGTAATAGTGGAGGTCTCGTTAATAGATGCCCCCTCGTAAAACGGTAATCTGTTTTCACCATGGATCAAGAGACTTGAATAACTTTCAAGCACCTTGCTCGATGCCAATTGTTAGAAAAGTAGTTTTAAATCAAGAGGGGGGTGAATTGATTTTTGAAAGTTTTTCGCAATACACAGATTATCTAATTCGAAAATTAAGTTTCTAAAAATCTTTTGAATTACCAAGCAATCAAACAATATAAGCGCAAAGAATCGAAATTAAAGAGAGAAAGGTTAGGAAAGATTTCACCGTAATTTTATACCGGTTCACCCAATACCAGTGGCTACGTCCAGCCTCCACCAAATTCCAACTGGTTCCACTAGAATAGATGTTTTACGTACTCACCCTCTTACACCTATTCTAACTCTCCACCAAGAACCAAATTCCAGCTCTTGGAAACCTCTCGCAACCAAATTCCAACTACAGAGAAACCAAAGGCCCAAATTCCAGTGCACCACACACAAGAACCAAATTCCAGCTCTTGCTTTAACCTTTCCACCAAGAACCAAATTCCAGCTTCTTGGCAACTTTCTACAACAAATGCAGTAAAACTTGTACCCAAATTCCAGTGTACAAAACAAGACAAATGAATGAATAGAAATTTAAAAGAAGAAACAAAGAAAGCTCAAACCGGATTACACCAATCCACAGCGTTTCTTCTTCAAAGAAATGCAAAGTGCCTCAAGAAAGATTTCAAAAGAAGTTCACAAAAACAGCTTGTGTATCTTTCTTGAAAAATGCTAATAGTTGCTTGTATTGATTGCTTGAATTGTGTCAAAACCGATATGATTAAAAGTTCCAAGCAATTCTGCTTTATAAAAGAGTATTTTCAAATCAGCCGCATTAATTAATCTGCTGAAAGTTTGTTTTAATCAGTTGAAATAGCCGCTACAATCTGCTAAAAGTCCTTTCAACCCATTAATGCGTTCTTGATCTTTAACGTAAAATGTTTTAGTTGATACGACCACGTTTTTATCGCTTAAAACGCTTTACAAACATTTTCTAAGTATAAAACAATCGATTGAATCACGTATTAATCGATTGATTTGTTTAAAAACCTCTTTATAAAACTTTCCAAGTTATTTTAGCTGATATAAAGTCGCTTTAATCGATTGAAAAACTGCACATATATTTTCAAGTCATTTTAATCGATTGAAAGTTCGCTTTAATCGATTGAAAAGATTTTCTAAGTTATTTTAATCGATTGAAATACGCTTTAATCGATTGAAATAAGTCTGATCGGTCATAATTCAATTCTGATCGATCATAACCAACTCTGATCGGTCATAATCTCATTCTGATCGATCATCCTCGACATCCAAAGTAATTTTAATCGATTGAAACGTGTTTTAATCGATTAAAATAGTTCTGATCGCTCATATTTAAGATCTGATCGATTATAATGCATTCTGACCTATTATATTCGAATTCTAATCGGTCATAATGATTTCTAAAGGGTTTTAATCGATTAAAAGAAGTTTGTATCGATTAAAATATCGTAAAAACAATTCTTTACAGCATTCTTAGTGATTTTAATCGTTTCTTTAAAAACTATATCAGCTTAAAACTATTGTTAAGAAGGTTCTTTGTCAAAATGCTTTTGTTTGATTTGTTTAAAACTATTTTTGAGGCATTTTGCAAGATGAGTGAAGAAGCTTTATGCAAGTGGAAAAGGTAAAGTGGTTTTACCTAAGCTTTCGTTAAGACACACTAAGTCTTCAAGCTCCATTCTTCTGAGTGACTTGTTTGACTGCTGCAGAGTTGACCCTTGACTTTATCTTTGACTTCATCAAATCAATGAGATCTTTGCTAGGATCACTTTCACGTCGTCTTCCCACCCGAATTCGGTGAGGATGCCGAAGTCCAGCCTCAGCATGGGGTGCCAAGTGTACCCCCGGACGTGTTCTAGGCGGGTGTAGACCCCAAATCTTGCCCGGCCTCCAAATAAAGAGCAGA
The DNA here is from genome assembly GCA_963425845.1 of Sphenostylis stenocarpa. Classification (NCBI taxonomy): domain Eukaryota; kingdom Viridiplantae; phylum Streptophyta; class Magnoliopsida; order Fabales; family Fabaceae; genus Sphenostylis; species Sphenostylis stenocarpa. Next base: position 26,876,980 of record OY731404.1, on the reverse strand, counting down.
TGACCTCCTATTTGAAGATGGACAAGCCTAACAAGCCATTAGGAGAGACTATTAGGCCCCATACTAGGATAGGAGGGAGTTTCTGTACCAAAAAATAAGTTTTCTCGCTTCGAAGGGACGAGACCGCCTTCTGGACAACCCAGACCGTTGTCTCGCCTCGCGTAGGAGGCGAGACCACCGTCTCGCTTAACGAGACGGCGGTCTCGCCACCTACGAAGGACGAGACGGCGGTCTCGTTCACCCAGACGGTGGTCTCGCCATTTTGACAGGACGAGACGACGATCTTGCCATTTTGACAGGACGAGACGGCGGTCTCGACCCTGTCAGACGAGACCGGCGGTCTCGCCACCTGACAGCGCGAAAACCTATAAACAGGGGCTCTCCCCCCCCTCATTTTCACACACCACAGCTGCATAGCTCTCCCTTCTCTCTAAAAACTTCTCTCTAGAATCCCTCTGATGCATTTCCGGAGCTTCTGAGTGCTTTCAAGAGTGATTTTCGGCGTTCGAGAGGTTTTCCGACGTCTTGTAGAGTGAAAGGCTGCCATAAAGCACCCTATTTTTTAGAGAATTAATATAAAAAAGCGTGCTTCGAAGGTTCAAATTCTCTCCCTTCATCTTTACGTTTTTATCTTAAATTATGCAATAGATATTAGGGCCATGTAGTCATACTTTTAAATTCCGCAGAATAAAAAGGGCGAAAGTGTATTTTTCTAGTTTATCAGTAAAATAAGCTGGCCTGTCATAGGGAACCCGAAAGGGGCGTTGTAAAGGGACTAATACTCCCTTTGCACGTAACCAACTCCCTTACCCAACTCTGGTTCTAATGACCAAAGTTGGTTTTCGAAAACCAACGCCTTTTTAAAAACCCCTTTTCCGATGTTTCTGGTAAAAACATCGGTGGCGACTCCATAGAACCCAAACTAAATAAATCCCTGGGTTAGCCCGGTTATCGGACAACCCAGGGATACTTTCGAAAACCTCGCCCCTAGGTTAGCCCGGTTATCGGACAGCCTAAAGGCGTTGTAACCACCAATAAAAAACGCGAAAATCAAAGAAGAGTCGAAAAACCATCGCGTCGCTCCGACCGTTTCCCCCCTTTTTGGGAGGCGGCGACAGATGGCGACTCCACTGGGGAAGCCTAGAGAGTTAATCCCATTTAGTGATGGGCCGGCCTAAACAATAAATAAACCAAGAAAATAACACTTTTGCCCTTAACTTGTATTTATAACATGTTTTATTGTTTGGCTTTAATAACTGTTGCTTGTTTATACTTGCAAATTGCTTGAAGAGTCCCCTGCCTGCCATTCTTGCCGACACCTTGCTCTTGGTGGATTTCTGCCATCAGAAGCAAGGGAGAACACTCCACTGCTGCTCTTTGCTGCTTTATGTGTGGAGCATCACGCACCTCTATGCCTCCAGTCACATGGGGATATTCCCCGACCCCTTGAGAAGCTTCTCCAAGATCCCCCTCCAACGACGTCTGACTGTAGAGTGGAGGGATGAGTTAGAACAAAAGGACGCCAACAGCATATCTTGGGTCTGCCCTTGGTTCCGACCCGGCCCAGTTCTCGTCAGATGCGGGAGCTACCCGAATGTACCCTTGATAGGACTCAGGGGTTGCATAGCCTACTCACCTAGAGTAGCTATGAGACAACTCATGAGGACTCAAACTACCATCTCCCGAGGGGAACTCGGAGGGCTGTGCTTCTTTGGAGACCCGTGCACAATCGCCAACTCACTGACCGTGAGGAAAGCATGGGAGAAGCCAGTCTACATGGGAGACAGAGAGCTAGGAAAAGCTCGGGTGACTGTCACCAGTGACTATGAGGCATGGAGGAGAAGAAGAGAGATGGCCCGACCATCCACCACACCCGCGCCAATCGCCAACAACGAAGAGCTACAGGCACAAGTCAACGCCTTGACCCAGAGGGTAGAAATAATGGGAGCCCAGATACGGGCCCTTGAGGAAAAAGAACAAACCTCTATCCTCACAATTGACGGTCTACAAAGGCAGGGCAAGAAAAAGGATCATGAAATAGAACGCCTCAAGGACCAATGTGCTGACGCTAATGAACAGGCTATCCGAGCATCCAAAACTGCCAGAACCAGCTCGAATAGCCAACTACAGGAAATAACCGCCAGGTCAGCACACCTTGAGGCGGAATCAGCTCAGCAGGCTCAAACGATCAAGGAATTGTCAGAACAACTCCTCCAGGCTCGGCTAGATCTCCGCCAAGAGCGAGAGAACAACAGAAAACTCAGCCGAGGTCTCTATGAGCTACGCATTAAAGAGAAAAGCGGGCTAGCTCAATATGACCAAGTGCTACAAGAAAAAGACCGAGCTGTTGCAAGGCTCGATGAACTAGAAGCCTTGGTCATACATCAAGAGGCGAAGATCAAGGAGGCTCAACAGTACAGCGAAGAAATGAGCCAAGCGATCCGCAAACAAAGCGAAGCACTCGCTCACCATGTCCGGGAAGCCGAGAGAGAATTGCAAAGAAAACAAGACCCGCCTGTGGGTTTCTTTAGGCTTTTCCACTTTTGCCAAAAGACGCTTCGTAGTATGGAATAGGCGAATGTACACCTTTCAAAGAATTAATGAAATCTTTTTCCTTATTTCGTACTTGTCTACTTGCATACATGAGCATGCATTTGCATATTTAATTTCCCCTCCTTCACACTTAATAAATAAGATAATAAAAAGGAAGGATTAACTAACACGTCTTCCAACTCAGAAGAATGGAGAGAAAGCCACTCCTAATAAAGCTCACCCCAACGGTCGAACCACCACAAGAGGGAAATAAACCTCGGCCGTTGGTCCTCAAGAATAAAGAAGAGGGGGCAAGGACGCCAGTGCGACTATTTATGCCAGGTCCTTTCCCCTACGAGTCAAACAAAGTTGTACCGTGGAGATATGGGGAATTTTCACCAATAAAAGAAGAAATAACAAACATAGTCGGCATTGGGGGCACAACTAGAAGTGGAAGAATCTACTCCCCCAAGGACACACAGGAAAATGTCCTTCAAAATAAAGGAAAAAATAAAAAGACCAAAGAAGAAAAAGAAAATAAAGAATCCAAGGAGGAGACAGAGGAATTACTCCAATTTATAAGACAAAGCGAGTATTCCATTATTGACCAGCTCAATCGTACGCCCGCAAAGATCACATTGCTATCTTTGATAATGAGCTCGGAACCACACGGGAACGCCCTACTGAAGGTCTTGAGCGAGGCGCATGTACCTCACACAATATCCCAAGAAAAGGTCGAGAAGATCGTCGGTCACATCATGGCAAACGATCACCTCACCTTCACAGAGGAAGAACTCCCTCTCGAAGGGTCAAAGCACAACAAGCCCTTGCACATCTCAGTCAAGTGCAAGGAATACCTCATTGCCAAAGTTCTTGTGGATAACGGGTCGTCCCTGAACGTGATGCCCAAGTGCACACTCGGATAAGTTGACTATCCAAGGAACCCGCCGCGCCCAAGCAAGCACCATCGTTCGAGCCTTCGACGGGTCAAAACGAGAAGTAGTGGGAGAGATCAAATTGCCAATTCAAGTGGGACCCACTATCTTCGACGTTGATTTCCACGTAATGGACATTACTCCAAGCATACAGCTTGTCTCCTTGGCAGTGCCTTGGATTCACGACGCTAAGGCAATACCTTCAACGCTCCACCAAAAAGTCAAATTCGTAGTGGGTGATAAACCGGTCACGGTCCAAGCGTAAGACGATATCCCGATCGATGGACCGTCTACCCAACCTTATGTGGATGCGGCTGAAGAGGCCCTTGAAACATCTTTTCAAGCGCTCGAAATTGCCAGTATAGAGCGACTTCCCGTAAATACAAAGGTAGCCCGCATGATGTTGAAGCATGGCTACCATCCTCGGCCAAGGGTCGAGGCGATTCCCAAGGAATGAGGGAACCCCTGAATTCAAAGACAATCCCCACAAGTATGGCCTAGGATATAACCCTTTCAAGGGCCAAGCGGGAAGAGCAAAAGGGAAGTCCCCCTTCCGCACACTCAAGCAGATTTTCCGAAGTGGAGGGGTGCAAGCGTCAAAAGCCACTCTAGTCATTAGGAAACCTTTTTCTTTGTTTAAGGGGTGTAAACCCCATGATTGTTAGAGATTATCCCCCGGGGCGAGCCCGACCCCCGGGCATTTCAGGGCACATATTCCCTTATTAATTAATAAAGAATGATTCTTTCTATTTGCTTCTCTTCTTTCTACTTCTGACTGGACCACATAAATAAACCTGTCTAAGTAAACAACAAAGAAAACAACAACAACAAAAAAAAAAAAAAAAAAAAAGCGGAAAAAGAAAGAATAAGAAGCGCTTCCAAATAATCAAACTTTCATCATTGCTATCATCATCAAGTTAGCTGATTAGAAGCACATAAAAATAAGACTTCACTTAAGCCATGAAGAAAGTCACGCTTCGCCAATACCGTGAACAAAAAAATAAATCCACACAAAAAAAAAAAACAAAGAAAAAGCCCGGAGAAGCCAAAGGCCAAAGAAAAGGGCAAATTACCCGGTAGGAAACCCACTAAGGGGGCTACGCAAAAAATAGGGTCAACCCGGTAGGATACCCGAACAACAATAAAGGGTAACCCGGGCAAAAGTTAGGGTTACAAATAAAGGTCCGCTAGGTTCCTCCAAAATTTTACAAGAGAGAGAAACTAGACAAAAGATAGGGCCAACACACAGTATCCTAGTTCGAAAACCCAAAAGGGCGATCTAGGGAAGTCGATTAACTATCTAAAAAGCAATGAAAATAAAACCTAAGAGCGCAGATACAAGAAAGAAGAAAGAGGAAAATATTTGCTTAGACAAAGCCTAAACACCTAAGCTTAACCTCAGCCAGCCATTCTTACAAATCCTTTTATCAATAAAAATCAACCCTCTAAAACACAAACCATTGATTTTTACCTCCTTTATTTCTTTTCTCTTGACCCTCACGACAATATTCTAATAATTAATTTGGGAATATGGAGGCGTATAGTCAACAAGAGGATTGAAATCCCTAAAGCAAGGAAAAAGGGACACTACATGACAAAAGTGCCCTACAAAAGAAAAAACGAAAAAGAAAAAGAAAAGAAAAGCAAGAAACTACCCTTCGGTCACAAAAAAAAAAAAAAAAATCTGGCATGGTACAGCCAAAAGTAAACACAGCGAATCAGAAGGCTTTCAGCACAACGAGACACGTTGGTTAAAATCCTTCTGAAAACTTAATCAAAATAGGCATTATAGGACATCAAAGCATAAAAAACATTGCATGCATAAAATGTTTTTTAGACCAGGTCCTATTACTTCTTTCAAAAAATAGAAAACACAAAAAATAAAAATTTTCTCTTCCGCAAAACGAGACCGCCGTCTCGTTTACCCGGCAGGACGAGACCGCCGTCTGGACCAACCAGACCGCCGTCTCGTCGCTGGCAAAAACGAGACCGCCATCTCGGTACACCAGACCGCCGTCTCGACCGGGAGGAGAAACGAGACCGCCGTCTCGTCCACCCAGACGGCGGTCTCGATCTGGAAATATTTCCCTATATATAGGGGGCGCGGCTTTGGGCTTCCTCACAACTCCCTTTGCCTCCGTAACCTCCTCTCCCTCAACTCCCGCACTCCCAAGCCTCTTCTAGTCAAGATGTTCGGCAGAAGGGCTTCTAGAAAGAGAAGGAGCACCGCCGGTGCTAGTAGTTCCGCAGCACCACCACCCCGAGACCCTTCCCGGCCTAGCGCCACAACACCGGACCCGTCTTGAGAACATCCGGACCTACCGGTGGCACCCTATGCTCAAGCTGGATTTTAACATCCTGGCCGAGTTCGGATGGGAGGACGACGTCCGGGCCCATCTAGACAAGCATTGGGTGGGGATTCCGTCGCATCCACCACCTACACATGTGTACCCACAAGCGGTATCGGAGTTCTTAGCCTCCGTTTCTTACTCCGAGAGCCCCTCCACGGTCCCGGGCCTACAGCCCACTCAGATGGTGACATATTTTATAGGTGGGCAGTACCAGACTTCCACCCTCCGAGAATTCAACGTGGCCATCGGGTTCGTCCGGCCCGAGGAGGCCATGACCCAGGAGTACCGTGACGCCATCTGCTCACGGCCCGCCCACCTTACTGCTACCGAGATGTGGCGTGAGCTCACAGGAGCCACCACATTGCCCACGCTGATGAGGGGATCTGCGCTTCCCCCAGCACTCCGCATCTGCCACAAGCTGCTGGCTGGAACTATACACGGGAGGAAAGAGAGCCAGGGCAAAATATCCCTCCCTGACCTCTTCATACTATACTGCATGAGCCAAAGGCGGCGCTGCAACCCCGGGTACTTCTTCCTGAGATCCCTCAAGGACTTCGAGAACAGATCTGCAGGAGCCGTCCTCATTGCTCCCCTCATCACCCCCTTGGCAGAAAGGTTTGGGTGCCTTGGCCGGGAAGAGCTGGCCCACAATCTGCGACCCGAATCCATCGGCGGGTCGATCTTGGTCAGCATGGGAATGCTGATCCGCAGAGGGAATCAGCTGGCTCTCCACCCCACCCTGGATTTCGTATTGGAACTCCAGGATGTAATGCAGGAAATGCCTACATCTCCCGACGTCCGAGCAGCAACGAAGCAGACAGCGAGCCGCCCGGTATACGTACGACTTCGCCGGCATGCACCTCCACATGAACGACCTATGCCAGCAGCTCAACGGTATGACTGTGAGGCAAGAACAGGTGTCCCAGAGGCATGATCAGCTCTCCCAAGCGGTGGAGCAATTGTCCCAAAGGCAGGAGGCCTTTGACACCCGACTGGGGGAAATGTACCAGTACCAACAAAGCATGCGCCAGGATTGGGCAACTTTTCAGCAGAGGTACCAGGATGAAGTCCAAGAGCAGGAGGACTTCAGATACCATATGTACCAGCATTACCCTCCCCAGGGATCGGGCCCAGAAGATAGCCCCTAGGGATAGTAGCTCCAAAAATAGGGTTGTAATAAAATTTTCCCAATAAATAAAATTCTATTTCACGCATCTTTTTGCCATCCTTTCCAAAAGTCGGCGTAACAAAAAAGATTAAAAAATAAAAGACACACGCTCAATAAAAAGCCAGAATCCGAAATCGCGAGAAAAAAGAGATAAAATCGCAAGAAAAAGGCAGGATTAAGCCATCACAACAACCAACAAAATTTCTACAAGAGTCGAACGAACACAAAATCCTCGGCGCAGCCCGAACGACCATTCCAGAAAGATCCAACCACAAATTACCAAAACACAGAAATCATGTTGAACATTCAAGGACTTGATGTTGCAAATAATGATCATGAAGAATGTTGATTTTGATGATGATCCAAGAGCTTAAAGACTTAGAGTATTGAAGATTGAAGATTGATGATTTCTGTATTGTAATAACTCTGTTTTAGTTTGATTGAGTCTGTAATTATAGAATCTAAGATAGCCGGTACATAGTCTGTAACTTAGAAGCTTCAAAATGCTCAAATTTATCATGCAGGCTCGGCTTTAATCGATTATATAGGTAAATAATCGATTAAAACAGTGAGAAAACCACTTTCTATACAAAGTCACTGTTTTAATCGATTAAACAGCAAAATAATCGATTATTTTGTACTGTTCCGTACAGATAATCGATTATTTCACCAAATAATCGATTAATCCAGAGAGGTTTGGGTTCTGTCGTATTTGGCTCTGTTTTAATCGATTATCACTCCAAATAATCGATTATTTCAGTCTGGTTTTCATTTTAAATTTCAAATTAACCCTATTTTCGAAAACCCAATTACCAAGAACCCTAGTTTCGAAATCCCCAATTTCTAAACCCTAATTTCCCTACTTAAACTCTGCTTTGGCACTCAGAAAAGAAGAACAACTCTTTCCATACAAAAGTTAAGTACTGTGAGTGCCAGAGAATTGTTTGTTGCAAGGAAAGGGGGCTTTTGGAACCTGGTGTGGGCTAGAAGCGATAAGAATCACTAAGTGGAGTTCTTAGTGGATTGTGTGTTGTGCCGTCTCCTGGGAAAGCTGTTCTTCATCTCTTGTGGATTTCAAGAGAGGTGTTGTCTTTACTTTATCTCTTTGATTTGTAAACTGTTTGTAACAATTTGTTCTTAGTGACAGCGTTAATCCTCTTTTGAGTGATTAGCAAATGGACGTAGGGTCTTTTGATCTGAACCAGTATAAACCTACCGTGTAATCTTCTCTACTCTTCTCTATTTACATTTCCGCAGCTTTTAATCGGTAAAATTTGGGGAAAATTTTGAAAACCTAATTTTTATTAAGAAACCAATTCACCCCCTCTTGGTTTTTGTCCGACCACGCGAACATCTCGCCTGCGCGATTCTAACAAGTGGTATCGGAGCTTGCTTTGATAGTCATTCAAACTTTTCGAAAATGGCTGGACAAAATCAAACTTTTGCCGAAGGTGCGTCTATCAACAGACCCCCACTTTTTGCGGGTCAAAATTATCCTTTTTGGAAAGTACGTATGCAAATATTTTTAGAGTCTCGTTGATAGAGGCATTTGGGACGCAATTTTAAATGGTCCATTTGTTCCTAAAACTACCGAGAACGGTGTTGACGTTCTTAAACCTATTTCTAGATGGACTCGAGAAGAAAGTCGAAAAGCACAATTTGATGTTAGGGCTAGAAACATTATTTCATCTCGCTCTAACCCTTGATGAGTTTTATAGAATTTCAGTTTGTAAAAGTGCACAGGAAATGTGGGAAATGCTAAGGGTGACCCACGAAGGAACCGACGACGTCAAAAGAGCACGTAAAAATTCTTTAATCCAAGAATACGAGATGTTCCGATGCAACCCGGCGAAACGATTTTCGACGTTCAGAAACGTTTCACTCATATCGTGAACCATCTCACCGAACTAGGTAAAATTTTTGACGTTGATGAATTAAATGTTAAAATTTTGAAATCTCTCGGATAGGAAATGGCAACCTAAGGTGACGGCCATCTCGGAGTCACAAAATCTTGCCACTATGTCTATGGCGGCGTTATTTGGAAAGCTTAGGGAGCATGAACTTGACCTTGGAAGACTAAATGAGGAAGAGGGTCAATATCAAAAGAAGAACCTAGCTTTTAAGACCGAGATTTCAAAAAGCAAAAATAAGAAAGAAGAAGAAGAAGACTCCGAAATTGATGAAGAAGAGATGAGTCTTTTTATAAAGAAGTTCACCAAGATGATGAAAGCAAAAGGAAGACATCCTTTCAAAGGTAAGGGAAAGGTAAAAGAAAATTCTTCCGTTAATATAAAATGCTTTGGTTGTGGTGAAGCGGGGCATATAAAGACCGAATGCCCAAACAAGAAAAATGATGAACACAAGGGCAAAAAGCAATTCAAGAAGAAAGCATATATTGCTTGGGATGACAAGTGATTCAAATTCAGAATCAAGCGACTTGGAAATAGAAGCAAACAATTGCTTAATGGCAAATGACAACATTTCTTCAGATTTTGAGGTTAGTGATTCCGATTCATCCTCTAGTGAAGAAAATGACCATGATGAATTGCAAAATGCTTATAATGAGTTATTTACTGCATTTATGGATATGAAAAACGAATTTAAAGTTGTAAAGAAAAATCTAAGAAGATCCGAAAAGGAAAATGAGTCCTTAAAATTGAAAATTGCATGTTTAGAAGAAAAGGAGGTAGCTAATACGAAAATTGTATGCTTAGATGAGAATAAGGACTTAGCTTGTGCAAATTGTAAAGAGCATGAATATGACATAGATATTCTTAACCATTTGCTTGACAAAGCCGAAAAAGAAATTGATGATCTTAGGAAGCATGAAATGGTAATTGCTCAAAATAATGTAAATCAAAGAGTTCCTTTGAAAAAGAGTAAATCTAAAAAGAAAAGAATATGGGTAGAAAAAGGAACTAGAGCATGTCATGTTAATAATGTATCTTGTTCTAAAGCTACTCCAAATGCATGCTTCTATTGTATGAAACAAGGTCACACTTCAAATAAGTGTAAAATTAAACATTTTGGTGTTCCTAAAGGTAAATATATTTGGGTTCCAATTGTTAAATAAATCTATTTGTATCTTGTATTTATTCAAAGAAAATGGATCATTTAGTATGTTTTAAACAGAATGATTAGGTAAAAACATTTTATCTTTTCTATTGCATGAAGGTTCTTCACTTAAAGATTTTTGCGAAAAGCCTCTAAAATTATTTTAAACAACTAAAAACAAAGTATTTTTACAAAAGCTTTCTTAAAACATGTTTTTAATCGATGCAGCTTTGAAAGAACCAAATAAAATCACTTAGAATGTTCAAAGAAGTGTTTTTACAGTATTTTAATCGATACAACTTGTTTTTAATCGATTAAAACCATTTAGAACTCATTATGATCGATCAGATTTTTATTATGAGCGGTCAGAATCTTTTAAATCGATTAAAAACATGTTTCAATCGATTAAAATCACTTAAAGAGTCGGATGATCGATCGAATCAAATTATAAGCGATCGAATTCTTTTCAATCGATTAAAACACGTTTCAATCGATTAAAATCATTTAAAGGGTCGGATGATCGATCAGAATGCAATTATGACCGATTAGAATCAGCTTATGATCGATCGAATTTAGTTATGACCGATCGAACTCTTTTAATCGATTAAATCTCGTTTCAATCGATTAAAACAACTTAAAAAAATTCTACACTGCGTTTTAATCGATTAAAAGAAGTTTTAATAGATTAAAACTGCACTTTTAACAGATTAAAAGAATCTTTTAACAGATTAATTAAACCAGCAGATTAATTAAAAGAAGTTTTGCAAGTATTTAAATAGATTGTTATGTCTCTAACCCCAAGGACCCAAAAGTTGTGGGGACCTAAGTTTATATGTTCTTGTGTTGTAGGAAACTTTCAAATCAAAGAAGTCTATGTGGTATCTTGATAGTGGATGCTCAAAACATATGACTCGGAGATAAAACGAAATTTGTTAGTTTCAAAGCCAAAGAACAAGGATATGTGACTTATGGGGATAACAACAAAGGAAAGATTCTCTGAATTGGAAACATAGGTGGTGCAAACACATTGGAGATTAAGGATGTGCTTCTTGTTGATGGATTAAAGCATAACCTTCTTAGCATAAGCCAATTGTGTGACAAAGGATTCAAGGTAACTTTTGAAAGCAAATTTTGCACCATACATTTAGTAAATTCCGAAAAAGTAGAATTAAAAGGCATTAGGCATAACAACATATATTTGATTGATTTGGATTGGTTACATGAGTCTAGTATAACATGTTTAGTTGCTAAGGAAGAGAACCCTTGGTTATGGCATAAAAGAGCGGCTCATATAAATATGCATCACTTGAATAAATTGATATCAAAAGACTTAGTTATTGGATTGCCTAAGTTAAAATTTGAAAAAGATAGATTGTGTGATGCATGCCAAAAAGGTAAACAAGTAAAATCATCATTTAAATCAAAGAATGTGATTTCCACTTCAAAACCCCTAGAATTATTACACTTAGATTTATTTGGACCTTCTAGGATAAAGAGCTTTGGTGGAAATTATTATGGACTTGTAATTGTTGATGATTACTCTAGATACACTTGGACATTTTTCTTAACTATGAAAAGTGAAGCTTTTAAGGTCTTTAGAAAATTTGCAAAACAAATACAAAATGAAAAGGACCTAAGAATTAAAGTTTTAAGAAGTGACCATGGTGGTGAGTTTCAAAATGAAAAGTTTGAGAATTATTGTGAGGAAAATGGTATATTACATAATTTTTCTGCTCCTAGGACTCCCCAACAAAATGGTGTAGTTGAGAGGAAAAATAGGTCATTAGAGGAACTTGCAAGAACTATGTTAAATGAATCTAATGTTCCTAAATATTTTTGGGCTGATGCGGTTAGCACTGCATGTTATGTTTTAAATAGAATGCTCGTTAGGTCAATTATAAAATCTACTCCATATGAATTGTTTAAAGGTAGAAAACCTAATGTTGCTCATTTAAAGATTTTTGGATGTAAATGTTTTGTGCTAAATAATGGAAAGGACAATCTAGGAAAATTTGACTCAAAAGCCGATGAGGGCATTTTTCTAGGTTATTCTTTAACTAGCAAGGCATATAGAGTGTTTAATAGGAGAACTTTGAATATAGAAGAATCTATACATGTTACCTTTGATGAGATTGTAGACCTTGGGGGAAATCCTCTTGAGTCAAATAAAAGACTTGCAAGTGATGATAAATATATAAGAGAGGCCCTTGATGAATTATACTTGGAAGATAATGTGCCTTCTCAAACTCCTCAATTAGCAAAAGAATGGCAATCACCTAGAGGACTCTCAATGGACAACATTATAGGGGACATCTCAAAAGGGGTAAGAACTAGAAATATGAATAATTTCTGTATGTCTGTTGCTTTTGTGTCACAGATTGAACCTAAAAACATTGAGGAAGCACTTAAAGATGATCAATGGTGCATAGCCATGCAAGAAGAACTTAACCAATTTGAAAGGAATCAAGTCTCGGGAACTAATCCCAAGAGAAGAGTCACATCAAGTTATTGGAACTAAATGGGTATTCGAAATAAGCTTGATGAAGATGGTAATATAACAAAGAATAAAGCTAGACTTGTTGCAAAAGGCTATTGTCAGGAGGAAGGTATAGATTATGATGAAACTTATGCTCCTGTGGCCAGGTTAGAGGCTATACGCCTACTTCTTGCTTATGCATCTATGATGAAATTTAAATTATATCAAATGGATGTTAAGAGTGCATTTTTAAATGGTTTTATCAAAGAAGAAGTGCATGTAGAGCAACCCCCTGGATTTGAAGATTTTAATAATCCTAATCATATTTTCAAATTGAAGAAAGCATTATATGGATTAAAACAAGCTCCTAGATCTTGGTATGAAAGGCTAAGTAGTTTTCTAACTGCAAATGATTTTTCAAGAGGAAGAATTGATTCTACACTGTTTATTAAGAAAGTTAAAGAACATATCTTATTGGTCCAGGTATATGTTGATGATATTATTTTTGGATCAACTGATAATTCTTTGTGTGTAGAATTTGCTAAGATTATGCAGGGAGAATTTGAAATGTCTATGATGGGAGAATTAACATTCTTCCTTGGACTTCAAATCAAGCAACTTAAAGATGGCATTTTCATCTCTCAAACTAAATACTGCAAAGAGATTCTCAAAAAGTTTGGTATGGACACCTCAAAGGAAGCTAACACACCCATGGGAACTTCATGCTATCTAGACAAGGATGAATCAGGTTTGGAAGTTAATCAAACTATGTATAGAGGTATGATAGGATCACTATTATACTTAACTGCTAGTAGACCTGATATTATGCATTTTGTCTATGTGTGTGCTAGATTTCAGGCTTGTCCTAAAGAATCTCACCTAATTGCAGTAAAACATATTTTAAAATACTTAAAAGGAACTACTGGATTTGGCTTGTGGTATCCGTCTGATGCTTGTATGAGTTTAATAGGATATTCTGATGCTGATTATGGTGGCTGTAAAATTGATAGAAAAAGCACTAGTGGAACATGTCATTTGTTAGGTTCATCCTTAATATCATGGCATTCTAAGAAACAAGCATGTGTAGCTTTATCTACCACTGAAGCTGAATATATTGCAGCTGGTAGTTGTTGTGCTCAAATTCTGTGGATGAAACAACAATTAGAGGATTATAACATATATTTAAATGACATTCCATTAATGTGTGATAATACGAGTGCAATTAATCTAACTAAGAATCCAGTAATGCACTCTAGGACCAAACATATTGAGATTAGACATCACTTTTTAAGAGATCATATCAGCAAAGGAAACTGCAAAATAGAGTATGTAGACACTAAACGTCAATTAGCAGATATATTTACTAAGCCTCTACCCAAGGATAGATTCTATGATCTAAGAAGAGACTTAGGGATATTAGAAATAGCTTAAATTCTGCTTAATTTGACTGTTTCTGGATGATTGTTATGTTAAAATTCGTGGTGTAGCATGTTCATAGGTTATTATGCATATAAATCTCAAAAACTTGATATAGCCTCTGGAATAATCGATTACTGGAAGTAATAATCGATTATTTTTCCTCAAAACGTCCAAAACAGGGTATTCTCCTCTGGAATAATCGATTATTTCGTGAAATAATCGATTAAATGCCTCTGATAATCGATTATTTGCTAGAAATAATCGATTAAAGCTGTCTGATATAGGAATAATCGATTATCTTGAAATATAATCGATTAAAATACGACCAGTTTGCCTCCTAGTCGTTGCCAATGGATATTTTGCCATGGAATCTCTTCTATATGACCGTTGGAAGTGTTTTCTCTATAAATAGAGACATCTAGGTCAATTATACTCACTTCTAACTCTTGTAATCAAGTTTTCTTGAAATCTATACTCTCTTTGCTTCATTATTCCCTCACTTGTCTCCAAAATCTCTTCAAGTTTATCTATTCTTTCTAATGGCCTCATCATCCCGCCCTAAGATTCCTACAAGAAGAAGATCTGCACCTTCTTCTCTTTCCCGTCCTAATTCCGTTGAAGGATGGATTTCGATACTGGAAGGGCAACAAGAATTTCTGATGTACTGGAAGGAACGTGCCATCATTTCTCCTAAGTTTCTCATTGGTGAGCAATTTATACATAGAGGGTTTAATTTTCCAAATCTTCTTGAAATTCAAGGAGTTCTCCCATTTATCCAAATGCAAGGTACTTACTATCCTGACTTAGTTAGGGTATTCTTTTCTAGATTTAAGTTTAGGAATCAAATTGCTACATCCCGTGTAAAAGGAGTGACCATAATTCTAGATGATGATATTTGGGAAAATGTTGCTCACTTCCCAATTAGAGAAGATGCTATTAACGTTTATGGTGAGCTAGATGATTTTGACAGGTTCCTAGCTTATAGATCTTTTTTGCGGAATCTCTCCATGGAGATTGGACGTATTCTTCATGCTCGGACCCTTGAAGAAGGAAGAACGCATGATTCTTCATTTGCTTGTCTGGATTTTATGTCCCCGGCCACAAATCATGCCCAATGCTCTTCTATTGATCTTCGCATTATTCATGCCATAATGAATAATGAACCTTTAGATTGGGGTGTTCTTGTCACAATGACAATGTTAAAGGCCAAACGTCATCCAACATTCAAAATTCCATATGCTCTTCTTGTATCCCGAATTCTTGAATATAAAGGAGTCAATGTCGAAGGTGAACAAGTTGTCCGAACTACTAACTTGAACCGCATGCTGGACAGACACTTTGATTCATCTACAAATGGTGCGGGTCAATGACATCTATGTTCATAAAGATGACGTCCAAAATCAAGGTGATGCAATTGAAGACTCGGATGAAGATATGCCTCCAGCAGCTGAATTTCCCTCTACCCAAATCCAAAATATAGGAACATCTCTTCTCATCAAGAATGAAGACAATCCATGGAAGATATGCTTTCCGACATGAATCAAAGAATGCAATCATTCTTCAATCTTTCTGGTGTACGGCATGATGAAATTATTCGCCGTATATCCGATGTAGATGATAGAGTGGGTAGATTAGAAAATAGATTTGATACTCACTTTAATGATGAGGATAGTGAAGAATTTTAGATTTTATTAATATCTTTATATTGTAATGAATGAATGATTATGAAATAAAATTTGATGTTTCTTTCATGCTATGATTGAGGGGGAGCTTTCTCTAACTTATGCATATTTTGAGGAGGAGCTCTTATGATTGATGTTGCAGAGTTCTTTTTGATTATAATCAAAATAGGGGAGAAAAATTTAAAGCCTATGATTCAATATTAATTTTATCTCGGTATGTTTAATGTGTTTGTTAGTATGACAGATAAAACAGGTTATTACAAGGGCTTTAAAAAGATAATTTTGATCATCATAAAAAAGGGGGAGATTGTTGAACATTCAAGGACTTGATGTTGCAAATAATGATCATGAAGAATGTTGATTTTGATGATGATCCAAGAGCTTAAAGACTTAGATTATTGAAGACTGAAGATTGATGATTTCTGTATTGTAATAACTCTGTTTTAGTTTGATTGAGTCTGTAATTATAGAATCTAAGATAGCCGGTACATAGTCTGTAACTTAGAAGCTTCAAAATGCTCAAATTTATCATGCAGGCTTGGCTTTAATCGATTATATAGGTAAATAATCGATTAAAATAGTGAGAAAACCACTTTCTATACAAAGTCACTGTTTTAATCGATTAAACAGCAAAATAATCGATTATTTTGTACTGTTCCGTACAGATAATCGATTATTTCACCAAATAATCGATTAATCCAGAGAGGTTTGGGTTCTGTCGTATTTGGCTCTGTTTTAATCGATTATCACTCCAAATAATCAATTATTTCAGTCTGTTTTTCATTTTAAATTTCAAATTAACCCTATTTTCGAAAACCCAATTACCAAGAACCCTAGTTTCGAAATCCCCAATTTCTAAACCCTAATTTCCCTACTTAAACTCTGCTTTGGCACTCAGAAAAGAAGAACAACTCTTTCCATACAAAAGTTAAGTACTGTGAGTGCCAGAGAACTGTTTGTTGCAAGGAAAGGGGGCTTTTGGAACCTGGTGTGGGCTAGAAGCGATAAGAATCACTAAGTGGAGTTCTTAGTGGATTGTGTGCTGTGCCGTCTCTGGGGAAAGTTGTTCTTCATCTCTTGTGGATTTCAAGAGAGGTGTTGTCTTTACTTTATCTCTTTGATTTGTAAACTGTTTGTAACAATTTGTTCTTAGTGACAGCGTTAATCCTCTTTTGAGTGATTAGCAACTGGACGTAGGGTCTTTTGATCTGAACCAGTATAAACCTACTGTGTAATCTTCTCTACTCTTCTCTATTTACATTTCCGCAGTTTTTAATCGGTAAAATTTGGGGAAAATTTTGAAAACCTAATTTTTATTAAGAAACCAATTCACCCCCCCTCTTGGTTTTTGTCCGACCACGCGAAGGATCGGCTCTGTCAGAAGGAGTTCCTGAGGTCTTACCACGTGTTCACCGAAGGGATCGGCTACACCAGAAGTAGTATCTCAGAAGTGCACGAACACCAAAGTCTTCCCCAGAAGATCAACCGCCGCAAGACGGGACGTCTGAAGGGCAACCGGGCAAGAGGGTCAACTCCTTTACCCCCCAGTCGATCATCCCGGCACAGAAGGCCAGCAGTCGACTGGACGGGTAAAGGGGGGGCAGCTGTAGACCCCAAATCTTGCCCGGCCTCCAAATAAAGAGCAGAAGACCTCCTATTTGAAGATGGACAAGCCTAACAAGCCATTAGGAGAGACTATTAGGCCCCATACTAGGATAGGAGGGAGTTTCTGTACCAAAAAATAAGTTTTCTAGCTTCGAAGGGACGAGACCGCCTTCTGGACAACCCAGACCGCCGTCTCGCCTCGCGTAGGAGGCGACACCGCCGTCTCGCTTAACGAGACGGCGGTCTCGCCACCTACGAAGGACGAGACGACGGTCTTGTTCACCCAGACGGCGGTCTCGCCATTTTGACAGGACGAGACGGCGGTCTCATTGGACGAGACGACAGTCTCGACCCTGTCAGACGAGACCGGCGGTCTCGCCACCTGACAGCGCGAAAACCTATAAATAGGGGCTCTCCCCCCCTCATTTTCACACACCACAGCTGCATAGCTCTCCCTTCTCTCTAAAAACTTCTCTCTAGAATCCCTCCGACGCATTTCCAGAGCTTCTGAGTGCTTTCAAGAGTGATTTTCGGCGTTCGAGAGATTTTTTGACGTCTTGTAGAGTGAAGGGCTGCCATAAAGCACCCTATTTTTTAGAGAATTAATATAAAAAAGCGTGCTTCGAAGGTTCAAATTCTCTCCCTTCATCTTTACCGTTTTTATCTTAAATTATGCAATAGATATTAGGGCCATGTAGTCATACTTTTAAATTCCGCAGAATAAAAAGGGCGAAAGTGTATTTTTCTAGTTTATCAGTAAAATAAGCCGGCCTGTCATAGGGAACCCGAAAGGGGCGTCGTAAAGGGACTAATACTCCCTTTCCACGTAACCAACTCCCTTACCCAAATCTGGTTCTAATGACCAAAGTTGGTTTTCGAAAACCAACGCCTTTTTAAAAACCCCTTTTCCGATGTTTTTGGTAAAAACATCGGTGGCGACTCCATAGAACCCAAACTAAATAAATCCCTGGGTTAGCCCAGTTATCGGACAACCCAGGGATACTTTTGAAAACCTCGCCCCTAGGTTAGCCCGGTTATCGGACAGCCTAAAGGCGTTGTAACCACCAATAAAAAATGCGAAAATCAAAGAAGAGTCGAAAAACCATCGCGTCGCTCCGACCGTTTCCCCCCTTTTTGGGAGGCGGCGACAGCGGGCCTCGTGTAAGGGTGAGAGCTGTGTGGGATCTTGTGGAGTGGGGGCTATGGAGCTATTGGGGCCAGAAGAACCCCTTCGCTTTCTGGATGAGTCTCCTCTATGCATTTTGTTGGTAGGATGCTTGAATATAGGAGAAAGGAAGGTAGGAGTGCAAGAGAGAGTGTTTGAGACTGCCCCTAGGCACCCCTATATATAGGATTTTTGGCCAACCTCGGGACCGCCGTCTGGAAGATCGGGACCGCCATCTCGAATTTGCAGGATTCGGGACCGCCGTCTGTAACCTCGAGATGACGTTCTCGACTTTGGCTTTAAACGAGACGACCGTCTAGCCAAGCGAGAAGGCAGTCTCGTTTTTGGCCAAATCGAGACGGTGGTCTCGGCGGTCTCGTTTCAATGCAAGTCGAGACGGCGGTATGGAAGCGGGAGATGGCAGTCTCGTTTTTTAGATGATTTTTTTTTTGAAGAAAATATGACCTTGTTCAAAAACATTTTATGCATGCAATGTTTTCATGTTTGATGTCCTATGATGCCTATTTCATTAGTTTTTTAGAAGGATTTAACTGACGTGTCTTGTAGAGACGGGTGTCTTCTGATCTTTGTTCCTTCTGTTGTACTTGGTTGTACCATTCCGGACCTCAGGTGACCGAAGAATAATTTTCTTTTTTCCTTCCCTTCTTTTTTTTTTATTTTTTTTAAGAGCACACTTTGCCATATTGGTGTCCCTTTTTCTTCACTTTAGGGGTTTCAATCCTCTTGTTGACTATACGCCTCCATATTCCCAAACTAATTGTTAGAATAATGTTGTGAGGGTCAAGAGAAAAGAAGTAAAGGGGAAATTCAACGACTTGTGTTTTAGATGGTTAATTTTATTTAGAAAGGATTTTGTAAGAATGGCTGGCTAAGGTTAGGCCTAGGTGTTTAAGCTTTTTGTCTAAGCAAACGTTTCCCTTTCTCTCTTTTTTTTTTTTTTATGTTTGTGCCTTAGCTTATTTCCATTGCTTTTTATGGATGGTTGATTTCCCTAGATCGCCCTTTGGGTTGTCGAACTAGGATATTGTGTTTTGGTCCTATCTTTTGTCTAGGTTCTTTTTTTTGTTTTTGTTTAGGAAATCCTAGCGGACCTTATTTTGTAACCCTAATTTTTGCCTAGGCTACCCTTTATTTTTGTTCGGGTGTCCTACCGAGTTGACCCTATTTTTTTGCGTAGCCCCCTTAGTGGGTTTCCTACCAGGTATTTTGCCCTTTTCTTTTGGCCTTTGGCTTCTATGGGCTTTTTCTTTTTTGTTATTATTTTTTTTTTCACAATATCGGCGAAGCATGACTTTCTTTATGGTGAGGTAAAGCCTTATTTTATGCTTCTAATCAACTAGCTTGATTGTAATGGCAATGGCAAATTCTGATTAATTGGGCGCGCTTTTTATTCTTCTTTTCTTCTCTTTTTTTTGTTTACTTAGCCAAGGTTATTGTGAGGTCTAGTCATGAAATAGCAAGAAAAGAAGAAGATAGTAAGAAGTATATTCTTTATTAATTAATAAGGGAATATGTGCCCTGAAATGCCCGGGGGTCGGGCTAGCCATCCCTTAAGTAAAGAAAAAGATTTCCTAATGACTAGGGTAGCTCTTGACGTTTGCATCCCTCCGCTTCGGAATATTTGTTTGAGTGTGCGGAGGGGAGACTTCCCTTTTCTTCCTTCTGCTTGACCCTTAGTAGGGTCATATCCTAGGCCACATTTGTAAGGATTATCTTTGAATTTTGGGGGTTCCCTTATGCGTTGGGAATCTGCCCCCAATCCTTGGCTAGGATGGTAACCATGCTTCATCATCATGTGGGTTACCTTTGTGTTTTTGGGAAGTCTCTCTACACTGGCAATTTCGAGCGCTTGAAAAGATGTTTCAAGGGCCTCTTCAGCCGCATCCACATAAGGTTGGGTGGACGGTCCACTGATCAGGATGTCGTCTTCTACTTGGACCGTGACCAATTTGTCATCCATTATAAACTTGACTTTTTGGTGGAGCATTGAAGGTACACCCTTAGCGTCATGAATCCAAGGCCTGCTGAGGAGACAACTATATGCGGGAGTAATATCCATTACATGGAAATCGACATTGAAGATAGTGGGTCCGACTTGGATTGGCAAATTAACTTCTCCCACTACTTCTCATTTTGATCCGTCGAAGGCTCGAACGATAGTGCTATTTGGGCGCAGACGGGTTCCTTGGATAGTCAACTTGTTGAGTGTGCACTTGGGCATCAAGTTCAAGGATGACCCGTTATCCACAAGAACTTTGGCGATGAGGTATTCCTTGCATTTGATGGAGATGTGCAAGGGTTTGTTGTGGTTTGACCCCTCGAGGGGGAGTTCTTCCTCTGTGAAGGTGAGGTGATCACTTGTCGTAATGTGACCGACGATCCTCTCGACCTTTTTTTGGGATATGGTGGGAGGTACATGCGCTTCGCTCAAGACCTTCATCAGGGCATTTCTATGCGGTTCCGAGCTCATCATTAGAGATAATAGAGTTATCTTAACAGGTGTATGATTGAGTTGGTCAACAATAGAATACTCGCTTTGCCTTATAAACTGGAGTAATTCTTCAATCTCCTCCTTGGATTCTTTATTTTCTTTTTCTTCGGTCTGTTTATTTTTTCCTTTATTCTTGGGGGCATCCTCTTGTGAGTTCTTGGGGGAGTAGACTCTTCCACTTCTAGTCATGCCCCCAATGCTGGCTATATTGGAGATATCCTCCTTTATTGGTGAAGATTCCCCGTATCTCCATGGTACAACTTTATTTGATTCGTAGGGGAAAGGACGTGGCATAAATAGTCGCACTGGTGTCCTTGCCCCCTCTTCTTTATTGGTTTTGAGGGCCAATGGTCGAGGCTTATTATCCTCTTGTGATGGATCAACCGTTGGGGAAAGCTTGATTAAAAGTGGTTTTCTCTCCATTCTTCTGATTTGGAAGACGTGTCAGTTAATCCTTCCTTTTTATTATCTTATTTATTAAAAGTGAAGGAGGGGGAGTCAAATATGCAAATGAATTATATGCATGCAAGTAGACAATTTTTGACTAAAGAAGAATTTCATTTATCCGTAGAAGGTGTACATTCCCCTATTCCATACTACGAAGCAACTTTTGATAGAAGCGGAAAAGCCTAAAGACACAGGCGGGTCTTGATCTCTATGTAATTCCCTTTCGGCTTCCCGGACGTGACGAGCGAGTGCTTTGCTTTGCTTCTAGACCGCTTGGCTCATATCTTCACTGTACTTTTGAGCCTCTTTGATCTTTGCCTCTTGATGGACGACCAAGGCTTGTAGTTCATCGAGTTTTGCAAGGGCTCGATCCTTTTCTTGTAGTACTTGGCCATACTGAGCTAGCCCGTCTCTTTCTTTATAACGTAGCTCAGTGAGACTTTTGTTGAGTCTTCGATTGGCCTCTCGCTCTTGGCGTATTTCTGACCGAGTACTTGTGAGGTCTTGTAACAAGTCCTTGATCGTCTGACTCTATTTTGCTGATTCGGCCTCAAGGCGTGCTGATTTGGCGGTTATTTCTTGAAGTTGGCTATCCGAGCTGGTTCTAGCAGCTTTGGATGCTCGGATAGCTTGCTCATTAGAGTCAGCACATTGATCCTTGAGGCACTCTATTTCATGATCCTTTTTCTTGCATTGCCTCCATAGACCGTCTATGGTGAGGATAGATTCTTGTTCTCTTTCTTCAAGGGCCCTCATCTGGGCTCCCATGATTTTTATCCTCTGGGTCAAGGCGTCGAATTGAGTTTGCAGCTCTTCACTATTTGCACATGTAGTGAGTGAGGTGGATGGTTGAGACATCCCTCTTTTCCTCCTCCACTCCTCGTAGTCACTAGAGGTAGTTACTCCAGCTTTTTCTAGCTTTCTATCTCCCATAAAGACTGGTCTCTCCCATGCTCTTCTCATGGCTAGTGAGTTAGCAATTGTGCATGGGTCTCCGAAGAAACACAGTCCTCCGAGCTCCCCTCGGGAGATTGTAGTTTGGGTCCTCATGAGCTGTCTCATAGCTATTCTTGGTGAATAGGCTATGCAACCCCTGAGTTCTATTAACGGTATGTTCGGATAATCCCCACATCTGATGAGGACTGGACCGGGTCGGAACCAAGGGCATACCCAGGATAAATGGTTGGCGTCCCATTGTTCCAACTCGTCCTTCCACTCTGAGGTTAGGCGTCGGTGGAGAGGGATTTTGGAGAAGCTCCTCAAAGGGTCGGGGAATATCCCCATGTGACTAAAGGCGTAGAAATGTGTGATTCCCCACACAAAAAGTAGTGAAGAGCAACAACAGAGTGTTTTTCCTTGCTTTTGGCGGCAAAATTCCACCGAGAGCAAGGTGTCGGCAAGAATTGCAAGCAAGGGACTCTTCGAGTTCACGTCCCAGGCGGAGAAGGCGTCCATGACGGCTTGGTCCACTGTGTTGATGTGGAAGGGAAATAAGATTGTTCCAAATATAATCAAGGCCAGGGTTTTGTTAAAAGCAGTCCATTCTTCCTTTTCAGCCAAAGAAGACAGATGGTCTTCTAAAATTAAGACTTTCCAACCCTGGATGTTCCCTTTTTCTATCAGGGTAGTCTGCCGGAATGGCAATCGGATGATGGTAGCGATTTGTGCTGCAGGAGTGTATGCTCCATGGTGAATATGGACCCCGACTGATTTGGGCCATTTTAGCATAATCTCGTACTCCTCCAAAGCGGGCACCATGTCGAACTACAGGAATTCGAAGCAGCGCAGACTGGAGTTCCAGAAATGAACTAGAACCCTGATAAAAATTGGATCGACACAAATCTTCAATAAGTTGAGGATCCGTCCATAGGATTTTTCAAAATTGGAGCGGACCTCTGGTGGCATTATTGTGCAAAGTCGTTCCAACTTCTCAGTATGGTACCAGGGAATGTCCACTTTCTTCAATTGTCTACTAGTCCCCTCCATTTTCTAAAACCAAAATGCATGCTTTATGAATATGAAACTTATTGTAGGTATGAATGTGAGTGTTTATTTTTCCTATTTATCATGTTTTATTTCTACATGATGTATGATATATACGTATTTTATTTTGGAAAAAATAAACTACCTATATCAATGATAGATGAGTGTAATGTTTATGAACAAGGTCCCATTTTTTTTATTTGATTTTATTTTAGAGCCTTTTATCTCTTCTGTCGGACTGCGTGGCTACTTAGCTTACAAAGAACCTAAAACCAGGCTAGCTAAAAGGCAGATTGTTCGAGATAAAAATGGCATGCGAAAGAAAAATATTTAGCTTCCCTTATCTCTTCTATCGGACTGCGTGACTACTTAGCTTACAAAGAACCTGAAACCAGGCTAGCTAAAAGGCAGACTGTCCGAGATAGGTTCTGACTGTTCTCACCACGGCTAAGGCCCCCAAGGTGCCCCCATTATAGGGTCCCCACTCTCTAGCCTTCCGACCATGCTTAGCACTAAGGCCATAATCAGTCTTTGTGCCAAAAGAGGAAGGTTATCACCTTGAGTGGTGGTTTCCAATCACACCGGTGGGCTCAAGGCCATCACTACGACGAACCGTACCTGCCACCCACTCCCTATGGATTTCTCACTTGCCCCCGGGTATAGAGGGAACTATTGTGTGTAAAGGTTTGTGTACAGTTTTTATTCCAAACAATTGCGTAATCATAAACAATCAACAGTTATTAAAGCCAATCAATTAAAACATGTTATAATACAAGGTAGGGTAAAAGCGAAATTTCTTAGTTTATTTATTAATATGGCCCATCACTAAATGGGATCAACTCTCTAGGCTTCCTCAACGGAGTCGCCATCTGTCGCCGCTGTCAAAAAGAGGCAGTCGGAGCGACGCGATGGTTCCAACTTTTCCATTTTTCACGTTTTATCGGTAATGTTACAACGCTTTTAGGTTGTCCGATAACGGGGCTGAACCTAGAGGCAAGGTTTTCGAAAAGGTGTTCTTCGGTTGTCCGATAACTGGGCTAACCCAAGAACTAATTTGAAAGGGTTCTTATGGAGTCGCCATCGATGTTTTTACCGGAAACATCGAAAAAGGGGTAAAAAGGCGTTGGCTTTCGAAAAACCAACTTTGGTCGTTAAAACCATAGTTAGGTAAGGGAGTTAGTTACGTGTAGGGGAAGTGTTAGTTCCCGTACGATGCCCCTTTCGGGTTCCCTATGATAGGCCAGCTATTTTATAAATAAACTTTTGAAAAGACACTTTTACCCTTTTATTTACGGAATTAAAATAACGACTACATGACCCTAATGTCTATTATGCAATTTAATCATAAAAATAAAGACAGTAAAAGAGAGGGAGAGAATGAAGAAACCTCCGAGACAAGCTTTTGATTAATTTTTTGAGAAATAGGGTGCATTTTGGCATCCCTTCGCTTTTTACAACGCCGAAAAACTCTCTCAAAATGCTAAAAAAAGCTCTCTAAAACTCTCAGAAACTCCAGAAATGCTTCGGAGGGACTCTAGGAAGAGAATTTGAAGAAAGTGTAGAAGGGAAAGTGGAAGAACTGTGTGAAATGAGGGGGGGACCGCTCACTATTTATAGGGATTCGCGCCTGTCAGGTCGAGACGGTCGTCTTGTCTGACAAGGTCGAGACGGTCGTCTCGCCATTCGGGACAGCGGTCTCGACTTGCAAAAGTGGCGAGACGACCGTCTCATTTGGCGAGATGGCGGTATCGACTTTCCAAGTGACGAGAAGGACTTCTCGCCAAACGGGAGGGGGTCTCGCCATTGGCAAGTGGCGAGACGGCGATCTCGACTTGCATCAATGGTGAGACGGCGGTCCCGAAAACGAGACGGCGGTCTCGACCCCTGAAGGTGAAAATCCTTATTTTTATACAAAAAATCCTTCCTATTCTAACATGGGGCCTAATAATCTCTCCAAGTGGCTTCTTAAGCTTCGTCCATCTTCGAATAGGAGGTCTTCTGCTCTTATTCTGAGGCCGGGCAAGATCTGGGGTCTACAACTTTGACTCGCATTTTTTAAAGATATGGTTCAACGACTTTAGGTTGTCCGATAACCAGGCTAGACCTAAAGGCGAGGTTTTCAGAAAAGGGTTCTGGAGTCTCCACCAATGTTTTATCCAGAAACATTGGAAAAAGAAGAAAAAGAAGGCGTTAGTTTAGAAAAACCAACTTTGGCCATTATAACCAAAGTTGGGTAAGGGAGTTAGTTACGTGTAGGGAAGGTATTAGCTTCCCTACGATGCCCCTTTCGGGTTCCATATGATGGACCGTTTATTTTATAAATAAAGAACTCTAAAACTACACTTTTACCCTTATTTATTCATATGTGGAATTTAAATTGTTGACTACCTGGCCCTAACAGCTAATGCACAAATAGATGTAATAAGAAAGCGGTAAAAGGAGATAGGAAATGTAGGAACCTTTGAAGCAAGCTTTGTATTAATGTTCTTGGAAAAGAAAGGTGCTTTCTGGCAACCTCCACGCCCTACAGTGATGATCGCTCTTTCTCGCAACACTACAAAATGCTTTCTAAGAACACTAAGAAACTCCATAAATGCTTTGGAAAGGTCCTAGGAGAATAATTTGAAAGAAGTGCAGAAGGGAAAGTTGCTATGTGTGTGTTGAAGAAGGAGAATTCCCCCCTTTTATAGGAACTTGCACCTGTCAGGTCGGGACCGCCGTCTCGCCAAATGAGAAGGTGGTCTTGCCTTCGGCAAGTGGCGAGACGGTCGTCTCGCCAAACGAGACGACTGTCTCGTCATTGGCGAGTGGCGAGTGGCGAGACGGTAGTCTCGACAAACGAGATGGTGGTCTCGCCATTGGCAAGTGGCGAGACGGCGATCTCGCCCTTAACCGATGGTGAGACGGCGGTCTCGCCAAACGAGACGGCGGTCTCGCCAAACGAGATGGCGGTCTTGACTCTTTGGGTGGAATTTCTTATATTTCCCATACAAAAATCCTTCCTATTCTAGTTTGGGGCCTATTGATCAATCCTAGGGACCTTTTTAGGCCTTGCCCATCTTTGAACAAAAGTCTTCTGCTCTTTATTTTGAGGCCGGACAAGATTTGGGGTCTACAACTACCCCCCTTCACCTGACTAGCCGACTATTGGTTCAACATGCCAAAAAGATCGGCTGGAGGGTGAAGGAGTTAACCCTCTTGCCCGACTGTCCTTCGAATGCTCCTTCTTGCGGTAGCCGATCCTCTAGACGAAAAAGGTGTGTGTGCCTTCGGGATGCTCCTTCATGCGGTAGCCGACCCCTTTGGACAAAAAGGTGTGAACCTTCGGGATGCTCCTTCTTGCGGTAGCCGACCCCTTTGGCTGACAAATGGTAGAATCTCAAGATGCTCCTCCTTGCGGTAGCCGACCCCTCAGTTGATGAGTATGAACCCCCATCCGGTTGCTTGTAGCTTTGGGATGCTCCTTCTTGCTGTAGTCAACCCCTCAACTGACAAGTGGTAGAACCTCAGGATGTTCCTTCTTGCGGTAGCCGACCCCTCGGTTGATGAGTATGAACCCCCATCTGGTTGGTGCAGTCCACTTTGTAGGACTGGTGGTGGTGGCGGCTTACTGCTCTAGCTCATGCGCCGTGATTTTTCCTGTGTGCAGGTCTTTGTCTTCGGGACCTTCCTTGTCCCGAAGTGGTGGTGGTGGCTTACTGTTCTAGCTTATGTGCCAATTCCATGGGGAATGATTTTTTTTACTCTTCTAGTGAAGTCTTCCGGTGTGCCGGGGATTCGTTGGTCTTCTTCCAGCTGGTCGAGTGCTGGGGATTCTTTGTTTTGATCTTTTTGGTCATCCGATGTTGTTGGTTGTGATCCTCCGGGATGAATGTGATCCTCTGAGATGTGAATGTGATCCTCCAGGATGCTCCTTTGATGCGGTAGTTGACCCCTTCGGTTGATGAGTACGAAAACCCATCCAGTTTAAGCCCCCTTTTGTAAGGCTTGATGAGTACGCACCCCCATATGGTTTGACGAGTATGAACCCTTGTCCGGTTTAAGCCCCCTTTTGTAAGGCTTGATGAGTATGCACCCTGTAGACCCCAAATCTTTCCCGACCTCAAAATAAAGAGCAGAAGACTTTCGTTCGAAGATGGGAAAGGCCTAAAAGGTCCCTAGGATTGATCAATAGGTCTCATATTAGAATAGAAAGGATTTTTGTACAAGAAAAATAAGAAATTCCACCCAACGGGTCGAGACCGCTGTCTCGTTTGGCGAGACTGTCGTCTCGCCATTGGTTAAGGGCGAAACTGCCATCTCGCTACTCACCAATGGCGAGACCGCCATATTGTTTGGCGAGATGGTCGTCTCGCCACTTGCCAAAGGCGAGACTGCCGTCTCATTTGGCAAGACGGCGATCCTGACCTGACAGGTGCGAATTCCTATAAAAGGGGGGACTTTCTCAGTATTTACACACACTTTCTTCCACTTTCCCTACTATACTATTCTCAGAATACTCTCCTAGGACCCCTTTAAATCATTTCCATAGTACTTAGAGTTCTTAGAAAACGTTCTAAAGTGCTGCGAGGAAGAGCGAACATCATTGTAGAGTGTGGGGTTTGCCAAAAAGAACCCTCTTTCAAGAACATATTATAAAAGTTTTCTTCGAAGGTTCCTCTACACTCCTTTCTCTATTTTATTGCTTTTTAGATAATATCATTGTGTATTAGTCATTTAGGATCATGTAGTCGATAACTTAATTTTTGCAATGAATAAATAAGGGTAAAAGTGTAGTTTAAAGTTCTTATTTCTTTATAAAAATGATCCATCATAGGGAACCCAAAAGGGGCGTTGTAGGGAAACTAATACCTTCCCTACACGTAACTAACTCCCTTACCCAAATCTGGTTATAATAACCAAAGTTGTTTTTCTTTAAAAAACCACTGCCTTGTTTTTCCTTTTGCAATGTTTTTGGTAAAAACATTGGTGGTGACTCCTCGAACCTTTTCAAAAACCTCACCCTTAGGTCAAGCCCGGTTATCGGAAAGCCTAAAGGCGTTGAACCGCACTTTAAAAAATGCAAGTCAAACAAAACCATCGCGTCACTTTGACCGCCTCTTCTAACGGCGATGACAGTAATAGTGGACCGTGGGGAATCATCGTCTCGATGCAAGCGCTCTCAGGGATCCACGAAGGAAGCTCCTGTTCTTCAAGATCCTGCCCAACTGACGGAACAACATCAAGCTAGACTCGCCAACATTCCTCAGTACACTTGACACCCTATGCTCTGTCAGGATTTTGAGATCCTAACCGCCTTCGGTTGGGATCAAGATGTGATGGAATACATCCAGGGCATAGGGTGGGATTTCCTGCTCCAAGAGCCGCTTTGTCGTATCTACCGCACTGCCACCATGGAATTCCTCGCCTTCGTTACACTGGTGGACATGCTGTCTTTGGTTCCTGGGGTCCCTCCTATCAAGGCGGTCTCGTACTGGATGAACGGGGCCTACAGGACTACACTGCTGACGAGTTCAACGTCCTTATGGGTTTTCACCAGCATGCTGATATCCGGACCACAGAATATTGAAGCACATTATGCGAGAAACCGGCCACCCTCATCATTAGGAAAATGTGGGAGGATATCACAGGTTCCTAGCGCGTTCCCGCCCATCTGAAGGGCACAACTTTTCTCCCTCCACTCCGTATCTGCCACAAGCTGCTGGCGGGAACCATCCATAGCAGGAAGGAGAACCAGGGTAAAGTCACCCAGCCTGATCTCTTTGCTATTTACTCATGCATCGGGGGTTTCGATGCAACCCTGGATACTTCTTCCTGAGGGCGCTAAAGGATTTTGGGACCCGAGGCCCAACAGGGACCATTATGATGGCCCCTCTCGTCACTCCCTTGGCTGAATATTGGGGATGCCCCGACAGAGAGGACATTCCCGCTGCCCTTCGACCAGAGCTTATAGATGGGTCAATGTTCGCTCACATGAGCATCCTCTCTCAACAAGGGATTGTGTTTGTCCTACACCCTCTCCTCATTGTAGCGATTGACTTCTACAACGCGGGTTCCTCCCAATCACAAGAGATCCCTGTAACTCCGAAATTCCAGCAGCACCGACAATATGGCAATGACTTCGCTGGTGTCTACTAGCGTATGGACAACGAGCATGCCTATATGGAGAGGCAATTCTTGGTCATGCACCAATAGTTCGATCATCTGGCTCTGAGGCAAGAGCAATTTGATCAGAGACAGGTGGATTTTACCCAGAGGATGGATGGGTTCGGTCGGAATCTTAACAACATGATTCAGATCCAGGAGGAGTTCCAGTGTTGTATGCTCCATCGATTCCCCTTGCCAACACCTTCTTCAGCATCCAGCTCAGAGCTAGAGAGCTGAGATGCTTTGATGACTCTTTTATTGTACTCTTAGCATATTAGCCTAGTATTTTTAACTTCTGCTTTCAGTAGGACAGTTGTATTCTAGACTATAGACCCCAAATCTTGCCCGACTCCCTAATAAAGGCAAAGATAACCCGTTTCGAAGATGGTCAAGACTTTGTTAAGTCAGTAGTAGCTTTTTCTAGGTTCCATTTAAGATAGGAAGGGTTTTTAGAGGCAATAAAAATTGGGAAATCTGCCGCAGACAGGAGATGGCCATCCAGGATAGTCAGACGACTGTCCATGCCAACTTTAAGGCTATGGACAGCCGTCCACTAAGTCTAGACGGCCGTCCACCTTTTCTTGGCACGGTTCCCTATAAATAGGATCTCATTTCTCAATTTTCCACACACCTCTCCACTCCTACACTCTCTAGGAAGCCTTTTGGCACTTTAGAGTGACTCTGAGCATTATTCTAGGGTTTGAGTGAGCTTTCCAATTTCCGTTTAAGGTAGAAATCGGTTAAGGAAGTCTCCTTTTGAGACGTTCGGCCCTCGGTAGGGTGGTACTCTTATTTTTGTCTGAGGGAGGAGTGACTTTGTAGAGTGCAAAGACTGCCAAAAAGCGTCATCATATTCAAGATTTATAAAAGCTCGCTTCGGAGGTTCTCATTCATATCTCTTCTCTTTTACTGCTTTCTTTTACTGCTTTCCTCGTATGCATTAGATATTAGATATTTAAATTCTGCCAATAAATAAATAAATAGGGTAAAAGCATAGTTTCTTTAAGTATTTATTTTATAAACTAATCCATCATAGGGAACCCGAAAGGGGCGTTGTGGGGTGCTAACACCTTCCCCACACGTAACTAACTCCCTTACCCGACTCTGGTTGTAATGGCCAAAGTTGGTTTTTTCTAAAACCACTGCCTTCTTCTTTTTCTTTACCTTTTTCAGTGTTTAAGGTTAAAACACTGATGGCGACTCCTCGAACCTTTTCGAAAACCTCACCTTTAGGTCCAGCCTGGTTATCGGACAGCCTAAAGGCGTTGAACCACTTCTTTCAAAAAACGCGAGTCAGTCCAAAACTATCGCGTCGCTCCGACCACCTCTTCTAACAGTGGCGACAGATGGAAACTCCACTGGGGAATCTAGAGAGTTGATCCCATTTAGTGATTGACTAGTTTAAGAAATAAAAATTAGAAATTATGCTTTTACCCTTTCTTGCTTTATAACATGCTTTACTATTTGAATTTAATAATTGTTGTATGCTTATTTTCTGCAATTGTTTGAAATAAACAATACACAAACCCTTGCACACAATAGTCCCTCTATACTCGGGGGCAAGAGAGAATACACATAGGGAGTGGGTGGCAGGTACGGCCGACCATGGTAATGGCCTTAGTGACAGCAGGTCGTTGTCGGAAACCACCACTCAAGGTGATAAACTTCTTCTCTTGGTCTAAGAACGTCGACAAGGCCTTTTTGCCATCCATGGTTCAAAGATTGAGAGATTGAATGGTCCCTATAATGGGGGCACCTTGGGGGCCTATCCTTGGTGAGAACAGTTAGAACCTACCTTTGCCAATGCACTTTTCTGCAGGAAACCCCTACCTCGTAATTAAATGTCACTCTTGTTCGCGGATGAGTGAATTGTTTGTGCACTTGTTTCTTGCATTTGATTGTTGCATAATATAATCATACAACAACAAAAAACATACATAAAACAAAATCTTAAAAATCTTTTCACAATAAACACTCTTATCTCGGACAGTCTGCCTTTTAGCTAGTCTGGTTTCAGGTTCTTTGTAAGCTAAGTAGCCACGCAATCCGACAAAAGAGATAAGGGATGTTAAAGTCATTCTTTCGCAATAACCATATTTATCTCGAACATTCTGCCTTTTAGCTAGTGTGGTTTCAGGTTATTTGTAAGCTAAGTAGTCACGCAGTCCGACAGAAGAGATAAAATAAATAAATAAAATAATAATAATAACAAAATCAAGATATCAATAAAAAGAATTTTGGCAAAGTTGTATCATTCATACCCGCAACATCTCATAAGTGGAAAAACCAAGAGAGAAAATGAATGCATAAGGAAAGTATGCATACGCATCATCTGCCGCCCTTTTGTATTGGTGCATGCATAAACACATCCATGCTAGGGGGCATTAGATATCCTTAAGACCAAGGCGAAAGAGACCCAAGTGTGCTAGTAATCTTCCACAAGGAAGGGACAAGTGTGCTAAGGTATATGGGGAGCTTCGTTATACTCGATACCGAAGTGGGTATGGTACTCTGCAAAGCGTAAGCATTAAGGATGATACCAGAGCCATTGCCTTAAGGCACATCTATCCCACACTAATCATTCATTTCATTTCAAAATAATAATAAACGTTCTTAAATTCATGTGCATTCTAGAAAGTGGCTGGTCTTCTTCCTGTCCTCACTTGCGTGCAAAAGGCCAAGAGGATGGAGAAATTGGAAGAGCTAAATCGCGAGCTCACAATTGAGCTTAACGCCATAAAGGAGCAAATGGCTCGGTTAATGGAGCACATAAAAGAATAGAACTGCAAGCTCATCGCTAAGCTTAATTCCATGAAGGAGCAGATGATGCGGTTAATGGAACTAATGTGTCATCAACATATCCACTATAAAGGCATCCACATCGACCACGTAGGCAAAAGGGTGGAGCAAGGACTGAAGAGCGGAAGGATCACTCAACTTCCTGCTCCCAATGCATCATTCAAGAAGTTTGTTAGCAAGAAGGAGGAGAGAAGTGTGACTACCATCAACCTTAATACTCCTTCTACCTCTGCGCAACAAGCTAGGTAGCCACGAAAGCAAAGAAAGGAGTTCACCCCATTCCAACCTCCTATGGGAGTCTGCTGCCGAAGCTGTTAGAGATCGAGCTCCTAGCATGCATCCCTCAGAGGAAGATTGATCCACCCTACCCTGAGTTGTATAAGCCTAAAGAAAAATGTGCTTACTACTCAGGCGCTCCTGGGCATTCTGTGGAAGATTGTCGATCCTTGAAATAAGAGGTCCAAGAGTTGTTGGGTGTTGGATCGCTCACTTTCGACTTTGCCACTCCTGACATGGATATCGAGCCTCTATCGCCACTAGAGTAATGAGGAGGGATAAAGAAAGCTAGCTGAATAGGGATCTTCATGTTTTTTTATGCTTCCTGCATATCTCTCGCGGTCCCCGCCCATGGCCGCGAGATCCTTGATTAAAAGGGCTTTGTAAATATTTTGTTTTCATCAATATAATGAGGCATTTGCATAAACATTCATATTCTTTTTCATTCTTTTCTATCTCATTATTATTTCAAAATAAATGATGATAAAATCTAAGCCTAAACAGAACCAAATAAAAACAATCATGTTTGTGATGGATGACTCTTTGGGGATCCGAAAGTCGAAGGCGAATGGACCGAGTTAGACAGTGAGAAGGGGACCGTCTCCTCGGATATACAAAGGCTATTAAAAAAAAAGCTCAATCTTTACGGCCAATTTAGGAAGAAACCGAGTTCATTGATTTGGGGGCGAGGAAACGATAAGAAGGAAAATACCCAAATCAACAATAATGTCAGGGAAGGATTGGTACAATTACCAAGAGAGTATGTGGACGCATACGTATGACATGCCAAGATCTCAAAAATCCAAAACCATAAACCCTCTCTCTGTCAACCTAAACTGAACGATGTAGTAAAGGGAAACCAAGAAGAACATTAAGACGATCATCCAGAACATGGTCTAAACCTACAAGGATCGTTATCCTCTGCCCTTCATAAGATATCTAACGTTTGTACGAACCTCCATAAGAGTTACTCTATTCTCCTTTACATATGGCATGGAGGTCATACTCCCAAAAGAGGTCGAGATACCTTCCTTGACGAGTTACCATGGAAGTGAAACTGACAAAAGCTTTGTGGGTCCAAAGCCGATGCAACCACTCAAACCTAATCAAAGAAGAATGGTTAGACGCCATATGTCGAGGACAAGCTCACCAAAAGAAGATCAAAGGGCTTACGACAAAACAAGGTCAACCCCCATATTTACCATGAGGGGGAATTTAATGGTAAACAAATTGCTTCCGGCCCAAAAAGACAAAATAGAAAAATGAAAGGCAGTCGGAGCGATGCAATGGTTTTGGATTGACTCGTGTTTTTTGAAAGAAATGGTTCAACGTCTTTAGTCTGTCTGATAACCGGGCTGGACATAAAGGCGAGGTTTTCGAAAAGGTTCGAGGAGTCACCATCCGTGTTTTGACCTTAAACATTGAAAAAGGTAAAGAAAAAGAAGAAGGCAACGACTTTAGAAAAAACCAACTTTGGCCATTACATCCAGAGTCGGGTAAGGGAGTTAGTTACGTGTGGGGAAGGTGTTAGCACCCCACAACGCTCCTTTCAGGTTCCCTATGATGGACTAGCTTAGAAAATAAACACTTAAAAAACTATGCTTTTACCCTTATTATTCTATCTACTTGTAGAATTTAAATATCTACATGGCTCTATTATCTAATGCACATAAAGAAAGCGATAAAGAAAGCAGTAAAAGAGAGAGAGAATAGAGAAGGAACCTTTGAAGCAAACTTTATATTAACTCTTCGAAACTTGAGGACGCTTTTTTGCAGTCCCCGTACTCTACAAGCATGCTCCTCCCGCAAAAGAAAGAAAAGTCACTCTACCGAGGGTCGGACGTCTCAATAGGAGACTTCCTTAACCAATTTCAACTTTAAACGGAAATTGGAAAGCTCCCTCGAACTCTGGAATAATGATCAGAGTCACTCTAAAGTTCCAAAAGGCTTCCTAGGGAGTGGTAGGAGTGAAAAGGTGTGAAAATTCGGAGAATGGGACACCCTATTTATAGGGAATCGGACCAGGAAAAAGTGGACGGCCGTCTGGGCTTAGTCAACGGTCGTCCATGGCAAAAAGTTGCCATGGACAGCCATCCATGTAGTGTGGACGGTCATCGAAGCTAAGTGGATGGTCGTGCATAACCATAAAGTTGGCATGGACGACCATCTGCTTGTTCTGGATGGCCATCTGCTGTCTCCGGCGGATTTCCCGATTTTTATTGCCTCTAAAAACCCTTCCTATCTTAAATGGAACCTAGAAAAAGCTATTAAGGACTTAATAAAGTCTTGATCATCTTCGAAATGGGTTATCTTCAACTTTATTGGAGAGCCGAACAAGATTTGGGGTCTACAAAGGTCAACCCCCATATTTACCATGAGGGGGAATTTAATGGTAAACAAATTGCTTCCAACCCAAAAAGACAAAATAGGAAAATGGGCGGCAAATTGCGATTAAACGAGTTTTCTCGGGAAGAACTCTTACCCTCACTAACATGGATAAAAAAGGAACTTCAACACCCGGTCAACTCCGATACGGTGAAGAAGTATTATGCTTGAAGGACATTTCTCATGACCCGCTAGGATGAAAACCCATAAAGAGCATCCTGGGAAAAAGTTAGGGTGCACTTGCCTCGCTAGGATACGTTCTAGGCAGAATTTAGAGGCTTTTCCAAAAAAAAGAACAAAAAAAAAACAAGGGAAGAAAGAAGAAAAGGGGAAGAAGAGATGAAAGAAAAATCCCCTAAGAGCAATAGTTGCCTTAGTCAAAAACCAAATGGTGACTAAGGTCACACCCTTCTAGAAGCAAGCAGCCTTGTATAGTCTTCACTCTGGGCTCGAGCATCTCAACTAAGGCAATTAGGAGAACCAGGGGAGCAAATATCATAAGACATGATTGTTGAACCCATACAGTGTAGCCAACCTGGGCCATCCGTTCTTCTAAATTCCATTTGTAATCCTTCTGTGAAAATAATAAACCTTTGCTCATACATATCAATAAAATTCTCATTCATTTCATTTCTCTTGATCAGTTTAGGAAATTGCCTCTACATTGATAAATCATAAATATGTGCAAAGTCATTTTTTCAAGGTCTTTTCATGCATCATAAACAAGGAAGCATTGAAAAATAAAGATAAAAAGAATGATGCCTGCTAGGAGATTCTTAGGCAAAAATTAGGACAACCTACTAGATCAAAAACCTGCAAAGGGCAGTTTAGGCAAAAGTTAAGGAACTCATAAAAAGGAAAAATCCCGCCAAGATATCCCAGGCAAAATTAAGGCAGCCCGCTAGATCGAAAACCTCAAAAGGGCGGTCTAGGCAAAAGATAGGACTTAATAAAAAGAACATGAATAAAAGAAGAGCCCATCAACATAATCATAAAGCACAGTAGGAGAATACTTGTCACTTTTCTAGATGCATCTCATAAAAGAATAGAATGCATTTAGGGCATTCACACACAAATAGTTGCACAATACGACTCTGTCAAAATAAAAAATAAAATATAAAAAAATCTCTCAAAGTAAATAACAAAAACAAAATTCATGCATATAAGGAGGCTAGCTCCATGTTTGTGATTGAAAGACAGGAAGCGCCAAAAACATGTCTCCAAATAATATTCTCCCTCAAGAAAGTAGAGCAAGTCGCCTCCAATAATCAAGCAACTCCAGAAAAATAAGAGCTTCCAGAAGTCAAAGCTCCAATCACTGTCCTTCTACCCAATAAAGGGAGGGCATAATCAACAACGAAAAAGCTGACGGAAAGGCTTAGTCATCCTCAAGAGGATCCTTGCCTACTCCGAAGGCAAAAAAAAATATACTCCTCACGACTCAGCATTGCCATCACTTGAGTCAGCAAGCATACTCACCCATTCTCCACCACATTCATCAAAGGAGAATAAAAGTAACACAAAAGCCTATCACCAACGGTCATGGAATCCAAACCTCCACATTCTCAGGGTTCCAAAAAAAAAAGGGAGAAAAAGAAAAACCCTTCATCTCCAACAAATGTCCAAAAGAAAGGGCCGCAACAGAGTAGGCCGAATAAAAATCCCCAAGTGGATCTCCCTGGAAAAGTCTACAAAAAGAAGGAATCAGAATTTCCCATCAACATCAATCAAGGAGCCAAGACTCCATCCCTAGAAAAGAAAAATCAAATCTCTAGGAGTCAACTAATTCCCTGGTGGAACACCAAAGAAAGAAAACTTCATCCTTAGCAAACTCCCCCAACAAAGGAAAAAGCCTGCGTGTATAAAAGAAACTAAAAAGTAAAAAGGCACACGCATTATCCCGAAAAAGCCAAATTTCACATCGCGAAAAAAGAGATAAAATCGCGGAAAAAGGCGAAATTGAAATCCTAATTAATCCCCAAGTGGGTCACCTTAGAATAAAGCATCCAAAAGAAGGAATCAGAAACTCCATTCCCCCAACGGAATAAGAGCATCACAAAAGCCAGCTAGCACCTATATCAATCAAGGAGCCAAGACTCCATCCCCCATGGGAAAAACCAAAATAATATCCCCGAGAAGGCAATCAATCACCAGTGGATCATCAAAAAAGAGAAAACATCATCCCCAGTGAGCCTACTACAAAGGCAATTTACAAATTCACATCCTCAGAGAGTCGCTTGCCTGCGCATAGGCAAGACCTGGTGGGCAAAGAGCACACAACCCCAAGTAGAATATCATCCTATTCAGAGGCAAAATAGTGCAAACACTAAAGTCCTCAATTCAAATGAAGCATCCACCTACTCAAGAGGCATTGTCAAAATTAATAAATCCCCAATGGATTCCTTCCTACCTAAGAGGCATTCATCAAGAATTCCCAGCAGTCAAGAAGCTAGATGGCTAAAGAAAAAGCCAAAAGCGAAGAATCCCTGGCATACTGGATGACTACAACAAAAGTCAAGCAAAAATCTTCAAACAAAAATTACTCCCCATGGAGTCGGCGCATGACCAGAAGTAGTAAGACACCAACACATTGTTAGGTCCAAAACAAAGGACACAGAACCAGATGAGGGTTCATACTCATCAGGCTCAGGATCAACTACTAGAAAAAGTATCATGTAGTCTCAAGATTATCAATAGCGAGAGCCTTACAAAAGGGGGTTTGAAACCATATCAAGTCTTACAAAAAGGGACTGATCAAGAGGGGCTTACAAAAGGGGATTCCTTAAACCGGCAGAGTCTTACAAAAGGGGGACTCGTCGGCTTACAACCTGGTGGGGGTTCAAACTCACAAGAACCTTACAAAAGGGGGTTCGAAACAAGATCAAGTCTTACAAAAGGGGACTGATCAGGAGGGTCTTACAAAAGGGGATTCCTCAAACCACAGAGTCTTACAAAAGGGGGCTCGTCGGCTTACAAATCGGATGAGGGTTTATACTCATCGAGTCTTACAGAAGGGGACTCCGAACAAGTCTTTCAGAAGAGGATTTTAAACCGGATGGGGGTTCATACCCATTAAACACACATCTATTGTCTGAAGGGTCAGCTTCCGCAACATGGAAGTATCCTGAAGTCAAAAACTATACGTGCAAAGGGTCAGCTACCACGTCAAAGGAGCATCCTGAGGCATCACAACCATCCAAGGGGTCAGCTACTGCACCAAAGGAGCATCCCGAAGGAAAAACTTCATTCTCCAACCGAAGGGTCAGCTACCGTATCAAAGGAGCATCCTAAAGCTTCACATATATCAGCCATAGAGTCAGCTCCAACATCAGAGGAGCATCCTGAAGCTTCACCCGTATCGTCCAAAGGGTCAGCCTCCACAGCAAGGAAGCATCCTGAAGACAACACCAGAGTACACTCATGGTCCTGAGGGTCAACTACCACGATAAGAGGAGCATCTAGAGGACAACCGAGTAAGAGAGTTAACTACTTCACCCGCCAATCAACCTTATGGTACGTTAGCGTCTAGTCAATTGGTCGGGTGAAGGGGGGCCAGCTGTAGACCCCAAATCTTGCCTGGCTCCCTAATAAAGCCGAAGATAACCCGTTTCGAAGATGGTCAAGACTTTGTTAAGTCCATAGTAGCTTTTTCTAGGTTCCATTTAAGATAGGAAGGGTTTTTAGAGGCAATAAAAATCAGAAAATCCGTCGGAGACAGCAGATGGCCATCCAGGATAGTCAGACGACCGTCCATGCCAACTTTAAGGCTATGGATGGCCGTCCACTTAGCTTGAACGGCCGTCCATGGCCACTTTTTGCCATGGACGGCCGTCCACTAAGTCCAAACGGACATCCACCTTTTCCTGGCGCAGTTCCCTATAAATAGACCCTCATTTTCTCACTTTTCCACAGACCTCTCCACTCCTACACTCTCTAGGAAGCCTTTTGGCACTTTAGAGTGACTCTGAGCATTATTCCAATGTTCGAGTGAGCTTTCCGATTATTGTTTAAGGTAGAAATCAGTTAAGGAAGTCTCATTTTGAGACGTCCGGCCCTCGGAGGGTGGTACTCTTATTTTTGTTCGAGGGAGGAGTGACTCTGTAGAGTGCGGGGACTGCCAAAAAGTGTCCTCATGTTCAAGATTTATAAAAGCTCGCTTCAGAGGTTCTCCTTCATATATCTTCTCTTTTACTGCTTTCTTTTACTGCTTTCCTCGTATGCATTAGATATTAGGGTCATGTAGATATTTAAATTCTGCCAGTAGATAAATAAATAGGGTAAAAGCATGGTTTCTTTAAGTATTTATTTTATAAACTAATCCATCATAGGTAACCTGAAAGGGGTATTGTGGGGTGCTAACACCTTCCCCCCACGTAACTAACTCCCTTACCCGACTCTGGTTGTAATGGACAAAGTTGGTTTTTTCAAAAACCACTGCCTTCTTCTTTTTCTTTACCTTTTTCAGTGTTTAAGGTTGTCGCCGCCGTCCCTTTCCGACGTCCGGAGGACGTCTTGAAACATTTATGCGAGCGGTCGCGAAAAGATGGTTTAGACTCGCGTATTTGTTTTAAAAGGTTTTCGAAAAGGGGTTCTTATGGAGTCGCCACCAATGTTTTGACCTTAAACATTGGAAAAGGAAAAAATGTTGATTTTAAGAAAAACCGCACTTGGCCATTATAACCAGAGTTGGGTAAGGGAGTTAGTTACGTGTGGGGAAGGTGTTAGCACCCCACAACGCCCCTTTCGGGTTCCCTATGACAGATTAATTCATCTAAATAAAGACTACGAGAAATTACGCGATTACCCTATTTTATTACATAACATTAAATGGCTATCTACATGATTTTATTCTATGTTGCATGCATAAAATGATGAATAAAGCTAAATAAAGCAATAAAAGAGATATTAAAATAGCTATCTACATAATCCTATTCTACATGACATAATAAAGCTAAATAAAACAATAAAACAATAAATAAAACAATAAAAGAGAAGGGAATTGAAAAAAACCTCCGTAGCAAGCTTTATATTGAGAATCTCGAACTGTGAGGATGCGTTTTGGCAACCCCTCTCTCTACACAGTCTCTCCTCACCAATACAAGATCGACTCCACTAAAAATTTAAAGAAGAATCAAATGCCGGAATATAATTCCTTAACCGATTGTTACCTATTTAAGGCAATCGGAAAGATCATTCGAGAGAGGGAGAAAAGTAGACAAGTGCTCTAAAGTGTTTCAGAGCTCTCTGGAGTGTCTGTGGTTTTAAAAAGTGGCAAATGAGCCTCCTATTTATAGTTTTTCGCAACTGGCGCACTTTGGGACGGCCGTCTGGGTTGGGACGGCCGTCTGGACTGGGATGGCCGTCCCAAATGGCAAATTTACACAGAGCGGGACCCCCAGGGAGGCCGGGACGGCCGTCCCACTTAAATTGGGTTTGGGACGGCCGTCCCACTTTCGGAACGCGCGTCCCAACTGTAAAATGGCAGTTGGGACGGCCGTCCCACTTCTGGGACCGTGGTCTCGGCCTGTTTTGTCTAGTTTTCGTGTTCTGGGACCCCGGGAAGCTTTCCTTTCCTTTTTCGGACATAGATTGATGCCGATGTGTGTCCGTTGAAGCTTTATCTTCATATAGGAAGTCTTCTTGGCCTTCATTAAGATGTCGGGCGAGCTTTGTCTTTGTGTAGGAAGTCTCTTTTGGCTTTTATTGTGTGAATGAGTGAACTCCGTCTTTTGTTGTGGGAGGTCCTTCTCGTTTTGGGAAGCCTGATGAACTCCATCTTCGGGTGAAGTTCCTCTAGCTTTTATTTTGAGAGGTCGGGCAAAATTAGGGGTCTACAAAGGTTAGCGACTCCTCGAACCTTTTCGAAAATTACCCAAACCAAGGGACCGCAAGTGGGTCACAAAAGAAAGGAAATAAATTACCCAAACCAAGAAATCGCAAATTCCATTCCCTCAGCAGAATAAGAATAAGAGCTTCATGAAACCAGCTGACACCAGCATTAATCAAGGAGCCAAGACTCCATCCTCCAGAGGGCAACCAAAATCAAATCCCTAGGGAAATAGTTAATACATCGGTGGATCACCAAAAGGAGAAGATATATCCCCAGTGAGCCTACTGCAAAGGCAATCTTCAGACTCACATCCTCAGAGAGTCGTTCGCCTGCACATAGGCAAGACCTGGCAAGCAAAGAGCCAGCATCCCCGAAGGGAACCTCAACCTATTCAGAGGTAAAAAACTGCAACCAAAAGTCTTCACCTCCAAATGAAGCACCCGCCTACTTAGAGGCATCCTCATAACCAACAAATCCCTAGTGGATTCCATCTTACCTAAGAGGCATTCATCAAAAATACCCCGCAACCAACAAAGCCAGACGACTACAGAAAAAGCCAAAATCAAAGAATCCCCAGCAATCAACAAGCTTGATGGCTATTGAAAAGTCAACAACAAAGTTTCAAACAAAAACCACTCCCTATGGAGACAGCGCGTGACCAAGATCAGTAAGTCACTACCACACAGTTCAGTCCAAGGAAAGGATTCAAACCAGATGGGGGTTTGTACTCATCAACCACGGGGACAACTACTACACCAAAAAGAGCAT
This sequence comes from Sphenostylis stenocarpa, assembly GCA_963425845.1. NCBI lineage: Eukaryota > Viridiplantae > Streptophyta > Magnoliopsida > Fabales > Fabaceae > Sphenostylis > Sphenostylis stenocarpa. The sequence goes on along the minus strand of OY731404.1, from coordinate 26,835,446 downwards.
CCTGAAGACAAGTCTTACAAAATGGGACTCAAACCAGATGGGGGTTGGTACTCATCAAACCAGATGGGGTTTCGTACTCATCAAGTCTTACAAAAGGGGTCTCAAATCACGTGGTGGTTCGTACTCATCACCACAGGGGGAAAGGGAACACCCTATGGTAAACTTTGAAGAAAACACCACAATTCTTCGTCCGGAGGGTCAGCTATCACACCAAAGAAGCATCTGTAGGACAACCGGGCAAGAGGGTTAGCTCCTTCACTCGCCAATCGGTTTTATGGTACATTAGCCTACAACCGGTACTCGGGTAAAGGGGTGGCAGCTGTAGACCCCTAATCTTGCCTGACCTTGCAATAACTGGGTTGGACCTAAAAGCGAGGTTTTCAAAAGGGATCGAGGAGTCGCCACCAATATTTTTACCAAAAACATTAGAAAAGCAAACAGAAGGCAATGTTTTTTAAGAAAAACCAACTTTGGTCATTACAACCAGAGTTAGGTAAGAGAGTTAGTTACGTGTAGGGAAGGTATTAGCTTCCCTACGACGCTCCTTTCGGGTTCCCTATGATGGACCGTTTATTCATTGCAAAAATTAAGTTATCGACTACATGCCCCTTAATAACTAATGCACAGAGATATTATCTAAAAAGCAATAAAATAGAGAAAGAGGTATGGAAGAACCTTCAAAGCAAGCTTTTATATATAATACTCTTGAAAAGGGAGCTTTTTGGTAAACCCCACATTCTACAATGATGTTCGCTCTTTTCTCGCAGCACTTTAGAACACTTTCTAAGAACTCTAAGACCTCTGGAAATGCTTCAGAGGGGTCCTAGGAGAGTATTTTGAGAATTGTGCAGTAGGAGAAGTTGTATAATTCTGTGTGAAAACAAGGAGAAGGTCCCCCCCTTTTATAGGAATTCGCACCTGTCAGGTCGAGACCGCCATCTCGCCTGATAAGGTCGGGACCGCCGTCTCGCCAAATGAGACGGCGGTCTCACCTTTGGCAAGTGGCGAGACGACCGTCTCGCCAAATGAGATGGCGGTCTCACCTTTGGCGAGTGGCGAGACTGTGGTCTCACCTTTCGTGTATAAAAATCCTTTCTATTCTAATATGGGGCATGTTGATCAATCCTAGGGACCTTTTAGGCCTTGCCCATCTTCGAACGGAAGTCTTCTGCTTTTTATTTTGAGGTCGGGCAAGATTTGGGGTCTACAAGGGATTTTGTCAGAAGGCTGGGACGACCGTCCCAGATACAAAATAGTCGTCCTAGATCCAGACGGCTGTCCCAAATCCAGACGGCTGTCTCACCCCTTTTGTAGCCTGAGATGGTCGTCCCAAAATTTCAGACGACTGTCCCACCTGACAAAATTCGGGACGATCATCCCGACCTCCTGGATCCGTGAGCCTATAAATAGGATCTCATTTCTCCCATTTCCACACACTATTCAGAGCTCTCTCTCTTCTCTCTCCTACTCAGAAACTTTCTCGAGCAGTTTTTGCTTTGTTTCAGAGTCCGAATAGTCTTTCCAACTATCCTTTTCGGATTAAGTCGGTTAAGGAAGTCTCTATTTGAGACATCTACCACCTGGTAGTATAATATTTTTTGTTCGTGGGAGGACTGCCTGTGTAGAGGGAGGGGACTGCCAAAAAGTGTCCTCAAGTTTCGAGATATATATAAAAAGCTCACTTCGGAGGTTCCTTTTCTATTCCTTCTCTTTTATCGCTTTCATTTTCTCGCTTTCCTTTGTGTGCATTAGAATTTAGGGCCATGTAGATATTTAATTACTAGACGTAGATAAATAAATAGGGTAAAGAAATAATTTCTGTATCTTTATTTTAGAATTAGTCCATCATAGGGAATCCGAAAGGGCCGTTGTAGGGTGCTAACACCTTCCCCACACGTAACTAACTCCCTTACCCAACTCTGGTTATAATGGCCAAAGTTAGTTTTTCTTAAACCAACGCCTTTTCTTTTTCCTTTTTCAATGTTTAAGGTTAAAACATTGATGGCGACTCCTTAGAACCCTTTTACGAAAACCTCATTCTTAAGGATAGTTCGGTTAATGAGCATTCTAAGAATGATGACCACATTTTAGAAAATGCGAGTCACGAACCATCGCGTCACAACCGATCACCTTCTCGATTCCCCTCCCTCTCGCGAGGGGGACGGCGGTGACAATCAACTTCTATGGATCCTACTTCATCTTATATTGCAGACAAATATGTTATTTTCAATGAATTTTTCAAATGGTATAAGGCTTGTCAGAACTCTAGTTTCACTACTTCTGTTGCACTCATAGGTACATCTTTTGTTAACCTAACTCAATCTCCTTCTATTGCACCTTGGATTCTTGAGTCAGACACCACATATCATATCTCGCCACTGTCAAAAGAGGCGGTCGGAGCGACGCGATGGTTCCAACTTCCCCATTTTCGAGTTTTATGGGTGAGGTTACAACGCCTCTAGCTTGTCCGATAATCGGGCTGGACCTAGGGGCGAGGTTTCCGAAAGGGAGCTTTTAGGTTGTCTGATAACCGGGTTGGACCTAAAAGCAAGGTTTTCAAAGAGGGTTCTGATGGAGTCGTCACCGATGTTTTTACCGTAAACATCGAAAAAGGAAAAAGAAGGCGTTGGTTTTAGAAAAACCAACTTTGGACATTATAACCAGAGTTGGGTAAGGGAGTTAGTTACGCGTAGGGAAGGTATTAGCTTCCCTACGATGTCCCTTTCGAGCTCCCTATCATGGGATGGTTATTTCGTAAATAAATTAAAAATCACGCTTTTACCCTTTTATTTGCGGAATTAAAAGATAACGACTACATGACCCTAATTAATGCATATATAAATGATAAAGCGGTAAAAAAAGAGAGAGAGAGTGAAGAAACCTCTAGAGCAAGCTTTGATTAATTCTTTAAAAGATAGGGTGCATTTTGGCAGCCCCTCACTCTTACAACATTGAATTCTCTCTCGAAACGCTATAAAAAACTCTCTTAAAGACACTCAAAAAACTCTGGAATTGCTTCAAAGGGGAGAGCGCCCCTCTTTTATAGGGTTAACTCCGTAAATGCTCCGGATATTCTAAGAAATGATAGAAGGAGAAGTGGAAGAGCTGTGTGAAATGAAGGGGAGAGCGCCCCCCTTTTATAGGGTCGTCTCGCCATTCGGGACGGCCGTCTCGTTTTTTACAAATGGCGAGACCGCAGTCTCACCAATCGAGATGTGGTATTGATTTGCCAAATGACGAGAGGTTCGTCTCGCCAAACAAGAAGGCGGTCTCGCCAATGGCAAGTGGCGAGACGGCCGTCTCGCCAAACGAGACGGTCGTCTCGACTTTACCATTCAGCGAGATGGCGGTACCGAAAAGCTAGACGGCAGTCTCGACCCTTAAGGTGGGAATCCTTATTTTTTGTACAGAAAAACCTTCCTAGTCTAATACGGGGCCTAATAGTCTCTCCTAGTGGCTTTTTAGGCCTTTCCCATCTTCGATTTGGAGGTCTTCTGCTCTTTATTTTGAGGTCGGGCAAGATTTGGGGTCTATAGCTGCCCCCCCCTTTCACATGACTAGCCGACTGTTGGCCTGTTATGCCAAGAAGATCAGCTGGAGGGTGAAGGAGTTAACCCTCTTACCTGGCTGTCCTTCGGATGCTCCGTCTTGCAGTGGCTGATCCTCTAGGAGAAAAAATGTGTTGTGCGCCTCCAAGATGCTCCTTCTTGCGATAGCCGACCCCTTCGGTTGACACGTGGTAGAACCTCAAGATGCTCCTTCTTGCGGTAGCCGACCCTTCAGTTGATGAGTATAAACCCCCCATCAGGCTGGTAGTTGCAGCCCACTGTGCGTAGGACTGGATGAGTATAAACCCCCCATCAGGCTGGTAGTTGCAGCCCACTGTGCGTATGACTGGATGAGTATAAACCCCCCATCAGGCTGGTAGTTACAACCCACTGTGCGTAGGACTGGATGAGTATAAACCCCCCATTAGGCTGGTATGGTCCACAGCGTAGGACTGGTTGCGACTTACTGCTCTGTCTCGTGTGCAGATCATGTGCACTTTGTTAGAATCGTACAACGGAATGTTCATGTGGTCGGACAAAAACCAAGAGGGGGGGGGGGGTGAATTGGTTTCTTAACAAAAATTAGGTTTTCAAAATTTTCCCCAAATTTTACTGATTAAAAACTGTGTAAATGTAAATAGAGAAGAGAAGAGAATCTTACACAGGAAATTTATACTGGTTCGGATCAAAAGACCCTACGTCCAGTTGCTAATCACTCAAACAGAGGATTAACGTTGTCACTATAATCAAGTTGTTACAAACAAATTACAATTGAAAAGATAAAGATAAGAAAACACCTCTCTTGAAATCCACAAGAGATGAAGAACAGCTTTCCCTAGAGACGACACAGCACACAATCCACTAAGAACTCCACTTAGTGATTCTTATCGCTTCTAGCCCACACCAGGTTCCAAAAGCCCCTTTTTCTTGCAACAAACAGTTCTCTGGCACTACAGCACTTAACTTTTGTATGAAAAAGGTTGTTCTTCTTTTCTGAGTGCCATAGAGAAGCTTAAGTAGAGAAATTAGGGTTTGGGAATTAGGAATTTCGGAATTAGGGTTCTTGGAAATAGGGTTTTCAAAAAATAGGGTTGATTTGAAGTTAAAAATCAAAATCTGACTGAAATAATCGATTAAATGAAGTATTAATCGATTATTACAGAGCCAAAATCAACAGAACCCTAAAACTCTCTGTTTTAATCGATTAAAAGACCTGTTAATCGATTAACAGGCCTGTTAATCGATTAACAGGGGTGTTAATCGATTAAAACAGTGAACAGATACAGAAAATGGTTTTTCTCACTGTTTTAATCGATTAATTCACCAAATAATCGATTAAAGCCGAGCCTCTTTGATAAATTTGAGCTTTTTGAAGCTTCTAAGGTGTAGACTATGTGCCGGCTATCTCAAACTCTAATATTACAAACTCAATCTAATTGAAACAGAGTTATTACAATACAAAACAAGTCTTCAACACTCTAAGCCTTTGAGTTCTTGAATCATCATCAAAATCAACAATCTTCATGTCCATCAAGTGCAACATCAAGTCCTTGAATGTTCAACAATCTCCCCCTTTTTGATGATGATCAAAATTATCTTTTAAAGCCTTGTAATAACCTGTTTTATTTGTCATACTAACAAACACATTAAACATACCAGATAATATTTAAAAACAATCATTTTAGGCTTTAAATATTTTCTCCCCCTATTTTGATTAGAATAAAAAATAATTCATCTATTACAAACATAAGAGCTCCCCCTTAAAATATGCATAACTTAGAGAAAACTCCCCCTCAATCAAAGCAATAACAGAACACCATATTTTATTTCAGAGATAAGCAATCATTACAATATAGGAAATAACAACAAATTTAAAATTCTTCACTATCATCACTATGAAAGTGTGCATCAAATCTATTTTCTAAACGGCACACTTTATCATCTACATCAGATATACGGCGAATTATTTCCTCATGCCGTACTCCAGAAAGAGTGAAGAATGACTGCATTCTCTGATTCATGTCAGATAGCATGTCTTCCATGGATTGACGGGTTTCATGATGGGTAGAGGAAGTTCCAACACTTTGGATTTGATCAGAGGGAAACTCAGCAGCAGGAGGCATATCTTCATCAGAATCTTCATCAATAAGGTTGGGAAAATTGAATCCCCTATTGATGAACTGCTCACCAATAAGGAACTTTGGAGAAATAATAGCACGTTCCTTCCAATAGGTTAGAAATTCTTGTTGGCCATCTGTATCAGAAATCCATCCTTCTACAGAATTAGGACGGGGACGAGATGAGGATGCAGATCTTCTTCTAGTAGGGATCTTAGCACGAGAAGATGAGGTCATTGAAAGATTGGAGGAATAACAAGAAGATTTAGAAAGCTAAATGTAGCTAGAAGAAGGCAAGATTGATAGAAGAAGGCAAGATTGATAGAATAAGGCAAGAAAGCTTGAATTCAAGAGATAGAAGTGAGTAGAAGTGAAATGGAGGCCCCTATTTATAATCAAGCATGTCCAACGGTCATATGGAAGGGAATATAGGACAAGAGATCTGTTGGCAATGGCTAGGAAGCCAAATTTGCCAGGTTTAATCGATTAAAACTCAGATTAATCGATTAAACCAGTGCCAGAACCATTTAATCGATTAAATTGTGTAGTTAATCGATTAATGTTGTATTTAATCGATTAATTGGTGAATTAATAGATTAATCCAGAGAGGAATGCCCTGTTTTGAGTGTTTTGGATGCAAATAATCGATTATAACTCCAATTAATCAATTATTCCAGAGAGTACATCAAATTTTTAAGGTTTTAACACATGATAAACTATTAACATTCTGTATAATGAATTTTAACATTACAATCATCCAAAAATTGTCCAAATAAGCAGAACTTTAAGCTATTTCTAATATCCCTAAGTCTCTTCTAAGATCATAAAATCTATCCTTGGGTAGAGGCTTAGTAAAAATATCTGCTAATTGATGCTTTGTATCAACATACTCTATTTTACAGTTTCCTTTGCTGATATGATCTCTCAAAAAGTGATGTCTAATTTCTATGTGCTTAGTCCTAGAGTGCATTACTGGATTCTTAGTAAGATTAATTGCACTCGTATTATCACACATCAAAGGTATGTCATTTAAAAATATACTATAATCTTCTAACTGTTGTTTCATCCACAAAATTTGAGCACAACAACTACCAGCTGCAATATATTCAACTTCAGTGGTAGATAAAGCAACACAAGCTTGTTTCTTAGAATGCCAAGATACTAAGGATGAACCTAACAAATGACATGTCCCACTAGTACTTTTCCTATCAATTTTGCATCCACCATAATCAGCATCACAATATCCTATTAAACTAGTACAAGCATCAGAAGGATACCATAAACCAAAACCAGTAGTTCCTTTTAAATATTTTAAAATATGTTTTACTACAATTAGGTGAGATTCTTTTGGACAAGCCTGAAATGTAGCACACACACAGACAGAATGCATAATATCAGGTCTACTTGCAGTTAAGTATAACAGTGAACCTATCATGCCTCTATACATAGATTGATTAACTTCCAAACCTGATTCATCCTTGTCTAGATAGCATGAAGTTCCCATGGGTGTGTTAGCTTCCTTTGAGGTGTCCATTCCAAACTTTTTAAGGATCTCTTTGCTGTATTTGGTTTGAGAGATGAAAATGCCATCTTTAAGTTGCTTGATTTGTAGTCCAAGGAAGAATGTCAATTCTCCCATCATAGACATTTCAAACTCTCCCTGCATTATCTTAGCAAATTCTACACATAACGAATTATCAGTTGATCCAAAAATAATATCATCAACATATACCTGGACCAATTTACTTTCTTTATAAACAGTGTAGAATCAATTTTTCCTCTAGAAAAATCATTTGAAGTTAGGAAACTACTTAGCCTTTCATACCAAGATCTAGGAGCTCTTTTCAACCCATATAATGCTTTCTTTAATTTAAAAACATGATTAGGAAAACTAAAATCCTCAAAACTAGGGGGTTGCTCCACATAAACTTCTTCTTTAATAAAACCATTTAAAAATGCACTCTTAACATCCATTTGATATAATTTAAATTTCATCAAAGATGCATAAGCAAGAAGTAGGCGTATAGCCTCTAACCTGGCAACAAGAGCATAAGTTTCATCATAGTCTATACCTTCCTCCTGACAATAGCCTTTGGCAACAAGTCTAGCTTTATTCTTTGTTATGTTCCCATCTTCATCAAGTTTGTTTCTAAACACCCATTTGGTTCCAATAACTTGATGTGACTCTTCTCTTGGGATTAATTCCCAGACTTGATTCCTTTCAAATCGGTTAAGTTCTTCTTGCATTGCTATGCACCATTAGTCATCTTTAAGCGCTTCATCAATGTTTTTGGGTTCTATCTGTGACACAAAAGCTACAGACATACATAAATTAGTCATATTTCTAGTTCTTACCCCTTTTGAGATGTCACCAATGATATTGTCCATTGAGAGTCCTCTAGGAGATTGCCATTCTTTTGCTAATTCAGGTGTTGGAGAAGGCTCATTTGCTTCCAAATATAATTCATCAAGAGCTTCTCTTATATACTCATCATCACCTTGAAACCTTTGTCACATAGTTGACTTATGCTAAGGAGATTATGTTTAAGTCCATCAACAAGAAGCACATCCTTGATCTCCAAAGTGTTTGCGCCACCTATGTTTCCAATTCCAAGAATCTTCCCTTTGTTGTTGTCCCCATAAGTTACATATCCTTGTTCCTTATCTTTGAAACTCACAAATTTTGATTTATCACCGGTCATATGCTTTGAGCATCCACTATCAAGATACCACATAGACTTCTTTGATTTGGAAGTTTCCTACAAAACAAGAACATAGTAAACTTAGGTCCCCACAACTTTTGGGTCCTTGGGGTTAGAGACATAACAAATTATTTAACAATAGGAACCCAAATGTATTTACCTTTAGGAACACCAAAATGTTTAATTTTACATTTATTAGAAGTGTGACCTTGTTTCATGCAATAAAAACATGCTTTTGATGTATTTTTAGAATAAGATGCATTTCTTACAAAACATGCTCTAGTTCCTTTTTCTACCCATACTCTTTTATTTTTCCTTTTAGACTTTTTCAAAGGAACTTGTTGATTTACATTATTTTGAGCAAACACCATTTCATGCTGCTTAAGATCATCTATTTCTTTTTCAGCTTTGTCTAGCAAATGGTTAAGAATATCTATGTCATATTCATGCTCTTTACAATTTGCACATTATAGGTTCTTATCATTTTCCTCATCTAAACATACAATTTTCGTTTCTAATAATTCCTTTTCTTCTAAACATGTGATTTTCATTTTTAAAGAGTCTATTTCCTTTTCGGATCTACTTAAATTCTTCTTTACAACTTTATATTCATTCTTCAAGTTCTTAAAAGCACTAAACAATTCATTATAAGCATTTTGCAATTCATCATAATTATTATCATCATCACTTGAAGATGAGTCGGAATCACTTACCTCAAAGTTGGAAGAAATGTTGTCATTTGCCATTAAGCAAATATTTGCTTCTACTTCCGAGTCACTTGATTCTGAGCTTGAGTCATTGTTGTCCCAAGCAATATAAGCTTTCTTCTTGAAGACCTTTTTGCCTTTGTTTTCATCGTTTTTCTTGTTTGGGCATTCGGTCTTTACATGCCCTGCTTAACATTTTATATTAACGGAAGTACTTTCTCTTACCTTTCCTTTACCTTTGAATGGATGCCTTCCTTTAGCTTTCATGAATTTGGTGTACTTCTTTATCATAAGACTCAACTCTTCTTCTTCATTTTCTGAGTCTTCTTCTTCCTTCTTATTTTTACCTTTGGAAATTTCGGTTTTGAAGGCTAAATTCTTCTTTTGATATTGCCCTTCTTCATTGTTTAGCCTCCCAAGCTCAAGCTCAGGCTCTCTTAGCTTTCCGAATAGCGCCGCCATTGACATTGTGGCAAGGTTTTGTGACTCCGAGATGGCCGTCACCTTAGGTTGTCATTTCCTATCCAAAGATTTTAAAATTTTAACATTTAATTCATCAACGTCAAATATTTTATCTAATCCGGTGAGATGATTCACAATATGAGTGAAACGCTTTTGAACGTCGAAAATCATTTCGCCTTGTTGCATCCGAAACATCTTGTATTCTTGGATTAAGGAGTTTTTACGTGCTCTCTTGACGTCGTTGTTAAAAAAATAGGCTGAGATCAAGAGGGGGGGTGAATTGATCTTTGAAAGATTTTTGCAATTAACAGATTATCTATTTGTAAAAATAAGATTTCAGATCTGTTCTTGAATCACAAAGCAATCAATCAACAATAAATGCAGCAACAGAATTAAAAGAGGAGAAAGGTTTAGAAAGATATCACCGGTGTTTATACTGGTTCACCCAATACCAGGGCTACGTCCAGTCTCCAGCCAAATTCCAGCTGGGTTCCACTAGATCAAATGTTTTACAGATTACAATCTTACACTCGATCTACCACAAGAACCACAATTACAGTTCTTGCACCTAACCTTTCACCAAGAACCAAATACCAGTTCTTGACAACCTCTACAACCAAATTCTAGCTGCAGAGAAACCAAGTGCCCACAATTCCGGGCACCAAACAATACAAGAAAAGTAAGAAAAGAAATGAAAAGAAGAAACTAGAATGCTCAAACCAGCTTTTATGCAATTCGCAAGTGTGTTTCTTCTTCAAAAGAAAGCAATTTGCCTCAAGAAAGAATTTCAAAGAACTTCAAAAAGCTAGCGCGAATCTTTCTTGAAAAGAGTATTAAAGTCTGCTTGCTTGATTGCTAAAGGATGTGTAAAGATTGATGATTAAAAAGTTCAAGCAACTCTGTTTATATAGAAGATTTCAAAACTGCTGGTTTAATTAATCTGTTAAAATAATCTTTTAATTTGTTAAAAGTGTAGTTTTAATCTGTTAAAACTTCTTTTAATCCATTAAAACGTTCTTGATTCTTTAACAGATTTGTTTTAACTGATACGACAACGTTTATATCAATTAAAACTCTTTACAAAAAAATCTTCTAATTTGTTTTAATCGATTGTTTCGTGATTCAATCGATTAATATACTCGCAAAACTTTCTTGTAAGTTTATCCAAGTGATTTTAACTGATAAAAATAAGTTTTAATCGATTAAAACGCTCGTGAAGAAATTTTCTAAGTTGTTTTAATCGATTGAAACATGTTTTAATCGATTGAAAAAAGCTCGATCGGTCATAACTCAATTCTGATCGATCATATCTTATTCTGATCGGTCATAATTGCATTCTGATCGATCATATTGAACACTAAGTGGATTTAATCGATTAAAACCAAGTTGTATCGATTAAAATACTGCAAAAACACTTCTCTTAACATTTTAAGTGATTTTAATCGGTTACTTCGAAGCTTTATTAGTTAAAACACTGACAGAAGGTTTTCAAAACTTTCTTTAATGAAAACAACCGGTTATTTCGAAATTATATTAGTTAAAAACTTGTTTAAGAAAGCTTTTGTTAAAATACTTTGTTTTTAACTGTTTAAACGTTTTTAGAGGCATTTTGCAAAATCTTTTAAGTGAAGAAACCTTATGCAGCAGAAACGATTATTTCGAAACTATATCAGTTAAAACACTAGAAGAAGGTTTTCAAAAACTCCTTTAATGAAAATAATCAATTAATTCGAAAGTGTATCGATTAAAACAGTCTCAGTGAATGTCTTAAAAGGTTTTAATCGATGATTTCAAAAACCTATCAGTTAAAAATTTGTTATGTAAATTTTAAGAACATTTTAATTGATAAAGTTCATATAATATCAGTTAAAACAATTTGCTAAAAACAATTTAACTAATTACTTTGGTTTTTAATGAATTAAAAACATCTTTAGAGGCATTTTCAAATTCTTTCAAATGATGAAAACTCATGCAACAGAGAGATATGAATGATACCTATGTATAGATACAGACTCACTAATCACTCTACCCTTTTAACCCAAGTAACCTTTGACTTCATCATATTATCCTTTGACTTCATCAAATCAATGAGATCTTCGTTATATCGAATGATTAATAAGATCTTCATCACTTTCAGTCTCCCCCTATTTGATGAAGACAAACACCTCCTTGAAAGATTTTGATCTGTAGAAGAAGTCACTTGGATATATAGATTAGTGAGTATTCAATATCAATTATTTATCCCCCTAGATTAGTGAGTATTTAAAAAATTAATCATTTCTCCCCCTTTGACTTCATCAAAAATAGGGAAGAGAGATATAAAACAAGCAATATACATAGCATATAATCAGAAAGAAAAAGAATAGGAATTCATGATACCAATGAGATGTATTATTCATTTAAGAATCAATTAAAGTTGATTCAAACTTATCTTCGTTAACATGTTTGTAATGAATACAATAGACACCTGTAAAGATAAGGGAACCTTGCTTTAGTAGCATGTTACTGTTAAAAAAGTAGGTTGAGATCAAGAGGGGGGTGAGTTGATCTTTGAAAGATTTTCGCAATTAACAGATTATTTATTTGTAAAAATAAGATTTCAGATCTGTTCTTGAATCACAAAGCAATCAATCAACAATAAACGCAGCAACAAAATTAAAAGAGGAGAAAGGTTTAGAAAGATATCACCGGTGTTTATACTGGTTCACCCAATACCAGGGCTACGTCCAGTCTCCAGCCAAATTCCAGCTGGGTTCCACTAGATCAAATGTTTTACAGATTACAATCTTACACTCGATCTACCACAAGAACCACAATTCCAGTTCTTGCACCTAACCCTTCACCAAGAACCAAATACCAGTTCTTGACAACCTCTACAACCAAATTCTAGCTGCAGAGAAACCAGTGCCCACAATTCCATGCACCAAACTATACAGTAAAAGTATGAAAAGAAATGAAAAGAAGAAACTAGAATGCTCAAACCAGTTTTATGCAATTTTGCAGTGTGTTTCTTTTTCAAAAGAAAGCAATTTGCCTCAAGAAAGAATTTCAAAGAACTTCAAAAAGCTAGCACGAATCTTTCTTGAAAAGAGTATTAAAGTCTGCTTGCTTGATTGCTAAAGGATGTGTAAAAGATTGATATTTAAAAAGTTCAAGCAACTCTGTTTATATAGAAGATTTCAAAACTGCTGGTTTAATTAATCTGTTAAAATAATCTTTTAATCTGTTAAGACGTTCTTGATTCTTTAACAGATTTGTTTTAACTGATACGACAACGTTTATATCAATTAAAACTTTTTACAAAAAATCTTCTAATTTGTTTTAATCGATTGTTTCGTGATTCAATCGATTAATATACTGCAAAACTTTCTTGTAAGTTTATCCAAGTGATTTTAACTGATAAAAATAAGTTTTAATCGATTAAAACGCTGTGAAGAAATTTTCTAAGTTGTTTTAATCGATTGAAACGTGTTTTAATCGATTGAGAAAGCTCTGATCGGTCATAACTCAATTCTGATCGATCATATCTCATTCTGATCGGTCATAATTGCATTCTGATCGATCATACTGAACACTAAGTGGATTTAATCGATTAAAACCAAGATGTATCGATTAAAATATTGCAAAAACACTTATCTTAACATTTTAAGTGATTTTAATCTGTTATTTTGAAGCTTTATCGCTTAAAACACCTGATGTAAGGTTTTCAAAACTTTCTTTAATGAAAACAACCTAGGTTATTTCAAAATTATATCGCTTAAAAACTTGTTTAAGAAAGCTTTTGTTAAAATACTTTGTTTTTAACTCGTTTAAACGTTTTTAGAGGCATTTTGCAAAATCTTTTAAGTGAAGAAACCTTATGCAGCAGAAAAGATAAAAATGATTATACCTAAGCAAAGTCATGGACACACTAATCCCTCTACTCTTTTATCTAAGGGACTGTTGACCGCTACAAAGTTGACTTTGACTTTATCTTTGACTTCATCAAATCAGTAAGATCTTTGTCAGAGTATTTCAATAAGATCTTCATCACTTTCAGTCTCCCCCTATTTGATGAAGACAAACATCACTTTGAATAAAAACTCTGCAAAAGAAGTCACTTGATAATACAGATTAGTGAGTAATAAAGAAATGAATTATTTTCCTATTTCTCCCCCTAACTTGTTGCTTCCCCTAAATAAAGAATCATTTCTGATCAAAAGTAAAGCAACTATTCTCCCCCTTTTGACTTCATCAAAAATAGGGATCAGAAGAGAAACAATGCAAAGGTATGTAATAAGTTTGAGATTTTGAAAATAGAGAGAAAAAAATGAATACGATATTTTACTCATGTAAAGATTAATCAAAGTTTATTCAAACTTATCTTCATTAACGCGTTTGTAATGAATACAATTAACATGTGTAAAGATAAGGGAATAACGTTTTAGTAGCATGTTACAAGAACAACCATTAAGTAAAGCCTTCAATTTTTCTTTCCAGAATAAAAATCGATTAAAAACAAGACAAAATCGATTAAAAAGTTCTTGTTTAATGATTTTAATCGATTGAAATAAAGGTTTAATCGATTAAAAACAGTGAAGGACTTCAAAAGTATGAAACATAAGTGCATTTAATCGATTAATTCGACATTTAATCGATTAAAACAGTAAAGAAAAATGTTGTATAAATTCTTTTAATCGATTTAAAAGTTTTTTTATTGATTGAAACAACCAGTTTTGCAAACTAAGTAATGTTTTATGCGAATTTATCATGTCTAATCCAGTGTAAGTTTTGTAACACCGATCATTTAGAAGGATGTTTTACAATAATATCAACTACATCGATTTAGATTTTAACCAATAGATCCATCAAAATTAGGATAAAATCTTATTTAGCCAATTTAACTGATGTAAACTTGTTTATATAGATTTTAATCGATTGATACGAAGTTTAATCGATTATTTTGTTGTGATAGTGTTTCCTTTAATCGATTTGATCGATTAAAACCATTTTGTATCAGCTAAAAATATCCGGGATCTATGTTGAATTCTATCTAGACTAGTTTGATTTGATTTAAAACCTACATTATATTGATCAAAGCTAAAGAGATTGTACCTGGTATACAACCAAGAAATATTACGGACCGTAAATTGAAATTAGCATCAAAAGAAATAAGAAATAAAAAATAAGATAAGAAGGGACCCTTTTAATCCATAAAATCAATCATCCCAGCTTCCTTGGTTCAACTCGCATATCTTCTAGCTTGGTGTAGATATCGGCAATTTGGTTTCCAAGGGATGCGAATTGATTGTTTGTTTGTTGGAAGTGTTGGAATGTCATCTCGCATATGCTTTCTCCGATTTTCCCGCACAACATGCCCATTTGAGAAAGCATTGTTCTTTCAAACCGAGATAAAGGAGTCCCACGGCCAGTCGCTCCATGTAAAGAATAATTTCCATATTCTCATATGAGGCTTGACCACCGGTTGACTCGAGAACCTCTGCAGCAGATGGAGAGGGAGGAATTTGGCCTTGTTCATTTTCATCTTCATCTTCTTCCTCACCCTCGGACATCCCAAGCATCAATTTTGGAGATCCATTCATCATCAACTTTTATATATCCCATTTTTCTTAGGGTGGAGTCGTCAATTTCATTTGATGCCTTGGGGGTTTCTATGCTCTCCCCAGAAAGATCAACTTCAAAATATCTAAAGAAATTATTAATTAACATAGCATATGGCAATTTGAAATCTGCCAACCTTTTAGCTTTCAACATGTGATCTTTGATCACATACACCCAGTTTACCCGAACATTGTTAAAAATGCAATACATGAGGGCAAGATCTCCCTCATTAAGAATAACATGATTACGCCCTCTTGGAGTAAGCATCCATGCCACAATAAAAGCAAGTAATCTATGTTCAAGTGCAAGTTTTCCAGCATTTAGAATTCTTACCGAATCATTTGTATCCTTAAGGCAAGACCGGAAAAACTAAATCTTGTTGAACTCAGGAATCTCAGAAATATTCCCCCTTGAGACTTTGACACCTCTATCCTTAAGGCCAACAATTTGCTCCCAAACAGCAGGAGTAATTTCCATGTTTACTCCCTTCACCTGAGATCTGATTGTAGACCCATTTACTGTTAAGTTGGAGTAAAAAACCCGAACCAAATCAGGTTGAATGTTCCCAGTAAACTCCATGAAAGTTTTCAGCTTTTGACTTTTAACTTTCTTCTCAGACTAGTAAATCCTTCTTCGTCCAGCCACTTAAATTTGATAAATTTTGGAATAACAATCTGTTTCTGACTAAACTCAGAGATGAAGGTGTTCATCTTTCCTATATCTCCATAAAACCAGGCTTCTAGATGGCCACCGGGATTTGCAGCAGAGGAAGATTCCCCTTTTTGCTTCTTTCTTGACTTAGATCTTCTCAACATCTTGTTATATTTTCAGAGAAGGGTCTCAGAGACGTGTGTAAAAGGAAAGAAGAGAGGAGCACTTTGAACCAGGAAGATAAGACTGAGAGTAATGAGCTACACGGGAGCAAACTGAAGAATCACGGATGTCAATTTTTGTGAATTGCAGTTTACTTTAGACAGAACCTACAAAATCAGCTTTAATTGCATATGTCCCCTTGACTGAGAACACAGGCACAGATTCTTGGACAGTGGGTGTAACAGCTAAACTGTTCTTGGGAAGATGTTTGACTTGGTCAAACAATATTTAAAAGCATTATGCAGATTTTGATTACCATAAAAACTTGGGATTTTGACTTTGATTTGCTTACCAATTTTCAATTGGATGTTATAAAACTAATTTTCGAAACAAATTAATCGATTAACCAACTAATTAACCTATTAATTTGATTTTTAATACTAGGTTTGAAAATGCTACGTTGAAATAATCGATTAATTCATAAAGGAATCGATTAGTCTTGCACAAGATGAAATTAATAAAATGATAATGAAATTTGAATCGATTAAAACGAAAAAGAATCGATTAATGTTGACATCTTAGTGTTTTTAGTTGATATAAATTCTTTTTAATCGATTAAAATGGCTAAACTCAAATCCTGAGAACATTTTAATCGATTAATTCGCATTTCAATCGATTAAAATGGTACGGACAGATTTTCTGATATCCTCTCGTAAGTTATTTTAATCAATTAATACTTGTTTTATATCAATTAAAACAATCAGCTTTATGAAAGCGAGAACCTAATTTGTCGTTTTGAATACCAAGGGACTCCCAGATTTTGTTCTCGCAAAACAGATTTAGCATGTTTCGGTACCCTTTATAATTACTCGGGTCCAATTAGGTTATTTGAAATGAATTATTTTTGGGAATCCATTTCATTCTACCTCTAGGAATAGCATACTTTTTAATTCTATAGTATTTTACTGAATGACCTCTTTTCATGCAGTAAAAACATTTAATCACAGAGTATGATTTCTTATTTACATTTGTTTTTCTGAATTTCATCCTAGATTTAAATCCTATTCCAAATTTGTCAAAAATTAGTTTTTGTGACCCAAGTAAAACGTCAAGATTAGCTTGACCTTGTGTAAATCTTGAAACGGTTTGTGATAAAATCAATTTTCTTTTGTAATTCTGAACAATTATTACAGGGTTTATTACATGCACAATCAGAGTTATCATGAATTAATTTTAAGAAATCACAATCAGTTTCATCTTCAAGAATTTTCTTTTCAAGAGAGTCTACTTTATTTACTAGCCAATTATTCAATCCTTTTAACCTATCATTTTCTTTTTGTAGTTTCTTAGCCTCTTCATGCATTTCATTAAATGCTTCTTGTAATGAATTATAATTCACTAAATTTGAAGAAGAATTAGAACTTACACTGCTGGATTAAGGGTTTTGATTTGCCATTAGACACAGGTTGGCTTCTTCATTGTCAGAATTGTCTGTTGATGAAGTGTCATTGTCATCCCATGCTACATAGGCTCTTCTTTTGACTTTCTCTTCTTTCTTGTCATTATATTTGTTCTTTTCTCGGGCACTCCATTCTTACATGACCACCGCTTACCACAGACCATAGCATTTAAAGTTAGAAGAATCAGCTTTTTTCTCATACCTTTTATGTTTTTCCCTATCTTGAATCTTTTTCTTGAGAAATTTGTTGAATTTTCTCGACAAGCAGTCTAAGATTCTCACTTTCCTCCTCTCGATTCTTGATTTCTTTCTTCAACTTTGAGTGCTATACTTCTTCTTTTCTTCTCGGAGACTTCTTGTTCATTAAATTTGTTAATTTCCATTTAATTTTCTCCGAGTTTGCCAAACAAAGAAGTTGTTGTCATGACGGACAAATCCTTTGACTCGAAATTGCTTCGTGACCTTTGGTCGCCATGACCTGTCAAGACATTTCAAGACTTTAATATTTAATTCTTCTTTATCAAAGGTTTTACCTAGGCCCATTAGATGATTAATGATGTGAGTGAATCGCTTCGCACATCCGCAATGCTTTCACCAGCTTGCATTTTGAACGAGCTCATATTCTCTTATGAGAGTATGCTTTCCGGCTCTCTTTACATCCGCTGTCCCTTCATGAGTAACCTCAAGAACATCCCACATCTCCTTGGCGATTTGCATTGGGAGACCCCGAAAAACTCATCCATGTTAAGTGCGTAGTAATTATATTTTTAGCAAGTGCAATCATTTTGAATTTTTTCTTTTCCTCATCATTTAAACTCGGACCATTCTTTTTCTCGTAATTAAAGGGCCATTAGCAATTACATCCCAAACATTTCTATCAATAGACTCAATAAAGATCTTCATCCTAATTTTCCGTAAAGGATAATTTGTTCCACAAAATAGTGGAGGTCTCGTTAATAGAAGCTCCCTCAGAAAACGGTAATTTGTTTCCAGCCATGGATCGAAGAACTTGAATAACTCTCAAGAACCTCGCTCTGATACCAATTGTTAAAAAAATAGGCTGAGATCAAGAGGGGCGGTGAATTGATCTTTGAAAGATTTTCGCAATTAACAGATTATCTATTTGTAAAAATAAGATTTCAGATCTGTTCTTGAATCACAAAGCAATCAATCAACAATAAACGCAGCAACAGAATTAAAAGAGGAGAAAGGTTTAGAAAGATATCACCAGTGTTTATACTGGTTCACCCAATACCAGGGCTACGTCCAGTCTCCAGCCAAATTCCAGTTGGGTTCCACTAGATCAAATGTTTTACAGATTACAATCTTACACTCGATCTACCACAAGAACCACAATTCCAGTTCTTGCACCTAACCTTTCACCAAGAACCAAATACCAGTTCTTGACAACCTCTACAACCAAATTCCAGCTGCAGAGAAACCAGTGCCCACAATTCCAAGCACCAAACAATACAGTAAAAGTAAGAAATGAAGCACTTGGTGGACTTGGTGGATTTGATGAAGACTTAGATATAATTTGATGAAGACATAAATTTAGTTTAGGTTGTGGGTGTGTAGATGATTAGGTTTTTAGCTTGAGCACTTAATCCCTTGATAGGCCATTATATGTTGTGATGAAGCGCCTTAATCTTCCGCATAGCATTGAAAATCATTTTCTCGCATTAAAAGAACAAACTAAGTTTTTCAATCTGTTGAAAAAGATTTTCAATCGGTTAAAATCACTTAACAGAGTAAGTGGTTCTATATAATCGTATTTTCAATTGATTGATTCGCGTAATCAACAAGTTAAAATAACTTAGTAAATTTCTCAATATGAAGGTTTCGGAAAAACAATCAATTGAAATACTTTTTAATCTGTTGAAAAAGAAAGATATTTTTCAATCTAAGAGTTTTCGGAAAAACAATCAGCTTGAAACGTTTTTCAATCTGTTAAAATAAAGATATTTTTTAAGTCTAAATGTTTTTAGAAAATCAATCATGTTGAAATATTTTTCAATCTGTTGAAACAGAGAGACTATTTTTTAACTAAGTATTCGCAGGAATTTAATCTGTTGAAATGATTTTTCAATCGATTGAAACAGAGTGCTGTCATTTTTCATTAAGTTGTTTTAATCCATTAAAACTCGAATCAATCGATTAAATGGAACTTTAAACGAAATCAATCGATTGAATCGATGTCTTAATCGATTAAAAGGAACTTTAAATGAAATCAATCGATTGAATCGATCTTTTAATCGATTGAAATAATACTCTAATCGATCATAGTTTTGTTCTAATCGATCATAACTCATTCTGATCGATCATAGTTTTATTCTGATCGATCATAACTCATTCTAATCGATCATTCTTCTGTTTTAATCGATCAGATTCTCTTCTAAACCTGTTTTACTGCTAACCAACTTATCTTTTGACTCTCTAAAACAGTTTTTAACAGATGAAACGTTCTGTTTTTCTGATTTACTCTATATATACAGATTTGATCCATCTTTTGAATATACAATACAACACACTACTTGTGAAAACTTGAGAAATCAATCGTGAATCGTTCATCTACGTTTTTCTCTCGCATTCAAGATTTTGTCATATCATAAGGTGCTTTGATCAACATTGTGGTCATTCACATGAGAGAGTGCTTTAGAATTGGTGCTTGGGCAATTAGAATTCAAAGTCCAGGTTTCTTCTTTCCTTATTCTTTTGTATCGTGTGAATTGTGTAGATTGGATTGTAATCTACACTTGGTACAGTAACTGGATTTGGTTACTGGGTGTTTTTCAAGATTCTATCTTATAGGTTGAAAAGATAGTTCTTGGTGTAGATTGGTGAGGATCTACGGGTTGTAATTGTCACTTGGTATTAGTGGAAACTTGACAGGTTTTGTCAAGAACTGGACGTAGCTCTGGATTAGAGTGAACCAGTATAAATTTGTGTGTTGATTTCTTTCTATCATCTCTTTTAAATTCTGAATATAATCTTGCTGTGTTTTAAATCAAATCATCTTTTCAAGAATTGAATAAAGATAACTCATTCTTCCAAAAGAAAGTAAAGTTTTGTGAAAAAGTTTTTAAGTTCAATTCACCCCCCCTCTTGAACTCAACCATTAATTCTTTCAAGAAAAGAAACGAAAAGAAGAAACTAGAATGCTCAAACCAGTTTTATGCAATTCTGCAGTGTGTTTCTTCTTCA
The DNA here is from genome assembly GCA_963425845.1 of Sphenostylis stenocarpa. Taxonomy (NCBI): domain Eukaryota; kingdom Viridiplantae; phylum Streptophyta; class Magnoliopsida; order Fabales; family Fabaceae; genus Sphenostylis; species Sphenostylis stenocarpa. The sequence continues at coordinate 26,814,833 of OY731404.1, read as the reverse complement.
AAAGAAAGCAATTTGCCTCAAGAAAGAATTTCAAAGAACTTCAAAAAGCTAGCGCGAATCTTTCTTGAAAAGAGTATTAAAGTCTGCTTGCTTGATTGCTAAAGGATGTGTAAAGATTGATGATTAAAAAGTTCAAGCAACTCTGTTTATATAGAAGATTTCAAAACTGCTGGTTTAATTAATCTGTTAAAATAATCTTTTAATTTGTTAAAAGTGTAGTTTTAATCTGTTAAAACTTCTTTTAATCCATTAAAACGTTATTGATTCTTTAACAGATTTGTTTTAACTGATACGACAACGTTTATATCAATTAAAACTCTTTACAAAAAAATCTTCTAATTTGTTTTAATCGATTGTTTCGTGATTCAATCGATTAATATACTGCAAAACTTTCTTATAAGTTTATCCAAGTGATTTTAACTTATAAAAATAAGTTTTAATCGATTAAAACGCTGTGAAGAAATTTTCTAAGTTGTTTTAATCGATTGAAACGTGTTTTAATCGATGGAAAAAAAGCTATGATCGGTCATAACTCAATTCTGATCAATCATATCTTATTTTGATCGGTCATAATTGCATTCTGATCAATCATACTGAACACTAAGTGGATTTAATCGATTAAAACCAAGTTGTATCGATTAAAATACTGCAAAAACACTTCTCTTAACATTTTAAGTGATTTTAATCGGTTATTTCGAAGCTTTATTAGTTAAAACACTGACAGAAGGTTTTCAAAACTTTCTTTAATGAAAACAATCGGTTATTTCGAAATTATATCACTTAAAAACTTGTTTAAGAAACCTTATGTAGCAGAAAAGATAAAAATAATTATACCTAAGCAAAGCTGCGGACACACTAATCCCTTTACTCTTTTATCTAAGTGACTGTTGACCGCTACAAAGTTGACTTTGGCTTTATCTTTGACTTCATCAAATCAGTAAGATCTTTTTCAGAGTATTTCAATAAGATCTTCATCACTTTCAGTCGTCAGTACCTTCGTGGGTCACTCTAAGCATTTCCCACATTTCCTGGGCACTTTTACAAACAGAAATCCTGTAAAACTCGTCAAGCGTTAAAGCAGATGAAATTATATTTCTAGCCCTAACGTCAAATTGTGCTTTTCTGTTTTCTTCTGCAGTCCATTTAGAAAAAGGTTTAGGAACGTCAACACCGTTCTCAGTAACTTTAGGAATATATGGATTGTTTAAAATAGTGTCCCAAACGCCTCTATCAACAGACTCTAAAAAGATTTGCATTCTTACCTTCCAAAAAGGATAATTTTGACCCGCACAAAGTGCGGGTCTGTTGATAGACGCACCTTCGGCAAAAGTTTGATTTTGTCCGGCCATTTTCGAAAATTTGAATGACTATCAAAGCAAGCTCTGATACCACTTGTTAGAATCGCGCAGCAGAATGTTCGCGTGGTCGGACAAAAACCAAGAGGGGGGGGGTGAATTGGTTTCTTAACAAAAATTAGGTTTTCAAAATTTTCCCCAAATTTTACCGATTAAAAACTGTGTAAATGTAAATAGAGAAGAGAAGAGAATCTCACACAGGAAATTTATACTGGTTTGGATCAAAAGACCCTACGTCCAGTTACTAATCACTCAAACAGAGGATTAACGATGTCACTATAATCAAGTTGTTACAAACAAATTACAATTGAAAAGACAAAGATAAGAAAACACCTCTCTTGAAATCCACAAGAGATGAAGAACAGCTTTCCCTAGAGACGGCACAACACACAATCCACTAAGAACTCCACTTAGTGATTCTTATCGCTTCTAGCCCACACCAAGTTCCAAAAGCCCCTTTTTCTTGCAACAAACAGTTCTCTGGCACTACAACACTTAACTTTTGTATGAAAAAGGTTGTTCTTCTTTTCTGAGTGCCATAGAGAAGCTTAAGTAGAGAAATTAGGGTTTGGGAATTGGGAATTTCGGAATTAGGGTTCTTGGAAATAGGGTTTTCGAAAATAGGGTTGATTTGAAGTTAAAAATCAAAATCTGACTGAAATAATCGATTAAATGAAGTATTAATCGATTATTACAGAGCCAAAATCAACAGAACCCTAAAACTCTCTGTTTTAATCGATTAAAAGACCTGTTAATTGATTAACAGGCCTGTTAATCGATTAACAAGGGTGTTAATCGATTAAAATAGTGAACAGATACAGAAAATGGTTTTTCTCACTATTTTAATCGATTAATTCACCAAATAATCGATTAAAGTTGAGCCTCTTTGATAAATTTGAGCTTTTTGAAGCTTCTAAGGTGTAGACTATGTGTCGGCTATCTAAAACTCTAATATTACAGACTCAATCTAATTGAAACAAAGTTATTACAATACAAAACAAGTCTTCAACACTCTAAGCCTTTGAGTTCTTTAATCATCATCAAAATCAACAATCTTCATGTCCATCAAGTGCAACATCAAGTCCTTGAATGTTCAACACACTTTGTGCGCAAGTTGATGGGTATGAACCCCCTATCTAGCTGGTACAGTCCACTTCGTAGAACTGGTGGTGGTGGCGACTTCCTGCTCTAACTCATGCACCGGATGTTTGAAGGATGTTTTCTTGTGTGGATGAAGTCATCTAGTGTTCCGGAATTTTTTTCATCTCTTCCGGTGGTCATCCAGCTTGTTGATTGCTGGGGAGCCTTTTGTCTTGCTCTTTTGATATACCGGATGTTTGTGAGTGCTTCCTGTTTTTAAATGCAAGCACAGAACTAATTCCCTTACATGAATGCTCTTTGTTTTTGTTATTTGCTTGAAGCAGTTCTTTATTTTCGTTTGTTTTTTATTTTAACAAAGTCGTTTTTGTGCGACTACTTGCGTGTTGATGCCCTAAATGCAATCTATTCTTAGTTGGGGCATCTAGAAAGCCACTGGTATTCTTGTTTTCCCGTGATTACTCTTATGGGTTCTTATTTTTGTTTTAGCCCTATTTTGTGCCTAGACCACCCTTTGCGGGTTTTCGATCTAGCGGGTTGCCTTAATTTTTGCCTAGGATATCTTAACGGGCTTTTTTTCCTTTTTATGAAAGCCTTAACTTTTGTATAGACCGCCCTTTGTGGGTTTTCGATCTAACAGGCTACCCTAATTTTTGCCTAAGAGCATCCTAGCAGGCATCTTTCTTCTTTTTTCTTTTCCTTTCTTGTGCTTTGGCTTTTGTGCATGCTCATGTTTCATTAATACCGAGGCATTTTCATAAATTGGTCAAGAGAAAAGAGGTAAAAAGATAGTTTTATTGATATAAACAAATGGTTTATTTTACAGAAGGATTTACAAAAGGGATTTTAGAAGCAGGGCTGGCCAAGGTTGGCTACACTGTATAAGCTATAACAATCATGTCCCTAACATCTGTTTCTCTGCTTCTCCTGGTTGCTTCTGTTTAGATGCTCTAGTCTGGAGTGAAAACCATGTCTAGTTTGCCCGTCTCTGGAAAGGTATCACCTTAGTCGACTTTTTGTTTTCAGCTAAGGTAATCATTGCTCTTTTTTTTTTTGAACCTCTAATTTTTGCCTAGAACGTGTCCTAGCGAGGAATATGGACCCTATCTTTTGACCAGGATGCTCTTTGCGAGTTTTCATCCTAATGGGTCATGAGCAATGTCTTTGAACATAATATTTCTTTACAGCGTCTGAGTTGACTGGAAGTCAAAGCTCTTCTCCGTCCATATTAGTGAGGATGAGGGCTCCTCCTGAGAAGGCTCGTTTGACCACAAAGGCTCCTTCATAGTTTACTGCCCATTTTCCAATTTTGTCCTTCTGGGCGGGAAGCAGTTTCTTCACTACCAGATCCCCTTCTCGAAAGGTGCAGGGATTGATTTTCTTATCGTAGGCTTTCTTAATCTTCTTTTGATAAACTTTCCCGTGACATATGGCGTACAACCATTTTTCTTCAATTAAGTTGAGCTGGTCGTACCGATTCTAGACACATTCTACTTCTGTTAGTTTTGCTTCCATGATGACTCTTAGGGAGGGTATCTCAATTTCTACCGGCAACACCGCCTCCATGCCGTATACGAGGGAGAATGGGGTGGCCCCGGTGGAGGTCCTTACGGAAGTTCGATATCCGTGCAAGGCAAAGGGTAGCATTTCATGCAAATCCCTGTACGTTATCACCATCTTTTGGATGATTCTTTTGATATTTTTGTTAGCTTCCTCTACTGCACCGTTCATCTTAGGTCGGTATGGAGAGGAATTGTGGTGTTGAATTTTTAAATCTTGGCATAATTCCTCCATCATCTTATTGTTTAGATTGGTCCCATTATCAGTAATGAGCCGATGAGGGATGCCATACCGACATAGAATATTTTTCTTGATGAAGGTGGTCACCACTTTTCTAGTCACATGTGCATATGATGCTGCCTCTACCCATTTGGTGAAATAGTCAATGGCCACCTGTCGCCGCCGTCAAAACGAGGCGGTCGGAGCGATGCGATGTTTCGACTTTCCAATTTTTCGCGTTTTTATTGGTGTGGTTACAACGCCTTTAGGTTGTCCGATAACCAGGCTGAACCTAGGGGCGAAGTTTTCGAAAAGGCGCTCTTGGATTGTCCGATAACCGGGCTAACCCAAGAACTAATTTTGAAGGGTTCTTTTGGAGTCACCACCGATGTTTTTACCAGAAACATCGGAAAAGGAGTAAAAAGGCGTTGGTTTTCGAAAAACCAACTTTGGTCATTAGAACCAGAGTTGGGTAAGGGAGTTAGTTACGTGTAAGGGAAGTGTTAGTTCCCTTACGATGCCCCTTTCGGGTTCCCTAAGATAAGCCAACTATTTAAATAAGTAAACCGATGAAAGTATGCTTTTACCCTTTATTTGCGGAATTTTAAAATTACGACTACGTGGCCCTAATATCTATTGCATAATTAAAAATAAAGCGGTAAAGGAGAGAGAGAGAGAGTGTAGAAACCTCCGAGGCAAGTTTTCTATTAATTTCTTAAAAAACTAGGGTGCTTTTTGGCAGCCCTTCACTCTTTACAGCGCCGGAACCTCTCGAAAACGCTAAAAAAAACTCTAAAATGCTCTCAGAAACTCCGAAAATGCTTCGGAAGGATTCTAGAAAGAGAATTTGAGGAAGTGACTAGAGAGAGAATGGAAGAATTGTGTGAAATGAGGGGAATGGCGCGACTATTTATAGGGATTCGCGCCTATCAGGTCGAGACGGTCGTCTCATCTGACAAGGTCGAGACGGTCGTCTCGCCACTTTCGCAAGGCGAGCCGGCAGTCCCGAATACGAGACGGCGGTCTCGACCCAAAAAGGCAAGAATCCTTATTTACATGCCGAAAATCCCTCCTGTCCTAGTATGGGGCCTAATAGACTCTCCTAGTGGCTTCTTAGGCTTCATCCATCTTCGAATAGAAGGTCTTCTGGTCTTTATTATGAGGTCGGGCAAGATTTGGGGTCTACAGCTGCCCCCCCTTTACCTGACCAGTCTGCTGTTGGCCTGTTGTGCCAAGAAGAATGACTGGAAGGTAAAGGAGTCGACCCTCTTGCCCGGTTACCCTTCGAATGTTCCGTCTTGCGGCGGTTGATCTTCTGGGGAAAATTTGTGTTGTGCACCTCCAGGATACTCCTTCTGACGGTAGCCGATCCCTTCGATTGACATATGGTAGAACCTCAGGATACTCCTTCTGACGGTAGCCAATCCTTTGGTTGATGGGTATAAACCCCCCATCAGGCTGGTAGTTGCATTCCGCTGTGTGTTGGACTGGATGAGTATGAACCCCCCCTCAGGCTGGTAGTTGCAGTCTGCTGTGTGTTGGACTGGATGAGTATGAACCCCACATCAGGCTGGTAGTTGCGACTTACTGATCTGGCTTGAGCGCAGATCAGGCGCACTTGCGTGCGCGGGTTGATAGGTATGAACCCCCTATCAGGCTGGTACAGTCCACTGCGTAGGACTGGTGGTGGTGGCGGCTTACTACTCAGGTGGCTCATGCACCGTGTGGCGAGATGTGCTTTCTTGTCTTTGATTTGATCGTCTGGATTGTGCCGGGGATTTTGTGGTGTTCATCCAGCCTGTTGATTGCTGGGGATTCTTTGTTTTTGATCTTTTGATGGCGATCGCCCGACTTTGCTGGTTGGTTGGGTGATTTTTGTTGTTCGACGTCTGCTTGGTCGTCGAAATTTGTTGGTCAAGGTGGTTGACTTGTTTTAATCCTACCTTTTTTCGCGGTTTTATCTTTTTTTTTTCTCGCGATTTTTGGATTTTGGCTTTTTCTTTGAGCGTACGTCTTTTTACTTTTAGCTTCTTTTGGTTACGCTGACTTTTGGAAGGGATAGCAAAAAGATGTATGGAATAAAATTTTTATTTATGTAAGATTTTATTACATCAGTCTTATTCTATGGGCATTACCCATAAGAAGGTGGGCTCTCGTCTGGAGACGATCCGTAGGAGGGAAATTGCTGGTACATATGTCTCCGGAACTCTGCCTGGTCCCGAACTTCATCGCGATATTCTTGCTGGAATATTGCCCAGTCTTGCCTCATTCCCTCTTGGTACTGGTATATCGTCTCCAGTCTTGTGTCGAAGGCCTCCTGCCTTAGGGACATCTGCTCTTGCCTCACAGACATCTGATAGAATTGCTGGCACAAATCGTAGATATTACGGTTAATGCCAGCGAAGTCATCTATGTACTGCTGCTGTTGTTGTTGTTGTTGTTGTTATTGGAACTCGGGAGGTGTCGGGAGATCGCACATTGCCACGATATCCTGGAGATCCAGAGTGAAATCCAGCGACGGGTGAAGGACCAGCTGGGTCCCGTGGCATAGCAGCATCCCCATGCTGACCAGGATCGACTCGTTGATGGACTCGGGTCGTAGGCTGGAGGCCAGTTCTTCCCAGCCACTGCACCCCCATTTCTCTGCTAGGGGAGTAATGAGGGGAGCCATGAAGACGACTCCCATTGGCCTGCTCCCAAAGTCCTTGAGGGCCTTCAGGAAGAAATAGCCAGGGTTGCACCGACGCCTCTGGCTCATGCAGTAAAGGACGAAGAGGTCGGGGAGTGTTACCTTTCCCAGGCTCTCCTTCTGCCCGTGGATGGTCCCCGCCAAAAGCTTGTGGCAAATGCGGAGGGTCGGGGGGAGTGCTGAGCCCTTCATTAGCGTGGGCAAAGTGGGTGCCCTGGTGAGCTCCTCCCACATCTCGCCGGCGGTGAGGTTGGTGGGGCGTGCGCAGATGGCCTCTTGGTAGTCCCGGGTTAGCACGTCCCCGGGCTGGACGAATCCGATGGACACGTTGAATTCATCCAGGGTGGTGGTCTGGTACATCCCACCCATAAAGTATGTCACCATTTTTGTTGGTGACAGGCCTGGGATCATGGCGGGAGTCTCAGCGTAGGAGATGGAGGCAAGAAACTCCAATACCTCCTGGGGGTACACATGGGTGGGTGGAGACTGTAGGAGGAAGCTCCACCCAATGCTGTCAATGTGGGCCCGGACGTCGTCCTCCCTCCCAAATTCGGCACAGAGTTGTAATTACTTGTAATAACTCTGTTTTATACTTTTGAGTCTGCAAAATTAGAGTCCAAGATAGTCAGCACATAGTTCATCTTCTGAAAGTTCATTTTTATCAAAACCACTCTGTAATAATAGATTATCACTCAGAATAATCGATTATCATGCTTTGAAACTTGTTTTCTAAACACCTTGCTGGAATAATCGATTATTTGGGTTGATAATCGATTATCCCAATTTGAAAGTTCTAGAATAATCGATTATCAAGCTAGATAATTGATTATCATGGTCCTGTTTTACTCCTCTGTGAAAATGGCTCTGTAATAATTGATTATGACTTAAGATAATCGATTATCTACATCTGTTATGAGTTTTGAATTTTAAATTTAGACCAATTTACGAAATCCCTATTCCCAATTTTTCTGGTTTCGAAATCTTCTATTCCCCAGACCCCAATCTCTCTACTTAAGATTCTCTAAGGCTCTCTACAAAACAAAAAACCTTTTTCATACAAAATTTAAGAGTTGTTATTGCTAGAGAACTTTTTGTAGTGAAGAAAAATGGACTTTTGAAAACCTAGGGTGGGCTAGAAGCGATAAGAATCACTGAATGGGTTTCTTAGTGGATTGCATGTTGTGTCGTCTCTAAGAAAAGTTGTTGTAGACCCTAAATTTTGCCCAGCCTCTCAACAAAGATCAGAAGACTTCCACTCTGAAGGTGGGTAAAGCTTCGGTGGGCATCTAGTAGCATCAACCGGCGTCCGTCTGAAGAAAGGAAAGCTTTTCTAAAGTAATAAAAAGCAAAACTTGGAGAAAACACTCGAGACAATCATCCCAAAACCGAGACAGTCGTCCCAAGTGACTGAGACGCGCGTCTCAAGGGAAGGGCACGCGTCCCATCCAATTTTTACCCTTGAGACGGTCGTCCCAAGCAGTTGAGACAGTCGTCCCACCATTCTGAGGTTGAAACGGTCGTCCCGAGGTCCTAGTATTGAGAAACTATAAATAGGAGCCTCATTTGCAGTTTTTTTCACATTCTTCTACACTCCTCAACTCATTCTTACTTCTTCTATAAAGTTCTAGTTCTTGAATGATCTTTCCGATTGCCTATAAGGTAACAATCGGTTAAGGAAGTCTCTTTTGAGATATTCGACATTCGATAGTTTAAAAGTTTTTTCTTGTATTCGGGAGAAGAGCGCTTGTAGTGCAAGGGGATAGCCAAAAAGCATCCTCAAAGTTGAAGAATTGTAATAAAAGCTTGCTTCGGAGGTTCTTTTCACTACTCTTCTCTTTTATTGCTTTATTTACTACTTTCTATGTGTAATAGAAAGTAGGATCATGTAGATAGTCATTTTAATACTGTGTAATAAAATAGGGTAATAGCGTAATTTCTCTTAATCTTTATTTTATGAATTAATTTGTCATAGGGAACCCAAAAGGGGCGTTGTGGAGGTGCTAATACATTCCCCACACGTAACTAACTCCCTTACCTAACTCTGGTTATAATGACCAAGTTTGGTTTTTCTTAAAATCAACACCTTTTTATCCTTTTCCAATGTTTATGGTAAAAACATTGGTGGCGACTCCATAGAACCTTTTCTAAGAAAACCTTGCTTTTATTAAAGGTTACTTCGGTTGTTGAGCACCTTGGAAGCAATGATCATATTTTTACAAAAACGCGAGTCTACACCATCATATCGCAACCGCTCGCATAACCGTTTGAGATGCCCCGAGGCATCGAAACAGACGGCAGCAACAACTGTTGTTCGTCCTTTGTGGATTCAAAGGAGGTGTTCATCTCTTGTGTGACTCAAGAGAGGTGTTTTCTAATCCTTACCTTTTTTAATTTGTAATCTGTTGTAACCTGTGATTATAGTGGCAGCGTTAATCCTCTTTTAAAGTGATTAGCAACTGGACGTAGGGTATTTTGATCTAAACCAGTACAAAACACTTGTGTAATCTTCTCATGCTTTCTCTATTTACATTACAAGTATTTTAATCGATGAAATTTGGGAAAAATTTTAAAAACCCTAATTTTTATAACTAAACCAATTCATCCCCCCCTTCTTGATTTTTGGTCTTGTCCGCAACCGCAAAAATTCCGTTGCGTGCAAGTTCTAACAAGTGGTATCAGAGCTTGCTGTGATAGTCATTCAAATTTCGAAAATGGCCAGACAAAATCAAACCTTTTCCGAGGGTGCTTCTATCAATAGACACCCATTTTTTGCAGGGAAAAATTATCCTTTTTGGAGAGTAAGAATGCAAATATTTTTGGAGTCTGTTGATAGGGGTGTATGGGATGCCATTATAAATGGTCCTGTAGACTCCACATCTTGACCGGCTCTCCAATAAAGCCAAAGATCACCCGTTTCGAAGATGGTCAAGACTTTATTAAGTCCCTAGTAGCTTTTTCTAGGTTTCATTTAAGATAGGAAGGGTTTTTAGAGGCAATAAAAATCGGGAAATCCACCGGAGACAGCAGATGGCCGTCCAAGACAGTCAGACGGCCTTCCATGCCAACTTTATGGCTATGGACGACCGTCCACTTAGCTTGGACGGCCGTCCATGGCAACTTTTGGCCATGGATGACCGTCCACACAACATTGATCGCCGTCCATGGCCACTTTTTGCCATAGACGGCCTTCTACTAAGTCTAGATGGCCGTCCACTTTTTCCTGGCCCAGTTCCCTATAAATAGGAGCCCCCATTCCTCAAAATTTCACACACTTTCACTCCTACCACTCTCTAGGAATCCTCAGTTAAGGAAGTCTCCTATTGAGATGTCCGACCCTTGGTAGAGTGACTTTTCTTTCTTGCGGGAGGAGCATGCTTGTAGAGTGCGGGGACTGCCAAAAAGCGTCCTCAAATTTTGAAGGGTTAATATAAAGCTTGCTTCGGAGATGCCTTCCCTATTCTCTCTCTCTTTTACTGCTTTCTTTATCGCTTTCTTTGTGTGCATTAGATAATAGGGCCATGTAGACATTTAAATTCTGCAAGTAGATAGAATAATAAGGTAAAAGCATAATTTCTTTAAGTGTTTATTTTTTGAACTAGTCCATCATAGGGAACCCAAAATGGGTGTTGTGGGGTGCTAACACCTTCCCCACACGTAACTAACTCCCTTACCCAACTCTGGCTGTAATGGCCAAAGTTGGTTTTTTCTAAAACCATTGCCTTCTTCTTTCTCTTTACCTTTTTCAGTGTTTAAGGTTAAAACACTGTGGCGACTCCTCGAACCTTTTTGAAAAACTCACCTTAAGGTCCAGCCCGATTATCGGAAAGCCTAAAGGCGTTGAACCACTTCTTTAAAAAATGTGAGTCAAACCAAAACCATCGCGTCGCTCTGACCGCCTCTTTTGACGATGGCGACAGATGGCGACTGTACTAGGGAAGCTAGAGAGTTGATCTCATTCAATGATGGACTAGTTTAAGAAATAAAAACTAGAAATTACGCTTTTACCCTTTCTTGCTTTATAACATGCTTTACTGTTTGGCTTTAATAATTATTGTCTGAAATAAACTGTACACGAACTCTTGCACACAACAATCCCTCTATACTCGGGGGAAAGAGAGAATAAACATAGGGAGTGGGTGACAGGTACAACCGACCATGGTAATGGCCTTAGTGCCAGCAGGTCGTTGTCGGAAACCACCACCCAAGGTGATAACCTTCTTCTCTTGGTCTAAGAACGTCGACAAGGCCTTTTTGCCATGCATGGTTCAAAGACTGAGAGATTGAAGGGTCCCTATAATGGGGGCACCTTGGGGGACCTGGCCTTGGTGAGAACAGTTAAAACGTACCTTTGCCAATGCACTTTTCTGCAGAAAACCCCTACCTCGTAATTAAACAGCGTCACTTTGTTCGCGGATGAGTGAATTGTTTGCACATTCGTTTGTTGCATTTGATCATTGCATAACATAATCATACAACAACAAAAATATAAAAACCAAAATCTCAAAAATCTTTTCACAATAAACACCCTTATCTCGGACAGTCTGCCTTTTAGCTAGCCTGGTTTCAAGTTCTTTGTAAGCTAAGTAGTCATTCAGTCCGACAGAAGAGATAAGGGATACTAAAACCATTTTTTTTCTTTCGCAATAACCATTTTTATCTCGGAAAATCTTCCTTTTAGCTAGCCTGGTTTCAGGTTCTTTGAAAGCTAAGTAGCCACGCAGTTCGATAGAAGAGATAAAAGGTTAATAATAATAATAATAATAACAAAATCAAAACATTTATAAAAAGAATTTTGATAAAGTCGTATCATTCATATCACATCATTTCATAAGTGGAAAAACCAAGAGAGAAAATAAACGCATAAGGAAAGCATGCATACGCATCATCTTAATAAATCTCTCAATAAAGGGGTCTTAGGAGCATCTTTTGGGAAAATTGTTGGGGGCAAATCCCCTTTGGGTATTTGCTACCTGTTCTTCATTTTTTTCCTCTTCGTTTTGATATGTTGTGCGTCTAAATCCGACATCCCAGTCAAAAGTTATCTCACTTTGAACATTTGCCGCCTTTTTGTACTAGTGCATGCATAAGCATATTCATTCTATGGGGCATTAGATATCCTTACGACAATGGCGAAAGAGGCTCCGAGCACATTTGTAACCATCCACAAGGAAGGGATGTCGCCGCCATCCGTTCCGACGTCCTGGGACATCTCGAACGTTTATGCGAGCGGTCGCGAAAATATGGTTTAGACTCGCGTTTTTTGTTTAAAGTGTGTTCATTGCTTCCGAGGCGCTCAACGCTGAACTACCCTCTAATAGAAGCAATGTTTTCGAAAAGGGTTCTTCTGGAGTCGCCACCAATGTTTTGACCATAAACATTGGAAAAGGAAAAAAAAGGCATTGATTTTAATAAAAACCAAACTTGGCCATTATAACCAGAGTCGGGTAAGGGAGTTAGTTACGTGTGGGGAAGGTATTAGCACCCCACAACGCCCCTTTCGGGTTCCCTATGACGGATTAATTCATTTAAGTTAAGATTACAAGAAATTACACGATTACCCTATTTTATAAATATAATAAATATGGTTATCTACATGATTTTATTTACATTTTATGAAGCAATAAACAAAGCAATAAAGGAGAAGAGATTTGAGAAGAACCTCCGTAGCAAGCTTTATATATCAACTCTGTTACAATAAGGACGTGTTTCGACAGTCCCTCGCTCTACAACAACTCTCCTCACGACAAAACTCGACTCAACTAAAAATTTTCTAGAAGAATCGAATGCTGGAATCTAGTTCCTTAACTGATTGTTACCTATATAAGGCAATCAGAAAGATCATTTGAGAGAGGGAGATAAGTAGACAAGTCTTCTGAGTTGTCTGGGGTGTGGAACAGTGCCAAATGAGCTTCCAATTTATAGTTTTTGCTGTCTGCACCCTTGGGACACGCGTCTGGAGTGGGACGGCCGTCTGGGTTGGGATGGCCATCCCAAATGCCACATTTATACTGACTGGGACCACCTGGGGAGCTGGGACTGGCAGTCCCGTTTGAGACGGCCGTCCCACTTGGCCAGGGAAGGTTGGGACGGCCGTCTCGACCTGTTTTGGCCAGCTTTCGTGTTCTGGGACCCCCGGGAAACTTTCCTTTGTGTATTCGGACGTCGTTTGATGCCGATAAACGCCCGTTGAAGCTTTATCTTCATATAGGAAGTCTTCTTGGCCTTTTATAGAGATGGCAGGCGTGCCTTGTCTTTGTTGTAGGAAGTCTTTTTAGCCTTTATTGAGAGACCGTCTGAACTCCGAGTTTGTTGTAGGAGGTCTCCTTGGTTTTTATTAAGAAGCCGGGCAAACTTTATCTTCTTGTGAAGTTTCCCTAGCTTTTATTGAGAGACCGGGCAAAATTAGGGGTCTACAAGGGACAAGTGTACTAAGGTATATAGTGACCTTCTTTATACTTGTCAAAACCATGATAGGGAAGGAACCATTATACCGAAGTGGGTATGGTGCTCCGTGAAGCATAAAGTTTTAAGGATGATACTAAAGTCATTGTCTTAAGGTGTATCTATCCCACACCAAACATTCATTTTAAGTAATAAAATTCATTTTTTTTTGCATCCTAGAAAGTGGCTGGTCTTTCTGTGGTCCAAACCCGTGCACAAAAGGCTAAAGCGATGGAGCAGCTAGAAGAGCAGAACCGTAAACTCAGTGCTGAGGTTAGCTCCTTAAGAGAACAAATGGCGCAAATGATGGATTTAATGCGCTAGTAGAATCTCAATAAGGGCGATACTCATGGTGACCGCGCATCTCACCATGAGGAAGAAGAAGAGGAATTCTTCTACGAGCAAAAGGCCCCCGGGCAGTCCGAAGCAAGGGCGGTGCTCATCCAGCCCCTTGAAGTCTCCAAACAACAAATCTCTGCTCTGGAAGAGAGACTTAGAGCCATAGAGGGGCATAGCTTTGACGTGAAGGAGGCAGCTGATATGTGCCTTGTTAAGAACATTTGTTTCCCTCCAAAGTTCAAGGTCCCAGACTTCCCGAAGTACATGGGAATGACTTGCCCCATGAGTCATCTTACCATGTACTGTCGCAAGATGGCTCCCCACGCTAACAACGAAGAACTCCTGATACACTGCTTTCAGGAGAGCCTGACTAATTCAGCTCTGAATTGGTACATGTAGTTGGAGAAGGGACAAGTCCAGAAATGGAAGCAGCTGGCAGACGCCTTTCTTTGTCGCTATAAGTACAACATCGATCTGACCCCCGATAGGTCAGATCTCCAAACACTGAGCAAGAGAGGCGATGAATCCTTTAAGGCGTATGCCCAGCGATGGAGGGAACTGGCCGCCCAAGTTGAGCCTCCGCTATCGGACAAGGAGACTGTGTCTATGTTCATCAACTCATTGATTGGACCCTATTATGACAAAATGATAGGGAACACGTCAACCCTCTTTGCAGACGTGGTCACCATAGGCGAGAGGCTGGAGCAGGGATTGAAGAGTTGAAGGATAGCACGACCTTCCTCCTCCAACGCATCATTCAAGAAATCCCTGGGCAGGAAGAAGGAGGAGAACGTAAACACCATCAGCCTCACCACTCCTTCTTCTTCTTCGAAGCCAGCTAGGCAATCCCAGAGGCAGGAAAGGAAGTTCACTCCCATTCCAACCTCTTATGGGAGTTTACTGCCTAAACTGGTGGAGGCCAAGCTCCTGGTATACGTCCCGCCAAGAAAGGTGGACCCACCTTACCCTGAGTGGTATAAGCCTAATGAGAAATGCGCTTACCACTCAGGCACTCCCAGGCACTCGGTAGAGAACTGTCGGGCCTTAAAATATAAGGTGCAGGAGTTAATAGACGCTGGATGGGTCACCTTTGATTCTCCCGCCCCCAGCATAGAAGTCAAGCCTCTGTCACAACCAGAGTAATAGGGTTGGATAGGGAGGACCAACTATTAGGGTCATTTCTCTTTTTCTGAAAGCTTTCTTTGTATTTCTTGCGGTCCCAGCCCGTGGTCGTAAGACCATCGATTAAAAGGGCATTTTGTACCTTTTCCTTTATTTCAATACATGAGGAATTTTTCATCCATATTTACATTTATTCTTTTCCCTCTTCTATTTATTATTCTTTCAAAATAACTGAATAATAAAATATATACCTAAAACAGAACCCTTAAAGCGATCATGTCTGTGATTGATGAATCTCTATGGGATCCGGAAGCCGAAGGCGAATGGGTCGAATTCGACAGTGAGTATGAGACCATTTCTCCAGACATGCAAAGATTTCTGGAAAGAGAAGCCCGCTCCATACAGCCTTACCAGGAAGAGACAGAGACCGTCAAATTGGGACAGAAGGACGATAAGAAGGAAGTAAGTATCAGTACCCAAATTGATAGTGACATCAGGGAAGGGTTAATACAGTTATTGGAAAAATACGTGGACTGTAGACCCCTAATTTTGCCCGGTCTCTCAATAAAGACTAAAGAGACTTCCTACACAAAGATAAAGCTCGCCCGACATCTTAGTAAAGGCCAAGAAGACTTCCTATATGAAGATAAAGCTTCAATGGACACACATCGGCATCAATCTACGTCCGAAAACGGCAAGGAAAGCTTCCCGGGGTCCCAAAACGCGAAGACTGGACAAAACAGGCCGAGACCACGGTCCCAAAAGTGGGACGGTCGTCCCAACTGCCATTTTACAGTTGGGACGCGCGTCCCGAATGTGGGACGGCCGTCCCAAACCCAATTTAAGTGGGACGGCCGTCCCGGCCTTCCTGGGGGTCCCGCTCTGTGTAAATTTGCCATTTGGGACGGCCATCCCAGTCCAGACGGCCGTCCCAACCCAGACGGTCGTCCCAAAGTGCGCCAGCTACGAAAAACTATAAATAGGAGGCTCATTTGCCACTTTTTCACACCACAGACACTCCAGAGAGCTCTGAGACACTTTAGAGCACTTGTCTACTTCTCTCCCTCTCTTGAATGATCTTTCCGATTGCCTTAAATAGGTAACAATCGGTTAAGGAATTATATTCCGGCATTCGATTCTTCTTTAAATTTTTAGTGGAGTCGATCTTGTATTGGTGAGGAGAGACTATGTAGAGAGAGGGGTTGCCAAAACGCATCCTCACAGTTCGAGATTCTCAATATAAAGCTTGCTACGGAGGTTCTTTTCAATTCCCTTCTCTTTTATTGTTTTATTTATTGTTTTATTGTTTTATTTAGCTTTATTATGTCATGTAGGATAGAATCATGTAGATAGTCATTTTAATATCCCTTTTATTGCTTTATTTAGCTTTATTTATATAAAATTATGTAGATAGTCATTTCAATATTATGCAATAAAATAGGGTAATCGCGTAATTTCTCGAAATCTTCTCTTTAATTGAATTGATCTGTCATAGGGAACCCGAAAGGGGCGTTGTGGGGTGCTAACACCTTCCCCACACGTAACTAACTCCCTTACCCAACTCTGGTTATAACGGCCAAGTTGTTTATTTTATAAAATCAACGCCTTTCTTTCTTTTTTCCTTTTCCAATGTTTCTGGTCAAAATATTGGTGGCGACTCCATAGGAACCCCTTTTCGAAAACCTTGCTTTTATTAGAGGATAATTCAATTGTCAAACACCTCGGAAGCAATGAACACATTTTAAAACAAAAACGCGAGTCTAAACCATCTTTTCGCGACCGCTCGCATAAACGTTTCGAGACGTCCCCAGGACGTCGGAAAGGAAGGGCGGCGACAGATGGCGACTCCACTGGGGAAGCTAGAGAGTTGATCCCATTTAGTGACAGATAAATTCAAAATAAGTAAAGATTTGAAATTACGCCTTTACCCTTCTGTATGTTTTTATTGTATGGCTTTAAATAACTGCTGTATGATTATTTCTGCAATTGTTTGAAATATAAATTGCACACAAAAACCCTTGCACACAACAGTCCCTCTATACCCGGGGGCAAGAGTGAATACCTATAGGGAGTGGGTGGCAGATACGATCGGTTAGTTGGCACACGGGGCTACTACCGTTGTCGGAAAACCACCAACTCAAGGTGATAACTCTCTTCTTTTGGTCTAAGGGCGTCGACACGGAATTCCGTGCATGACCCGAGGATTGAGAGATTGAGAGGTCCCTATAATGGGGGCACCTTGGGGACCTTTGGCCTGGTGAGAACAGTTAGAACCACCTAAACCAAGCACGTTTCTGCAGGAAAACCCTACCTCGTGATTAAATAAGCGTGGCTCTGCTCGTGGATGTATGAATTGTGTGTGCATACGTTTGCTGCATTTGTATTGATGCATTAGCATAGGGTAATCATACAACAGACAAAAATGAAAAAACCCTAAAAATCATAAAAAATATAAAAACAGTTAAAACCATAAAAATACCTTTTCAAAAAGATTCTTGGCAAAGTCGTATCATTCATACCATATCATCCAATAAGTGGTAAAACTAAGAGAGAAAATAATTGCAGCATGCTCATCATTTTAATAAACCCCTAAAAAATGGGTCTTAGAGACGTTTTTTGGGAAAATTACTGGGCCAAATCGCCTTTGGCAATTTGCAACTTGGTTCTTCATCCTTTTCTCTTCGTTTTGACATGCTGTGCGTCCAAATCGGACAACCGAGTCAAAAGTTATGCCACTTTCAATATCTGCTGTCATAAAAAATATTTTTGTAGTGCATACATAAACACATTCATTCTAGGATACACCAATCATTTAAAAAACTATAATAAAATTGTTAAAATCATTTAGAAGGTGGCTGGTCTTCCGCCCGTCCTCACTCGTGCTCAAAAGGCTAAGAAGATGGAACAACTAGAAGAACAAAACCGAAAGCTCACCGCCGAGCTTACTACACCGAAAGAGCAAATGGCTCAAATGTTAGAAATGATACATCAACAGAATCTCCATCAAGAGGGTCCTCGAATGGACAAGCTTCTCACCACGAAGAAGAAGAGGAACCTCAGAATGAGCATGATCAATCTGGTACAAGAGCAAGACATATTCATGCTCCCGAAGTATCAAAACAACAAATCACTCGCTCTTGAAGAGAGGCTGAGAGCCATGGAAGGTCATAACTTTGATATAAAAGAGGCGGCTGATATGTGTCTCGTCAAAAATATCCAATTCCCTAACAAGTTCAAAGCTCCGGATTTCCCAAAATACATAGGACTAACCTGCCCCAAAAGCCATCTTACAATGTACTCGCCGTAAGATGGCTGCATATGCCGATAATGAAAAACTCTTGATCCATCGTTTTCAAGAGAGCTTGGTCGAATCAGCTCTAAACCGGTATATGCAACTGGAAGGGAACCAAATCCAAACCTGGAGACATCTGGCAGATGCTTTCCTTCATCGCTACAAATACAATATTGATCTGACCCCTGAAAGAGTAGATCTACAATTATTAAGCAAGAAAGACGATGAATCCTTCAAAGCATATGCCCAAAGATGGAGGGAATTGGCAGCACAAGTGGAACCTCCTCTATCCGACAAGGAAACTACATCCATGTTCATCAATTCTCTGACTGGTCCTTATTACGACAAAATGATAGGGAATACATCAACACTCTTTGCGGATGTAGTCATTATAGGAGAAAGAGTAGAACAAGGTTTGAAGAGTGGAAGAATTGTACAACAAACTTCCTCCAATTCCTCTACTCAAACTTTTAAAAAGAATTTTGGAAAGAAGAAGGAAGGAGACGTGAACGCAATTAATATTGTCATTCCTTCTGCCTCCTCCCAACAAACCAAGCCACGCAGACAGGAGAGGAAATTCACTTCCATACCTACCTCCTATGGAAGTCTGCTTCTGAAATTGTTGGACGCCAAGCTCCTCGTGCGTGTCCCTCCCAAGAAAATAGAGCCACCATACCCGGAATGGTATAAACCTAATGAAAGCTGTGATTACCATTCAGGTTCTCCGGGACACTCCACTAAAAACTGTATGCCTTTAAAGCACAAGGTCCAGAATCTAATAGATGCAGGATGGATTACCTTTGATGCATCTACTCCAAAGGTGGATGACCAGTCCTTATCAAAGCCCGAGTAAAAGACGGGATAAGGAAGACCAGCAGATTAGGGCTCATCTTTTTTACCATCTTTTACAATAAAAAATATAGAAAAAAATAATATATCGAAAAAAAATTTCCGATGTATTTCTCGTGATCCTTGCCCATGATCACGAGATTTTTGGTCAATAAGGGCTTTGTAAATATTTTCTTCTATCAATACAAAATGACATTTTCTTTAATATCCATATTCTCATTCATTCTTTTCTCTCTCATACATCTAATAAAGGAATCTAAAACAAAGCATAACCCATACAGTCGTGTCTGTGATTGAAAACTCCCCGGAAGATCTAAAAGTTGAGGACGAATGGATTGAGTCAGACAGTGAGGAGGGGACCATTTCCCCGGACATGCAAAGACTGTTGGAAAAATAAGCTCAATGGATACAGCCCAGACAAGGGCTTGGAAAGGATACTCAAGGAATAAGAGAGTCACCAGATTTTAAGGATAATCCTTGAAAGTACGACCCTACAAAAGATCAAGTCGTACAAAGAAAAGAGAAGTCTCCCCTCCGTACCTTAAAAAGGCGATCTTCCAAAAAAGAGGGATATTAGCGTCAAGGGCAGCATTAGTCATTAAATACCCTTCTTCTGATTCTAAGGGATGTAAACCCAATGACTATTAGAGATCACTCCTCTGGGTGTGCCCGACCCTCGAGCATCTCTAGGGCACACATTTCCCTGAAATTACAAAAGAATGCTATTCTTACTATCTGCTTCTCTTCTTGCTAAAAATGTCTATACCCCATTAAATAACCTTGTTCAGACAAACGTTTTGTTCCAAAATACGTCAAAATAATCAAAACGCCATATGAAGCCAAAGTTAACATGATTGATTAGCTAGAGACATGAACAAGAAAATCGTGTTTTTGACAATGTTTGAGAAAAGAAATTATTATTAAAAGAAGCCCGTCAAGGTCAAAGACCAAGACAAAAAGATAAAAGGGCAAAATCCTAGGCAGACTAGGAATGTTAATCAGTCATAAAGTAATCAGCTGAAGACGCTACCTCATTAAAACAAAACGTTTGTTTGAACTAGCCTAAACACAGACCAACCTTGGCTAGCCATTCTTACAAAAACCTTTATTACAAAAATATCCCTCTAAAACACAAGCCTTTGCAATAAATCCCTTTCCTTCTATTCTCTTGACCCTTCACCACAAAGCATTCAAGTAGTTGACTGGGAAATGTGGAAATATAGTGATCAATAGGAGGATTGAAATCCCTAAGGAAAGGAAGAGGGGCATTGACATGACAATTGCTCTACATTCAAAATGATTACTCTTCGGTTACAGCAAAAGTCCAAGACGGCAAATTAGTACAGCTGATCATGTTGATAAAAGCACATGATGATGGAAGCAAAATTAACAAAGGCTGACCGGGTTCGAAGCCAACATAACCAGTTAAACCTTATGGAAGAAAAACGGCTGAATGTTATATGTCACGGACAAGCTTATCAAAGGAAAATAAAAAGGCTTACAAAAAAGATCAACCCTCACATTTACCATAAGAAGGATTTAATGGTAAATAAGTTGCTTCCGGCCCAAAACAATAAAATTGGAAAATGGGCACTGAACTACGAAGGACCCCTTGTGGTCAAATGAGCTTTCTCGGATGGGGCTCTTATCCTCATCAATATGGATGGAAAAGACTTCAACACCTAATCAACTCTGGTATTGTGAAGAAGTTTTATGCTTGAAGACATTGCTCAAGACCCGTCAGGAATGAAAAGCCGCAAAGGACATTCCTGGGCAAAAGATAGGGTCCATATTCCTCGCTAGGATACGTCCTAGGCAAAAAGAAGAGGTAAAAAATAAAAGTAAATAATAAAAAAAAAGAAACTAAGAGCAATGGTTACTTTAGTCGAAAACCGAAAAGGCGGCTAAAATAACATTCTTCCAGAAGCAAGCAGTCTGCATGGTCTTCACTCCGAGCTCGGACATCTCAATCGAAGCAATTAGGAGAACCAGGGGGCGATATCATAGACATGACTCGTTTAAGCCTATACAAGTATAGCCAACCCCGACCACCCATTCTTCTAAATACCTTTTGAAATCCTTCTATAAAAGAAATAAAACTTTTGCTCATTTATTAATAAAATTCCTTTTCATTTCCTTTCTCTTGACCAAATATTATGGAAATGCCTCTTTATTGATAAATCATAAATATGCGCAAAGACCTTTAATCAAAGATCAAGCATGCATCTAAAAAAGGGAAGCATAACAAAAAAGAAAATAATAAATGCCTCGCTAGTATATTCTTAGGTAAAAACTAGGGTAGCCTCGCTAGATCGGAAATCCCAAAAGAACGATCTAGGCAAAAGATAAGGCAAAAGCCCCCTAAGATATTCTAGGCAAAAATTAAGGCAGCCCGCTAGATCGAAAACCCGCAAAGGGCGGTCTAGGCAAAAGATAGAGCTAAAATTAAAAGATGAGTAAAAGATGAGCCCATCATTGTAATCATAAAGAAAGGAACCCATCGGCATATTCATGAGAAGCCAACTGGAGAAGGCCAGCTTACTTTCTAAATGCATCAAAAATAAATAAACAAATAGATTGCATTTAGGACATCCACACACAAAGTAGTTGCATAATACGACTTTGTCAAAATCAAGAAAAATAATTTTCTTCAAACAAGAATAATAAACATGCATATAAGGAGGCTAGTCTCCATACTTGTGATTGAAAACAGGAGGCGCCAGAATCCAGTCTCCATATGAAAATCAAAATCGCGAAAGGCAAAATCAAAACCACTTTAGCAGAATAAAGAGCTTTAAGAAAACCATAGCTTCAACCATTCTCCTCAAACCCCAATAGAAGGAGGGTACATCAGAAAAGGCCAACGGAAAGGCCCGATAATCCTCAAGCGGATCCTTGCCTACTCCAGAGGCAAAACAAAAAGATTACCTCACGACTCGAAGACATCACCACATGAGTCATCAAACACACTCATTAGAGAATCGCCGCCTCGAGGAGTCCATCAAAAAAAAAAAAAGATCACGCAAGAATCCATCAAAGAAAGCACAGAATCAAATCAACCAAATCACTAAGGTACAACAAAGAAGAAAGAAGAGAAAAACCTTTCATCCTCTAACAAAGACCACTGCAGAAAAAGGCCAAATAAAGATCCCCAAGAAAAGTATATCAAGAAAAGTCTACAAAAAGACAAAAAGAGGAAAACAAAAATTTCCATCTTTCAGCTCAAATAAAGAGCCTCACAAAAGTTAGAGCCAAGACTCCATCATAAAAATCAAACCAAGGATTTGATCCCCAAGAAGCAAAGAAAATTCCCCAAGGATCTCCAAAAAGAAAAGAGGAAGAGAAAAGATATCTTTCTCACCCAAAGATCAAGCCAATGTGCATAAAAGAAGCACATATGCAAAAGCTAAATCGCAAAAAAGAGAAATTGCAAGAAAAGGGTAGAAACCCATTCCCCAGCAAAATAAGAGCACAAGCAAAGCCAGCTCAAACAACAACAACTCATAAGAAGTCGAAAACTCCATTTCTCCCATGGAGGGCAATTCAAAATAGATCTCCGGAATGAAATCAATCCCCCAGTGGATCATCAACAAACAAAATCCCCAGCGAGCCTACCAAATGAAGGCAAAACTACAAGTTTATATCCTCAGGGAATCACGTATAAATTCCCAAATACAGATATCCCGATGAAAAGCAAAGTCTTCACTTCCAACAGTAAGCGTAAAGCCAATATCCCCAAGAAATGGGAAATTAACCTATAAGAGGTAATACAAGCACAAAGCTTTCAAAAAGTATCCACCTACTCAGAGGTATTATCAAGAATAAATATCCTCAAGTAGAACAACAGCCTATTCAGAGGCGAAAAACAACAAGTACAAAGCCTTCGCCACTACTGAAGCACCCGCCTAATCAAGAGGCAGAATCAATAAGAGAATTCACAATCCCCAGAGGATTCCCGCCTAAACAAGAGGCAACCAACAAAGAATCCCCGGTCAAGACCGGATGGCTAAAAGAAAAGCCAAAATCAAGAATCCCCGACCAAGACCGGACGGCTAAAAAGAAAGCCAAAAAAAACAAGAGTCCCCGGCAAAGCCGGATGACTAAAACGAGAAAAGTCAAAATCAAATTACTCCCCAGAGGCGCATGATAAAAAACAATAAGCCGCCGACACTAGAACCTTAGCAAGATTCAGGTTCACACCCGGTGGGGTGAAAAAATACACTAGAACCTTAGCAAGATTCAGGTTCACATCCGGTGGGGTGAAAAAATACACTAGAACCTTAGCAAGATTCAGGTTCACACCCGGTGGGGTGAAAAAATACACTAGAACCTTAGCAAGATTCAGGTTCACATCCGGTGGGGTGAAAAAATACACTAGAACCTTAGCAAGATTCAGGTTCACATCCGGTGGGGTGAAAAAATACACTAGAACCTTAGCAAGATTCAGGTTCACACCCGGTGGGGTGAAAAAATACACTAGAACCTTAGCAAGATTCAGGTTCACATCCGGTGGGGTGAAAAAATACACTAGAACCTTAGCAAGATTCAGGTTCACATCCGGTGGGGTGAAAAAATACACTAGAACCTTAGCAAGATTCAGGTTCACATCCGGTGGGGTGAAAAATACACTAGAACCTTAGCAAGATTCAGGTTCACACCCGGTGGGGTGAAAAAATACACTAGGACCTTAGCAAGATTCAGGTTCACATCCAGTGGGGTGAAAAAATACACTAGAACCTTAGCAAGATGCAGGTTCACCCCCGGTGGGGTGAAAAAAAATACCACTAGAACCATGTCAAGATGCAGGTTCGCACCCAGTGGGGGTGTAAAAACCATTAGAGTCCGTCAAGATGCAGACTCGCACAATAGAACCATGTCAAGATGCAGGTTCGCACCCAGTGGGGGTGTAAAAACCATTAGAGTCCGTCAAGATGCAGACTCGCACAATAAAATCTGTCAAGATGCAGATTCATACCAGGTGGGGGTAGGTACCCACAAAAATCTGTCAAAATGCAGACTCGTACCAGATGGGGGTGTGTACTCATCAGGCCTTACAGAAGGGGGTCTACCATGACAGGGGGTTTGTACTCGTCAAAAACCAGATGGGGGTGTATACTCATCAGGCCTTACAGAAGGGGGTCTACCATGACAGGGGGTTTGTACTCGTCAAACACCGGATGGGGGTGTGTACTCATCAGGCCTTACGAAGGGGGTCTACCATGACAGGGGTTTGTACTCGTCAAACACCGGATGGGGTGTGTACTCATCGGGCCTTACGAAGGGGGTCTACCATGACAGGGGGTTTGTACTCGTCAAACACCAGATGGGGGTGTGTACTCATCAGGCCTTACAGAAGGGGTCTACCATGACAGGGGGTTTGTACTCGTCAAAAACTAGATGGGGGTGTGTACTCATCGGGCCTTACAGAAGGGGGTCTACCATGACAGGGGGTTTGTACTCGTCAAACACCAGATGGGGGTGTGTACTCATCAGGCCTTACAGAAAGGGGTCTACCAGACAGGGGGTTCGTACTCATCAAAAACCAGATGGGGGTGTGTACTCATCAAGCCTTACAGAAGGGGGTTTACCCGGCGAGGGTTCATTCTCATCAAACCAGATAGGGGTTGGTACCTATCAAAACTATTCATCATCCAGAGGATCAACAACTTCAGCAAAACAGCATCTGAAGGATAACCGGGCAAAAGGGTTAACTCCTTCCCCTACCAGCTAATCTTATCGGCATATTAGGCCAATAAATTAGCTAGGCAGGTGAAGGGGGGGCAGCTGTAGACCCCTAATTTTGCCCGGTCTCTCAATAAAGACTAAAGAGACTTCCTACACAAAGATAAAGCTCGCCCGACATCTTAGTAAAGGCCAAGAAGACTTCCTATATGAAGATAAAGCTTCAATGGACACACATCGGCATCAATCTACGTCCGAAAACGGCAAGGAAAGCTTCCCGGGGTCCCAAAACGCGAAGACTGGACAAAACAGGCCGAGACCACGGTCCCAAAAGTGGGACGGCCGTCCCAACTGCCATTTTACAGTTGGGACGCGCGTCCCGAATGTGGGACGGCCGTCCCAAACCCAATTTAAGTGGGACAGCCGTCCCGGCCTTCCTGGGGGTCCCGCTCTGTGTAAATTTGCCATTTGGGACGGCCATCCCAGTCCAGACGGCCGTCCCAACCCAGACGGTCGTCCCAAAGTGCGCCAGCTGCGAAAAACTATAAATAGGAGGCTCATTTGCCACTTTTTCACACCACAGACACTCCAGAGAGCTCTGAGACACTTTAGAGCACTTGTCTACTTCTCTCCCTCTCTTGAATGATCTTTCCGATTGCCTTAAATAGGTAACAATCGGTTAAGGAATTATATTCCGGCATTCGATTCTTCTTTAAATTTTTAGTGGAGTCGATCTTGTATTGGTGAGGAGAGACTATGTAGAGAGAGGGGTTGCCAAAACGCATCCTCACAGTTCGAGATTCTCAATATAAAGCTTGCTACGGAGGTTCTTTTCAATTCCCTTCTCTTTTATTGTTTTATTTATTGTTTTATTGTTTTATTTAGCTTTATTATGTCATGTAGGATAGAATCATGTAGATAGTCATTTTAATATCCCTTTTATTGCTTTATTTAGCTTTATTTATATAAAATTATGTAGATAGTCATTTCAATATTATGCAATAAAATAGGGTAATCGCGTAATTTCTCGAAATCTTCTCTTTAATTGAATTGATCTATCATAGGGAACCCGAAAGGGGCGTTGTGGGGTGCTAACACCTTCCCCACACGTAACTAACTCCCTTACCCAACTCTGGTTATAACGGCCAAGTTGTTTATTTTATAAAATCAACGCCTTTCTTTCTTTTTTCCTTTTCCAATGTTTCTGGTCAAAATATTGGTGGCGACTCCATAGGAACCCCTTTTCGAAAACCTTGCTTTTATTAGAGGATAATTCAATTGTCAAACACCTCGGAAGCAATGAACACATTTTAAAACAAAAACGCGAGTCTAAACCATCTTTTCGCGACCGCTCGCATAAACGTTTCGAGACGTCCCCAGGACGTCGGAAAGGGATGGCGGCGACATGGACGTATTCGCTTGGTCTTACCATGACATGCCTGGACTCGATGAAAGCATAGTGGAGCATAAACTACCTTTGAAAGAGGGTTTCCAACCAATAAAGCAAAATCTAAGAAGGATGAAACCCGACTAGTCCTTAAAAATTAAAGAGGAAGTACAAAAACAACTGGACGCTAATTTCCTAATCATGTCTAAATACCCTGAATGGTTGGCAAACATCGTGCCAGTCATGAAAAAGAATGGGAAAATCAGAGTGTGTGTAGATTATAGGGATCTGAATCGGGAAAGTCCAAAAGACGTTTTTCCCCTACCACACATCAACACGTTGGTGGATCACATTGCCACAATTACACTCTATTCCTTCATGGATGGATACGCAGGGTATAATCAGATTAAGCTAGTCCTCGAAGATAGAGAAAAAACTTCCTTCATTACACCGTGGGGAACGTTCTGTTACAGAGTCATGCCTTTTGGACTCAAGAATGCAGGGGCTACCTATCAAAGGGCCATGGTAACATTATTCCACGACATGATCCATAAAGAATTGAAGTTTATGTGGATGACATGATTACCAAATCCAAGAACGAAATAGACCACATTCTCTATTTGAGAAAATTATTCGATCGACTTCGAAAGTATCAACTGAAGCTAAACCCAGCTAAGTGTACATTTGGAGTACGGTTGAGTAAACTACTTGGGTTTATCGTTAGCAAAAAGGGAATAGAGGTAGACCCGACAAAACAAAGGCAATTTTAGAAATGCCCCCACCAGAAACTGAAAAGGAGATCAGAGGATTTCTTGGTCGGATTAACTACATAGCAAGGTTCATCGCACAACTCACCGACAAATGTGCACCCATCTTCAAAACTATTGCGCAAAAACAAACCAACAGTTTGGAATGAGGATTGCCAACAAGCTTTTGAGAAAATTAATTTGTGCCTAACCAATCCACCGGTAGTAGTGCCTCCCGTTGAAGGAAAACCTCTTATTCTTTATCTATCGGTACTCGATGAATCTATGGGATGTGTGCTCGGTCAACAGGATGATACGGGGAAGAAAGAACAAGCCATATACTACCTCAGCAAAAAATTCCTAGACTATGAGACCTGTTATACACCACTCAAAAAAACATGTTGTGCATTGGTATGGTTAACTCAACGTCTCAGGAAATATATGATTAGACATACAACCTGGTTGGTTTCCAAAATGGATCCAATCAAATACCTATTTGAAAAACCCGTCCTGACCAGAAGAATAGCTAGGTGGCAAGTACTCTTTTCGGAATTTGACATCGTCTATGTCACCCAAAAAGCTATCAAAGGTAGTCCCCTAGCAGACTACCTAGCACATGGATCAACAAATGAATATTAATCCCTACAAGACGATTTTCTAGACGAACACATCATGCATATCCAACACGAAGTACCCGAGGACGATGCATGGACTATGTTCTTCGACAGAGCCTCGAACATGCTTGGACACAGGATCAGAGCATTTTTAATATCCCCTGAAAAGAAGTACATCCCAGTAATGGCCAGGCTAAATTTCAACTGCACCAATAACATGGCTGAGTATGAAGCCTGCGCCTTAGGATTCCAAGCAACTCTAGATCATGGGGTGACCAAACTCAAAGTTTTCGGTGACTCATCCCTTGTTATCTATCAACTCAAGGGTGAATGGGAAACCAGAAATTTCAATTTGATCCCATATCTAGAGTACATTCAGAATATGATTTCGAGGATGGAAAACATCACTTTCGAGTACATCCCTCGGGAAGACAATCATTTCGCAGATGCCCTCGCTACTTTGTCATCCATGTTCGCCTTTGATCAAGAATGTAAGATACCGATTATCCAAATAAGGTTGCATGGTAAACAAGCTTTTTGTATGGTAGTAACTAGCGAGGAAGACAAATCTCTTTGGTATCAGGACATCAAGCAATACCTCACGAAGGGCGAATATCCTAAGGGAATTAATGATAATGACAAAAGGACCATTCGAAAGAGACACTACAAGAAAAAACACATTTAGCGACCGAAATTAGAGACCGAATTTTTTCGGTCGCAATTAGCGACCGATTTAATTTTGGTCGCAATTAGCGATCGATTTAATTTGGTCGCAATTAGCAACCGATTTAACGACCGCTTTAATTCGGTCATAGTTAACGACCGATTTAGCGACCGAGTTAATTTAGATTTAGCCACCGAAATATGATATGGTTTTACTTTTTTATTTAGCGACCGAAATAGCGACACAAAGTTTGCGTCGCAAAATTTCGGTCGCTAAATCGGTGGCTATTCCATACTAAAATAAAAAAACATTTAGCGATTGATTTAGCGACCAAATTACAAATTGAAATAGTGACCGAATTGAAATCGGTCGCTAATGAGAAAATAGAGACCGAATTGAAATCGATCGCTAATGAGAAAATAGAGACCGAATTGAAATCGTACGCTAATGAATATTATTTTTTTATTATATTTAAATTTATTTTTTTATAAATATACTTTAATTGTTTTAGTATATTTTTTACAATTTATTTTTTAAAAATAATTTAATTTTTAAAATATACTTTAAAAATAAACTTTGATCACAATATTAACAAAATAAAGATTAACTTTAATTTTAGATTAATAAAATAAAAATATTATTAAAAATAAATCAAATTTATTAAAAATTTAAACTGTAATAAATTAAGACTAGAGTGATATTAACTATTCAATACATTGTTTAAGAAAAGTTTAATAACAAATATTCTTTAATTTATTTTTCAATTGAAAATTTCAATTGAAATTAAATTATACTTAAAAAATTTATATTAAAAAAATTAAACACATCAAATTATCACATTTTAATTCCTCATTTACTTAATTAATTAAAAAATTACAATTTTAATCAAATTATTACAATTTTATTTTATAATACTTCATTTTTAATGTAATTTTTAAATTTATTACTTTATTATTATTAATTACTTAACCATGGTTGTTTTCATATAATTGATATACCAAAAAGAAATTTATATCAATATACATTAGATAATAAATATATTATTTAATTAAATTATTTATAAAAATATATTTATCTTTAGTTAAAATATTTTTTAGTTTAAGTATACTAATTAATATTTTTTATTTTTAACATAATAACAAAGATTAAAAATAGACCGGTAGAAAAAGTTATAAATTTAAAATTAATCTATTTTATAAATACTAAAAATAAATCATATTTAAATAAATTAAAGATATATTTAAATTTATATTCAACATACCTCCAATTTTGCTCAATAAATTTATAGACCACATTTGGAAACTTCATCACTTAAATAACTTCAAAATTATTAATTTTTTTTTCAAAACCAAGTTTTTCTTGTCAGTTTTTTCAAAAAAACAATTAATATAAGTTAAAGTTGTGCCTTTTTAAAATTTCAACTATTTTATATATTGGATTTTCATTAAAAATTTTCTAAAATTGCATAAGAAAATAGAGATTTAATTATACTTTTAATAAATTTAAGATAATACTAGTTTTTATTTTATTTTTAAATATTTATTTTATTTTTTAAAACAGAGAAACTATAATTTTAGTTTCTAAATACTAAATTTAAAGAATTAAATTTATTATTATTTAATATTTTAATTTTAGTATTAAAAATTTAAATTATATTTTATTAAATTAAAATAATTACAATGTATTTTTCTACTTTGAGAATTAAAAATATAATTAAACTAAAACTGAAAATATTATAATACATTTTTGAACTCATTTTTATAATATTTTTATCATTATTATATTTTTGGATTAATTATTTTTTTCCTAATTTTTTATAAAGTCAATTTTAATATTTAAAAGTATTTAACATTTTTAATTCTGAAACTTTTTCTCTATTAGCAAATTTAAAATCATAACATACTAAAAAAGTATTATACATAATTATTTCATCCAAATTTTTAATAATATGATAAGTCATCAAATTCGTATATAAAACAAATTTAATGATGAATTAAAATAGAACAACATTTATAAGAGACTATTTATTTTTATTTATGATGGATCAAAAGTTGAAATGCGTTTAAATTTATAATTTTATTTATGAAACACATTTAAATTTATAATTAACGAAAATAATAAAAATTTTAATATAATATGATACTTTTAATAATGTATTTTTTTATAAATTTAAACATACTTTTTTTAGTTTTCTATTTAAATTTTATGTATTATTATTTTTAATTGATATACTAGAATAAATTTATATAAAAATAGTCTTTATCTTCAAAATTAACTTCTTCAAATACTATCTTTATATTTTTCTACTTGTTTCTTTATAGTTAATAAGGTCAACATTTGTGCACACAATTAAATATAATATAAAGTAAAGAGTATTTTTTTATTTTATTTTATTTCCGATCTATAACTTAAGTTTTTTTAAAATATATTTTATATTTTTAAAATGAATAATTTTAATGTAGTTATCTAAGTTTTTGATGTGATGATTTTATTTAATTGATATTATCAAACCATTTGATTTGATTTGATTTATTATAGTAAAAATCATAAAAATAAATGTTAAAATAATATTAATTATTTTAAATTATCAGAAAATAAATAATAAAAATAGAAAATAAAGTATTCTATAAAAGAAGACTAATTATTATAAAGATAAAATAGAATATGGAAGGAAATGAGGATGATAATATAGTAAAAATGATAGAGTTTAAAAATGGATATATATATATATAAATATATATATATATATATATATATATATATATAAGTAATTAGATTAAATTTATTATCCCCTCATATATTATTATACATTATTAGCGTAATTTTAGTTTAATTAAAAATTAGAATACAAATACACTATATTATACTAAAATACCATTATAATATAATATTTGTAATTTATTTTCATTGTGTATATAATTTATATATATTTTTAAACCTTTTTCAAATATTTGTTTTTAAAAATAAATTATTATTTTAAAATTTAATATTTATATTTTTAATTTTTTGTTAAATATATAAATATATAAAGATACAAATGTATAAAGATATAAATAAATATATAAATATATAAATATATAAATATATAAATATATAAATATATAAATATATAAATATATAAATATATAAATATATAAATATATAAATATATAAATATATAAATATATAAATATATAAATATATAAATATATAAATATATAAATATGTAAATATATAAATATATCAATATATCAATATATCAATATTTAAATATATAAATATATCAATATTTAAATATATATTAAAATGTATAAATATATTTGTATTTATAGATATATAAATATATATATATATATATATATATATAAATATATAAAGATATAAATATATAAAGATATAAATATATAAAAATATAAATATGTAAAGATATAAATATATATACAGATATAAAAATATAAATATATGTAAAGATATAACCATATAAATATATAAACATATAAATATATAAATATAAATATGTAAAGATATAAATATATATCTTTAATATATTGTATATGTAAATATAATTTATATATATTTTTAAACCTTTTTCTAATATTTATTTTTAAAAATATAATATTATTTTTAAAATTTAATATTTTAATATTTTTAAAATATATAAATATATAAAGATATAAATATATGAGTATATAAAGATATAAATATATAAAGATATAAATATATAAATATATAAAGATATAAATATATAAGTATAGAAATATATAAATATATAAATATGTAAATATGTAAATATATAAATATGTAAATATGTAAATATATAAATATATAAATATGTAAATATGTAAATATATAAATATGTAAATATGTAAATATATAAATATATAAATATATAAATTTAAATATATATTAAAATATATAAATATATTTGTATTTATAAATTTTATATTTATATATTTATAAAAGTAATTGGATTAAATTTTTTTTCTAGTCATATATTATTATACATTATTAACGGAATTTTAGTTTAATAAAAAAATTAGAATACAAATATATTATATTATACTAATATACCATTATATTATAATATTTGTAATTTATTTTTATTGTGTATAAAATACAAAACTAATAATTTTTAAAAATTTCAATGATAAGTTTTTTAACTTATATATTACAAAATATTTTTTAATACTTTAACAAATATAACTTTTTTTAAAATATTTTCTTCAATTTAAAGTATAATTTTTTAATATTTTTTAGTATTTTTTAAATGTGTATATCTTTAATATTTTAGACATGTAAATATAATTTATACATGTTTTTAAACCTTTTTCTAATATTTGTTTTTAAAAATATAATATTATTTTTAATATTTCATATTTATATTTTAAATTTTATTTAAATATATAAAGATATAAATGTCTAAAGATATAAATGTATAAATATATAAATAAATATATAAAGATATAAAGATATAAAAATATAAATATTTAAATAATAAAAATATAATATAAAAGGATGTAGGGGAGTCTTTAGATAAATAGAGAATAAAAATAATCAACTTTGTCATTGATGACAATAATAATAATATAGTAAAAGTCAAACTTTTAAAAAATATAATGAATAATAAAAATATAATATAAAAGGAGGTAGGGGGTTTTGTCATTGATTTAGGGACCGATATAAATCGATCGCTATTTTTTTAACTTTGCCATTAATTTAGCGACCAATTTAAATTGGTCGCTATTTTTTTAACTTTGTCACCGATTTAGCGACCAATTTAATATATTAATTTCAGTCGCTATTTTGCGACCGAAATTAAAATCGGTTGCTATTTTGCGACTGAAATGAAAATCGGTCGCTAACACATTAGCGATTTGGCTTTTTGCGACGATGCCTTTCGGTCGCTAACTGATTAGCGATCAATTTTTTTACATTAGCGACCGATTTTTTCGGTCGCTAAAATGTTTTTTTCTTGTAGTGAGAGTTGTAGGGTTCACGCTGATCAGAGGAACCCTTTATAAGAAAAATTTTGACTCTAGCCTGCTGAGGTGTGTGGACCGCGAAGAGGCTCAAACCTTGATTAAGGAAATTCATGAAGGAGCCTTCGGAACCCACACGTCAGGGCATGTCATGGCAAAAAATATCCTAAGGGCATGATACTTCTAGTCCACGATGGAAGGTAGTTGTCATCAATACGCCAAGCGATGTCACAAATGTCAGGTCTATGCCGACAATGTTCATGTCCCATCGACACCCCTCAACGTCTTGGCTACACCATGGCCTTTCTCCATGTGGGGCATGGTGTTAGAAAAGTAGGATGAGATCAAGACGGGGGGTGAATTGATCTTTGAAAGATTTTCGCAAATTACAGATTATCTATTTCAAAGATTAAGAGTTCTGACCAATTCTTGACTCAAACAAAGCAAGCAATCAAAAATAAAGACAACAACAAAATTAAAGAGAGAAAGGTTTAGAAAGATACAACCAAGATTTATACTGGTTCACCCAATCCCAGGGCTACGTCCAGTTCCCAGCCAAATTCCAGTTAAGTTCCACTAGATTGAATGTTTTACAGATTACAATTCCAATCACACACCTAATCTACCACAAGAACCAAAATTTCAGTCCTTGCACCTAAACCTTCACCAAGAACCAACTTCCAGTTCTTGAACAACCCTGCAGCCAAATTCCAGCCACAGAAACCAGTGCCCACACTTCCAGACACCCACAATATAGTAAAGAAAAGCAAAGAAACAAAGAGAAGAAACTGAAACACTCAAACCCGGTTTATGCAGCTCTGCAGAATGAGTTTCTTCACCAAAAGAATGCAAAATTTGCCTCAAGAAAGAACTTCGAAAAACTTCACAAAACTTGCGTGATTCTTTCTTGAAAGTAGCTCTTAAGATTGCTTGATTGATTGATCAAAGGTATGTTTTAAAAGACTCAAGCAATCTTGTTTATATAGAAGATTTTTGTTAAAACAATCTTTTAATCTGTTAAAAGTCTTGAATTAATCTGTTAAAACTTCTTTTAATCTGTTAAAAAGTTCTTGATCATTTTTCAGTATTGTTTTAACTGATACGACCACGTTTATATCGATTAAAACACTTTGTAAGAAATCCTTTAATTTTTTTAATCGATTATTTCTCCTTTTAATCGATTAAAACACTGCAAAATATTTTCATAAAAACTTTTTAAGTGATTTAAACTGATAACAATATGTTTTAATCGATTAAAACACTTTGGAAAAATCCTCTAAGTTATTTTAATCGATTATTTCGTATTTTAATCGATTATTTCGTATTTTAATCGATTAGAATTCTGCCAAAAAGTTTCATAAAATTTTCTAAGTCATTTTAACTGATAACAGACTTATTTTAATCGATTAAAACACTTTGGAAAAATCTCTTAGTTGTTTTAATCGATTAATTCGCATTTGCATCGATTAAAATATTGACAGAACATCTTTCAAAATACTTCAAGTTATTTTAATCGATTATTTCAAGTTTGTATCGATTAACATTCTGTCAGAATACTTTTCAAAACATCTTAAGTCATTTTAATTGATTATTTCGATTCTATATCAGTTAAAATGTTGGCAGAAGGTTTTCAAAAACTCTTTTAATGAAAACAATCAATTATTTCGAAGACATATCAATTAAAACAGTTTCAATGTATGTTTTAAAAGGTTTCAATCGATTATTTCGAAAACCTATCAGTTAAAAACCTGTTACGAAAGTGTTAAAAACATTTTAACTGATAAAGTTCATATAATATCAGTTAAAACAGTTACTTAAAAACCATTTAACAAAATACTTTGTTTTTAACAGATTAAACACGTTTTAGAGGCATTTTGCAAAATCTTTTAAATGATGAAACCTCATGCAGCAGAGAGATATGAATGATTATACCTAAGTATAGATGTAGACTAACTAATCACTCTACCTTTTTATCCAAGTAACCTTTGACTTCACCAGAATAGCCTTTGACTTCATTTTGACTTCATCAAATCAACATGATCTTTGTTTAATCAAATGATTCAATAAGATCTTCATCACTTTCACATGGATGTTATTGGACCCATCGAGCCCAAAGCGTCCAATGGTCATCGCTTCATCCTGGTGGCCATTGACTACTTTATCAAATGGGTAGAAGCAGCGTCCTACGCACATGTGACCAAGAAAGTAGTGACCACCTTCGTCAAGAAAAATATTCTATGTCGGTATGGCATCCCCCATCGTCTCATTACTGATAGGGACCAATCTGAACAATAAGATGATGGAAGAATTATGCCAAGATTTCAAAATTCAACATCATAATTCCTCTCCATACCGACCTAAAATGAACGGTCCAGTAGAGGCGGCCAACAAGAACATCAAGAAAATCATTGAAAAGATCGTAACAACATATAAATATTGGCACGAAATGTTACCCTTTACCCTGCACGGATACCGAACTTCCGTACGGACCTCCACAGGAACCACTTGTTTTCCCTCGTGTATGGCATGGAGGTCGTACTACCAGTGGAAGTTGAAATACCCTCCCTGCGAGTTATCATGGAAACAAAATTGATAGAAGCAGAAAATCGATACGATCAATTGAACATAATCGAAGAGAAACGATTGGACGCCATATGTCATGGACAAGCCTACAAAAAGAAAATTAAAAGGGCTTACGACAAAAAAGTCAACCCCCACACTTATCACGAGGGGGATCTAGTAATAAAGAAACTGCTTCCGGTCTAGAAGGATAAAATCAGAAAATGGGCGGCAAATTATGAGGGAACCTTTGTGGTCAAGCGAGCCTTCTCAAGAGGAGCTCTTATCCTCACCAACATGGATGGAGAAGAACTTCGCCACCCAGTCAATTCAAATGCGGTGAAGAAGTATCACGCTTGACGGCATTGCTCATGATCTGCCAGGATGAAAACCCGCAAAGGGCGTCCTAGGAAAAAGTTAGGATCCACACACCTCGCTAGGACACGTCCTAGGCAAAACTTAGAGGTTTCAAAAAACAAAAATAAAATAAAAAGAGCAATGGTTACCTTAGCCGAAAACCGCAAGGCGACTAAGGTAATGCCCTTCCAGAAGCAGGCAACCTCTGCATAGTCTTTGCTCCGGGCTTGAGCATCTCGACTAAGGTAACTAGGAGAACAAGGGGGCAGATGCCAGAGGTATGATTGTTATAGCTTATACAGTGTAGCCAACCTTGGCCAGCCATGCTTCTAAATTCCTTTGTAAATCCTTTTGTAAGAAATAAACTATTTGTTTATATCAATAAAATTGTCTTTCATCTCTCTTGACCAAATTATGAAAATGCCCCTGTGTTAAATGAATCATAAGCATACATAAAAAACCAATTCAAGAAAGCAAAATAAAAATAAAGATAAAAAGAATGATGCCTGCTATGAGATTCTTAGGCAAAAATTAGGGTAGCCTGCTAGATCAAAAATATGCAAAAGGTGGTTTAGGCAAAAGTTAAGGCACTCATAAAAAAGAAAAAGCCCTCTAAGATATCCTAAGCAAAATTAAGGCAGCCCGCTAGATCGAAAACCCCAAAAGGGCGGTCTAGGCAAAAGATAGGGCTTAATAAAAAGAAAATTAATAAAAGAGGAGTCCATCAGCATAATCATGAAGGTCCAACAGGAAATGCTAGTCACTTTCTAGATGCACCTGTTAGAAATAGTAGGCTGAGATCAAGAGGGGGGGTGAATTGATCTTTGAAAGATTTTCGCAATTTACAGATTATCTATTTCAGAGATTAAGAATTCTGACCAATTCTTGAATCAAACACAGCAAACAATCAAAATAAAGGCAGTGACAAAATTAAAGAGAGAAAGGTTTAGAAAGATACAACCAAGATTTATACTAGTTCACCCAATCCCAGGGCTACGTCTAGTTTCCAGCCAAATTCTAGCTTGATTCCACTAGATTGAACGTTTTACAGATTACAACTTCAATCACACACTCAATCTACCACAAGAACCAAAATTCTAGTCCTTGCACCTAAACCTTCACCAAGAACCAATTTCCAGTTGTTGAACAACCCTGCAGCCGAATTCCAGCCACAGAAACCAGTGCCGACACTTCCAGGCACCCACAATACAGAAAAGAAAAATAAAGAAACAAAGAGAAGAAACTAGAACACCCAAACCAGGTTTATGCAGCTCTGCAGAATGAGTTTCTTCACCAAAAGAATGCAAATATTGCCTCAAGAAAGAACTTCTAAGAACTTCACAAAACTAACGCGATTCTCTCTTGAAAGTAGCACTTATGATTGCTTGATTGATTGCCAAAAGATGTATTTTAAAATGTTCAAGCAATTCTGTTTATATAGAAGTTTTTCCAAACTGCTGGTTTATTTAATCTGTTAAAATAATCTTTTAATCTGTTAAAAGTCTTGTTTTAATTTTCCAGATTTTTTTAACTGATACGACAACGTTTATATCAATTAAAACTCTTTGTAAAAAAATCTTTCAAATTGTTTTCATCGATTAAAATACTGCTAAAGGTTTTCATAAAACTTTCTAAGTGATTTTAACTCGATAAAAATATGTTTTAATCGATTAAAATACTTTGGAAAAAGATCACTTAGTTATTTTAATCTATTGAAACGCATTTTAATTGATTAGAATTCTGCCAAAAGATTTCATAAAACTTTCTAAGTTATTTTAACTGATAACATACTTGTTTTAATCGATTAAAACATTCGGAAAAATCTCTTAGTTGTTTTAATCGATTATTTCGCATTTGTATCGATTAAAATCCTACTAGAACACTTTTCAAAATATTCTAAGTCATTTTAATCGATTATATCAATTCTATATCAGTTAAAATACTGGCGTAAGGTTTTCAAAATTCCTTCTAATGAAAACAATCGATTATTTCGAAAACGTATCGATTAAAAACCTGTTTCAAAAGTGTTAAGAACATTTTAGCCGATAAATATCATATACTATTAGTTAAAATAGTTACTTAAAAACCATTTAACAAAATACTTTGTTTTTAACATATTAAACATGTTTTAGAGGCATTTGCAAAATCTTTCAAATGAAGAAACCTCATGCAGCAGAGAGATAAGAATGATTATATCTAAGTAAAGATGCAGACTTACTAATCACTCTACCCTTTTATCTAAGTGACCTTTGACTGCAACATAGTAGCCTTTGACTTCATCAAATCAACAAGATCTTTATTCAAGTGATTCAATAAGATCTTCATCACTTTCAATCTCCCTCTATTTGATGAAGACAAACACCTCTTTGAATAATATCTCTGCAGAAGAAGTCACTTGAATATATAGATTAGTAAGTATTCAAAAAATTAATCAATTTTCCCATTTCTCCCCCTATGTTACTACTCCCCCTAAAATAAGAAAAATCATTATTAAGAACAAAGCAATTATTTCTCCCCCTTTTGACTTCATCAAAAATAGGGAACAGAGGAACAAAACAAATAATATGCATGGTATGTATCAAAATTTTGTTTTTGAAAACAGTAAAAAAAAATGAACAAGATACATTACTCATATAAAGACCAATCAAAGTTGATTCAAACTTATCTTCATTAACACGTTTGTAATGAATACAATTGACACGTGTAAAGATAAGGGAACCATGCTTTAGTAGCATGTTACAAGAACAGTCATTAACTAAAGCCTTTAATTTTTTTTTCCAGAGTAATAATCGATTAAAAACAGGACAAAATCGATTAAAATGTTCATGTTACTAGTTTTAATCGATTAAAATGTTGTTTTAATCGATTAAAACAGTGATGAATTTAGAAAGTTAGAAACTTAAGTTCATTTAATCGATTAATTCGACATTTAATCGATTAAAACAGTAAGAAAAATGTTGTATAAGTGCTTTTAATCGATTTGAAGCTTGTTTTTATCGATTAAAACAACAAGATTTTGAAAATTAAGTAATGTTGGATGCATCTAAAATGCCTAATTTAGTGCGGATTTTGTAAAATCGATCAAGAGCAAGAGGTTTTGTAAAAATATCTGCTAGTTGTTTTTCAGTTTCTATAAAGAAAATTTCACAATCACCTTTCAAAATATGATCTCTAATGAAATGATGTCTAATTTCTATATGTTTTGTCCTAGAATGTTGAATTGGATTTTTAGTTAACATAATGACACTAGTATTATCACATAAAAGAGGAATTTTTCTGAGAATTAAACCATAATCCTCAAGTTGTTGTTTGATCCAAAGAGATTGAGCACAACAACTTCCAGCTGCAATGTACTCGGCTTCAGCTGTAGAAAGGGCAACACATGATTGCTTTTTACTATGCCATGAGATTAGACTGCTTCCAAGGAGATGACAGGTGCCACCGGTACTTTTCCTATCAAGCTTACAACCTGCAAAATCTGAGTCAGAGTATCCAATTAAATTTAGTTTGGACTCGCCAGGATACCATAACCCAACATTTAAAGTTCCTTTGAGATATTTGAGGATCCTTTTTGCAGCAGTAAGATCAGATTCTTTTGGTGTAGATTGAAACCTGGCACACATACAAACACTAAACATAATGTCAGGTCTACTTGTTGTTAGATATAGTAAAGAACCAATAAGCCCTCTATATTTAGTTTCATCAACAATTTTTCCTTTTTCATCAGAATCAAGATAGCAATTTGTGGACATTGGTGTTGATGCTTCTTTGCAATGTTCCATCTCAAATTTCTTTAAAAGCTCTATGCAATATTTTGATTGATGAAGAAAACTTCCTCCTTGAAGTTGTTTAACTTGTAATCCAAGAAAGTAGTTGAGTTCCCCCATCATAGACATCTCAAATTCTCCCTGCATATCTTTGATAAAATCTTTACATAAACACTCATTAGTGGCTCCAAATATGATGTCATCAACGTATACTTGAACTAGAATTACATCATTATTTAATTTTTTTAAGAATAAAGTCTTATCAACCAAACCTCTTTGATAGCCCTTTGATATGAGAAAATTACTTAACCTTTCATACCATTGTCTTGGAGCTTGTTTGAGACCATACAAAGCTTTCTTTGATCTATAAACATATTCTGGATGAATATGATCTTCAAAACCAGGTGGTTGTGTAACAAAAACTTCTTCATTCAAGTAACCATTTAAGAAAGCACTTTTGACATCCATTTGAAATAACCTGAAACTTTTTATCGAAGCATAAGCAAGTAAAAGTCTAACAGCCTCTAATCTAGCAACAGGAGCATATGTTTCATCAAAATCAATTCCTTCTTGCTGATTATACCCTTTAGCAACTAATCTGGCCTTGTTTCTAGTAATTATACCATTTTCATCCATTTTATTTCTAAAAACCCATTTTGTTCCTACAATATTGGCATTATCTGGGTTTGGAATTAATTCCCATACTTCATTTCTTGTAAATTGATTTAATTCATCATGCATAGCATTAATCCAGTTATTATCCTTTAATGCATCAGATATGTTTTTGGGTTCAATTTGTGATACAAATGCCATGTGATTGCAGAATTTATTTAAAGATCTTCTAGTGGAAACTCCCTGATTTATTTCACCAATGATGTTGTCTATTGAAAGAGTTCTTGGAGTCTTCCACTCTTTAGGCAACTGCTCTTCAGATTCATCAATATCTTCTACCTGTTTTTGAAAAACTGTTGATTCTGGCAGTTTTAACTGATACATTTTATCAGTTAAAACATCATCTTCTGTACTATACTCAGAATTGTTCTGTATACTTGGGTTAGTCTCATCAAATACAACATGAACATATTCTTCTACAGTATTTAGCCTTTTGTTAAAGATTCTATAAGCATGGCTATTCAATGAGTATCCCAAGAAGATACCTTCATCTGATTTGGAATCAAACTTTCAAAGATTTTCCTTTCCATTGTTTAAGACAAAAACCTTTCATCCAAATACTCTAAAATAATTTATGTTAGGCTTTTTACCTTTGTATAATTCATAGGGAGTTTTTTTAAGAAAAGGTATGATTAAAAAACAGTTTAATACATGGCAAGCAGTACTAACGGCATCAGCCCAAAAATATTTTGGTAATGCTTTCTCATTAAGCATTGTCCTAGCTAACTCTTCAAGAGAACGATTTTTCCTTTCAACTACACCATTCTGTTGAGGAGTTCTAGGAGCAGAAAAAGTATGCTTAATACCATGTTTATCACAAAATTTATTGAAATTTTCGTTTGAAAACTCTCCCCCATGATCACTTTAAATACAAGAGATGAAATAGCCTCTTTCATTTTGAATTTGTTTCGCAAATTTCTTAAACATATGGAAAGTATCAGATTTTAATTTTAAAAATATTGTCCAGGTAAATCTTGAGTAATCATCTACTATAACCAGTGCATATAGATTTCCTCCTAAACTCATAGTTCTAGAAGGACCAAAGAGATCCATGTGCAAAAGTTCAAGAGGTCTTGATGTTGAAACAATATTTTTCTGTGAAAAGGAATTCCTTACTTGTTTGCCCTTTTGACATGCATCACATACTTTGTCTTTCACAAACTTAAGTTTAGGTAAGCCAATTACAAGATCTTTAGAAATCAATTTATTAAGGTGATTCATATGAATATGAGCTAACCTCCTATGCCACAACCAGGAATCATTCTCTTTAGAGATTAAACAACAATTTTTAGCAGAATTAGTATCTAACATGTAAATATTGTTGATCCTCTTACCAGTAATCAGTACCTGTTCTGAATCTGATTTGATTATTTGACATTGATCTTGACCAAAGACAACTTTGTGTCCTTTATCACAAAGTTGGCTAATACTAATCAAATTATGTTTTAAACCCTCAACATATAATACATTGTTAATAATACCTGATTCTGTGCATTTGATGTCACTTATTCCAAGGATTCTTCCTTTGTTATTATCCCCATAAACAACTGTCCCACCATTCTTTAGTTTTAAATTGTAAAACTTTGTAATATCACCTGTCATATGTTTAGAATAGCCGCTGTCAAGGTACCAGAGATCTTCAGTTTGCTTTGCCTGAAAGAGAAATTAGTATAGTTGCAGTACAAACTGATACAGAATCGAAATAATCAATTAATTCTGCACTGGAAGTAGAATTTTAATCGATTAATTTGATATTCAATCGATTAATCAAGTTCTGGAGAAAATATATCAGAATAATAATCGATTGAATCGAGAAATAATTGGTTAAATTTTTCCTTTTAATGATTTTAACTGATATAAATCTTTTTTAATCGATTAAAACTGCAAAACTAAATTCTTGAGAACATTTTAATCGATTAAATCGTATTTTAATCGATTAAAATTGTACGAACAGCTTTTCTGGTATTCTCTGTAAGTGAATTTAATCGATTAAAATAGTTTTATATCAATTAAAATGCACAGTCCATGAATCCAGAATCAAAATTTGTTGATTTGATACCAAGAGACTTCCAGATTTTGTTCCTGCAAAACAGATTTAGCATATTTCTGGTACCCTTTTTATAATCACTGGGTCCAATCATGTTATTTGAAATGAATTTTTGGGAATCCACTTCATTCTACCTTTAGGAATAGCATATTTCTTGATTCTACAAAATTTCACAGAATGACCTTTTTCATGCAGTAAAAGCATTTAATAAATGGAGACGAAACAAATTTACCATATGCAAGATAGTTTTTAAATGCTCTAGTTTTCTTTCCAACAAGAGGTGTAAAACCAATACCACCACGATCAATAACCAATTTTTGAGAATCAAGTATCATATCAAGACTAGTTTTTCCTTGTGCAAGTTTAGATGTAATTTTTATTAAATATGTTAATTTCTTTTGTAACTCAGGACAATTTTTACAATCTTTATCATTACACATGCAATCAAAATTATTACCTATTTCCAGATTTTCATTCTTAGTTTCTTCATCAACTATTTTCTTTTCAAGAAGAGTGATCTTGTTTTCTAATAAACTATTCATGCTTTTTAATCTTTTGTTTTCAATTTCTAATTTCTTAGCTACTGTATGCATTTCATAAAAAACATCTTGTAATGAACTGTAATTCATAGTAGTTGTTGAGTCAAAACTTACACAGG
Organism: Sphenostylis stenocarpa; assembly: GCA_963425845.1. NCBI lineage: Eukaryota > Viridiplantae > Streptophyta > Magnoliopsida > Fabales > Fabaceae > Sphenostylis > Sphenostylis stenocarpa. The sequence continues at coordinate 26,771,758 of OY731404.1, read as the reverse complement.
TCATGGGAGAATCCGAATTGACCATCAAGCATATCTCTGTTGTTTCTTCATAAGCCATTTCAAGAGTTTTCCACATCTGTGCAGCAGTTTCACAATGTGCTATCCTGAATGTCGCCGCCGTCCGTTCCGACATCTAGGGAAATGTCGAATTTTTATGCGAGCGGTCGCGAAAAGATGGTTTAGACTCGTGTTTTATTTTTAAATGTGTTCATTGCTTCCGAGGTGCTCAACAACTGAACTATCCTCTAATAAAAGCAAGGTTTTCGAAAATGGGTTCTTATGGAGTCGCCACCAATGTTTTGACCATAAACATTGGAAAAGGATAAAAAGACGTTGATTTTCATAAAAACCAAACTTGGCCATTATAACCAGAGTTAGGTAAGGGAGTTAGTTACGTGTGGGGAAGGTGTTAGCACCCCACAACGCCCCTTTCGGGTTCCCTATGACGGATTAATTCATTAAGCAAAGATTACGAGAAATTACGCTATTACCCTATTTTATTTATACCATATTCAAAAATGGCTATCTACATGATTTTATTTTATATTGCGTACATAAAGCAATAAATAAAGCAATAAAAGAGAAGAGAATTCACTAGTGGAAAAATATGATTCTATGACGACATTTTATCATGGTTGTAATCCACCCGTCATAGTATATAAGGCGGTGGCATTTTTGTAATAATATTATGAACTTTTTATATCGGTTGTTAGGTAACCGACATGGTATGTGGGCAAATTCACTTTTTATGTCGGTTAAATTTTAACCGATATAGAAAATACTTTCTATGTCGGTTAAAATTTAACCGACATAAATAGTGAACTTTTTATGTCGGTTAAAATTTAACCGACATAGAAAGTGAACTTTCTATGTCGGTTCAAATTTAACTGACATAGAAAGTGTATATTAAATAAAAAAAATTAAATATTTAAGTATATAAATATTTATATATCAAAATATATAAATATATTTGTATTTATATATTTTGTATATAAATATAATTTATTTGTAAGTTATGTATCGAGAAATTCGTAGTAGTTTAGTAGTTAGAGTATAGTTATTTGTAAGTTATGTATCAGAAATATAATTTATATTATTTTGTATATAAATATAATTTTTAAGGCAATCGGAGAGTTCATTCGAAGTAGGGAGAGTAGACAAGTGTCTGGGGTGTGAAAAAGTTGCAAATGAGCCTCCTATTTATAGTTTTCGCAGCTTGGCGCTTTGGGACGGCCGTCTGGGGGCTGGAAAACCAAGATGGGCGTCTGGGGAAGCTGGGACGGCCGTCTGGGATTTGGGACGGCCGTCCTAACCATCAAAACAGGCTGAGACAACCGTCTGGCACTTGGGACAGCTGTCTGGGCCTGCTGGGACGGCCATCCCGACTTCTGGGACGGCCATCTTGACTATTCTGGCCAGGTTTTGTGTTCTGGGACTTCCATGAAGCTTTCCTTTCTTTATTTGGAAGTCGATTGATGCCGTTAGACGCCCACCGAAGATTTATCTTCAAATAGGAAGCCTTCTTAGCCTTTATTGAGAGGCCGGGTAAAATTAGGGGTCTACACTGAAAAAATCATTTCTGTTAAGTGCAGATGTGATGATATTCTTAGCAGTACAATCATCTTGGATTAGTTTCTTTTCACAATCATTTAAACTAGACTATTCTTTGTTAAAAACATAAGTTCCCTGTTCAATAATATTCCAAACATTTATACCAACAGATTCAATAAAGATCTTCATTCTTATCTTCCACAATAAGTAATTTGTACCACAAAACAGTGGAGGTCTATCAATACAAGCACCCTCAGAAAAATTATTTCCAGCCATTTGGATCAAAAGACTTGAATAATTCTCAAGAACCTTGCTCTTCATACCAATTGTTAGAAATAGTAGGCTGAGATCAAGAGGGGGGGTGAATTGATCTTTGAAAGATTTTCGCAATTTACAGATTATCTATTTCAAAGATTAAGAGTTCTGACCAATTCTTGACTCAAACAAAGCAAGCAATCAAAAATAAAGACAACAACAAAATTAAAGAGAGAAAGGTTTAGAAAGATACAACCAAGATTTATACTGGTTCACCCAATCCCACGGCTACGTCCAGTTCCCAGCCAAATTCCAGTTAAGTTCCACTAGATTGAATGTTTTACAGATTACAATTCCAATCACACACCTAATCTACCACAAGAACCAAAATTTCAGTCCTTGCACCTAAACCTTCACCAAGAACCAACTTCCAGTTCTTGAACAACCCTGCAGCCAAATTCCAGCCACAGAAACCAGTGCCCACACTTCCAGGCACCCACAATACAGAAAAGAAAAGCAAAGAAACAAAGAGAAGAAACTAGAACACCCAAACCAAGTTTATGCAGCTCTGCAGAATGAGTTTCTTCACCAAAAGAATGCAAATATTGCCTCAAGAAAGAACTTCTAAGAACTTCACAAAACTAGCGCGATTCTCTCTTGAAAGTAGCACTTATGATTGTTTCATTGATTGCCAAAAGATGTATTTTAAAATGTTCAAGCAATTATGTTTATATAGAAGTTTTTCCAAACTACTGGTTTATTTAATCTTTTAATTTGTTAAAAGTCTTGTTTTAATTTTCCAGACTTTTTTTAACTGATACGACAACGTTTATATCAATTAAAACTCTTTGTAAAAAAATCTTCAAATTGTTTTAATCGATTGTTTCGTCTTTTAATCGATTAAAATACTGCTAAAGGTTTCCATAAAACTTTCTAAGTGATTTTAACTGATAACAATCTGTTTTAATCGATTAAAATACTTTGGAAAAAGTTCACTTAGTTATTTTAATCGATTGAAACGCATTTTAATCGATTAGAATTCTGCCAAAAGATTTCATAAAACTTTCTAAGTTATTTTAACGGATAACATACTTGTTTTAATCGATTAAAAAATTCTGGAAAAATTTCTTAGTTGTTTTAATCGATTATTTCGCATTTGTATCGATTAAAATATTGACAGAACAACTTTCAAAATACTTCAAGTTATTTTAATCGATTATTACAAGTTTGTATCGATAAAAATCCTACCAGAACACTTTTCAAAATATTCTAAGTCATTTTAATCGATTATATCAATTCTATATCAGTTAAAATAATGGTAGAAGGTTTTCAAAATTCCTTCTAATGAAATAATCGATTATTTCGAAAACATATCAGTTAAAAACCTGTTTCAAAAGTGTTAAGAACATTTTAGCTGATAAAGATCATATACTATTAGTTAAAATAGTTACTTAAAAATAATTTAACAAAATACTTTGTTTTTAACATATTAAACATGTTTTAGAGGCATTTGCAAAATCTTTCAAATGAAGAAACCTCATGCAGCAGAGAGATAAGAATGATTATATCTAAGTAAAGATGTAGACTTACTAATCACTCTACCCTTTTATCTAAGTGACCTTTGGCTGCAACATAGTAGCCTTTGACTTCATCAAAACAACAAGATCTTTATTCAAGTGATTCAATAAGATCTTCATCACTTTCAGCACCGAATAAAAATAGATTCCATTTAAGGCATCCACACAAAGTAGTCGCACAAAACGACTTTGTTAAAATAAAAAAAACAAAAAAATAAAATAATCGCCTCAGATAAATAACAAAAAATGATAAGCATTCATGCATATAAGGAGACTAGCTCCATATTTGAAAATAGAGAGCACCCAAAACAAGTCTCCAAATGAGGTTCTACCCCCAAGCAAATCAGCATACTCAAAGGCAAAACAACGCAAACCTAAAGCCTTCACTTTCGATGAAGCAATGCGCCTACTCAGAGGCATCGTCCAAATCGACAAAACCCCAATGGATTTCTGCCTACTCTAGAGACATTTACCAAGAATCTCTGGAAGTCAACAAGTCGGAAGACTACACAAGAAGAGTCAAGAACAATCACTCCCCATGGAACCGGCGCATGAGCTAGAGCAGTAAGCCGCCACCACCTTCTCTATCGAAAGGATCAGCCATCACAGCGAAAGTGGCATCAGCAGATAGAGTTTTACACATCATCCGACAGATCAGCTCCGCTGCAAAGGAGTATCTTGAAGGAGTGATGCACATTATCCGAAGGATCAACCCTGTTACAAAAGGGTATCCAGAAGATACAACCCGCCTCTACTGTCCTAAGGGTCAGCTACCGCAGCATAGGAGCATCCTGAAGACAAGAGTTCACCACCTAAGGGGTCAGCTGCCGCATCAAAGGAGCATCCCAATGGAAAAATCTTCATCAGCCGAAGGGTCAGCTACCGCACCGAAGGAGCATCCTGAAGCTTCACACATATCGTCCTCCATAGCAAGGAGGCATCCTGAAGACAACACCAGACTACATTCACAGGTCCCGAGGGTCAGCTACCACAACAAGAGGAGCATCCAGAGGACAACCGGGCAAGAGGGTTAACTTCTACACCCGCCAATCGACCTCATGGTACCTTAACCCATAGTCAATTGGTCGGGTGAAGGGAGGACAGTTGTAAACCCCAAATCTTGCCCGGCTCTCCAATAAAGCCAAAGATCGCCCGTTTCGAAGATGGTCAAGACTTTCTTAAGTCACTAGTAGCTTTTTCTAGGTTTTATTTAAGATAGGAAGGAGTTTAGAGGCAATAAAAATCGGGAAATCCGCCGGAGACAACAGATGGTCGTCCAGGACAGTCAGACGACCGTCCATGCCAACTTTATGGCTATGGACGGTCGTCCACTTAGCTTGGACGGTCGTCCATGGCAACTTTTGGCCATGGACGGCCATCCACTTTTTCTTGGCCTGGTTCCCTATAAATAGGAGCCCCCATTCCTCAAAATTTCACACCTTTTCACTCCTACCACTCTCTAGGAAGCCTTTTGGCACTTTAGAGTGACTCTGAGCATTATTCCGGAGTTCGAGTGAGCTTTCTAATTTCTGTTTAAAGTTGAAATCGGTTAAGGAAGTCTCCTATCGAGACATCCGGCCCTCGATAAAGTGACTTTTATTTCTTTTGCGGGAGGAGCGTGATTTTAGAGTGCGGGGACTGCCAAAAAGTGTCCTCAAGTTTCGAAGGGTTAATATAAAGCTTTCTTCGGAGGTTCCTTCCCTATTCTCTCTCTTTTACTGCTTTCTTTATCGCTTTCTCTTGTACATTAGATAATAGGGTCATGTAGACATTTAAATTCTGCAAGTAGATAGAATAATAGGGTAAAAGCATAATTTCTTTAAGTGTTTATTTTCTGAACTAGTCCATCATAGGGAACCCGAAAGGGGCGTTGTGGGGTGCTAACACCTTCCCCACACATAACTAACTCCCTTACCCGACTCTGGTTGTAATGGTCAAAGTGTTAGACAAATGGCATCTAGAGGGGGGCTAATAGATGCACAAATTAAAATAGATGTCAAATTAAAAATTTATTTGTGAGTCAATAATTTGTTTGAACACAGATAAAGCGGAAGCAATAATATAATCAGGAAAGGAGAAAGAGATAAGGGAAAGAGAAGAGCACACATTAATTTATACTGGTTCGGGTATAGTCAACCCTACATCCAGTTCCCAGTCAACTATTAACACAAGAGTGACTCCCCATTCAATATCTTTCAAATTCAGTTTACAAATTACAATCAACTCAACAGAAGAACCAGTAAAAAGTAAACTAATTAAAAAGACAATCACTTCCTTAGAAACCCATTAACGATGAACACCTCCCTAGAATCCCACTAGGGATGAACACTTCCTCTGAACAAATCAAAGGATGAAAAAAACACCTCCTTAGAATCCCACTAAGGATGAACACCTCCCTAGGATAACACTAGGGATGAAAACCTCCTTTGAACAAATAAAGGATGAAGGTAATAAAAATAAGAACAGACACACCTGGGTAATGGAGACAACAAATTGTAGAAGCCTGTAGAATGCCAATCTCCAAGAACAAATGTGATTAACAATGAAAGCACAAAAGGCAGTAGAGAAGAGGGTTTTCTCAAAAGGTGTAAAATATCTCTGTTGCTTTGCTCAGAATTCTTTTCTCAAAACTGATTGAATGTAAATTGTATTTTCAAATTTTGTAATTGTGTGTTTTTTATTTTTCATCAAAACTTAATTAAATAGAAAAATAGCATCAGAAAATGGTCGTTGGACATTAATAATATCATAGAGAAAATTAGAATGTATTCAAAAACATTTATTCTTAAAATGGATATATTTTTAAATTTGAATTGCCATAATTGATTATATTACCAAGTATAATCAATTATGATAAAGAAAATCATTTTTCCATTTCTGATGCATCATAATTAGTTATGACAGAGAAAAATATCACGTTATGAATTTTATCACACTTGTGCTTTGGAGGCTTATGCATAATATTACTTCATCAACTTGTACCTCCATATCCAATATTCTAAGACTCTATCTAGTCTCCAGGAATCATCTTGGGCTTGCTTGAATCATCATCTTTATCAAAAACATATCTTGGGCATGTAGGGAAATGTTTCACATTTTCACCAACATCATAAATTCAGCTTGTCCTTAATTCATCTTGAATTGTGTTGACTTAAATGTAGTTCACTTGAATCATCATCAAAATCATCTCTTGGGAATGTAAGGACATTTCCATCAATCTCTCCCTCATTGCTTTCAATCTCTCCCTTTTTTATGATGATCAAGGAAACACCTGAAATGAATTAAAATGCTTGACTCTATATAGCCAGCTCAAGATTAGCACAGATTAGCATAGATTTGTATCAAGTGTTAGAGTCTCTTAATCTCCCCCTGGATATATTAATAACAAGACTCCCCCTAACTCATATGAGCAAAGACTTCTCTTAACTCCCCTTGTTTAATTTAGAGATAGGAAAGAATTTCATACAGATTTTAATTCATCAAAAAATCTCCCCCTGTTTCATTGATAATCATAAAAAAATATTATAAGAGAAAAAATTTCCCCCTGTTTCACACAGATTAATATCATCATAATATCTCCCTGTTTCATTGATAATTATGAAAAATATTATAAGAGAAAAAAAAGTCCCCTCTGTTTCACACATATTAATATCATCAAAATATCTCCCTATTTCATTGATAATTATGAAAATTATTGTAATAGAAGCTGAGAACAAATTTGCACATGTTAGTACATAAATCAAGATAGAGAAGATAATACATTACAAAGTGTCATAGAAAAGAGCATCATATTAAGGAGGCAATATCTAGGATACCCAAGATAAATGAAGAGAGAGAAAGATAGCGGAATAGAATGATTATAGAGATAATGGAATGAAATGCAGTAGTTTCCCCCAATTATAGTGTTCTTATTTAGGCAACTTTCAAATTTAAATGCACTCATATTCCAGATTTCAAATTTCAAATTCAAATTGCAACAAATTTCAAATTTCAAATTCAAATTCCAACAAATTCCAAATTTTAAATTCAAAATTCTAATCCCAAATTTCAAATTCCAATTCAAATTCAATTTCAAAAATCTCAAACTACAAAATTTCAAATTTCAAAAATCTCAAATTGCAAAAATCTCAAATTGCAAAATTTCAAAAATCTCATACTGGAAATTTTAAAAAAAATCTCAAACTGCAAAATTTCAAATTTCAAAAATCTCAAACTGCAAAATTTCAAATTTCAAGAATCTCAAACTGCAAAATTTCAAACTTTAATAATTTCAAATTTTTATAAATTCAAACTTTCAACATAATTGATTATGACAACAACAAAAAATTCCGATTCTGATGATCAATTAGATGCTCAAACTATCATCTAGACATGTATAAATCTTTGTTCCTTTAGGCACCCATTCATATTTGCCATTAGATATGTTAAAATGTTTTATATAACATCTATTTGATGTATGACCTAATTTCATGCAATAAAAACATGTTGGTTTTCTTTGAAAATGTCTAAATGAGTTTCTTAAAGTTTTTGAAACTGGTTTCACATCTGTTTTCATTGACTCTTTCACAAAAATAGTTTTATGAGGTTCTAGACTTTCTTTGGGTTTATAACCAAGTCCATTTTTGCTAGAATTCCCTCTTTGATAACCTAATATAGAATCAAGATTTTCAGAAGATTTTGAAAACTTGCTTATTATTTTCTCTAACTTGAAAATCTCATTTTCCAAATGATTACAATTTTCACAAGATTTAGCAACTTCTTTATTTTTAGACAAAGTTTTAAATTTCTCAACATCTTTCTTTAAGCACTCATTTTCTTTTTCAAGAATACCAACAGTATTTTCTAATACATTAAACTTTTGCCTAAGTGCATTGTATTTCTTAGATAACTTGGTAAAACCTTCATACATATCTTGATATTCTTTAAATAACTCATCATATTCATTTAAGGAATTTGTACTACTTACCTGTGATGAGGCTTCATCATCACTTTTTGTCATCAAGCAAAGATTTGCTTCTTCTTCTCCATCACTGCTTTCGGAAGAACTCTCTTGCGTTGTGGAAATATCATTATCCTCCCAAGCAATATAAGTTTTGCGTTTGCTCTTATAGGTATCGTTTTTCTCTTTCTTCTTCTCTTTCTTAAGTTTCGGATAGTCTGTTTTGATATGACCAGGTTTTCCACATTCATAGCAATGGAATTTATTTGTTTTCTCCTTTCTTTGTTGTCTCTTTTTCCTGTTCTTCATAAAATGAGAACATTGTTTAACAAAAAGAGGCATATCAGAATCCGAAAACTTACCTTCATTTTCGCTTTCGTCTTGTGAAGATTTTTCTGCTTTTAGAGCTATCGTTTTGGCTTGATTTTGTTCACCATTATTTAACCTTTGTAGCTCCATCTCATGGTCTCTCAGCTTTCCAAATAGAGTAGCAATATTCATTTTTGTGAAATCCTTTGATTCTGTAATAGCAGTTACCTTTGGTTGCCAATTCCTATCTAAGGATTTTAATATCTTTGTGCTCAACTCCTCATTGTCAAAACTTTTTCCTAATGCTTTCAAGTGATTTATTATATGTGTGAAGCGTGTCTAGAAATTCGTGATGCTTTCATTTTACTACATTTGAAATAATTCAAACTCCTGGATGAGTTTGTTCTTACGTGCTCGCTTTACTTCATTTGTTCCTTCATGTGTTACTTCAAGAGTGTCTCATATTTCTTTTGCTGTCTTGCATTGTGAGACCCTGAAAAATTCATTACGAGTTAAGGCAGAAACAATAGCATTTCGGGCTCTTACATCATAATGGGCACGCTTATTTTCATCCGGCGTCCATTGATCAAAAGTCTTTGGAACAGCTCCAAACTCCGTTGTTCTCATCGGAATGTAGGGACCGTTGAGTATAGCATCCCAAACACCGTAATCTAGTGTTTGTAAAATTATTTTCATTCTCGCTTTCCAAAACTGATAGTCTTCTCCTTCAAATCATGGTGGTCTGTTTATTGAGGCTCATTCCTTGTAAACTTGATTCTGCATAGACATCTTGACATATTGTTTACAAATATCTTATCTAACCAAGCTTGGATACCACTTCTTAGACAAATGACATCTAGAGGGGGGTGAATAGATGCACAAATTAGAATAGATGTCAAATTAAAAATTTATTTGTGAGTCAATAATTTCTTTGAACACAGATAAAGCGGAAGCAATAATATAATCAGGAAAGGAGAAAGAGATAAGGGAAAGAGAAGAGCACACAGTAATTTATATTGGTTCGGGTATAGTCAACCCTACATCCAGTTCCCAGTCAACTCTTAACACAAGAGTGACTCCCCATTCACTATCTTTCAAATTCAGTTTACAAATTACAATCAACTCAGCAGAAGAACCAGTAAAAAGTAAACTAATTAAAAAGACAATCACTTCCTTAGAAACCCACTAAGGATGAACACCTCCCTGGAATCCCACTAGGGATGAACACCTCCTCTGAACAAATCAAAGGATGAAAACAACACCTCCTTAGAATCCCACTAAGGATGAACACCTCCCTAGAATCACACTAGGGATGAAAACCTCCTTTGAACAAATCAAAGGATGAAAACACCTCCTTTGCGACAATACACAAAGGATGAAGGTAATACAAATAAGAACTAACACACCTGGGTAATGGAGACAACAAATTGTAAAAGCCTGTAGAATGTCAATCTCCAAGAATAAGTGTGATTAACAATGAAAGCACAAAAGGCAGTAGAGAAGAGGGTTTTATCAAAAGGTGTAAAATATCTCTGTTGCCTTGCTCAAATTTCTTTTCTCAAAACTGATTGAATGTAAATTGTATTTTCGAATTCTGTAATTGTGTGTTTTTTATTTTTCATCAAAACTTAATTAAATAGAAAAATAGCATCAGAAAATGGTCGTTGGACATTAATAATATCATAGAGAAAATCAGAATGTATTCAAAAACATTTATTCTTTAAAATGGATATATTTTTAATTTTGAATTGCCATAATTGATTATATTATCAGTATAATCAATTATGATAGAGAAAATCATTTTCCATTTCTGATGCATCATAATTAATTATGACAGAGAAAAATATCACGTTATGAATTTTATCACACTTGTGCTTTGAAGGCTTATGCATAATATTACTTCATCAACTTGTACCTCCATATCCAGTATCCTAAGACTCTATCTAGTCTTCAGGAATCATCTTGGGCTTTCTTGAATCATCATCTTTATCAAAAACATATATTGGGCATGTAGGAAAATGTTTCACATTTTCACCAACGTCATAAATTCAGCTTGTCCTTAATTCATCTTGAATGGTGTTGACTTAAATGTAGTTGACTTGAATCATTATCAAAATCATCTCTTGGGAATGTAAGGACATTTTCATCAATCTCCCCCTCATTGCTTGCACAAAGTTGGTTTTTTTCTAGAACCACTACCTTCTTCTAGAAAACCACTACCTTCTTCTTTCTCTTTACCTTTTTCAGTGTTTAAAGTTAAAACACTGATGGCGACTCCTCGAACATTTTCGAAAACCTTGCCTTTAGGTCCAGCCCGGTTATCAGACAGCCTAAAGGCGTTGAACCACTTCTTTCAAAACCGCGAGTCAAACCAAAACCATCGCGTCGCTCCGACTGCCTCTTTTGATGGCGGCGACAGGTCCTTTTATTCCCAAAGTTATTATAAATGATGTAGAAGAACCAAAACCATTTTCTAGATGGACGGTTGAAGAAAATAGGAAATCCCAATATGATGTTAGGGCTAGGATTATAATTTCGTTTGCTTTAACCCTTGATGAGTTTTACAGGATATCCGTTTGCAAGAGTGCTCAAGAGATGTGGGAAATTTTGAGAGTAACCCATGAAGGAACCGATGATGTAAAAGGAGCACGGAAAAATTCTTTGATACAAGAATATGAAATGTTCATAATGCAAACGAGAGAATCAATTTTTGACATTCAAAAGCATTTCACACATATTGTGAACCATCTCACAAGGCTCGTTAAGACTTTTGACACTGATGAATTAAATGTGAAAATTCTTAAATCTATGGACAGGAAATGGCAACCAAAGGTGACTGCCATTATGGAGTCACAAAATCTTGCCACTATGACTATGGCGGCTCTCTTTGGAAAGTTGAGAGAGCATGAACTTGAACTTGGAAGGCTAAACGATGAAGACGGACAACATCAAAAGAGAAACCTAGCTTTCAAAACTGAAGTTTCTAAAATCAAGAAAAAGAAAGAAGATGAAAGTTTCGATAGTGAAGGGGATGAAAACTTGAGCCTCATGATAAAAAAATTTACAAAGTTCATGAAAGCTAAAGGAAAGCAACCTTTCAAAGGTAAGGGAAAGGTAAAAGAAAGTTCTTCTTTAAGTTTTAAATGTTATGGTTGTGGTGAAAGAGGGCATGTGAAATCCGATTGTCCAAACAAGAAAAGTGATGATCATAAAGGCAAGAAATTCTTTAAAAAGAAAGCTTATATAGCTTGGGATGATAGTGACTCAAGTTCGGAGTCAAGCGATTTGGAGGTTGAAGCAAATCTTTGCTTGATGGCAAATGATAGTATTTCTTCCGATTGTGAGGTAAGTGATTCCAACTGTTCTTCAAATGATGATGAGAATGACTATGATGCTTTGCAGAATGCATATCAATAACTATTTGTTGGTTTTAAATATTTGAAAACTGAATATAAATCTTTGAAAAAGAATTTGAATAAATCAGAAAAAGAAGTAGAATCTTTAAAATAAAAAATAGTGACTTTGGAAGAAAAATAAAATAAACAAATAGCATGTGCATCATGTAAAGAATATGAATATGATATTGACATTCTTAGATACTTACTTGATAAAGCTAAGAAAGAATTAAGTAACTATAGTAAGGATGATGTTATTGTGCAATCTCAAGTAAATTGTCATGTTCTTTGGAAAAATCCTAAAAATAGAACTTGAAGGGTATGGGTTGAAAAAGGATCTAAATCTTCTCAAAATAAAGTTGTATCTTTTTCAAGAATTAAATCTAATGCATGCTTCTATTGTATGAAACATGGACATACATCTAATAGGTGTAAAATTAAGCATTTTGGTGTTCTAAAGGGAAAATATGTTTGGGTTCCTATAGATAAATGATTTGCTTATCTCTAACCCCAAGGACCCAAAAGTTATGGGGACCTAAGATTATTATGTTCTTGTTTTGTAAGTCTATGTGGTATCTTAATAGTGGGTGTTCAAGACATATGACTGGAGATAAAAAGAAATTTATGAGTTTCAAAGCAAAGGAACAAGGATATGTAACCTATGGGGACAACAATAAAGGAAGAATCCTTGGAACCGGAAATATTGGTGGTGCAACCTTGGAGATAAAGGATGTGCTCCTTGTTGATGGGCTAAAGCACAATCTCCTAAGTATAAGTCAACTTTGTGATAAAGGATTTAAGGCAATTTTTGAAAGTAAGTTTTGCACCATTCATTTAAAGGATTATGAAAATATAGCATTAAAAGGTATTAGGCATAACAATATTTATTTGATTGACTTGGATTGTGTATCTAATGCTAATATAACATGCTTAGTTGCTAAAGAAGAAAATCCATGGTTATGGAATAAGAGAGCGGCTCATATAAATATACATCAATTAAACAAATTAATATCTAATGACTTAGTTATTGGTTTACCTAAGCTAAAATTTGAAAAAGATAGATTATGTAATGCATGTCAAAAAGGTAAACAAATAAAATCATCTTTTAAATCTAAGAATTTTATTTCCACATCAAAACCTTTAGAACTTTTACACTTAGATTTATTTGGTCCATCTAGGATAAAAAGTTTTGGTGGAAATTACTATGTGCTTGTAATTGTTGATGATTTTTCTAGATTTACTTGGACATTTTTCCTAATATTGAAAAGTTAGGCTTTTAAAGTCTTTAAGAAGTTTGCCAAACAAATTCAAAATGAGAAAGACTTAAGAATTAAAGTATTAAGGAGTGACCATGGTGGGGAATTCCAAAATGAGTCTTTTGAAAATTATTGTGAAGAAAATGTAATTTTTATAATTTTTCTGCAACTAGAACTCCCCAACAAAATGGTGTAGTAGAAAGGAAAAATAGGTCACTAGAGGAACTTGCTATAACCATGTTAAATGAATCAAATGTTCCTAAATACTTTTTGGTTGATGTTGTAAGTACTGCATGTTACGTATTGAATAGAATGCTTATTAGGCCAATCATAAAATTAACTCCTTATGAATTGTTAAATGGAAGGAAGCCTAATGTTTCACATTTTAAAAAATTTGGTTGTAAATGCTTTGTCTTAAATAATGGAAAAGATAACTTTGGAAAATTTGACTCAAAAGTCGATGAGGCCATTTTCTTAGGTTATTCACTTTCTAGCAAAGCATATAGAATATTCAATAGAAGAACCTTGAATATTGAAGAATCTGTACATGTTACCTTTGATGAAATTGTAGACCTTAAGGGAAATCCTCTTGAGTCAAATAAAGAATATGCAGGTGATGATGAATACATAAGAGAAGCTCTAGAAGAAATGTACTTGAATGAGAATGAGTCATCTCAACCAACTGAATTGGCAAAAGAGTGGCAACCACCAAGAGGACTTTCAATGGACAATATAATTGGTGATATTTCAAAAGGGGTAAGCACTAGAAATATGACAAATTTTTGTATGTCTGTAGCTTTTGTTTCACATATTGAACCCAAACGTGTTGAGGAAGCACTCAAAGATGATCAATGGTGCATTACAATGCAAGAACAACTCAATCAATTTGAAAGAAATCAAGTCTGGGAATTAATTCCAAGAAAAGAATCCCATCAAGTTATTGGAACAAAATGGGTATTTAGAAACAAACTTGATGAAGATGGAAATATAACAAAGAACAAAGTCAGACTTGTTGCCAAAGGATACTTTCAAGAGGAAGGTATTGATTATGATGAAACCTATACTCCTATTGCCAGGATAGAGGCTATACGCCTACTTCTTGCTTATGCTTCATTGATGAAATTTAAACTATATCAAATGGATGTTAAAAGTGAATTTTTAAATGGGCTTATCAAAGAAGAAGTATATGTGGAACAACCCCCTGGATTTGAAAATTTTAAATACCCTGATCATATTTTTAAATTAAAGAAAGTTCTTTATGGTTTGAAACAAGCTCCTAGGTCATGGTATGAAAGGTTAAGTAATTTCCTAATTTCAAAATATTTTTCTAGAGGACAAATTCATTCTACTTTATTTTTTAAGAAACAAAAAGAACATATTATGTTAGTTCAAGTATATGTTGATGATATTATCTTTGGATCAACTGATAATTCCTTGTGTGAAAGATTTGCTAAGATAATGCAGGGTGAATTTGAAATGTCAATGATGGGGGAATTAACCTTCTTTCTTGGACTTCAAATTAAGAAACTTAAAGATGACACTTTTGTGTCACAAACCATATACTGCAAAGATATTCTCAAGAAATTTGAAATGGATTCTGCAAAAGCTGCACACACTCCAATGGGAACATCTTGTTATCTAGATAAGGACAAATCAGGTTTGGAAATAAATCAATCTATGTATAGAGGTATGATAGCTTCACTATTATATTTAACTGCAAGCAAACATGATATCATGTAATTTGTATGTCTATGTGCTAGATTTCAAGTTTGTCCAAAAGAATCTCATCTAACTGCAGTAAAAAGAATATTAAAATATTTAAAAGGAACTACAGGATTTGGTTTATGGTACCCATCTGAAGCTTCTCCTAGTTTATTAGGTTATTCTAATGCTGATTATGGAGGTTGTAAAGTAGATAGAAAAAGCGCTAGTGGTACTTGTCATTTATTAGGATCATCCTTAGTTTCATGACATTCTAAGAAACAAGTTTGTGTTGCTTTATCCACAACTGAGGCTGAATATATTGCAGCTAGAAATTGTTGTGCTCAAATTCTATGGATGAAGCAACAACTAGAAGATTATAATATTTTTCTAAGTGATATTCCTTTAATGTGTGATAATACAAGTGCAATTAATCTCACAAAGAATCTTGTTATGCATTCTAGAACCAAACACATTGAGATTAGGCATCATTTTTTAATAGATCACATTTCTAAAGGAAATTGTAAAATTGAGTATATAGACACAAAGCATCAGTTAGCAGACATATTTACCAAACCTCTTCCCAAGGATAGATTCTATGAACTTAGAAGAGACTTAGGAATATTAGAAATAGTCTAAACTCTACTAAACTATAAAATCTTTGCATTATGTACTCGAATAATTGATTATTTTGGGAAATAATTGATTATCCTGTGTCTAAAACATGTTAAGTTTGTCAATCTCTCTGGAATAATCGATTATCTTGGGTAATAATCGATTATTGAAGCTTAATTGTATGATTCATGAAAAATATTTCTGTAATAATTGATTATTTTGACCAATAATTGATTATATGTGATTCATTGCCCAAATCAGTAATTTCTCTCGGGAATAATCAATTATTCATGCATTTTCTGGGCAGGGATAAAGAAATAATTGATTATCATTGGTGATAATCGATTATTTGGCATCGCTAGAGATAATCTAGTCGTTTGTAACGGCTCTTTATGCTTTAATTCTTGTTAAACTAGTCATTTATGGTCGTTGAAATCATTTCCTACATATAGGAGGGCTCAAAATCGAATCCAAACACTTCCAAACTTCAATTCAAAGCATTCTTCATAGATTTCAAGCTCTCTTGTCTTTCTAAAGCTCTTGCTCTTCTCAAAACCTTATATCCTTCATCTTTCCCACATTCAAAACTTCCCAAATGGCTTCCTCTTCTAGACGTAAGATACCCACTAGGAGAAGATTTGCTCCTACTTCTCATCTACGCCTAAATTCTATTGAAGGGTGGATCTCTGATGAGGAAGGAAGACAAGAATTTCTCAATTTTTGGAAGGAAAGGAGTATTATATCTCCTGAGTTTCTTATTGGGGAGCATTTCATTGATTAGGGTTTCACCTTTCCCAATCTCCTTGAACAACAAGGAGTTCTGCCCTTCATTGAAATGTAGGATACATATTACCGTGACTTGGTCAGGTTATTCTATTCCCGGTTCAAATTTAGAGATAACATCGCCACATCCAGAGTAAAAGGGGTCACCGTCATTCTTGATGATGACATTTGGGAAAATGTTGCTCATTTTCCTATTAGAGATGATGCTATCAATGTCCTTGCTGAATTGGAGGATTTCAACCGCATTCTGGCATATATCGTTCCTTCCTTTGCAATCCTGCCATGGAAATTGGCAGACAACTTTTGTCCGGTCCTTTGAAGAAAGAAGAACGTATGCTACTACATCTTCTTATCTGGATTCTATGTCCTCGAGCCACCAACCATGCTCAATGTTCTACTGCCTACCTTCGCGTCATCCATGTTATCATGAACAACAAGCCAATTGATTGGCCCAGCCTTGTCACTTTGACAATGCTCAAAGCGAAGCGTCACCCCACCTTCAAGATTCCTTACGCTCTTCTTTTCTCCAGGATTCTTGAATACAAAGGTGTAAATGTTGAAGGGGAACAACAGGCTAGGACATTAAATTCCAACAGAATGCTTGACATCATGCTTACTCAGCTGCACATGGTGAATGTAAATGGACTTTATGTTCATAAAGATGATTCTCCTCACATGGCTGACACTGCTCAAGATACTGATGATGAGGATATGTCTGCTGCTGATGTTCCTACTGCTACAACGTCTTCTGCTGCTCACTCTACATCCCATCCTCCCATTGAAGACATGTTGTTCGATATGAATCAGAGAATGCAAGAATTCTTTTCTATATCTCAAGAACAACATCAGGAAATCTTAAGATGAATTTCGGATGTGGACAATCGTGTATGTAATTTAGAAGATAGATTTGATGCACAATTGAATAGTGATGAGAGTGAAGAGTTCTAAATTCCTCAGAATTCTTGTTTGTTCTTTTATCTTATTTGTACTATATTGAATTATTAAATAAAATTCTATGTTTGAATTAATTGAGGGGGAGTTGTTTATTTTTTCTATTTAATGCACATGTTGAGGGGGAGCTTTCATTTCTTTTGATTATAATCAAAATAGGGGGAGAAAATATTTAAAGCCTAATATGTTTAATAATTTTAATGTTGCCCGATATATTTAATAATTTTGTTAGTTGTGATAGTAAAAACAGGTTATTACAAAAGGCTTTAAATATTTTGATCATCATAAAAAAGAGGGAGATTGTTGACTATACATGAGTATGATGCCCGAAGATTTTGATGATGATTCTAGAGCAAAAGACTTGAAGTCTTGAAGACTTATAAGCATTTGTATTTACTTGTAGTAACTCTGCTTTATACTTTTGAGTCTGTAAAATTAGATTCTGTAAAATTAGAGTCCAAGATAGCCAACACATAGTTCATCTTCTAAAAGTTCATTTTTATCAAAATCACTCTGTAATAATTGATTATCACTCAGAATAATCGATTATCATGTTTTGAAACCTGTTTTCTAAAAACCTTGCTGGAATAATCAATTATCTGGGTTGATAATCGATTATCCCAGTTTGAAAGTTCTAGAATAACCGATTATCAAGCCAGATAATCGATTATCCTGATCCTGTTTTACTCCTCTACGAAAATGGCCATGTAATAATCGATTATCACTTAAGATAATTGATTATCTACGTCTGTTATGAGTTTTGAATTTTAAATTTGGACCAATTTATGAAATCCTTATTCCCATTTCTTTTGGTTTCGAAATCTTCTATTCCCCCACACCAATCTCTCTACTTAAGGTTCTTTAAGGCTCTCTGCAAAACAACAAACCTTTTTCATACAAAAGTTAAGAGTTGTGATTGCTAGAGAACTTTCTGTAGGGAAGAAAAAGGGGCTTTTGAAAACCTAGTGTGGGCTAGAAGCGATAAGAATCATTGAGTGGGTTTCTTGGTGGATTGTGTGTTGTGTCGCCTCTAAGAAAAGTTGTTGTTCATCCTTTGTGGATTTAAAGGAGGTGTTCATCTCTTGTGTGATTCAAGAGAGGTGTTTTCTAATCTTTACCTTTTTCAATTTGTAATATGTTGTAACCTGTGATTATAGTGGCAGTGTTAATCGTCTTTTAGAGTGATTAACAATTTCACGTAGCACTAGTGGAAAAATATGATTCTATGACGACTTTTTATGACAGTTGTAATCCACCCGTCATAGTATATAGAGCGGTGGTATTTTTGTAATAATATTATAAACTTTTTATGTCGGTTGTTATATAACCGACATGGTATGTAAGCAAATTCACTTTCTATGTCGGTTAAATTTCAACCGACATAGAAAGTGAACTTTTTATGTCGGTTAAATTTCAACCGATATAGAAAGTACTTTCTATGTCGGTTAAATTTCAACCGACATAAAAGTTCACTTTCTATGTCGGTTAAATTTTAACCGACATAGAAAGTGTATATTAAATCAAAAAAATTAAATATATAAGTATATAAATATATCAAAATATATAAATATATTTGTATTTATATATTTTGTATATAAATATAATTTATTTGTAAGTTATTTATCGGAAAATCATAGTAACTTAGTGGTTGAAGTATTAGTCTTTAACTCTAAGGTACTAGGTTCGAATCTTGCTAATGACAAACTTCTAATAGATAATAAAATAATATATTATAAAATATAATATAAAGGAAATGTAATTGAAAATAAATAAATTTTCGTAAAAAGCCCATTATTTCTATGTCGGTTCATAACAACCGACATAAAAAGTCATACTTTCTATGACCCCTGTATCTATGTCGCCTCTTTAACCGACGTAGAAAACTCATTTTAACCGACATAGAAAGCCTTTTATGCACTAGTGTAGGGTCTTTTGATTCGAACCAGTATAAAACACTTGTGTAATCTTCTCATCCTTTCTCTATTTACATTACAAGTATTTTAATTGGTGAAATTTGGAAAAATTTTTAAAAACCCTAATTTTTATAACTAAACCAATTCACCCCCCCCCCCCACTCTTGATTTTTGGTCTTGTCCGCAACCGCAAACATTCCGCTGCGCACAAGTTCTAACATGAACATGGTACACAACATGTAAATGTATTTTCCTAGTCAAGTTTGTTGATCCTCCCCTACAAATCGTCCAACAATCGTATGGATCACTCTCTGTAACTTGACTGAGATAATGGGTGTCAATAGTCGATGTCCTTTGGTGTGGAGAAAAGGGATCATCCATTATTCTAGACATGAAAGGGTGCTTGTACATGTAACTAGTGGACGGTGTATGTTGATGTGTGTGTGCCTACGTATGTACCTACATATTAACTCAAGTGGAAACCTTGGACTCAAATATTTTCTCTATCTTTTTAGACAAATGTTGGAAGTCCTCACGTTCCTTCTAAGCTCTGGTGGTCAAAATGTGACCAAGATTCTGTTGTTCCAGTCGACCTTTGCCCATTCTTAGTTTGTTTCTAATGGTCACTTCAGCCTAAATTCTTGGAGTTGTTCGCGCATGGCTTTCAATTTACTCTTGACATGGCCATCAATATTGGTTGGCCTTTTCTTGGATAGTCACGAGAGTGGCACACATCTAATCATCATTGTTACATTGGATTGTTAGGTTAGCTTATAGCCTATTGTTCGTATGCTACTGCATCTTTGCAATGTGCATTATTAGACAACGATGATGGAAGTTGCATTCATTTTTGGTGGTGAAAAGCTTGGTTGTCTCGTTTGAACTCTAGACTGTGGTCTAACAAAAGTTTTACCTAGTCCTAAGTGAGCGCCAAATGTTCTCACCTAGATTCCAAAGGTTGAATGAGCTCTATGAAGTGTCATCCGAGCTATTTCAATGTGTGTCAAAGAGGAAGGAGAACCACTTAGGCTTTGCGATGAATTAATCTAAGTGTAAAATGTGAGAAAATTACTTAATGGTGAATTAAAAAATATCAACATGGGAGGCAGAGGGGAATTTTCCATAATGGGTGAAAGCCTAATAGAATAATGTCATGTGAAGGTAGAAGGCCTATGGGTCATGAACTTTTTTTTCCAGAGAAAAAGCAATGAAGATATTTGATTAACTCTATGCCAGTAGTCGCTATAAGATAGAGAATGCAAGTTTTATCTTGAATAATTGAGCGTAAAGCGTTTGTAAGTGGCTTTTAAGTTCGCCATCAAATCCTAGGGCTAAATATTGGATAGGCAGTGAAACTATCAAACTGGAGTACGGTAGGGATAGAGGAAATTTTCGGTGGAGCGATGAAATGCATAGAGATCAAACAAAACACCAACTACGAAAGCACGTTTTTAGGGTAATATTCGAGCATAACTACCCAAGATTCATGGATCATTATCACAATTCTATCATAGTGCTTATTTCAATCAACTATCTATTTGACCTAATCACCAACTTTATATATATATATATATATATATATATATATATATATATATATATATATATATTTATATATATATAATAATAAATTATAATAAATTAAAATTCATAAATTAAATTAAAAGGAAAAAAAAGTTTAGATAAAAATAACTTGGTTATGTTATATAGTTAATGTTATTTTCTCCTATCACAAATGCTATTGAACTGTGAATATTTTTCTTTATTAATCTGAAAAATATTTTTATTAATATGAATTTATGTTTCTCATTTTTAACATATGTTCTTCAATACACTTATTACTTTTCCACTCTTCCCCACCTTTCTACCCACTATCTCACCCTTTTATCTTCTTTTGACCAATCTACCTCCCATTTTCCTGTGCATCCTCTCTGGTGTACTTTGATTTTAATTTAAATAATTATTGATAATTAAAAAAAGTTAATTTATATTTTAATGATTAATAATGACATAAAATATAATTTTAAATAATTTTGAAAACATAAATGTTAAATTCATCTTTTTAAAATATATAAGTGAAAAAAAACTAAAACTTTAACCAAAATCTAATTTTAAAAGAAGTTAAATAAATTATTTTCTTCCATAAATTAACTCTAACCTGTATAGAAATCTATTTAACTTTTTATTTCTTATTTTAAGAAATATTTAAATAGTGATTTGCAATTCCTTCTATCAATATGCATAAGCTTAGTTTTATAATTGATAAATGGCATGTTCTTGCAAAAAAAATTATAAATAAATTGATAATCAAGTAAATAAGCGAGTTCGACTTAGTTGAGTTTGACCATGAACAAGTAAATCGACAACTCATAATTAGTTTGACTTTGACCACAAACAACTTGGACTATTGATCACGAATAGCTTGAACTATCTTATCTTATCACGAACAAGTGTTCGACCGAGTAAGATGAATTATGATTGCTTCTAAGAATGAGAAGGAGGTCCACCTGCAAAGACACTATGATGCTTAAGTTAGTAACAAGTGTATGTCTTTTTCTATCAAAGTAACGAGATGATCTAAAATAAATGAAAATGATATAATTTATAATTTCTTACTAAAGACATTGTAGGTAATAAAGATACATGTTTAATGATAATAAATTGTCTTTATTATGGTATTAACCATTGATTAATATGTTACCTTATTAATACTCATTAAAGAGACATTAATTCAAGAGAATATTCCAATCATTGAATCTAGATAGGTACACAAGGCCCCCAAGTTCAAAATTTGATTACAATGAAGATGTATGAATAATGATATCAATCAGCCTTATCATTTGAGTTTATTTTTCTTCAACTTATTTCTCCCAAGCTTTTTCATTTCGCGCTTTACAATTTATTTCTATTCCCGAACTAAACTTTGGGGCTCAGCTTTGGAATGAGCTCTTTGTTTGAATGAATTACAAGATCAAATCCCTATTTCCTCAACCCAAGCTAACCTTGTCGAGAAACTGTTTTCTAAAGTCAGCAACCAAGCTAAAACTGCTAAGTTTAAATATTCCAAGAAGATTATGAGAAATAAATCATCGAACTTCGAGTTACTAAGTAACAATTAATTGAAGTGTACGAAGATGGTTTTGACAAGGTGGTGGAGCAAGTTATTGTTATAAGTTCAGGAATCAATGTTAATTTATTTAATCTTGAGAAGTTTTTAGATGGAAGTGTTCCTTCTTGACCATCAACACGATGGAAGTTAAAAACTTGACCATCTTCTCTTAAGACGGTATGATTACAGATCGATATTATGGAAGCATTTGAAGCTTGACTCTAGACCCCAAATTTTGTCCGCCCTCTCAATAAAGATCAGAAGACTTCATTCCAAAGATAGGAAAAGCTCTGTTGAATACCTAGCAGCATCAACCGGCTTCCGTTGGAGGAAATGAGAACTTTTCTAAGAAAATAAAAAGTCAAAATTGGAGAAGAAACTTGGGATGGTCGTCCCAAATGTCAGATGGTTGTCCCAAATGTCAGATGGCCGTCCCAAGTGACACTTTCCAGACGTGCTTCTGGGATCTGAGACGCATGTCTCAAGCTTCCATGCACCTTGGGACGATCGTCCCAAGCCATTTTGCACATTGGGACAACCGTCTCAAATGTCCAGATGGTCGTCCCACCTGACAGGAGTTAGGACGGCCATCCCGATGTCCTGACAGCGAAAAACTATAAATAGAGAGCCCCATTTGTAGCTATGGACACACCTCACTTCTCTCTACTCTTCTATTTCTTGAATGATCTTTCCGATTGCCTATAAGGTAAGAATCGGTTAAGAAAATCTCTTCTGAGATATTTGGCATTCGATAGTTTTAAAAATTCTTCTTGTATTCGGGAGAGGAAAGTCCTTGTAGTGTGGGACGATAGCCAAAAAGCATCCTCAAAGTTGATTTTATATAAAAGTTTGCTTCGTAGGTTCTTTTCACTACTTTTCTCTTTTATTGCTTTCTTATATGCATTAGAAATAGGATCATGTAGAGTAGTCATATTAATATCGCATAATAAAATAGGGTAATGGCGTAATCTTTTATAATCTTTATTTTATTAATTAATCCATCATAGGGAATCCGAGAGGGGCGTCGTGGGGTGCTAATACCTTCCCCACATGTAACTAACTCCCTTACCTGACTCTGATTATAATGGCCAAGTTTGGTTTTTCTTAAAATCAACGTTTTTTTATCCTTTTCCAATGTTTATGGTAAAAACATTGGTGATGACTCCAAAGAACCTTTTTTTGTGAAAACCTCATTTTTCTTAAAGATTAGTTCAGTTGTTGAGCATCTTGAAAGCGATGATCATATTTTTTACAAAAACATGAGTATAAACCATCTTATCGCGACCGCTCGCATAAACATTCGTAACTTCTCGAGATGTTGGAACGGACATGTTAGAAAAAGAGGCTGAGATCAAGAGGGGGGGTGAATTGATCTTTGAAAGATTTTCGCAATTAACAGATTATCTATTTCAAAGATTAAGTAATCTGACCAATTCTTGAATCACACAGCAAGCAATCAAAAATAAATGCAGTCACAGAATTAAAGAAGAGAAAGGTTTAGAAAGATATCACCAAAGTTTATACTGGTTCACCCAATCCTAGGGCTACGTCCAGCTCCAGCCAAATTCCAGCTGGGTTCCACTAGATTGAATGTTTTACAGATTACAACCTTAACCTCACACTCAATCTACCACAAGAACCACAATTCCAGTTCCTGCACCTAACCTTTCACCAAGAACCAAATTCCAGTTCTTGAATTACCCTGCAGCCAAATTCCAGCTACAGAAACCAGTGCCCACAATTTCAGGCACCCACAATACAGTAAAAAAAAGTAAAGAAACAAACGGAAGAAACTAAAACGCTCAAACCAGTTTTATGCAGTTCTGCAATATGTTGTTTCTTCTTCAAAAGAATGCAGTTTTGCCTCAAGAAAGATCTTTGATGAACTTCACAAAAAGTAGCGTAATTCTTTCTTGAAAGTATCACTTTTGATTGCTTGATTGATTGCTAAAAGATGTATATATGATGTGTCTCTAAAAAGTTCAAGCAACTCTATTTTTATAGAAGATTTTCAAAACTGCTGGTTTAATTAATCTGTTAAAATAATCTTTTAATCTGTTAAAAATCTTGTTTTAATCTATTAAAACTTCTTTTAATCCATTAAAAAGTTCTTGATTATTTTCCAGATTTGTTTTAAGCTGATACGACAACGTTTATATCAATTAAAACTCTTTGTAAAAAATCGTCTAATTTGTTTTAATCGATTGTTTCGTGTTTCAATCGATTAAAATACTGCAAAACTTTCTTGTAAACTTTTCCAAGTGATTTTAACTGATAAAAAATCGTTTTAATCGATTAAAACGCTTAGTTCAAGTTTTCTTAAGTTGATTTAATCGATTGAAACGTGGTTTAATCGATTAAAATAGTTCTGATCGGTCATAACCCAATTTTGATCGATCATATCCGGTTCTGATCGGTCATAACTCAATTCTGATCGATCATATCTGGTTTTGATCGGTCATAAACCGATTCTGATCGGTCAAACAGTACTCCAAGTGGTTTTAATCGATTATTTTGAAGTTGTATCGATTAAAATACTACCAGAACACTTCTCTGAACATTTTAAGTGATTTTAATCGGTTATTTCAAAACTGTATTAGTTAAAATACTGACTGAAGGTTTTCAAAACTTCCTTTAATGAAAACAATCGATTACTTCGAAGTTATATTAGTTAAAACCTTGTTATAAAAGTGTCAAGAACATTTTAGTTGATAAAGCTTATATTCTATTAGTTAAAATAGTTGATTAAGAAAGATTTTATCAAAATACATTGGTTTTGATCGTTAAATTTCTTTTAGAGGCATTTTGCAAAAACTTTTAAGTGAAGAAACCTCATGCAGCAGAAAAGATAAAAAAGATTATACCTAAGCGGAACTATAGACACACTAATCCTTCTACTCTTTTATCCAAGTGACCTTTGACTGCCACAAAGTAGCCTTTGACTTTATTCTTGACTTCATCAAATCAACAAGATCTTTGCCAAGGTAATTCAATAAGATCTTCATTACTTTCAGTCTCCCCCTATTTGATGAAGACAAACATCATTTTGAAAAATAACTCTGCAGAAGAAGTCACTTGATAAAATAGATTAGTTAATCAAGAAAGTTAATCAGTTTATTCATTTCTCCCCCTAAATTTATCAGAAGTAAAATATAAAGAATTATTTCTCCCCCTAAATTTATCAGAAGTAAAGCAATTATTTCTCCCCCTTTTGACTTCATCAAAAATAGGGAATAGAGGAACAACAATATGCATGGTATGTATCAGGTATTAGATTTCGCAAACATTAAAAATATGGATACGATACATTACTCATGTGAAGATCAATCAAAGTTGATCCAAACTTATCTTCATTAACACGTTTGTAATGAAAACAATTAACACGTGTAAAGATAAGGGAACCATGCTTTAGTAGCATGTTACAAGAACAGTCATTAACTAAAGCCTTTAATTTTTCTTCCCAGAGTAAAAATCGATTAAAAATAGGATAAAATCGATTAAAAAGTTCTTGTTAATGGTTTTAATCGATTGAAATTATGTTTTAATTGATTAAAACAGTGATGAATTTTGAAAGTTTAAAAACATAAATTGATTTAATCGATTAAATCGACATTTAATCGATTGAAATAGTTTGAAAAATGTTGTATAAGTGCTTTTAATTGATTTACAGCTTGTTTATATCTTAAACATCTGATTTAGTACGAATTTTGTAAAACCGATCATTTAGGAAAATGTTTTACGATAATATCAACTACATTGATTAGGTTTTAACCAATGGAACTATAAAAATCAGAGTGGTATCTTATCTGCTGATTTAACTGATGTAAACTGGTTTTAGTTGATACAAACATATGACATATAGGTTTAAATCGATTGATACGCTAGTTAATTGATTATTTTGATGTGAATTCCCTATGTAAAGGTTCTTTTAATCGATTTAATCGATTAAATCTATATTGTATCAGCTAAAATTATCTGAGATTTATGTTTAATTTTACCTAGGCTATCTTACTTCAACTTAAAACCTTAATCATATTAAGCAAAGTAAAAAGATTGTGCCTGGTATAAAACCAGTTAAAATTACAGACCAGAAAAATAGCAGTAAAAGAAATAAGTCACAAGAAAAAGATAGGAATGGACCCTTTTTATCCAAAGACTCAATCATCCCAGTTTCCTTGATTGAGCTGCATGTCTTCCAGCTTGGTGTAAATGTCAGCAATTTGGTGTCCAAGATTGGTGAACTGATTATTGGTCTGTTGAAAATGTTGATAGGTCATCTGCATGTGCTTTCTCTGGTTTTCCTGCAATGTGGCCATTTGAGAAAGCATTGTCCTTTCAAATTGAGATAGAGGAGTCCCACGGTCAGGCTGCTCCATGTAGGGGATGATCTCCATATTTTCATATGAAGCTTGACTACTGGACGATTCGGGAACTTCTGCAGCAGCTGGAGAGGAAGGAATTTGACCTTGCTCATCTTCTTCATCATTGTCTTCCTCATCCTCAGACATTCCAGCATCAACCTTAGAAATCCATTCATCATCAATTTTGATATACCCCATTTTTCTCAAAGTGGAGTCATCAATCTCATTTGATGCCTTAGGAGTTTCTATGCTTTCCCCTGTAAGATCAACTTCAAAATATCTAAAGAAATTGTTAATCAACATGGCATACGGCAGTTTGTAATCTGCCAACCTTTTGGCCTTCAACATGTGATCTTTAATCACATAAATCCAATTTACCTTAATATTATTAGAGATGCAGTACATGAGGGCAAGATCTCCCTCATTAAGTATTGCATGATTACTTCCTCTTGGAGTAAGCATCCATGCCACAATAAAAGCAAGCATTCTATGTTCAAGTAAGAGTTTTCCAGCATTTAAAATTCTTACCGAATCATTTGGATCCTTAAGGCAAGACCTGAAAAACTGTATCTTGTTGAAGTCAGGTATTTCAGAAATATTCCCTCTGGACACTTTGACACCTCTATCTCTTAGACCAGCAATTTGTTCCCACACAGAAGGAGTAATTTCCATATTCACTCCCTTCACTTGAGATATGATTGTTGAACCATTCACTATTAAATTTGAGTAGAAGACCCGAACCAGATCAGGTTGAATATTCCCTATGAACTCCATGAAGGTTCTCAGCTTTTGACTTTTCAGTTTTCTTCTTAACCCCGTAAATCCTTCTTCATCTAGCCACTTGAATTTAATAAACTTTGGAATTACAATCTATTTTTGACTAAACTCAGCAATGAAAGTGTTCATTTTTCCAATATCCCCGTCAAACCATGCTTCTAAATGACCACCAGGATTAGCAGCAGAGGAGGATTCCCCTTTTTGCTTCTTCCTTGACTTTGATCTCCTCAGCATGTTGTTGTATAGTTTAGAAAAGAGTTTTTGAAACGTGAGTACAAGAAAGAAGAGAGAAGAAATTTGAACCAGAAACTGAAGAATGAGAATAATGGATTTCAAGTGAGCACAATGAAAAGTCACGGATGTTAATTTTCATGCATAGCAATTCAATTTGACAAAACCTGCAGAAAAACAGCTTTAATTGCACATGTCCCCTTGACTGAAGGCAGAGGCACAGGTTTCTGGACAGTAGGTACATCAGCTAAAGTGTTCTTGAAAGAAGTTTGACTTGGTCAAAGAATATTTTTTAAATGTTTTATGCAAATTCCGATTAACACACAAACTTGAAGTTTTGACTTTGATTTACTGACCAATTTTCAATTGGAAGTTGTAAAAATGGTTTTCAGAAACAATTTAATCGATTAATCAGCAAATTAACCTATTAATTTGATTTTTAAAATTAGGTTTTGAGACTGTAACAGTAAAGTAATCGATTAATACATAACAGAATCGATTAATTTTGTACTGGAGAAATTAATAAAATGATAACAGAATTTTAACCGATTGAAATGAAAAAGAATCGATTAAATTTGACCTCTTAGTGATTTTAACTGATATAAATCCTTTTTAATTGATTAAAACAGCTAAACTAACATTCCTGATAGAATTTTAATCGATTAATTCGTATTTCAATCGATTAAAAACT
This sequence comes from Sphenostylis stenocarpa, assembly GCA_963425845.1. Taxonomy (NCBI): domain Eukaryota; kingdom Viridiplantae; phylum Streptophyta; class Magnoliopsida; order Fabales; family Fabaceae; genus Sphenostylis; species Sphenostylis stenocarpa. Next base: position 26,743,344 of record OY731404.1, on the reverse strand, counting down.
GTACGGATAGATTTTCTGATATTCTCTGTAAGTGATTTTAACCGATTAAAAACTGTTTTATATCAGTTAAAACATTCAGTTAACCAAACCAGAATCAATTCTGCTGTATTGAACACCAAGGGACTTCCAGATTTTGTTCCTGCAAAACAGATTTAGCATGTTTCTGGTACCCTTTTTATAATCACTGGGTCCGATCAGGTTATTTGAAATGAATTTATCTTGGGAATCCATTTCATTCTACCTCTAGGAATAGCATACTTCTTAATTCTACAGTATTTTACAGAATGACCTTTTTTCATGTAGTAAAAACATTTAACCACTGATGATGAGTATGATTTCCTGTTTACATGTGTTTTTCTGAATTTCATTTTAAATCCTATGCCAGACTTGTCAAAAATCAGTTTTTGCGACCCAAGAAGAACATCAAGATTAGCTTGACCTTGTGTAAACTTTGAAACTGTTTGTGATAAAAAATCAACCTTCTTTTGTAATTCTGAACAATTATTACATGGTTTATTGCATATACAATCAGAATTATCATGAATTAGTTTTAAAAAATCAAGATCAGTTTCATCTTCAAGAATTTTCTTTTCAAGAGAGTCTACTTTATTTACTAGTCAATTATTCAAGCATTTTAGCCTATCATTTTCTTTATGCAGTTTCTTAGCTTCTTCATGCATTTCATTAAATGCTTCTTGTAATGAATTATAATTCACCAAATTTAAAGAAGAGTTAGAACTTACACTGCTGGTTTGATGATTTTGATTTGCCATTAAACACAAGTTAGCTTCTTCATTATCAGAGTTTTCTGTTGATGAAGTATCATTATCATCCCATGCAACATATGCTCTTCTTTTGACTTTTTCTTCTTTCTTGTCATTGTATTTGTTCTTTTCTGGGCACTCCATTCTTACATGACCCTGCTTACCACAACCATAACATTTATAGTTAGAAGAATCAGATTTCTTTTCATACCTTTTATGTTTTTCTTTATCTTGAATCTTTTTCTTGAGAAACTTGTTGAACTTTCTGACAAGCAATCCAAGATTTTCACTTTCCTCCTCCAATTCTTGACTTCTTTCTTCAACCTTGAGTGCTATACTTCTACCTTTTTTCTCAGAGACTTCTTGCTCATTGAATCTGTTGATTTCCATCTCATGTTCTCTGAGTTTGCCAAACAAGGAGGTTGTTGTCATGACTGATAAATCTTTTGATTTTGAAATAGCTGTGACCTTGGGCTGCCATGACCTGTCAAGACATTTCAAGACTTTAATGTTTAATTATTCTTTATCAAAAGTTTTACCTAAGCCCATTAGATGATTAATGATATGAGTGAAGCGCTTCTGCACATCTGCAATACTTTCTCCAGTTTGCATTTTGAACAGCTCATATTCTCTTATGAGAGTATGCTTTCTGGCTCTCTTTACATCAGTTGTTCCCTCATGAGTAACCTCAAGAACTTCCCACATTTCCTTGGCAGATTTGCATTGGGAGACCCAGAAAAACTCATCCATATATAGTGTAGAAGTAATTATGTTTTAGTAGTACAATCACTTTGAACTTTTTTCTTTTCTTCATCATTTAAACTGGACCATTCTTTTTCTGTAATTAAAGGACCATTAGCAATTACATCCCAAACATTCCTATCAATAGATTCAATAAAGATCTTCATCCTAATCTTCCAAAATGGGTAATCTGTTCCACAAAATAGTGGAGGTCTATTAATAGAAGCTCCCTCAGAAAAAGGTAATTTGTTTTCAGCCATTTTGATCGAAAAACTTGAATAAATCTCAAGAACCTTGCTCTGATACCAATTGTTAGAAAAAGAGGCTGAGATCAAGAGGGGGGGTGAATTGATCTTTGAAAGATTTTCGCAATTAACAGATTATCAATTTCAAAGATTAAGTAATATGACCAATTCTTGAATCACACAGCAAGCAATCAAAAAATAAATGCAGTCACAAAATTAAAGAAGAGAAAGGTTTAGAAAGATATCACCAAAGTTTATATTGGTTCACCCAATCCCAGGGCTACGTCCAGTCTCCAGCCAAATTCCAGCTGGGTCCCACTAGATTGAATGTTTTACAGATTACAACCTTAACCTCACACTCAATCTACCACAAGAACCACAATTTCAGTTCCTGCACCTAACCTTTCACCAAGAACCAAATTCCAGTTCTTGAATTACCCTGCAGCCAAATTCCAGCTACAGAAACCAGTGCCCACAATTCCAGCCACCCACAATACAGTAAAAGAAAGTAAAGAAACAAACAGAAGAAACTAAAACGCTCAAACCAGTTTTATGCGGTTCGCAATATGTTGTTTCTTCTTCAAAAGAATGCGATTTTGCCTCAAGAAAGATCTTTGATGAACTTCACAAAAAGTAGCGTAATTCTTTCTTGAAAGTATCACTTTTGATTGCTTGATTGATTGCTAAAAGATGTATATATGATGTGTCTCTAAAAAGTTCAAGCAACTCTATTTTTATAGAAGATTTTCAAAACTGCTGGTTTAATTAATCTGTTAAAATAATCTTTTAATCTGTTAAAAATCTTGTTTTAATCTATTACAACTTCTTTTAATCCATTAAAAAGTTCTTGATTATTTTCCAGATTTGTTTTAACTAATACGACAACGTTTATATCAATTAAAACTCTTTGTAAAAAATCGTCTAATTTGTTTTAATCGATTGTTTCGTGTTTCAATCGATTAAAATACTGCAAAACTTTCTTGTAAACTTTTCCAAGTGATTTTAACTGATAAAAAATCGTTTTAATCGATTAAAACGCTTAGTTCAAGTTTTCTTAAGTTGATTTAATCGATTGAAACGTGGTTTAATCGATTAAAATAGTTCTGATCGGTCATAACCCAATTTTGATCGATCATATCCGGTTCTGATCGGTCATAACTCAATTCTGATCGATCATATCTAGTTTTGATCGGTCATAAACCGATTCTGATCGGTCAAACAGTACTCCAAGTGGTTTTAATCGATTATTTCGAAGTTGTATCGATTAAAATACTGCCAGAATACTTCTCTGAACATTTTAAGTGATTTTAATCAGTTATTTCGAAATTGTATCAGTTAAAATACTGACTGAAGGTTTTCAAAACTTCCTTTAATGAAAACAATCGGTTATTTCGAAGTTATATTAGTTAAAACCTTGTTATAAAAGTGTGAAGAACATTTAAGTTGATAAAGCTTATATTCTATTAGTTAAAATAGTTGATTAAGAAAGCTTTTATCAAAATACATTGGTTTTGATCGTTAAATTTCTTTTAGAGGCATTTTGCAAAAACTTTTAAGTGAAGAAACCTCATGCAGCAGAAAAGATAAAAAAGATTATACTTGAGCGGAACTATAGACACACTAATCCTTCTACTCTTTTATCCAAGTGACCTTTGACTGCCACAAAGTAGCCTTTGACTTTATTCTTGACTTCATCAAATCAACAAGATCTTTGCCAAGGTAATTCAATAAGATCTTCATTACTTTCAGGACGGTGGCGACAGATGACGACTCCACTAGGGAAGCTAGAGAGTTGATCTCATTTAGTGATGGATAAATTCAAACAAAATAAAGATTTAAAATTATGCCTTTACCCTTCCTTGTATTTATAACATGTTTATTGTATGGCTTTAATAATTGTTGTATGATTACTTAATGCAATTGTTTGAAATACAAATTGTACACAAAAAACCCTTGCACACAATAGTCCCTCTATACCTGGGGGCAAGAATTATTAACCATAGGGAGTGGGTAGCAGATACGACCGGTTTTTTGGCACACGGGGCTACAGTTGTTGTCCGAAAACCACAAACTTAAGGTGATAACTCTCTTCTTTTGGTCCAAGGACATTAACACAGAGTTCCATGCATGGTTCGAAGGCTGAGAGATTGAGAGGTCCATATAATGGGGGCACCTTGGGGACCATTGACCTTGGTGAGAACAGTTTAGAACCGCCTTAACCATACACTCTTCTGGAGGAAAACCCTACCTCGTGATTAAGTGTCGTCGCTCTGTTTGCGGATGAGTGAATTGTGTGCATTTGTTTGTTTCATTTGTTTGATGCATTTGCATAGAATAATCATACAACAATTAAAATAAAATAAGAAAAGTAAAAATTCTTAAAACCATAAAAATAAAGGAAATAAGAATAAACCAACTTTATCTCGGACAGTCTTCATTTAAGCTAGTCTCGGTTTCAAGTTCTTTGTAAGCTAAGTAGCCACGTTGACCAACAAAAGAGATAAATGGTTATAAAAAATATAAAAATTTAAAGAAATAAAAATACCTCTTACAATAAAAAGATTTTTGACAAAGTTGTGTAATTCATGCCACATCATCCAATAAGTGGTAAAACTACGAGAGAAAATAAATGCATTAAGGAAAGTATGCATAAACATCATCATAATAAAATCTCTCATACATAAGCACATTCATTTTAGGGGACGCTAGATATCCTTATACAAACGCAAAAGAGACCCAAGTGCGTTTGTACCCTTCCCCTAAAGAAGGACAAGTGTGCTAAGGTGTATTAGTGACCCTTGAAAAGGAACTATCACACCAACGTAGGTATGGTATTTCCTAAAAGCATAAGCTTTCAGTAAAATACCAAAGTTGTTGTCGAAGACATATCTGTCTCACACTAATCATTCATAAAAAAACTATAATAAATATTTAAATCATTTAGAAAGTGGCTAGTATTCTCCCTGTCCGCACTCTCGCGCAAAATTTAAAAAGATGGGAGCAATTAGAGGAACAGAACCGTATGTTCACCACTGAGCTTAATGCCATAAAGGAACAAATGAAATAGTTGATGGAGCTAATGTACTAGCAACGCCTCCACAATGAGGTCTCCAAGCAACAAATTTCTGCACTAGAGGAGAAATTACGGGCATTAGAGGGACACAACTTTGATGTGAAGGAGGTAACCGATGTACGCCTTGTGGAAAATACTCGATTCCCTGGGGATAGGTTTTTCATTTTGATGATCCATCAAGGAATTATTTGTCTCCCTGGGAATCTGGTTTTTGATTGCCCTCTGGGGGGGAGTGAAATTTATGATTCCTTGATTGATGCTAGTAGGAGCTGACTTTGTGAAGTCCTTATTCCACTGAGGGAATGAAATTTTTTATTCCTTGTTTTGTGACCCACTTGGGGTTTTCATTAGTTACCTAAAAGTTAGGGTTTTTATTTAATTTTGCCTTTTTCTGAAATTTATCTCTTTTTTCGCGATTTGAAATTTGGCTTATTTGTGGGGATAATGCGTGTACCTTTTTACTTTTTAGTTTCTTTTATGCACGCAGGCTTTTTTCTTCTTTTTGGGGATCCACAAGGGATTTCCTTTTTGTGGCCCACTTGGGGGTTTATTGGTCTTCCTTTATCATGGCCTTTTCTTTTTGGGCATCCGTTGGGGTTGAAGGGTTTTCTTTTTGGTGATCCACCAGGGAATTAGTTGATTTCCTGGGGATCCGACTTTGATTTTTTTTTTCTAGGGATGGAGTCTTGGCTCCTTGATTGATGTTGATGTGAGCTGACCTTGTGAAGCTCTTATTCTACTGGGGGATGGGAATTTCTTATTCCTCCTTTTTGTAGATTTTTCTGGTATGATCCACTAGGAGATTTTATACTGGTTCACTCTTTGCAAGAGCTACATCCAGTTCTTGACAAACCTGTCAAGTTCCACTAAAAATAAGTGAAGATACAAACTAGTAGATACAAACCAATCTACCCCAAAATCTACCTTGCAACATCACAAGATAGACTCTTGAAAAAATGACCCAGCAACCAAACCTAGTCGATGTAACCAGTGCAGATTCAAACACAATCTACATAATCAAAATCTGTACAGAGTAATGAAAAGATAAACTTGGATAGTAGCATTTGTAATACAGAAGTCCAGAAACAAATTTCCTAACACAGAACTTCCTCTCTTGAAGATCTTTCAACAATCTTGATCAAAGCACCTTATGATATGAATGTGTATGAATGCTTAGAGAAAAAAAACAAGAATATCAGAGCTCAAAGATTGTTTTAATCGATTTTCAAATTGTGTGTTATAGAAGAGAAATCAAAATTGTATTTATAGAGAAAAAGAGAAAAATTGACAGTTTTAATCGATTAAAATGATACTTTAATTGATTGGTTTCATTTAAAACTATTTTAATCGGTTAATTCGAGCTTTTAATGGATTAAAACTGTTAGAAGAAAAAATGGTAGCTCTCTGTTTTAACAGATTAAAACTCATTTTAACATATTAAAAAACTTGAGGTACTCAAAACATGAATTATGACTTAGAACATTTTAATCTATTGATTTGTCAATTTAACAGATTAATATTGTGAAACCCTTAACATGGAAAAATCATCAACAACATTTTAATCTGTTGATTTTACGGCTTAATCAATTAAAATGTCGGTTGTACATATACATTTTCTATTTTAAGTGATTTTATCATATTAAAACTACTTTTTAACATATTAAAAAAAAACTTAGTTTGTTCTTTTAAAGCTTAAAGGTTGGTTTTTCATAAAGTATGATAAATTCTATGATATACAACAGTTATAGACGTTATCACAAGATATATTATAAGTATCAAGAGATTAAATTTTGTACCTATAACCTATCTACTCACACACACAAACGGAATAATGATACTTCATATGTCTTCATCAAATCCAACAAGTGCTTCATGTCCGACCAAGCGAGATGAATTATGACTGCTTCCAAGAATGAGAGAGAGGTCCACCTACGAAGACACTTTGATGCTTAAGTAAGTAACAAGTGTATGTCTTTTTCTTTCAAAGTAACAAATGATCTAAAATAGGTGAAAGTGGTATAATTTATAAACTTCTTTCCAAAGACATTTTAGGTAATAAATATACTTGTTTAATTATAGTAATTTGTCTATTGCAGTATTAACCATTGATTAATATGGTACCTTATTAATATTCATTAAAGAGACATTAATTCAGGAGAATATTCCAATCATTGAATTTGGATAGGTACATGGCACAACTAATTGAAAAAAAATATTCATCCATATAAAAAGGGTTTAGAATTTAAGATTTAGTCTCCACGTCATGGTGAATTTGTCCATTATATGTAATGATGTAATGGTTCTATTTTAGTTTAAATAAAATAAAATATATATTTAATTGGTTAGTTTATAGAAAATTAAGTTTTTTTATTTTAATAAAATGTTTTTATTATTAAATTAGATTATCTAAGTCTCTCTGAAATTAAAGTATTGAATTATTATTGAAATATAAGGCAGAAAGTAATATAAGTGAATTAAACCATTAAGAGTAAAGTCACAAGTCATATTTTTTTAATGGATAAGTGGTTTTTACTTCTTACTTTATTTTTAAGTAAAAGAAAAATCAATTAGTAATTCTTACAATTTTGGTTATGTGGGAATGTTGTCCCGATGTTGAAGTGAAATAGGTAACATTTGGTTGCATTAATATTTGAAGATGTTAGTATATAGAAATATCTAAGTGATAAGAATTAACTATTCAAATAATAATATAGTTGGCTTGGAGATGTGTTTTTAGATGTTTTAATGAAATTAGAGATGTGTTTAAGCTACGTTGTTGTTGTAACGTGTTTTTTATGTATAATTGTGGTATGAATAAGTTATTCGGCGGGCATTGAAATTGGGAAACACTTGGAAATAAATGAAACCTCCTAGTTATGACTCTTGTTGCTCAAGCGAAGCATTGATCACTTGAATGAAATGTCAAACAATGGAAGAGTTTGGCTAAACGATGAAGTTCACTCATGTGAAAAGTCATTTAGTAACGGATCGCTCAAATGAGAGCAATGTTGCTTAAGCAAAAGGTCATCAAAGGAGAGATAATTAATACAAGGTGTTTTTAGTTCAAGCAACAAAATATCCCCCAAGTGAAATACATACATAAAAATAAAGGTTGATTTTGTATGTTAATCACTCAAATGACAAGTGATCACTCAAGTGAAAGACCTTTGTGTGTAGTGGAATATATGATGATATAATAGTAGTATGTATTAGAAATCCTCCATTTTGAAGATGGACAAGGCTTCATTGGGTCCCTAGTAGTGTCATCTAGACTTCATTTAAGAAAAGAAGGGTTTCCTTAGAAAATAGAAAATAAAATTTTGTCAGAGAAGTCGGGACGGCCGTCCCACCTATTTGGCTAGCTCGAGACAGCCATCCCGAATCTGGGACGGTCGTTCCACCTTCCTTGGTGGTCTGGGACGACCATCCCAAATTCCAGACGGTCGTCCCACCACCCCCTTAGGAAGTTTGGGACGGCCGTCCCGCTTGACGAAATCCGGGACGACCATCCCAACCTCCTGGGTCAGCGAGCCTATAAATAGGACTCTGATTCTCAACATTTCAGAGACCTTTCCACACACTCTCATATTTTGAGACACTTCTGGGCATTTTTTGCATTGTTCTAGAGGTCCGATAGTCTTTCCGATAGTTTGGGCAAAGTCGGTTAAGGAAGTCTCTTTTTGAGACATCCGACTCTCGGGAGTTTTAAATATTATTTGTTCGAGGGAGGAGCATTCTTGTAAAGCGAGGGGACATCCAAAAAGCGTCCTCAAGTTTGAAGATTTATAAAAATCTCGCTTCGGAGGTTTTTTTCAATCCCTTCTCTTTCATCGCTTTCCTCTATGTGCATTAGAAATTAAGGTCATGTAGATATTTAAATACTGCAAGTAAATAAATAGGATAAAAACATAATTTCTGTATCTTTATTTTTTAATTAATCCATGCCACCGCCGTCAGAAGAGACGGTCGAAGCGATACGATGATTTTGAATGATTCGTGTTTTCTAAAGAAGTGGTCAACGCTTTTAGGTTGTCCGATAACCGGGCTAGACCTACAAGCGAGGTTTTCGTAAAGGGTTCTATGGAGTCGCCACCAGTGTTTTAACCTTAAACACTAAAAAAGGTAAAAAGGCAGTGGTTTTAGAAAAAACCAACTTTGGCCATTAAAACCAGAGTCGGGTAAGGGAGTTAGTTACGTGTGAGGAAGGTGTTAGCACCCCACAATGCCCCTTTCGGGTTCCCTATAATGGACTAGTTTAGAAAATAAATACCTAAAGATATTATGCTTTTACCCTATTATTTTATCTACTTGCAGAATTTAAATGTCTACATGGCCCTAATATCTAATGCATACAAGGAAAGCAGTAAAAGAAAGCAATAAAAGAGAAGAGTTATGAAGGAGAACCTCCGAAGCAAACTTTTATAAATCTCGAACTTGAGGACGCTTTTTGGCAGTCCCCACACTCTACAGAGTCACTCCTTCCTCGAACAAAAAATAAGAGTAGCACCCTATCGAGGGCCGAACGTCTCAAAAGGAGACTTCCTTAATCGATTTCTACCTTAAATGGAAATCAAAAAGTTCACTCGAACTCTGGAATAATGCTCAGAGTCACTCTAAAGTGTCAAAAGGCTTCCTAGAGAGTGTAGGAGTGGAGAGGTGTGTGAAATTCAAGGAATGTGGCTCCTATTTATAGGGAACCACACCAAGAAAAAATGGACGACCGTCTGGACTTAGTGGACGGTTGTTCATGGCAAAAAGTGGTCATGGACGGCCGTCCATGTAGGGTGGACAATCGTCCATGGCCAAAAGTTGTCATGGACGGCCGTCCAAGATAAGTGGACGACCATCCATCGCCTTAAAGTAGGCATGGACGGTCGTCTGACTGTCCTGAACGACCATCCGTTGTTTTTGATGAAATTTTTTATTTTTATTACCTTTGAAAACCCTTCCTATCTTAAATGGAACCTAGAAAAAGCTACTAGGACTTAACAAAGTCTTGACCATCTTCGAAATGGGTGATCTCTGGCTTTATTGGGAACCCGAGCAAGATTTGGGGTCTAAAATCCATCATAGGGAACTTGAAAGGGACGTTGTGGGGTGGTAACACCTTCCCCACGCGTAATTAACTCTCTTACCCAACTATAGTTGTAATGCCCTAAGTTGGTTTTCTTAAACTAACGCATTCTTTTTTTTCCTTTTTCAATATTTAAGGTTAAAACATTGATGACGACTCCATAGAACCTTTTCTTTTTACGAAACCTCACTTTTAAGGGTAGCTTGGTTATCGAGCATCCTAAAAGTGATGACCAAAATCATTTTATAAAAACACGAGTCACAAACCATCGCGTCGTGACCGCTCGCACCTTTAGTTCCCCCCTTAGCGGAGGGGACGACAGCGACAATAGTGAGTACTTAAGCAGGTACTATGGTGTTAATGTAAAAATTATATTTTTGTGGATTTTTAATGAGGAATTGATGGATGGATTATATATGCCTTGCCCTAAGATTGTAAGAGATATTGATCAAGACAGGTAGAGTTGCCAGTAGTTATACTCAGTGGGTATGATAACCAGAATGGCGTTGGTAGTCAGAGAGTATCTAGTACAATATCGGTTTCAATGTGAAGTATCTGGTACAATGTTAGTAATTATACTCTGAGTTTGGAACATAGTGTTAGTCTTCTAGAGGATGTCTAGTTGGATTAGATATAATGTGATATAAAGTAATCAAAGAAATAAGTGTGTGAAAAATTGTTATGTTTTGGAGTGGTATTATTAGAATGATTTAACTTACTTTATTTTCTTGTCTCTGTATGTCTTTGTTATTATGATCTTGTTGTTGAATGGAAGCAAATGATATTGTAGGAGAGGATGTTACGCTTGAATAGTATGAGGTGTTAGAATCGCACAACGGAATGTTCGTGTTTAGGGACAAAAACCAAGAGGGGGGTGAATTGGTTTCTTAAACAAAAATTAGGATTTTGAATTTTTTTTAAAATTTCACCAATTAAAATGCTTTCTAAAGTAAAGAGATAATGGAAAGGAAATTACACAGTTGATTTATACTGGTTCGGAACAAAAGACCCTATGTCCAGTTGCTAATCACTCAAAATGAGGATTAACGTTGTCACTATAATCACAGTTTACAACAGATTACAAAATGAAAAGATAAGAAATAGAAAACACCTCTCTTGAGTCACACAAGAGATGAACACCTCCTTTGAATCCACAAAGGATGAACAACAGTTTTTCCTAGAGATGGAACAGCACACAATCCACCAAGAAACCCACTCAGTGATTCTTATCGCTTCTAGCTTACATTAGGTTTTCAAAAGCCCATTTTTCTTCCCTACAGAAAGTTCTCTAGCAGTCACAGCTCTTAACTTTTGTATGAAAAAGGTTTGTTAATTTTCAGAGAGCCTTAGAGAACCTTAAGTAGAGAGAATAGGGTCTGAGAAATGATGATTTTTGAAAACATAAGAATTGGGAATAGGGTTTTCATAAATTGGTCCAGATTTGAATTTCAAAACTCATAACAGACGTAGATAATCGATTATCTTGAGTGATAATCGATTATTACAGAATCATTTTCGCAAAGAAGTAAAACAGAACCAGGATAATCGATTATTTGTGGAAATAATCGATTATCTGGCTGGGATAATTGATTATCCTGAGTGATGATCGATTATCACAACAAGCTTTTCAGAAAAATGATTTTCAGTGCAAGATAATCGATTATCCTGAGTGATAATCGATTATCACAGTGTGCTTTTGATAAAAATGAACTTTTAGAGGTTTTAGAGGATGAACTATGTGTTGGCTACCTTGGACTCTAATTTTACAGACTCAAAAAGACAAAACATAGGTATTACAAGTAAATACACATGATTATAAGTCTTCAAGTCTTTAAGTTCTTTGTTCTTGAATCATCATCAAAATTTTCAAGCTTCATATCCTTGTATGTTTAACATGAGGGTGTGATTAATATGAACATTTTGCATGTTTAAAAAACATTTTTGTATTATTTATGTCGATTATATGAGAATCGATTTAAATATAAATGTAGTGACATTTTTGTAATAATTGATGGACTTTCTAACAATTGATATAGTATCACACATATAACATTGGTTCCTTTAGGAATCCATATATCCTAATAGAACTTATGTTATATGTGCTACCGTATCAGTTGTATTCACAATCAATATAGAAAGATTTTTATACTATCACTATACATTTTCTCATTTTTCCACTATTGTCCTAAAAATTTTTCTATTTATCGTTGTCGTCGCTACATTCTCAAACCTTCTCCTTTGCGAAGATCCTTCTCTCTGAAGCTTCTCCATTCTAAAACTCCTCTTCTCCAAAGTTCTTCCTCTCCAAAGATCTTCATCTCCAAAGATATTCATCTCCAAAGATTGTCCAACCACCACAATAGAACAAAGTCATTACATAATTATCCAATTTGCAAGCTCTCACTCTAACACAAAAGAATGAAGATGAAATACTTCTCTACTTTATAGGATATTGTCATTATTCTTCATCGCGTCATTACCACCTCATGTATCTCTTATTGTTATTGTTGTAGGCAAGTATATCACTTATATTTCTTTTATTGATTATATGATACTTTATTGAAAATGTTTAAAAAAATTATTGTTCATGTTTTATATTTGTATTGATATTATTATGTTATATTATGTAAGAAAGTATAAAAAACAAATAACACTTTATTGATGCTTATACGTGAAAATGTTGGCATGTAGACACATAACATTGATTGTAAAAGGAATTGATGTAAAATTTACGTGAGTTCTTTTTACAATTGATACTATATGTATACCTTTTGCATTTGTTGCCAATATAAAAACTCTCACACTTTTTACATTAGTTATATATATTAATTCTACAATTGATATAAAGGACTCAAAATACATTAAAAAAAATACATTATTTTTTTCATCAAATAATTATTATGGTAGAATTTCATTATAAATAAACATAGAATATTCTAAATACGTTGAAAAACAAATTCTAAGTTATGAAGGTTTTTTTTTATTATTTTAATACTTTGTTGGATATGATATCAATATTCATAATTAAAAAAAATAAAAGGGATTTTTTACTTAAAAAAATCTCATTAAATTTTCTTTATCTATAATACGTGGACACTTTAGTTTTTTATTTTATTTTGTTTGTTGGTTTTTTTTTTATGAAATTTTGATATTATAATGTTAACGTTAATTATTATTTTATTTTAAGTTTTTTTACGTAAAAGATTTTTTTTTTAAAAAAAGAAGATATCGGTACAACTTCTAAATTTATAAATAATTATTATTATATTAATATAATAAATAATAATATATCTTATATTGTTAACAATAAAATAAATAATAATAATAATAATTTATAATATTAATAATATATTATTACTTTTCACTAAAATATTAATAATAATAATAATAATAATAATAATAATAAATTAAATTATTATTGTGAAAAAATCATTATTACAAAAAATTATTATTATTTTATAAAATAAAAATAAAAATTATTATTAAAATTAATAACAATTATTACTTCGAATAATAATATAAATTTATTGTTAATTTTTAATTATTAATTATTAATATTATTTTATTACTAAATAATAGAATTATAATTACTAATATAATTCTCTTATTATTAATATTTTTTATTTAATATGATCATAATTATATCATTATTTATACTATTTTATTATTAATAATAAAATAAAAAATTATAGTAATAATTATAATTATTTTATTTTTTTAATAATATTAGTATTATTTTAATATTAATAATAATATAATACTGATAAAATAATAAAATAATTAATAATTTTAATAATAATAATATAAAATTTATTATTATAATATAAAATTAAATTTCGATCTAAACTTTCATATATATATATATATATATATATATATATATATATATATATATATATATCGTATTATTTAGTATATATTTTTAATTGAAAATTAAAATTTATGAAATATGATTTTTTTTTAAATTGTGTTTCGATTCATTTAAATTTATAATTTTTTTAGAATTTATTAATTTTAATAAATTTTAAAACAAATTACACTCTTTACCATAAAAAACCTTTTTTTTTAATAATTTATAAATATAAAAACAACCGTTATTTCTGAATTAAGAGAATAAAGGATAACTTCAATAAAATATAAAATATAGGAATGAAAATAAAATAAAAGTATAATATTCAGGTGACGTTTAATTAAATAAATTTATTTACAAAATAACTCTTATTTAAATAAATAATATAAGTCGATGGAATGAGCTAACTTAACCTATTCTCAGTCCACTTCTAACCTAAGTGCTGTGCATGTATTCCCTCCCTGTATATTAAAAACAAGTGTCTTTTAATAACCTTTAATTAGAGTTTTATCTTATAAAGAACGAATTAAATATCATGGGCTTATATTAGTGCAAATTCTTTTGTTGTGGACCGTCCATGTATTTTTTAAAATAATAATAATAATTTATTCTTTTATAGATAATTTATTATTAGTAGCATTAACTAATGTTGAAGAAACTTTAGTATATGTAATGTTATTTATGAGATTTAATGAAAGGAAAAAGACATGCAGACAACTCTTCTGAAAAAATAATAATCTAATAATTTTATTTATTATATATAGTAATAATTTTTAAATATTTTTTTCTGAATCATTTTATAATTATTATATTAATATACAAAGTTGTGAAATGATTCTGAATTTGTTAATAATTGTATCGACATTCTTATTAAAATGTTTAAAACTATATATAAATTGAGGAGAAAAATTGTTCAAGATATAGAAAGTAAAAATAAATAGTGTGTAATGATAGAATCTGCTTAAGATAGGGAAGTAAAAAGTAGAGAAGAGGGCTTTATTTTCTTTTCTTTCTTTCTTTTTTCTGGATGGGATGAAAATACTCTAAATACTAATATTTGTTAATTATACATAATTCTTAAGATTTAATTTGACCAATTATTATATATAATAAGATCAAGCATCCAATTTACAGTCAACCATACGAAGCATTGACAATGTCATGTCCTGGACTCTGATATTTTCTGGGTTACCTTTGTTTCTTCCTCACACATTCTAATGAATCCTCATTGACTTTCATTCCTGAATCTTTTGATGACTTCTTTTCTGATAAGAAGATCTCTTATAAAAAGAATCTGAAGGATAAGCCATCTCTGTCACCCTTCAATTTCATTTTCTAATTTTCATAAAAAATATAACATTTCTTTTCGCTTTTAACTGACAGACTAACCACGTTTCCTTTGTATTACATAAGCTTTATTTATTTATTTATTTATTTACTCCTTTCATGTTGAACTAAACACACGAGCAACAATTATTTGTTTGTCAAGAAGTGAAAGAATAAAATAAAACTTGCAACATGATACCATCCGGGTTACCAATTTGCCTCATGGGGAGGTTCATATAATATTACCATTTTCCATATATATCTCATCCAATTCATGAATTTTAAAATAAACTAGAATTTATGGTACTAATTAACCATGTTAATTAGCATAATCACAGGAAGTGGCAATTAGAGCTAAGGATATAATAACTTTATATTCCTTTCTAGCAGATAGACCTGATACACCATTTTACAACCTTGTAGTTCAGAAATTCACATCTAACCCCCCAAAAAAAGAAAAGATGATTAAACATGGAAATGGAAGTAATAGTGCTCTGGTAGAGGAATGCTAGTATTGTCCTATGGAACAGAAACTACAACTACACTGCTCACATTGGTTTTACACAAAAAGATTAGAGAAAAAGAAGAAAAAAATAAGAAAACAATTACAGTCACTAGAGGGGTCATGATGCTTCTCATCACACTAAGCACATTAGTTGGAAGAACTAGAAGGATTTTGACTGGCACTTGAGCTTAGACTCAGGTCAAGGATTGTGTTTGGAGCATTGGCTTTCTGATTCCCCTTGGAGAGCTTCTGTTTGAGCTCAGACAACAGAGCCTGGTTCTCTTGATTAAGAAGCTGTGCTTTCTTCCTTAGTCTCTCATTCTCTTTCATTATGTAACAGTTCTGCAGGTACAGCTTTGAGTTCAACCTCTCCATCAAATCTCCAAATTTTCCTACACTGACCCTGAAACCAGGAAACAGTTGTTATTGTTTGTGTCCACAAACTAATGATATCAAGCAATGAATCCAAAGACTTAAAGGGTAGATTCATAGATATATTATATTTGATTGAGAAGAAAAAAAAAAAAAAAAATATATATATATATATATATATATATATATATATATATAATAAAGTAAGAAAATAAGAAAGGAACAGAACCACCTTAATAATAACTGAATGGAAAAAAAGAAAGAAAGAAGAATATGCAAGCTTCCTAGTGAATGTGTTGCTTTATGAATTGCTTTGGTAGATATAATTATGACACTTAAGAGAAGAAGGCAATTTCAACAGGAAAAAGCATAGGGGGGTGGAGGCCAGAACAATTGAGTCTTTTGGACCACCTTGTCAAATAAATAGAGCATATGGGGTTGTCTGAAAAACTAAAGAAGATGGATGATGCAGGGGGGGTTGGGAGAATAAGTTAATAACAGTTGTCCAAGCCTGCACTGACTTGAAAGCAGAAAAAGAAGATGGCTTCTTTCGGCTATCCCAAGAGGGAAGAAAAGGATAAAGGTCCTACCTACGTAAAAGAGACAAGCTTCGTACACCAAGATCTTCTGTGTGTTTGTATGTCTATAAGCAAAAACACAGTTCTTGATGTTCCAAGCACACATAAGAGGCATTCCAAAAGGTTTTTAATATCCTCAGTAGTTCCAAAAGTTGCCAAAAGTAAAATGGAGATAAAAATAAATAAATAAACAACTTAATGGAAGACTAGAGAAAGACAAAGAAACCATTGAGGGTGTTTTTCTTTCTTTCGTTTTTTTTTTTAATTTATATTATAAAAATAAAATAAAATAAACGAAACAGAATCTACAGAGAAAAAGGTTTGATAGGCCAAAAACATTCCTTCCACAAAACAAGGTGGAATGAAAATAAGATACCTCAAACTATGTGAAAGCCTTAAGTTAGAAGAAGCAACCAAGAGTACAGGTGATTTGGACTCAGATATCTAAACCATAAAACACTAACTTTGCAACAGCCTGAAATACCATGTCTACATTTGTTTGTGAAAGTAATGAGGAAAATTTAAAACAAAACAGGAACAAAAACAACATAGATAGTGTCTGTGAGAGACTTAAAAGAGAGAGAGAGAGAGAGAGAGAGGTGGGGTCCCCATGTCTTCTCCCCTTGAACTTTTCGAAAAAGATCACCTTTTGAAGGAGGTTGGTTTGGGTTGGGAGACTTTGGTGGAGGAAACAGAGTCTGGATTGTGGAAGGAGCAGCAGTGTGAAAAGGGTGAGTTTAGGGAAGAGGAAGTGAGGGACAAAGGGAACAAAGGATGTTAATTTATAGAGGAAAAAACGCACAAGAGAGAGAGGAAGAGCAGAGTCACAGACAGACACGAAGGATGAAAATAAAAAAGAGAGAGGGTGGGGGGACGTGCCCCTCCTCTCTCTGACACAACAATCATGCATGTGTAAGCATGGAAGGCGGCCGGTTAGTAGCCTAAAAGATTTTATGTTTCGCTTCTATGATGATGCTTATGGCGTCATGCCAATCATGATGCTCTACCTTTCATTTGCTTTTTATTTTTTATGTTTTATTTTAAGGGTACGTTCCTTCTTATTTTATCACAAGTCAGGATTCACATTTTGCCACCAAGTATAATGTGACATGATTGGAAGGTATATTTAATCTAGATTATATATCAGTATCTTTAGATATTAGTCTTTAACTTTATGTCCAAGATGTCCTATTCAACAAGAACAAAGTAATTTGGTAAGAAAGTGATCTGGTGTGAGAGAAAGAAGAAAAATTGTATGGTTGTATGGACGAAGAAGCAATCCTTGTGTGGGGGAGGGTACAGTGGGAATAAAAATGGTTATAATGGGGGAGGGGAGGAACAATAATGGGGGCTTTCAGTTAGGGTTTGTAAAATGATGATGGGCTAGGCCGTCCCAAGATATGCAATGATGGTTTGGATTGGGTCCAAAACCACCATCAGCACCCTTCCTTACCCCCTCACCCCTATCATCAATTACTCTTTTGTTTTATTTATGCTGCGGTTCTTCTATTTTTAGGCCTCCATAATTTACACTTTCGTTTGTGTAATTTTCATGTGTTGGGAAGTGTTGGCAGTAATCATTCTTCTTGCCGTAATGTTATTCCTCCTTTTGTTGAAAATGGCGATTTTTGTGCATTGAGACCTGAGAGAAGGAGAGAGAGGGGAAGAGACTGCCACTTGTTTATGGCCTTGTCTCCACTACACGGCACTACTTAGCTACTAGTAGCTACTTGTGTGTTTAATTCTTTACCATCATCGTTTCCCATATTAATTATGAATATCCCTCATTTTACATTTGAGTGATGATACCAAAATTTGTTCATTTATGTAGGGGTATCATATGATATGATATGAGTGAGATGCTCAAAATCCGTTGCCAATGGTCATGTGTTAATTCCCTTTCTCTGTTTTTATATGCTTGGGAGAGTGCTTTAACTTTTTAACAAACTAAATGTGAAATCATTAAAAAGGTTCCACAAAAAGGGCAAAAAAGAAAAGGATGGGAGGGGTGTTATGCATTGTCACACTACTAAAGCAGGGTTGTTTTAGTACCACAGGTTCTGTTTCAGAATCAATTGTTACTCCTAATCAGATTCCATTCACATTAATTACCCTGTGGCTCATATGAGCTAATTAGAAGCATTGATGGTATTTTGTTTTATGTTATTATATATAATGATAATAATACTAATAATTATGAGGAAAGGTGTATAGTAGTGTGTTAAGTAAAGCACTGGTTTTGTTGCCAAATTGAGGAGATAAGGTTGAGATAATAATTGTTGGGGGGAAATAGGATGTTGGATGAGAGTTTGGGCCAGCCAGCCCCGAATTCCCTCGTGGGTTATGAGTGGTAGAAACGTGAAACATCATGGTTGACAGATGGTATTTTGGATGTGTCTATTTTTTCGTATGTGAGTGAAGTTGTCAACCAGTTCATGGGTGTGCCCCCTTCAACAATCCCCTCTTTAGCACTTTGCTTGCTTCAATCTCTGTTATCTAATTATGGGGTTCAATCCATGGGCGGCCTCTTTCTCAAATTACTCTTTTCTCCTTAACACCTGTATACTTTTCATTTAATATGTCATGTAACTGTGAATTTATGTTAATCATTTTTATATTTTAAATCACAGAAATTGTTTAGTTTTTTACTTTATACAATTAATTTAATTAAAACATATAAAGTTTTTTAATAATGTAGTATAAATTTAATTTGAGTATTGATTTTCTACTAATATCAGAAGACTTAAGTTTATATAAAATATTTTAATAACAACTCTGTTTTTTTATAATAACAAATCTCAAAAAATTTAAATAGTACAAGCTTTAAAATAATTTATTTTGTCCTACCGAATTGGAAGACTTACAATGATTTGATGAACTGAACTACTACTTAATCTAAATCCAATAATAATAATAATAATAATAATAATAATAATAATAATAATAATAATAATAATAATTATTATTATTATTATTATTATTATTATTATTATTATTATAAAAAATAAATAATAGAAACTTTCAAATATTTTTTTCTCTTATCGAATTAGAAGGCTAAGCAGAACGTTACAATGAATTAACGGTTCAACTAATTAATCTAATTCCAATTTTAACACGTTGAGTAAGTGAAACAATTAGGTTCAACCATGTCTCCTAAATTTATTTTATATACACAGAATTAAAAAAAAAATAGAAACTTGCTTGTTTATTATTTTTAAAAACAGTTTTCAGTATTTTAATTAAAAAAAACTTGTTTAGTAATTATTTTTCAAAAATATTTTTACTTTTTAGTTTTAAAAAATTAATAAAATATATTTTGGTTTTAATTTTTCATTTTATTATTATCAAAATTATTTTCCTTCTTTAAAAATTTTCGTAATTATTTATATATATATATATATATATATTTTTACTTAAAATAGTTTTTTTAAAAATAAGATTATCAAATAAAATCATTTTTAAAATTAATTTTTCAAAATTAATCTCTAAAAAAATTTAAAATTTTAAAAAATTAAACTAAATTATACCAACCCATTACATGAATTAAACAATTCAACTACTTAGTCTATAACTCGTTAATATTATCTTACGTGAATAAATAATTTACATTATTATAATCACTAATAAATGTGTAACATCTTCGGTTAGTAATTATAGATAATATATTAATATTACATCAAAATTATTTATTTTATAAAAATTAGAAGAAAAAATATACAATTAATTTTTTATAGGATGAAATTTGAATATTCATCCTCGTGAAGAACTAAAAATAGATTGATGTTTTAAATTTTTATGTATTTAATAAAAAAAATATCATGATGGGACGAAGTTAGGAAATGACTTAAAATGTCTTTTATTTATTTTTAAATATATATATATATATATATATATATATATATATATATATATATATATATATATAATCAAGCATAATATTAACAAAAAAAAATTAAGAAAGTGTCCAAAGACATAACAATAAAAAAGAGATCCTCAACAAATGATTTAACATTGTCGATAATACACTTATGTGTGAGTATAACAACGATCGTCCTTTCATATTTAAAATCATGAAAATGTCACTCTCACTAATATAGAAACTACTTACTCTAGAGAAGTATGATGTCTCGAGAAGTTCAAATGAACACCTAAAATTATATAAAACACAAGTCAATCTTTACGCTAATAGTAGAGTTATTCTATGTTGAGTTTTTCCTACCAGACTATAGGGACTTGCATAACAGTGTTATACTTTACCATACAACTTCATCAATTCATATCATACTTTAGTCGAAAGGTTTCAAGTTCAGTTCAAGGCTAGTTGTATGCATGTGGCCATGTTAGAAGCCTTGTAGAGTGTCAAATAGGGAGAATATGAGACCTTGCATTTTCATGGAACGATTTGCAAAAGTTTTGAATATCATCCCCAATCTTAATTCAAATGTTACCCTACATGTGATATAAGTGTCTTGTAACATGCCCCTCCATAGATAGCATGTTCGTTTTCCTACCTCAAGACATTCACAAAATTGGCGACTTGAGCAACTGACTACATCCAAATAAAGGATAACAATATTATATTAAAAAAATAAAGAAATTTAACATAGGATCTCCTGTTAGGAGAGCATTAACTCTTGTAACTTCTTGTAAAGAAACTTCATAATTATTTTTGGTAGTATAATTAATTGGAACCAATGTTTTTAAAATAGGATTGATCTTAGATATGAATTTAGGACTTTAAAGATTCAATCAGATCAATCTGGATTTAATAAAATAATTTATTTTTATAATATAATAATATAATAAATGTATTATAAGTTCAATAATAATAACACTTTATTTACATAAAGAGAAAAATAATTACAATAAAGTAAAAATTGTTATCATGATTGTTGTAAATTTTAATAAAATTAACAAACATAAAATATAGAAGAAAATAAATTATTAATAATTTTCAAAGAAAGATAAAAACATAATAAATATTTATTATTTAAAATTGATATGACTTATTATTTTTATAAATAATGATTAAATGTATTCAATAATTATTTCCATCCATGTGTAAATTTAAACATAATACTTGTGCAAGTAAAAGAAAAAAAAAACAAAAAATATTATACTCTTTATTAAAATTTATCTTAAAAAAAATATCTTTAAAATTCTTCCCTACCAAAACTAATTTGACTAAAAAAACTCACTTATTTTTTCAATTTTTTTTATTTTGTACTGGTTTTTTTCGATTTTATACTAATTTAATTAAAATCCAATTTTTTGGATGCATGTTTTTAGATTGGTTTCAATTGGATAGATGGAATTGGTTGGTCTAATCATATTTTTAGAACACTGGTTGGAACAACCTCTAAAGATGTGTAAACAGTACTCTTTTGTTCTCTTAGAACTATGTTCTACTCCTAAGATTTTGCGTGCCAACAAAAAGGCTCAAGATTATTCACACTAGAACTATACATAAAGTAGAAGTAGTCGAGAAATGTACTCATCAAATGCAAAATAAAATTCTGAGGGGAAATGAGAAGACAAAGAAGAAAGTAAACTAGGCGTAGAGAAAACGTTGTGCAATAAAAAATGCCAAAAGATAAGGGTGAGGAGGTTTTAAATGCAACATCTCTTAACTTGATTAAAAAGAAAGTAAATTCGTTCTTCAAATAAAGTGAAGATGAAAGAATATAAAGTTATTGTTGTATTTATATAATTTATTATATATATATATATATATATATATATATATATATATAAATTATTATTCTCTATTTGTTATGGATTAATATTAATCAATAAATTAATTATTTGTAATTATTAATTATATTACACATCATCATTATTTTATGAATAATAATTTAATTTGGGTTTCGATGAACTGTCCAGTGATGGGTTAGATTGTTCAGAATCGAGTTATTTATTGAGAGATCTCCGATCTCTATTGGTAGGTGTATAAAACTAATACTCGATTAGTCAATTTTACGTGTGACAACATAAAAACACTTTACATAATATGTTCAATTGTAACCTATCAGGAAGAAAGCAATATTCTCTCATACGCGTTTTATGGATCCTTCAACGATTCCGGGTACACAATTTTTCCACTCTCTTGAATATATTATATTTATTGTATCTTATATTGCTATGTGAATCAAACATTTGGTATGAGAGCTTCTAAGATACAAAATATAATTGTTCATTATTTTTGAAAAGTGTATCATAAATTTTAATAATTGTTCATTATCAAAAGGCATGAAAATTAGTAAATTTAACTTTCTCGTTTGAATTCAAATTCATTGATTAAGGAGTGAATTTCAAAATTCTTTTCTGGACGATTTCAAATTGTGATTAGAACTCTAATTAAATAAAATCCCCAATTACGAAAATTAGGATTTTTTTAACCCTAAATTTGTAATCCTTTTCACCTATTTTCGAATCAAACCCTTGATGCTATCAATATCTGTATGCTATCAATATTTGTAACAATGATGGGCAAAACAATGGGATGTTTTCGAACCCCTTCTTCCCGCACGTCTTCATCCTCCGTGGTGGTTGCGCCTCCGTTTTCCAGCTTCACTGGCATGGTGGCAACGACAATGGTTTACGCAACGGCATGGTGTCTGCGTCAGTGGGTATCTACGTCGTCGTCTTCCTGCCTGCGCGTCCCTGACGACGAGAACCAATGGCCCACGAACTCGCCTTCTCCCTCCGCTACCCATGTGTGTCTCCCTCCATGGTGGCTGACGTGGTGTTTTTCATTGTCTTGGAGAATCTGCGAGTTGCGGTGGTGATGCGCGAGAGAAAAGAGTTGGGTGCTGCCATTTTGACGGTGGTTCGCGTTCCTGTTTCGCTTTGTCATGTTGGAACATTGTTAAAACCCTAATTGAATTAAATTAAAATTTTATATTTTGGAATATATTATAAAGATGACTGATTAATTATATAATTTTTTTTTGTGAGACAAAAAATCTTATAATTATTATAACTTCATGTATCATATAACTTCATTATAAACATGATATAATTTTATATTATTGTGAACTCATCTATCGTGGGTACAATTATATGAAATTTTGTGAAAATAAAATTATTTATTTATTTAATTTAATTTTATATTACATTAATATTAATTTATGTCCTATTGGTATTTTATTGTATTTTTTATTTGGTACAATGTAATTTTGAATTTTATTATGTCAATTATTTGTCTTGTACCCTATCGGTATTAGATTTCTTGTGACATGAGATGTGCATTGTATTTTTTATTTGGTACAATGTAATTTTGAATTTTATTATGTCAACTATTTGTCTTGTACCCTATCGGTATTAGATTTCTTGTGACATGAGATATGCATTGTATTTTTATTTTTTATTTTAATTATATTTCTTATTTATTATGACTCGGGATCCTTAGGCGGGGTCATAGTGAATGAGAAATTTGATATTATAGGCATGTTTTGTTATGTATTGAGAGACATTTATTTTGTTTATTTGCACAATAATTGTGCGTATTAAATGTTTCTTCGTTATTTTGATACCAGCTTCTTTGCCTATGCAATTGACTTCATTCAAAACTTTAAATGGGACAAATTTTGAGGATTGGAAAGAATCTCTAAGAGAGAACGAGCCTCCAGCTCTTACTCCTGAGTCCATTACTGTCCAAAGAGCTTCTCGTGAGAAATGGGAACACTCAAATAGGGTGTGTGTTGATGGTGATGAAATACACCATGGAGAAGTCTATTCGACAAAGCATTCCAGATGATGCTAACGTTTTTCTAAGATCAATGGGTGAGAAGTTTAAGACTTTTGACAAAGCTCAAAAGGGTCAATATCTGTCACTTCTTCAGAAGACCAAATATGATGGTGTCAGTGGTGTTCGTGAGCATATGATGAAGCTTGTGCACTATTATAACAAACTTAAATCTTTAAAGGTGGAGCTTGGTGACAGTTTTTTGATCTGGCAGGTTATGGAATCACTTCCTTCTCAGTTTGATGTGTTGAAGACTTCTTACAACGCTCAGAAGGAGGAATGGACAATTGATGAGATGATAGCTATTATTTCCCAAGAGGAAGAATCTATTAAAAAATCCAAGCCGCATAATGTGTAGTTCACAGCTATTACTTCAGGTACTAAACTTGTTAAAAAGGGTTTCAAAGGCAAATCTCGCCATGAAAAGAGGAGCACAGGGAAAACATCAGTGGTTTTGGATCATAAGAAGAAGTACTTCAAGGGGAATTGTGCCTATTGTAAGAAATTTGGGCATAATCTAGCTGACTCTTATATTCTTAAGAAGAAGAATGTTGATAAGGAAGGTAAACTCATGTATGTTCTAGCTTGTTTTGAATCCAATGTTGTTGATGTTCCTCCCAATTCTTGGTGGTTTGACTTAGGTGTTACTATTCATGTTGTGAATTCTTTATAGGATTTCACAAGCCTGAGAAAACCAAGTGACCTTGAATCCAAGATTATCATGGGAGATGGAGCTAGAGCACAAGTTAAAGACATAGGAGTAGTGTCTTTAAATTTACCTTCTGGACATGTTTTGTTGTTGAAAGACGTTGTTTATGTACCTTCTATGCGAAGGAATTTAATTTCAATTTCATCTTTAGATAAATGTGGCTACACTTTTGAATTTGGCAATGGAAAACTTGTTATTTATTTCAATTCAGTTATTGTTGGCTTAGGATTTTTATGTGATGGGCTTTACATGCTAAATCTGAATGACATGTCTATTAATTCTGTTGTTGGACACAAGCGTAGTAGAGTTGATGAAAATTCCTCTATGTTGTGGCATAGACGTCTGAGGCATATTTCTAGACCTCGAATTGAGAGGTTGATTAAACAGGGTATTCTGCTTGATCTGAATTTTTCTGATTTTGATACTTGTGTTGATTGCATTAAGGGCAAGCTTACTACAAAAGTAATAAATGCAGATGCAAACAGGTGTGATGATGTGTTGCAACTCATTCATACTGATATGTGTGGAACTATGACACCCATTTCCATGGGTGGATACAGGTGTTTTATCACGTTTATAGACGATTATTTCAGATTTAGATGGATAGATCTCCTACAAGAAAAGTCAAGTTCCTTGGATGCTTTTAAGTCCTTCAAAGCTGCTATTGAGTTGAAAACTGGAAAGAAGATAAAATGTGTAAGGTCTGACAGAGGTGGAGAGTATTATGGCAGGTATGATGAGACTGGAAGAAATCCAGGACCTTTCGCTAGATTTCTTAATGAATGTGGTATTGAAGCTCAGTATACTATGTCTGGTACTCCTCAGCAAAATGGTGTTGCGAAAAGGAGGAATCGCACTCTTCTAGATATGGTGAGATGTATGTTGAGTCATTCCTCTTTACTGAATTTCCTTTGGGGAGACGCTTTAAAGACTGTTGTGTATATTCTTAATCAAGTGCCTAGCAAGTCTGTTTCAAAGACTCCTTATGAGCTTATGACTAGGAAGAAGCCAAGTTTAAGACACTTTCATGTGTGGGGTTGTAAGGCAGAGGTGAGACCTTATAATCCTCAGTTGAAAAAACTTGATCTTAAGACTGTCAGTGGATTCTTTATTGGCTATTGTATCGGTTCTCGTGGTAGCAGATTTTACTGCCCTTCTCACTCCATCCGGGTTATTAAGTCTGACCGTGCGGTATTATTTGAGAATGATTTGGACAGTGGGAGCAATGTGCCACAACCAGTCACTCTTAGAGAAGACCGTGTTGTTGTTCCCATACCATCCATTTCTTTTCCTGCAGATAATGTTATTCCAGTTGTCCATGATGGAAATGATTTTTTTCCAGATTTTGTTGATGCTACATCACATGTAGTAGATGAACAAGTTCATGATGATGTGACTTAAGAGGTTCCTTTGAGGAGATCTCAAAGATTACGCAAGTCTTCTATACCTGATGATTATCAGGTGTATCTTCAAGAGCATGAATATGATCTTAATGATGTTGATGATCCTACTAGTTTTAGAGAGGCTATCTCTAGTTCTCATGGTTCTGATTGGTTAAATGCTATGCATGATGAGTTAGCTTCTATGACCCATAATGGAGTTTGGGATCTTGTGGATTTGTCACTCAGTTGTAAACCAGTTGGGTGTAAATGGGTCTTCTAGGCTAAGTGTAATCCAGATGGAAAAGTTGAGAGATATAAAGCTAGACTTGTAGCAAAAGGCTATAGTCAAAGGGATGGCATTGATTATAAAGAGACTTTCTCACCGGTCTCTACTAAGGATGTTTTTCGTGTGGTTATGGCTTTAGTAGCTCATTTTGATTTGGAGCTTCATCAAATGGATGTTAAAACAACTTTTCTTAATGGAGATTTATTTGAGGAAGTGTATATGATTCAACCTGATGGTTTTGCTAAAAAAGACAATGAGCATTTGGTTTGCTAGTTAAAAAAGTCTATTCATGGGCTGAAACAAGCTTCTAGATAATGGTATTTGAAATTTGACTAGGTGGTCACTTCTTTTGGCTTCAAGGAAAACACCTCGGATTAATGCATTTACTTGAAGAAAAATGAGAGTCATTTCATCATTCTTGTCTTATATGTTGATGATATTCTTCTTGCGAGTAGCAGTGTTGAACTTTTGATTTAGACAAAGTCTATGTTAAATAACCATTTTGATATGAAGGACCTTGGTGATGCCTCTGTTGTTCTGGGCATTCAAATTTTTCGTCACAGGTCACGTGACATTCTTGGATTGTCTCAAAGAGGATATATTGATAAAGTCCTCAAACAGTTTAATATGCATTATTGCTCCTCATGTGTACACCTGTTCAAAAAGGTGATAAACTCTCTAACTCACAATGTCCTAAAAATGATAATGATAGAGTTGAAATGGAAAAAATTACATATGCTTCCGCTGTTGGTAGTTTAATATATGCTCAAGTTTGTACTCATCCCGATATTGCTTTTGCTGTTAATTCTTTAGGAAGATACTTGAGCGACACAAGTTTGGGTCATTGGAAAGCCATTAAAAAGGTCTTTAGATATTTGTAGGGAACTAAGGATTACATGTTGACCTACAAGAAGTCTGATCAACTTCAAGTCATTGGTTATTCTGATTCTGATTTTGCTGGTTGCCCTAACGATCGAAAATCTACTTCTGACTTTATATTTAAGTTGGTAGAAGGAGCTATTTCTTGGAAGAGTGTTAAACAAACTCTTACAGCTACTTCTACTATGGAGGCAGAATATGTTGCTTGTTATGAAGCTACTTGTCAAGTTGTGTGGCTTAAAATTTTGATTTTTGGCTTTAAAATTGTTGAAAGTATTTCTAGGCCACTTGTGATATATTGTAACAACACTATTGTTGTACATTTTTCTCAAAACAACAGAAGTTCTACTCGCTCAAAGCATTTTGATATAAAATTTCTATTTGTTAGAGAGAAAGTTTTGGATTTTCAAACTCGGATTGAACATACTGCTACAAAAAATATGTTAGTAGATCTACTGACTAAAGGCTTAGCTATTGGAGTTTTTCAAAATCATGTAACTCATATGGATGTGGTTAAGTCTTTTGATCTACTGGATTAGTGGGAGTTTGAGATTCATATTTTATATTATTATGGTTTTTACGAGATGTAAATTTATCAATGACGTCATTTTCATTACATCTCTTTGATACATAAAATGTATGAACCATTTTGGGATCTCATATTTATTATGTTTGGTTTTATTTTATTTATTATCCATTATTTATGAAATCTATGCATATGGTAATCATCCCTATCGGATATTATCTTTGTGATTCATGTTTATATTTCTTAATTGATACTTGTGTTTGTTTTGTAATTGATATAATTAATTTATTTATTAATGCTATCCAAGTGGGAGAATGTTGTATTTATATAATTTATTATATATATAAAAATTATTATTATCTATTTGTTATAGATTAACATTAATCAATAAATTAATTATTTGTAATTATCAATTATATTACACATCATCATTATTTTATGAATAATAATTTAATTTGGGTTTTCGATGAACGATCCGTGATGGGTTGGATTGTTCAAAATCAGTTACTTATTGAGAGATCTCTGGTCTCTGCTGGTAGGTGTATAAAACTGATACACCATTAGTCAGTTTTATGTGTGATAACATAAAAACACTTTACATAGTACGTTCAATTGTAACCTATCGGGAAGAGAGTAATATTCTTTCATACGCGTTTTATGGATCCTTCAATGATTCTAGGTACACAATTTTTCTACTCTCTTGAATATATTATATTTATTGTATCTTATATTGCTATGTGAATCAAACATTTATCAATTAGACAAATTCGATCTTTGAACTTGGGGAGAGAATTATGTTCCTAGTTGAAGATAGTATGAAACTAATATGTTTTTATTTTCTCGTAAAAGATAATTTATTAATATATTATTTTGTATTATCTTTCATCTTTTAAAAATCAAAACAACTTTTACATAAAAGTGTTATTTGGAAAAGTATGTCATTCACTCATTCTTTTTTTTATTCATTAATATCATATTTTCAATACTAAGAGCATTTTAAAAGAAGTTACTACTAAGAGTTGCTTAAGAATAAAAATGAATATTTTATTATAGGTCTTACATCCGAGTTGTTTAAAAGTAGAGAAAGTTGCTTAAAATTGAAAGGAAGTTGTTTGGATAACAAACTCTGATTGTGAGATCTATAATAAAATATTTAATTTTATTCTTAAGTAACTATTGTTAAAATTTCCCTTTGAAGATGCTCTAATTTGAAGTTAAACTATTTTTTGTAGGTGTACTTTTGCTTATTTCACGATTAGAGAAATTGTTCTTATCCATACTCGATCCATAATCTATATCAATTATGCCAAGTAACCTCTCATTTCAAAATCCAATCTATCTTACAATGTAGTATATATATATATATATAATCTAAAGACTTAGATATATTTAAATTTTGATTTCACTCTTCATCAAATAATCGTTTTAGAAAAAAAAATTTACAATAACGATCATGTGAATGACTTATATGTCTAAAAATAAGAAGTCATATTGTGAATTTTTTATAACATTCACTATTATCTATTGTAAGATGATAAATTTGACACTATAAAAAAATATTGTAGATTCCTAAACTAAATCTTATTTATATATCTTAAAATAAATTTCAAGAATTAAAAGTAGGAATCAAAGTTAAATAAAAAAAAATTTACAGTGATCAAAACAAAATTTGTTTATTTTATAAGAATTAAAAACATTTTTTAATTTGTCAGAAATGAAAAATAAAGAAAAATTTTATTAGACTAAAATTAAACATAGAATGATTTTATGAGAACTAAATATATTTAATCTCTCCGGTCTGTGTGCAATAATAATATAAACTTATCTAATAATAATAAAATATGTTTCCTCAAAAAAAGTTATAAAAAATATTTTCTTTTTACAAAAAAGAAAAGAGTACTGCTAAGTTCCTCATTTATTAAACAATGATGGATTACTGATTAGTTAAACATATTTCACGATTAACGTTCCGCAAAAAACGTTTTGGCAATATTATTTATTTTTATTTATATTTTAATAAATTTGATTGGAAAATAATTGGGAAACTAATACTGAACGAATAACATGACGAATATTATGATTAAAAAGTGAAATGAGGTGCAAATTATAAAAAGAAATTGTTATTTGTGTATCATTGGTACTGTCATTTGTTTTTTCGTACAAACAAAATCCATAACATTTTAGTTTAAATTTGGGAAGAGAAACTGGGCCTGCATTCAATTATTTTGTTTCTCGCTACTTTTGGTAAAAGTGTTTTAATATTATTGGTATGTTGTACAATGGATCTTGAATAATAATTTTCAGGGTAAAGTATTATATTATTGATAAATAATAAATAAATATAAAAATATGAGAAGTTAAATTTGTAAATATACAAATAAATATATTTAATAATTATTAAATTTAAAGAGATTAAAATCATAAATATTAATGAAAAATATATTTAATAATTAATAAATTTAAGGAACTAAATTCACAAATACTAATGTAAGTTATAAAATTTTGAAGGGTCATGACCCCTTATCTCTCAATAAAATCCGTCGCTGATCTTATATAAAATATATAATCTTATTCGAAGTATTTACGGTAAAATGGTTATCCTAATAAAAACCACATAATAAAAAATTTAAAGTTGATATAATTATAAGGTAACTTTGGATTATAATTTGGAGAAATAAAAATTTTAATAGAAATTTTGAAATATTTTATAATAAAAAAAATAAGTTGTTTGTATAAAGAGTTTTTTTTTTAAATAGAAATTTTAGTAATTTATGATAATAATTTGATTATTTAAAATTAGATGATTTTAAATTTCATAATAAAACATAAGTTTTTTTTATATTTTCTCTTTGATTGAGTTTTGATTGGAACATTTTTTGTCTATTTTGACATGGGTCAACCCATCTTGAATGACTTAATCTTAATTGTTCCGACTTGATCCAGTTCAACCAAATTACTTGACCAAACTAGCTCGATCCATCATAATCCAATTTTACCTAAGTTGAGTTGTTTTGACCAAATCCTAGTTCTCATCCTGGTCCAATTTATCTTATCTCAACCTAGTTCGATCTAAACTAGTTTAATCCATCCAAACCCGACATAGTGCAACTCGATCAAATATAACCCGTCTTGATCAAGTTTGACTTAGTTATCCAAAGTAGGCTTAGAACATCATGACCTCGTTTGACCTAACATATCTAACCTAACTAGTCTTGACCTAATCCGACTCATCCAAATTTGACCTATCTTGACTCACACATCTTGTTTTGGTCTGACCTAACTTATTTCATCTCACCCTAACCTATCATACATCATCCTGATTCGACCTAATTCATTTCAACCTATCTGGCCCACTTGACTTAACACCACCTAACTCATCTCGACATATGACCCAACTTATCTTGACCTACCCAGTTTGACCGAAAACAACCTTCCAAACCCAATCCAATCCATCCTAACTAAGTTTGACCTTTTCAACTCAATTCACCCTAATCTTACCTCACTCGATTCAATCCATCATGTTTCACTAGAGCGGTCAAGTAAAAAATTTGATGGTCTAACTTGACCTATATTTTAAAATAGATCAAATATTTTAGCCTAACTTATCCCATGTTAGGCCAATAGGCTAATAAACCAATTTGCCTAATTGAATGTTAAAAAAATATTCACATATGTATACAAAATTAATTAATTAAAAATTTATTTAAATAAAAATTAAAAATAAAAGTATATTTTGAAAATTTTATTAATGAAATTAGTTTTTGTTTAAGATATAATGATTTAATATATAAATTATATGAGAGTTTATCCATTCAATCTAAAAATAAGAATAAAAACTTATTCTTTATTATCATTATTTATTTTTACTAATTTATTAATTTAAAATAATAATTAATCTTAATAATTAGA
The DNA here is from genome assembly GCA_963425845.1 of Sphenostylis stenocarpa. Classification (NCBI taxonomy): domain Eukaryota; kingdom Viridiplantae; phylum Streptophyta; class Magnoliopsida; order Fabales; family Fabaceae; genus Sphenostylis; species Sphenostylis stenocarpa. The sequence continues at coordinate 26,711,378 of OY731404.1, read as the reverse complement.
TATTGAAATAAGTGATTATTAGATATTTATTCTTAAAATAAGTGAATTCTTCTCAAATTAATTTATAATACATATATATTTTTTAATAAAAAATAATATTACTTTTTATTTTAATTTAAAAATTATTATTATTCCATAACTTATAAGCCTACGGGACTAGCTTGGTCTAAGCCTATATAAATCATGACCTAAATATGTTAGGCTAAAATAAGTCTGATTCAATTTAGATTATAAATGTTTTGGTCTAGCTTAATATGTTTTTCGAACTAAACCTATTTTAACACTTCTATGATTCACCTTGGTCCAACCTTATCCATTTGAATGACTCAAATACTATGAGTTAAGATTAATTGTCATATCTAGTGATGATAACTTTTATACTTGATAATAATTAAAATACAAAGAAAAATACAATTTGATAAATTTAAATTATTTTATGTAAAAAAATTAGTTGAATAATTGAAAAATTAAATTATATAAAATAAAATCAATTCCAATTCAATATATTTAAAATTTCTAAAAATTGTAAAAAATATCCTAATACAAAATCTAAATAGAAAATCATTTTTATATACAAATAAGAGAAAAATAATATATATATATATATATATATATATATATATATTATAATGTAATGATTAAGATAAATTATTATTTTAGATGATTAAATTTAAAAAAAATGTTAAAAATAAATAATAAATCTCTAACTCTTATCTTTGGAATAAGTAAATCCCTTCTCTATCTATAATAAGAATAAAATATTTTAATGTGAGATTGCACTATAATTAAAATTAATTATATCTCTAAATTTAAATAATATGTAACTTAGTTGGTTAATAAAATTTACAATAACAACATATTATTTGCGATAATATATTTATTGTATTTTTATGATTATTAATTTAAGTAGAAATATGTTATATATATGAAAATTTATCTCTAGACTAAAAATAGGATGATAATTATATCTAAACAGTATTTATACGAAAATTCTCCAATAGGAGAATATATAATTTTTTACTTATTTCCTTGAGTTTCATCATCTTCTTTCATAGATTGTGTAACGACCCTAGAAATCGCTACTATAATGATGTCTTCGCAAAGTAGTAAGCAAGTAAATCACAATATCTATTTTACATTATATTACTCGTATTTGTAACATATATTGAAATTCCAGTTCACTAACAGAACTTCAAAATATAATAACATAATTTATTTATATATTATACATATAAGAGTAGCTCCCTCGAAGCTATCTCATCTGAACTATCCTCACTGTCCGAGTAGTCTCATCACCATCTCTCAACTCCTGATCTGCTCCCACATAAAAGTGATCATCGCAGTCCCATCCACATGGAAAAATAGGGGTAAGTATTAAATCATTCGATATAATAAAACAGATATAGAAGTAATAATTACATATTATGATCAATTACAAAATTATCAACACACTAAGACACCTTCGGAAGTATACCCTAACTATGCCCGAACTCGGAGGCTATCATCCGTGGGCACATTGTGATCGGTACCGCAGTACCATTCCGACCACCCTCCACACGAGTAGGATTACTGGCGCCCTTCATCACTCATACTGGAGTACCCCTCCGAGCGCGCCACCAGTCATCCCCCCATCGACTTCTCACCACCTGATCTCGTAGTCTACCTGACCCGACCAATCAGTGAAGTCTGGGACCTCATTCAGAATCCTCTGACATAGTTATTACACTAATGTACTCTGTACCACCCCGGGTACCATTCAAACATACAAAATTTATTCACATTTGCCGGATTCTGGACCACCTATCCTCACGGCTCATTCAGGTCAATAAAATAGTATTTGACTGATTCTGGCACCAACCTTCTGGCTCAGCCTAGCCAATATATAACGTCTCAGGACTGATTCTGGGCATCAACCCTCAGGCTCGGTCCGACCCACACACGTCACAACACTCTACTTTCATTCTCTCTCTCTTATATATATATATATATATATATATATATATATATATATATATATATATATATATATATTCCTAAAATCATTTCTGAAATCATTAAATTACTATTTTGCCCTTGATCTTTTAAAAAAATCCCCACCATATCCCTTTCTTCTTCCTTCTCTCGCTCAAGCGAGTACACCGGTCGCTTGAGCGAGACGGAACCCGAGAGTCCCCTTTGTTTGAAGACTTCGTCGCTCAAGCGAGTACACCAGTCGCTTGAGCGTGACATGACCCGAGAATCCCCTTTGTTTGAAGACTTCGTCACTCAAGCGAGTACACCAGTCGCTTGAGCGAGACATGACCCGAGAATCCCCTTTGTTTGAAGACTTAGTCGCTCAAGCGAGTACACCGGTCGCTTGAGCGAGACATGACCGGAGAGTCTCCTTTGTTTGAAGACTTTCGTCGCTCAAGCGAGTACACCGGTCGTTTGAGCGAGAAGGAACCCGAGAATCCCAAATTTTCCAGGTATCCTCGCTCAAGCGACGTGTTTTTCGCTTGAGCTAATTTTGCGAGTTTTCGAATTCCAGATTTCAAATTTCTCAGTTTCAATCACCCAAATTAGTTCCAAATCAAAATTTAACCATAAACAAGTTCAATTTAAGTTAAAAACAACAATTTTAATATATAATTCATTCTTAATTTCAATAATTTCAAAAAAAAGCTTTCGAACGATCAACTGTTCATCAAAATCAGAAATTCTTCAAAATTAGACATTCTTCAAAATTAGACATTCCAATACTTCATATCTCTACTCCTATTCCTTATTCATAGAGTACCCAGCAATTCAATTTCATATATTGAATGAATTAAACTTCCCCTTACTTGGTATGGTATTTCTACCGAAGCTTTCCCACTTAATTCAGGTTCTCTCCCGTTTCACTCGGATCCCGCACGAGTAGAGTCTCGTTGCTTGAAATTTAGACAATAGAAGAAGAAGAAGGATGAGAGGAAATTTTTTATTCCCCTCCTCCCCCACTTCTGTATTCATATATAAGAAAAATTTTATCGTGCATGAGGAAAACTTCATTACGAAGTTTTCTTGCACAGTAATATTAATATAATATTAAAATAAGGCATACGTCACAGATTGACATGGTATCATAGTCTTCTTAGTTTTACCTATTACATTAGACATATTTTTAGTTGAGAAGAATATTGGGTAGAGTCTCACATGCCTACATCAATTCTCCTTAATAAAGAGTGAATGTTTTGGAAAATCTCACGTCATTTGTCTCAATTCTCTCTAGGTGTGATTTAAATATTTGTTGGATCATTCACAAATGCTATATTCATCACACTCTAATGGAAGTTAATGTTAAATATATATAATACAAAAATGCACTTCCTAATGAACCCACTTTATATCGAAAGCTAGTCAGAGTTTTAGTTTATGTGATTACTACTTGCCCAAATATTTTCTTTGTTGTACATACTATTAGTAAGTTTAGAGTTTAGGATACACACTATTAGTAAGTTCATGTAATCTCCAAGTTACTTTCCTTTTAAGCATTGCAAAGAATAATTAAATATCTTCTAGGCACATCTAAGGGTGTTGTAGATTGAGTTGACTTTTCATATATAAGGACATTTATTACTAGTTGGTGTATGTTTCTAGGAAATGCCTCTATTTCTTGGAAATGTATGAAATAAGATTTAGTCTCAAAGTTATCCATTGAAATAGAATACTTTGTAATGTCTGCTTCTTGTTCCAACATAATATGGTTATAGGATCTTCTAATAGAGCTTGATATTTGTCAAATACAAGAGATGTCACTACATGGTGACAATACTAGTGCTAAGTAGATAACAACAAAATATGTTTTTCATAAGCAGACTAAATATATTAAAGTTGATTGCCATTTTATTCGAGAAATGTTTGATAGTAAAATTATCACTCTAACACATTTCTCAATGTTTGTTTAAATAACTGATATTTTCACTAAAACATTGACAAGTCTGGGATAAAATTATTTACTTGTGAAATTAATGCTTTTAGATTTATTAATGTAATAATATAATAGTTACATTAAAACATAAAACTAAATCATGTAAAAATATAAATATTTTTAATATTTACATCAAGGATCTAAGTAATTCAAAAGAATATCATTCCCTTACGTAAAGATCTTATATACATTTTTAAATGAAATATCTAAATATAAAACTTCTCATGCTCTCCCTCAACATCCCAATGCATTCTCAATAACCACTTGAATTATCATTTGCTCACATGTAACAACACGCTCATTACAATTCATATCAACATATCACACAAACTAGAGTAAGCTAGTGATAATTTTTTTTTTATTCATATAATTATCACAAAATATTCTCAATATTCACATTATGAATAAATAAATCAAGCACAACAAGTATACAATAAATCAAGTGTCTAATCCCTTAGCCTGAAAGTTACATCTCATGTAATCTCACACTAACATTCAAATTATGTAAACACTTGGATATACTTCTAGAAGACTCGCATGTTTTGAATTTGACTCAGATATCTGCACCAATCACACTAACTTCTGTAAGTGGATGTCTCTAACATAAGTACATAATTGGAATACATTCCCTCATATGACAAAGTAAATCCATATGACTTGCTAGATGCAACTTTTTTTTTTCAAACCACAAATTAAGTCAAAGAAACATCCTTAAACTCTCACCACCATATATTTTTCTTTATGTGAGTTTGGTATCAATGGAGTTATGATATCTTCTTCAAAATCCAAAATTTGTTACATCACCTACATCTTAACATAGTATTTTCTCCTTGAAAACTACTATGTTAACTTTCATCAATACATTACATATATAACATACATATAAAGATATCCCATGATATTTCTCACATTATAATAAGATTGTTTTTTCTATGTATATAATAACACTTTAAACACACAATTTCATGTTCATAACCTATATTTTAACATCTTAAGTCATATACATATCATTTCTCACATTAAAATAAAATATATTTTTTTTCATAACTTTTGCTTCTTCTTTTTTTTTCATAACTTGCTCTGTAAACATCCTTTTTGGATAATTCTTCTTTTATTGGATTGTTATTTTAGGGCTTTAATTTTCATATATGAAGCATTTAATTTAAAGTTTAGAACTACTTTTTATAATTGTTTGAAGTTCAAATAGAAAAAATGTTAAACCTCTAGAATATTTTGCTTGAGCAAAAATCCTCAAGAAAATCAAATTCTTTATAAGTGAAAAATTATCTCGCTTAAGTGAGACTTTCACTACAAGAAAAAACACATTTAGCGATCGAAATTAGCGATCGATTTAGTGACCGATATAATTTTGGTGGCAATTAGCGACCGATTTAGCGATCGATTTAATTCAGTTGCAATTAGCAACCGATTTAGCAATCGCTTTAATTCGGTCGCAATTAGCTGACCGATTTAGCGACCAAGTTCATTTGGTCACAATTTAGCGACCGATTTAGCCACCAAAATATGATTTGGTTTCATTTTTTTATTTAGCGACCGAAATAGCGACCAATAGTTTGGGTCGCAAAATTTCGATCGCTAAATCGATGGCTATTTCATACTAAAATAAAAAAATTATTTAGCAACTGATTTAGCGACCGAATTACAAATTGAAATAGTGACCGAATTGAAAACGATTGCTAATGAATATTATTTTATTATTATATTTAAATTTATTTTTTTATAAATATACTTTAATTGTTTTAGTATATTTTTTACAATTTATTTTTTAAAAGTAATTTATTTTTTAAAAATAATTTAATTTTTAAAATATACTTTAAAAATAAACTTTGGTCTCAATATTAACAAAATGAAGATTAACTTTAATTTTAAATTACTAAAATAAAAATATTATTAAAAATAAATCAAATTTATTAAAAATTTAAATTGTAATAAATTAAGACTAGAGTGATATTAACTATTCATTACATTGTTTAAGAAAACAAATATTCTTTAATTTATTTTCAATTGAAATTAAATTATATTTTAAAAATTTATATTAAAAAAATTAAACACATCAAAATTATCACATTTTAATTCCTCATTAACTTAATTAATTAAAAAATTACAATTTTAATCAAATTATTACAATTTTATTTTATAATACTTTATTTTTAATCTAATTTTAAATTTATTACTTTATTATTATTAATTACTTAACCATGGTTGTTGTCATATAACTGATATACCAAAAACAAAATTTATATCAATATACATTAGATAATAAATATATTATTTAATTAAATTGTTTATAAAAATATATTTATCTTTAGTTAAAATATTTTTTAGTTTAAGTATACTAATTACTATTTTTCATTTTTAACATAATTAATAACAAAGATTAAAAATAGACTGTTAGAAAATTTAAAAATTTAAAATTAATCTATTTTATAAATACTAAAAATAAACCATATTTAAATAAATTAAAAATATATTTAAATTTATATTCAACATACCTCCAATTTTGCTCAATAAATTTATAGATCACATTTGGAAATTTCATCACTTAAATAACTTCAAAATTATTAACTTTTTTTTTCAAAGCCAAGTTTTCTTGTCAGTTTTTTCAAAAAACTAGTTAATATAAGTTAAGGTTGTGCCTTTTTTAAATTTTAACTTTTTTATATATTGGATTTTCATTAAAAAATTTCTAAAATTGCATAAGAAAATAGTGATTTAATTATACTTTTAATAAATTTAAGATAATACTAGTTTTTATTTTTATTTTAAAATATTTATTTTAATTTTTTAAAATAGAGAAACTACAAAGTAAAGAGTAATTGTTTATTTATAGTTAAGAAGGTCAACATTTGTGCACACACTTAAATATAATATAAAGTAAAGAGTATTTGTTTATTCTATTTTATTTCCAATCTATAATTTGAGTTTTTTTAAATATATTTTATATTTTTAAAATTAATAATTATAATGTAGTTATCTAAGTTTTTTATGTGATGATTTTAATTAATTGATATTATCGAACCATTTAATTTGATTTATTATAGTAAAAATCATAAAAATAAATGTTAAAATAATATTAATTATTTTAAATTATAAGAAAATAAATAATAAAAATAGAAAATAAAGTATTCTATAAAAGAAGACTAATTATTATAAAGATATAATAGAATATGGGAGGAAATGAGTATGATAATATAGTAAAAATGATAGAGTTTAAAAAATATGTAGAATCTGAGAAGTTTAGAAAGAAAAAAAAACATAAAAAAGGATATATATATATATATATATATATATATATATATATATATATATATATAAAGTAATTATATTAAATTTATTATGCCCTCATATATTATTATACATTATTAGCGTAATTTTAGTTTAATTAAAAATTAGAATACAAATATTCTATACTATACTAATATATTATTATATTATAATATTTATAATTTATCTTAATTGTGTATAAATTTATATTTTAAACTATTTCTTAAATATATAAATATTTAAATATATAAAGATATAAATGTATCAACATATAAATAAATATATAAAGATATAAATATATAAAAATATAAATACATAAAGATATAAATATATAAATATATAAAGATATAAATATATAAAAATATAAATTTATAAATATATAAATATGTAAAGATATAAATATATATCTTTAATATTTTGTACATGTAAATATAATTTATAAATATTTGTAAACATTTTTCTAATATTTGTTTTTAAAAATAAAATATTATTTTAAAATTTAATATTTAAATTTTTAGTTTTTTCTTAAATATATAAAGATATAAATGTATAAAGATATAAATATATAAATATATAAATACATAAATATATCAATATATAAATATATAAATATATAAATATATAAATATATAAATATATAAATATATAAATATATAAATATACAAATATAAAAATATGTAAATATATAAATATATAAATATATAAAAGTATAAAAATATAAATATGTAAATATATAAATATATAAATATGTAAATAAATAAATATATAAATATATCAATATTTAAGTATATATTAAAATATATAAATATATTTGTATTTATAGATTTTATAAATATATAAAGATATAAATATATAAATATAATATAATATATATATATATATATATATATATATATAAAGATATAAATATATAAATATGTAAAGATATAAATATATATAAAGATATAAAGATATAAATATATAAATATGTAAAGATATAAATATATATTTTTAATATTTTGTAAATGCAAATATAGTTTATATATATTTTTATATTTTTTCTAATATTTATTTTTAAAAATATAATATTATTTTTAAAATTTAATATTTTAATTTTTAATTTTTTAAAATATAAATATATAAAGATATAAATGTATAAGGATATAAATAAATATATAAATATATCAATATATCAATATTATCCCCTCATATATTATAATTAAAAATTAGAATACAAATATATTATATTATACTAATATACCATTATATTATAATTTTTGTAATTTATTTTTATTGTGTATAAATTACAATACTAATAATTTTTAAAACTTTTAATGATACTCTTTTTAACTTATATATTACAAAATATGTTTTAATACTTTCATAAATATAACTTTTTTTTATATATTTTCATCAATTATAATTTTTAATATTTTTTAGTATTTTTTTTAAAATTTGGATATCTTTAATATTTTGGACATATAAAAATAATTTATACATATTTTTAAACATTTTTCTAATATTTGTTTTTAAAAATATAATATCATTTTTAATATTTTATATTTATATTTAAATTTTTTTTAAATATATAAATGTATAAAAATATAAATGTATAAATATATAAATAAATATATAAATAAATAAATATATAATTATATAAATATATAACGATATAAATATATAAAGATATAACTATATAAATATATAAATATATATCTTTAATATTTTGTACATGTAAATATAATTTATATATATTTTTAAACCTTTTTCTAATATTTGTTTTTGAAAATATAATATTATTTTAAAATTTAATATTTAAATTTTTCATTTTTTTTAAATATATAAATATATAAATAGATAAATATATAAATATATAAATATATGAAGATATAAATATATAAATAAATAAATATATAAATATATATATATATATATATATATATATATATAAATATATAAATATATCAATATATAAATATATCAATATATAAAAATATTAATATATCAATATACAAATACATCAATATTCAAATATATAAATATGTAAATATATAAATATATAAATATATCAATATTTAAATATATAAATATATTTGTATTTATAGATTTTATAAATATATAAATAAATATTTACATATATAAATATATAAATATATCAATATATAAATATAAATATATAAATATAAATATATAAATATATGAATATTTAAATATATATTAAAATATTAAAATATTAAAATATATTTATATTTATATTTATAAATTTTATAGTTATATATTTATAAAAACAATTGAATTAAATTTATTATCGCCTCATATATTATTATTATATATTATTAACGTAATTTTAGTTTAATTAAAAACTAGAACATAAATATACTATACTATACTAATATATCATTATATTATTTTCATTGTATATAAATTACATTGTGTATAAATTACAAAACTAATAATTTGTATACTATACTGTATTAATATATAATTTGTATATTATATTAAGAGTATAATATACTATACTATAATATTATTTATATACAAAACTAATATCTTTATTTATAAATATATAAAGATATAAATATATAAATATACAAATATATAAAGATATAAATATATGTAAAAATATAAAGATATAAATATATAAAGATATAAATATGTAAAGATATAAATATATGTAAATATATAAAGATATAAATATGTAAAGATATAAATATATATCTTTAATATTTTGTATATGTAAATATAATTTATATATATTTTTAAACTTTTTCCTAATATTTATTTTTAAAAATATAATATTATTTTTAAAATTTAATATTTAAATTTTTAATTTTTTTCTTAAATATATCAATATATAAATATAAATATATAAATATCAATATATAAATATATAAATATATGAATATTTAAATATATATTAAAATATTAAAATATATTTTTATTTATAAATTTTATATTTATATATTTATAAAAATAATTGAATTAAATTTATTATCCCCTCATATATTATTATACATTATTAGCGTAATTTTAGTTTAATTAAAAACTAGAATATAAATTATACTATTATATTATTTTTATTATATATAAATTACATTGTGTATAAAATACAAAACTAATAATTTGTATACTATACTATATTAATATATAATTTGTATACTATATTAATAGTATAATATATTATACTATAATATTATTTGTATACAAAACTAATATCTTTATATATAAATATATAAATATATAAAGATATAAATATATAAATATGTAAAGATATAAATATATGTAAAAATATAAAGATATAAATATATGTAAAGATATAAATATGTAAAGATATAAATATATATCTTTAATATTTTGTACATGTAAATATAATTTATATATATTTTTAAACTTTTTTTAATATTTATTTTTAAAAATATAATATTATTTAATATTTAATATTTAATTTTTTAATTTTTTCTTAAATATATAAATGTATAAAGATATAAATAAATATATAATTATATAAATATATCAATATATCAATATTTAAATATATATTAAAATATATAAATATATTTGTATTTATAGATTTTATATTTATATATTTATACTGGATATACATTTATTTGTATATAAATATAGTTTATTTATAATTTATTATTGAAAAATCTTAGTAGTTTACTGGTTAAAATTTTAGCTTCCAACTCTAAGTTTTAGGGTTCGAATTACGGCAATGACAACAAATTTGTCATTGATTTAACGATTGATATAAATCAACTTGTTTGTTTTTTTAACTTTGCCACTGATTTAGCAACCAATTTAATATATTAAAATCGGTCGCTATTTTGCGACCAAAATAAAAATCGGTCGCTAACATATTAGCGACTTGAATTTTTGCAACGATGCTTTTCGGTCGCTAACTGATTAGCGACCGATTTTTTGACATTAGCGACCTATTTTTTCGGTCGCTAAAATTATTTTTTCTTGTAGTGTTTCTTTCGCTTTAGGGAAAATATACTAGAAACAAATCTCATATCATTGACAGTTTTTCTCTTGATTGAAATATTCTCGCTTGAGTAAAAATAGAAGAGACCTTGCTTTGCTATATATGTCACGTGAGCGGTAATATGTCGTTTGAATGATAATGTTCAAATAATAAACCTACAAATACATCTTAAATTAGTTTCCAAACACAATCCTTTTAGACTTTATTACACAATTTCTTTCTAAAACATGTTATACCTAATCTAAGTATAATTATCCTAACCTAACATTTGAGACACATCCTTTCACACATCATTACTCTAAATAAACCCATTCAATCACAATTTAAGATAAAATGTCAATTATTAAATTTATGAAAATTAATCTGACAAGGTCATCATCATAATCAAAATCTTCTAGCATAGAGTATTATAAAATTAAGTAATAATTAACTTTCTTTACCTTTCAATTTCTACTAATAAGGGAAAACCCCAAAAATTCTCAAATATGCAGGAAGTCAAATTTTGCCTACAAACAAGTCCAAAGAATAAATTAGCATATAACAATTTTCCTACACTGGTCAATATTTATCTTGACCTGACACAACCTACATGCATGCACTATGGATCCCACATGCAAATCCCCTAATTTCACATACAAATGCTCTTAAAATTGAACAAAGAGAAACTTACACTATTAAAAATTATGACTAGTTAAAATTGCTTCATTTGACTCTAGGAGTGTTATAATGTGCTTAGATAAAAAAAAAAGATAAATAATGAGAAATATAGAATAAAAATATTTTAGAGAGACTATGATTTTAAGAGAATAAAGATTGAACAATTTGTTGTCTATTTATAACTGTTTTTAAATTAAATAGTAAAATTTCAAATTTTATTCTCATTTCTAACCATTAGCATCAATTTGAAGGATTCTAACAATTAGCATCAGGCATGCCAACAAAATTTATGCCAACAACAAATTATTTATGATTATATATTTATTGTATTTTTATATTTATGGATTTAATTAAAAAATATTATATATATATGATAAATTAGATATTTATAGGAACATTTTCCAACTGAAAAATACACCATTTTTTAACTATTCTCTTTTGCATCATTTTCTATTTCACAAATATGCTCAATTAAAATAATTTTCCATGATTTTAATATAAAATTTGAAGCATTAAAAGATGATCTCACGTTAAGTTTATATGTCTTATCAAAGAATAATCTAATAAAAAATCTTCTATAATTTAACCCCATAGTTTGTACAATTTAAACCTATGATTTTCCTTAAAACTTTACTCTGCTACGTACTGAAGGTTGATTCAGTTAGTAAAAACATAAGTTTAAGTTTCGGTTTATTGATAAATTCTGCAAACAAATCTTAATAAATATGTTTTAAAGGTTTGTCTTGAGACTAGTAAAATTCTGAAACTCATTGGTGACCCATTTTTTGGGAGGTGACGGAACTGTGAATCCAATGTAATTTATAATTTTGATCTTCTAAATTTAATGATTATTTAATATATTTACTTATATATTTACAAATTTATCCTCTTATAACTCTTAACTTTTATATAATTTATGATTTTATCCTCTCAAACTTAATAATTATTTAATATATTTATTTATAATTTTATCCATTAATCCTTTCATATTTTTTCACTTTTTTATATTTATTTATTATTAATTAATAATATATTTTTTTATATTTATTTATTATTAATTAATAATATATTATTTGATCAAAATCCCACTAAACCCACCTATACTTCATCTAAGAAAAAAAAAAATTTCACTCTTTAATTTCGAATATTTTTTTCTCGTAAAAATACCAAATTTAAGACCAAGAGTATTAGATGACTTTTCCAACATTGATGATCTGTGGTGAGTTCTAAATTTGTTGCTTTGTTTGTTCCCATCAGCACAGTTCTAGTGTCTAGCTAGCTAGTTTTTCGTGCTCTGCTTAGTTTAGTTAGGCCAATTGGATGAGATTAGAAGTTTGGGCAACAAATGTAATTAGTAGTAGTGATTGGTAAACCCATAATTGAGTTAGTGTGCCTTTCTGCAAATGAATCACTACACCAGCTATCTTTTGCGTTTTGTAACGGCGATATAGCTGCGGCTTAGGGCTTCCTCTGCTCAACAAAAGTCGTAGCCTCGTCACCCTAACATGTGCTTGGTCAACATGGCATTCAACTTGAGATCAAAATAATAATAATAATAATAATAATAATAATAATAATAATAATATAATAATAATAATGATGATGGCAGAATCAAAGAAGTGTAGGGAAGCAAAAGGGTATCTCCCAACAAGCAAGCCATAAGCACAAAACACAAAGGCAGTAAATTGGTTTAAATGCTTGTGTGAATCTAATAAAAGGGTGTTATAAATCTCGTCAGAAACAAACAATGATGGCAAAGGCCCAACAATAATGGTTCTCTTCCCCCTTGTAATCCACTCCTTCTTAAATAACCATTTTGCTTTTGCCCTGCAAAATTGAGTCCCATTTAATAGTTTATTCATTCATGATTTAAGGGTGGTTAGTTTTTTCATAAATGAGTATGACAGTGGTAAGATTTTATTTATAATATTTGCATGGCCACAGAAATAACTGGCACTCATGAATACCCATCATCATATACCTTGTCTATAATTACAATTATGCAGCGTGGTAATGACCCATCTTTATTTTTACCAAAAGGAAAAACTAGAAATTGAAAAAGAGTGGGAGATGATTGCATCAGCTAGTGAGAAGCAAAGGAAGTGATTTGTGGAGCATGAAGGACCAACACACGTGAAGGGCTTTGAAATTTCATCCCTTCGTTGTTTATACTTGCTCATCATGGGTCAGCGTGTGTGATAGAAAGATCTGAAGGTGACCCACCACAAGGGTAATGAGTTGTGGAAGAAAGAAAGGTTAGGCATTTAACCAGACCAAGTTCAAATGGCATCATTTCATCAATATTTCAAACCTTCCATTACTTATTTTTCTGAGGTCATTTATAATCATTTCGCATAATACCAATCCCTGCACTGCTAATGATGATTTTTTACATTATTACGGTCCGTAAGTGCATTGAACCCTACACGTGAGCTTAGGGTTTCATCAATTTTTTAGCCCCTCTGGGGACCACTTCTACAAAAATCACACCTCTTCTTCAACCCCTTCTCATTGTCTTCACACTTTCATTCACCTTCGCAACTTTGCTATGACCCATACATTTATTCCACTTACGTTTTTTCATTACTAATTTTCTAATTGGATGCATGGGAGGATCATATATACTCACATAATAATAAACTCTTCATCAACTCAGTTTTTTTTATAGACTCAAGGCGAAGTTCGTACAACAAAGTAGCAACTTGTATCCAGTAACAACTGTTGGTATAAGCATCTAGCTGGCCCCTACCCTCTTAATGAAAAGTAATTTACTTTTTTTTTTCTTTGAACATATAATTCAGTAAAAAACTACTAATGACATTTTAGAAAGTTATTATACCCCAAATTGTAAGTATGAATGATACTTGATTTCAATTTTATTAAATAATATTTTTAATTTGAACATTTATGAAAAACAAAAACATGAAAAAGAATGAAATTTGTAAAAATTAATATTCATCCCTTCTCTGAACAATATATTAACACATAATAAACTTTAGTCTATCCAGAGGACTAACGCGTCAACAGGTAATATATATATATATATATATATATATATATATATATATATATATATATATATATATATATATATAAATGTTCAATTTAAATTTAATTTATTAGTACTTATAATTTAAATTATAATATTATTACATAATTATATATTTTAATCACATAATAAAAAAATCTAATATTTAAATTATAATTTATTTTATGTTAATTTTAATATATAAATATTTAAAAATAAATAAATTAACAAGTGAATCCGTCTTATCTTTAATCAGTTGTAATGATAGGTTAAATATGATGGCCAAAGTAGATTGACATGATTTTAACTCGACCCGAATTTAAGATGAGGCCACATATTGACATAATCCACTTTAACATCTTGTTGTCACTATTTTTATCAGAATTAATCAATATATAATAAAAAAGTAATTTTTATTATAAAAATTATCAGTTTATTATATTATTTTTTGTTTTTTAATTGCTAATTTTATCTTTAAATAAAAAAAATTATTCTTAATGATAACATAAAAATGATTCACATAGTTATTACGTCAGCATTTTTTTTTCTATTTTGAAGCAGTTTTATAGAAAGGCAATATATGGATAAATAAACGTAAGTTAAATTATTATTTTGAGGTTAAACTCTACATTAAATAGTTACAGAAAATACTTTAATGATTTACGTTGCTTTTTACACTATCAATTTTTTTCTTTTATGAAAGCAGTTTTAAATAAAGGCAACATATGGAAAAATAAATGTAAGATTACTTTAAGTTAAATATTGATTTTGAGTTTGAATTCTACGTTAAATAATTATGGAAAATACTTTAATGTTTATGGTGATGTTATCTATTTGACAAGCATTAATTCCGTAGAACGTGCGTTTTGGTCTTGAAAAAAGGTCGAGGGTAGTTTTTTGAAAGAAAAAAAAAGAAGAAGAAGAAGAAAGGTTGCAAATTTCTCAGGTGAAAATTTTGGATGAATCAAACAGACTTAATGAAATTACATTATTATTCTTTAACAAAAGCATGAAAAAAGTACGAGAGTTGAAGAATATTGTTGTGATAGAATTAGAAAATAGAATAAAATATAAAGTTCTGTTTGTCTCGGTTTCCCGTTTGCATTTTAAGGCAAAATCTATTTTTGTCTTTTTCTTACCTAGATTTAGCCTTTTCAGATATGTGGCACGCTTTCGTTCTTTCTTTATTTAAAGATATGTGGCGCATTTATAGTACTATAAGGGTTAATCTTTATTACATCACTTCAGCTCAATACTATTTTTTACATGAACTGCAACAGTATACATTACTTCCATTATCTTAAAAAAACACTTAAAAAGTTGATTTGGACGTGTGGTCGACACTTATATGTAAACATAGTCATTTTAACATTTAAAATATATATTATTTCGAGGTTTCTTGAATACAAAATGGGAAGAACAAATTTAAATACAATATTATTTTTGTCTTCTTATTTATCTTCTAGGATAATATTGATGTTTTATATTTTTAGGGTATTGAATATTTTTCATTTAATACTTTTTATAAAAATCATAAAAAAACTGTAAAAAAAATAAATATAACATTACTCTATCATCAATATTAATTCATTCGAGATAATTCTAACATCTGATTACTTCATATACAAAGGGAACTTAACTATACCCCAATTCTGCAGGATAATTAATTTAATTTCCCATTAACTTCTCTGCTTTCTCCCATGATGATTTCCTGGTGTGTTTGAAGGACAGAGTAACCCAAAAAAAAAAACTAAATCTCTCCGGTTGAAATACTTGAAGCCCACTTTAAAATCCAGGCCCTGTCATCAGCCTTTCAACTGTTTTTTCTCTCTTTAGGTCTTTCGTCAGTATATAGTATCAATACATTTTCTAAGAAAATTTATTTACGTTAATTATAAGTTTTTACTTTTTAATAAAATATTTTAGGTTTGTTTTAGTTTTATATTTTGTTATTCTTTTTCATCATTGTTAATTTTTTTTCTCTATACCTACCTATTATCAAGTCTTTCCGTTAACTTTTTCAGATTAAAATAAAAAAAAATATATTTATATAAATAAAAATAAAAATAACATATTTATAAAGACTAAAAAAAATGACATATTTACGAATAAATAAAATAAACTGACATAAAAATGTCACTCTAAAAGTTGTTTATAATTTTTTAATCTCTTAGATAAATTTATGCTAGCTTCAATAATTATTTGAAAAATAATATTAAATTAAACATTTTTAATATTAATATAATTTATCAATTTTTTTCATTTTATTTTTATTATTATAATAAACTTATTTTATTACGAAAAATAACTAAATTTCATTGAATTTAATATATATATATATATATATATATATATATATATATATTTTCAGTGTTTATAGCTTGTTTAATATATAATGACGTTAGTTAATAATAAGATAAATCCATTGTAATTATTACCGAAAAGAATAATTATATTATAATATATAATATAAAAAATAAGATAAAGAAGAAAAATATTTGGATTCATTCTAGATGATAATTATATCTAATTATTTGGTCACATCAAATAAATAATTCATAACTTTAAGAATATATAAACATCCTATCTTATTATTCTAAAATATAAATTATAACAGTAATATTAAACACAACAAGACTATTTCGCCTTATGTAAAACACTATTATAAAGTCAGCTTTTAGCTATACTGACTAAAAACCTATTTAGTCACACCTGTTATAATAAGATTTTGAATAGTAACACCTGTTATAATAAGATTTTAAATAAATTTCACGCAAAAAGATTTAGGATTTGGAATCAATTAAGAACATAAATATAAGAATTGAAAACAAAACAAGGAAAATCTGAATAAAGGAAGGCACCGTAAACAAAGTTTGATAAGCCTAAGGACGATTGCCATAAGAATTGATGAATTCTTGATAAGATCGAAGATGTAGAGAAGAACTCTAACATAAAGATATTCTCACTTTGATAAGAATCATCTCGTTGTCTCTTTTCTGAATTCAATAATCATAAATACAAATTTAGGGTTTTCTTGGGGTTTAACATTGTTTGTAATTAAATAAAAACAAAACAAAACAAAAAAATTATAAGTAAATTTAATTTGTCTTAAATGGTAATTTAATTAAATATTAAACTAATGATTTTGGGTTTTGTCGCCACTTGTCCCTGCGCGGGGACGAAAAATGCGAGCGGTCGCGACGCGGTAAAATAATTTGGTCATCACTTTTATGATGCTTGATAACCAAACTAACATTAAAAGTGAGATTTTCGCAAAATGAGTTCTATGGAGTTGCCATCAATGTTTTAACCGTAAACATTGAAAAATGATAAAAAAAGAAGGTGTTGGTTAAGAAAACCAACTTTGACCATTATAACCAGAGTCGGGTAAGAGAGTTAGTTACGCGTGGGGAAGGTGTTAGCATCCCACAACGCCCCTTTTAGGTTCCCTATAATGGATTAATTCATAAAATAAAGATTTTAGAAATTACACTTTTACCCTATTTATTTATTTATTTATTTGCAGTATTTATATAAATATCTACATGACCCTTATTTCTAATGCACACAAAGGAAAGCGATAAAAGATCAAGAGTTTGAGAAGTGAAAGAATTAATGGTTGAGTTCAGGAGGGGGGGGGGGTGAATTGAACTTTAGAAAACTTTTTTGCAAAACTTACTTTCTCTTGGAAGAATGAATTATCTTTATTTAATTCTTGTGTAGGTAAGTTTGATTTTAATCACAGCAAGTATATAGACAAGAAATAAAAGAGATGAAAGAAAAAATTCAACACAACAATTTATACTGGTTCACTCTTTACCAGAGCTACATCCAGTTCTTGACAAATCTGCCAAGTTCCACTAATACCAAGTGAAAATTACAACCAGTAGATACTCACCAATCTACCCCATGAACTATCTTACAAACCCACAAGATAGACTCTTGAAACCTCCCAGTAACCAAATCCAGTTACTGTAACCAGTGTAGATCAAAAACCAATCTACACAACCACACTTTACACAAGAGTATGAAAAGAAAAAACCTAGACTGAAGCTTTATCAATACAATTGTCCAGAAGCAATTCTAACTCAGCACTTTCTCTCTTTGATTAACAACAATCTTGATCAAAACACCTTATGATATGAAAAGATTCTAAATGCTCAAAGAAAGTCATGGATATGATTGCTCAAAGATTGCTTTCAAATGTTTTCTCAAATTGTATATTTCAAAAGATAGATCAAATCTGTATTTATAGAGTAAAAGAGAGTACCAGAACGTTTGATCTGTTAAAAACTGATTCAGAGAAGCAAATGATCGATCAGAACAGCATTATGACCGATTAGAACAAGTTATGATCGATCAGAATCAAATTATGATCGATCAGAATGTATTTCAATCGATTAAAACGACGTTTCAATCGATTGATTTCATTTAAAACTTCATTCAATCGATTGATTCGTGTTTTCAATGGATTGAAATAGCTTAATGAAGTATGACAGCTCTCTGTTTCAATCGATTAAAAAACCTTTCAACAGATTGAAATCCTGTAGACTCTTAGTCAGAAAAATAGTCTCTCTGTTTTAACAGATTGAAAAGTATTTCAACAGATTGAAGTTTTGAAAAACACTTAGACTGAAAAAATAGTCTCTTTGTTTCAACAGATTAAAAAACATTTCAACAGATTGAAAATGCGAAACTTTTAATACATGAAAAATCATTAAGACATTTTAACCTGTTGATTCTGTGATTCAACCAATTGAAAATTTCGATTATATATGACCACTTGTTATGTTAAGTGATTTTAACAGATTGAAATTTCTTTTCAACAGATTGAAAAACTTAGTTTGTTCTTTTAATGCTTAAATGTTAGTTTTTCATGCAGAAAAATGATTTTAATGAGATGCATCATTTTAAGGCGCTTATCACAAGATTTATTGGCCTATCAAGAGATTAAGTTCTAAACTTCTAACCTATTCATCTACACACCCACAAACTAAACTATATCAACTCAATATGTCTTCATCAAATCCACCAAGTGCTTCAATCTCCCTCTATTTGATGGAGACAAATATCCACTGCACCTACACAATTCAATAACAGAATAGAGACATATATGATTTGTGGTGTGTGTGTAGTGACAGTTTTAAGCAAACACTTCTCCCCCTATTTGACTGCATCAAATAAAGTGTTTTAGTTACAGTCCAATAGTACCACGTAGGTACCCAAAATAAAAAGAAAAGAAACAAGATAAAGAAATAAGAAAAAATAAGACTTCATTCATCCCCGTTCCCGGGACCTTGATTAAACTGCAGATCAACAATCCTGTTGTAGATATCTTCCAATTGATTGTCAATGTGTTGAAATCTGGCAATGAAATTTTCATCCAGATAATGCTGACGAGCCCGCAGAGCAACCGTCATCTCCATGTGCCTCCTTTGATTGGTTTGCAGTTCATTCATCTGATGTAGCATGGTTCTTTCGAACTGTGAGAGAGGCGTGCCACGGTCAGGTTGTGGAATATATGGAATCATTTCTAATGGACACTGCTCTTCCATCGGGTCTGATGATCTTCCTGCAGAAGTACCCGTGACACCAGTATTGACATCTTCCTCTTGCTCTTCTTCTTCAATTTCTTCTTCTCTTCCTGCTTCTTCTTTGGAAATCCATTCATCGTCAATTTTAATGAACCCCATTTTATGAAGGACAGAATTATTGACCTCATTTGTTGGACGAACAGTTTCAACTGATTCACCTTCCAAATCAACACCAAAATGAGTTAAAAACTTAGAAATCAATATAGCATAAGGATATCTAAAATCAATTAGCCTCTTAGCTTTGATCATGTGGTCCTTGATGACAAAAACCCAGTTCACCCTTATTTTGTGGTGAATGCAGTACATCAGTACCAAATCTCCTTCATTTAGTACTGCATGATTGCTCCCCCTGGGTGTGAGCTGCCAGGACATAATGAACGCGAGTACCCTTTCCTCAAGCTTCAACTTTCCAGTGTTGAAGGAACTTACGGAGTCATGCCTATTCTTCGGACAAGAACGAAAGTACTCGAACTTTGTTAAATTCTTCTACTTCCGAGGTATACCCTTTGGTGACTTTTACACCTTCATCCTTGAGTCCAGCAACCTCTTTCCAGACATTGGGAGTAATTTCAATGTCCACTCCTTTGACTTGATTTTTTAGAGTAGACCCTTCAAATGACAAGTTGGTGAAAAAGACTTTAATCAGGTCAGGATGAATCCTACCATTGAGCTCCGAAACTTCGAAGTTTCGATGTTGCGATAGTTTCCGAACCCCTCCGAAACCTTCGACATCAAACCATGAAAATTTTAGAACCTTGGGTATATTGATTTGTTTCCTGCTCATTTCATGAATGAACAAATCCATCTTCTCTTGGTTCCCATTGAACCATGATTCAATGCGCCCTCCTACCAATGGTTCTTGCATTGCAGCAGAGGACTCTCCTTTGCTGAACTTCTTCCTTCCGGATTTGGTGCGTTTGAGCATGCTGATTTGTGGAATGAACAAAAGAAAAACAGAAAAGAGAGAATGTTTCTAGAGGAAAAGTATAAGCTTTTCAAACACTACTGTATTCTTAAGATGAAATGAGAACACACGGTCCCTTCATCTTCACGGTTTTGTCTTTAATGTATTACTGCTTCTCTGCTTCAGCAGCAGTGATGGTAAAGGTGGAGAGAGAGAGAATTGTTACTGTGCACCTTAATTACCCTCACATCTGATATCCAATCAGAGTCAATCAGCTTTTATTGGATAACTCTGATATTTAAGAGAGTAGTTGAAGGATATCCCGTTGTAAATGCATTCAACCCAATCTGCAGTAATTGTTTAGAGGCAGAGCATACACTACTATCCCTAGAAAAAATTAACCAATTGATTTTTCATGAAATCAATTGTTTTTGCAATTGCAGATTATCAGAAGTAAAATAAATCGATTGAATCGAAGATCTAATCGATTGTTTTGTGAAAGAAAAATATGCAGAGCATCAAAAGTGAATTAAATCGATTGAATCAAAGATTGAATCGATTGATTTATAGAAGAAAAACATGCAGAGCTACAAGGTTATTGAAATAAATCGATTAAAACCTCATTTAATCGATTGAACTGGTAACATATCATGAACAGAGATAGAGAATAAGAAAATCAACAGATTATTTCGCAATTTCAATCGATTAATACAAATAATTTCAAGATTTTCGGACAATTTTAATCGATTGAACATGTTATCAACTCTGTTTTAAAAAAATCATAATCACCATAAAGAATCGGTTATTCAATACTAGTTATATCCGGAATTCCTAATTCAGTTCTAAGCATATTAAGTCTATCTCTAGGAAGTGGTTTAGTGAATAAGTCGACTAAGCTGTTTTTCGATTCAATGAATAAAATTTCACAATCACCCCTAGATACATGTTCTCTAATAAAGTGATGTCTAATTTCAATATGCTTAGTTCTAGAGTGTTGAATAGGATTCTTAGTCAGATTTATTGCACTAGTATTATCACAAACCGGAGGTACCGTGTTAAGAGCCACTCCATAATCTTTCGGTTGTTGTTTAAGATAGATACTTCGAGCACAACAACTCCCAGTACTGCAATGTATTCAGCTTCTGCAGTTGAAAGAGCAACACATGCTTGCTTTTTGCTTGTGCCAAGATATGAGACTGCTTCCCGAGTAAATGACATGTACACGAGGTACTTTTCCTGTCCAATCTACATCCTGCAAAGCGGAGTCGGAAAATCCAACAAGTTTAAGAGATGCACCTTCGGGATACCATAGTCAGACATTAACGGTTCCTTTAAGGTACTTCAGAATCCTTTTAGCAGCGGTAAGATGTGATTCCTTTGGATTTGCCTGAAATCTAGCACAAAGGCACACACTAAACATAATGTTAGGCCTACTAGCAGTCAGATATAGCAGAGAACTAATCAAACCTCTATATTTAGTTTGATCAGCAAATTTCCCTTTTTCATCTAAATCTAGACAGCAGTTAGTAGACATGGGTGTAGAGGATTCTTTGCAATTGTGCATATCAAACTTCTTCAACAACTCATTGCAGTATTTAGATTGACTTAGAAAAATGCCATTTCTTAATTGCTTAACTTGGAGACCAAGGAAGAAATTCAATTCTCCCATCATAGACATCTCAAATTCACTTTGCATTTCCTTAACAAACTTATTACACAAGGCATTATTAGTAGAACCGAAAATGATATCATCAACATACACCTGCACTAGAATAATGTCAGTTCCAGATTTCTTAATGAATAAGGTTTTATCAACTTCACCTCGTTTGTATCCTTGATCAATTAAGAAGTTACTTAACCTCTCATACCATTGTTTAGGAGCTTGCTTTAAACCATAAAGAGCCTTTTTCAATTTGTAGACATGGTCAGGATGCTTGTGATTTTCAAAACCAGGAGGTTGAGAAACATAAACTTCTTCATTGATGAGTCCATTTAGGAAGGCACTCTTGACATCCATCCGTAGTAATCTGAAACCACTTATACAAGCATAAGCTAATAATAATCGACAACTTCAAGTCTAGCTACGAGTGCAAAGGTTTCATCAAAATCAATACCCTCCTGTTGGTTATACCCTTTGGCTACCAACCTAGCTTTATTTCTAGTGATAATGCCGTGTTCATCTAGTTTGTTTTTGAATACCCACTTAGTACCAATTACATTGATATCTTTGGTTTTAGGAACTAATTCCCACACGTTATTCCTTTCAAACTGATTAAGCTCATCATGCATGGCACTAACCCAGTATTCATCATTTAATGCTTCTTTAACAGTTTTAGGTTCTATTTGTGAAATGAATGCCATATGATTGCAGAATTGATTAAGAGAATGTCTAGTGGATACTCCCTTATTGATTTGCCCGATGACATTGTCTAGAGAAAGATCTCTTGGAACAATCCATTCTTTATGAAGCTCTTCCAGGACATCTTCTTCCTGTTCTTCAGTAATTCTTGGTGGATCAGCTTTTGCAGGATCAACTGATTGATCACCTTCTTCGACAGTAAGCTGATCTGAGCTACTGGGATATTTTAACTGATAAGAATTATCAGTTAAATCTTTATCATCTGCAGTACCTGTTGTTCTATTCTACCAACATTACCGTGTCAGATTCTGGCTCACAGATTAGGCACTTTTCTAGTTTGAAGATAACTTTGTGACCAAGATCACATAACTGACTTATACTGATTAGGTTGTGCTTAAGACCTTCAACAAGAAGAACATTGTGAATGGTTACTGATTCACCATCTCCAGAACCTAGAATTCTTCCCTTGTTGTTGTCTCCATAAGTCACGTGACCTCCATTCTTCAATCTCAGTTTCTAGAATTTTGAAATGTCACCTGTCATGTGCCTTGAGCATCCGCTGTCCAGGTACCAAAGGGACTCTTGTTGCTGTTCCTGAAAAACCAAGCATCAAGTATTTGGTACCCTTAAGTATTTTGGGTCCTCAGGAGTCAAATTTTCTGTTTAACATGTTTTGGAACCCATCTCTTTCTACTTGTGGCACAAAATATTTCCTAGCATGACAAAATTTTACAGTATGTCCTTTCTTCATGCAGTAATGACAAGATGAGAAAGGGGATGTTGTTGATTTTCTAAAGGAAAAGAAGTTCAAATACTTTTTAGTTTTCACCCCAAACTTAGGTTTGTACCCGATTCCAGTATGTTCAAAAACACAGTTTTGAGACCCAAGAAGTGCATCTAAATTCTCTTTACCTTGAGTAAACTTAGACAAAGTTTTAATCAAGTAATCAACCTTATTCTGTAGAAGGATACACTTTTCACAATTATGATTAGCAGCAGCATTATCAGCAGATGAATAGATTATTTCAAGATGTTCTATATCTGTTTTGCTTTCTAATAACTCTTTTTCCAGAACTTTAACCCTATTTTCTAACCAGTTGTTTAGTCCTTTTAACTGATTATTTGTATGAGATAAATTTCTGGCTTCACTATGCATTTCATTGAAAGCATTTAGTAATGTGCTGTAATTCATTTCATTTTCTGTGGGAGTTGAACTTACATGTGATGAAGAGGATTCATAGCTAGCCATCAAACATAGGTTCACCTCTTCACCTTCGGATGCAGAACTGGATGATGAATCATTATCTTGCCAAGCTATGTAGGCCTTTTTCCCTTTGTACTTTGACTCTTTCTTGTTCTGATTCTTGGTCTTTTCCGGACATTCACTTCTTATGTGTCCCTGCTTACCACAAGAATAACAAGTAACAATATTTTGAATGGAGTCAGTCTTTTTATCAGTGTACCTTTTAACTTGCCCAGTTCTGTTCTTCCTTCTAAGAAATTTTCCAAACTTCTTAACCAACAGAGTTAGATTCTCGGATTCATCTTCTTCAGACTCACTGTTTTCTTCAATCGTCTTGAGAACAATGTTTCTGCTTTTCTTCTCTGCATTCTCTTGTTCTTTGAACCGATTGATTTCCAACTCATGTTCCCTTAACTTACCAAATAGTGAAGCGATAGTCATTTCAGTCAAGTCTCTTGATTCCGATATAGTTGTCACCTTTGGTTGCCAAGTTCTGTCCAAACACTTCAAGATTTTGATGTTCAACTCTTCCTTGTCAAAAGTCTTTCCTAGCCCAATTAAATGATTGACTATGTGCATGAATCTTTTCTGAACATCTGCAATTGTTTCTCCTTGCTGCATTTTGAACAATTCATAGTCACTGATTAACTCATGCTTTCTTGCCCTTTTCACGTCGGATGTACCCTCATGTGTGACCTCTAGAATTTCCCACATCTCTTTGGCAGAGGCACATTGAGACACCCTGAAAAACTCATCAAGATTTAAAGCAGAGGTAATAATATTTTTAGCAGTATAATCATATTGGACTCTCCTATTTCCTGCATCAGTCAATTCAGCCCAATTTTTTTCAACTACTTTACCATCCACTGTATGAGTTGGTTTGTAAGGACCATTAACAATTGTTTCCCAAATACCTCTATCAAGAGATTCAATAAAGATTTTCATTCTAACCTTCCGGAAAGAATAATTCACACCGAGAAAAAGAGGAGGCCTGTTTATGGAGGCTCCTTCGAAAAATTCATCTTTCCCTCGACCATTCTTGGACCGAATTCTTGAGTAACTTACAAGAACCAGCTCCGATACCAATTGAAAGAATTAATGGTTGAGTTCAAGAGGGGGGGTGAATTGAACTTTAGAAAACTTTTTCGCAAAACTTACTTTCTCTTGGAAGAATGAATTATCTTTATTTAATTCTTGTGTAGGTAAGTTTGATTTTAATCACAACAAGTATATAGACAAGAAATAAAAGAGATGAAAGAAGAAATTCAACACAACAGT
The DNA here is from genome assembly GCA_963425845.1 of Sphenostylis stenocarpa. NCBI lineage: Eukaryota > Viridiplantae > Streptophyta > Magnoliopsida > Fabales > Fabaceae > Sphenostylis > Sphenostylis stenocarpa. Next base: position 26,685,117 of record OY731404.1, on the reverse strand, counting down.
TTATACTGGTTCACTCTTTACCGGAGCTACATCCAGTTCTTGACAAATCTGCCAAGTTCCACTAATACCAAGTGAAAATTACAACCAGTAGTTACTCACCAATCTACCCCAAGAACTATCTTACAAACCCATAAGATAGACTCTTGAAACCTCCCAGTAACCAAATCCAGTTACTATAACCAGTGTAGATCAAAAACCAATCTACACAACCACACTTTACACAAGAGTATGAAAAGAAAAAACCTGGACTGAAGCTTTATCAGTACAATTGTCCAGAAGCAATTCTAACTCAGCACTTTCTCTCTTTGATTAACAACAATCTTGATCAAAGCACCTTATGATATGAAAAGATTCTAAATGCTCAAAGAAAGTCACGGATATGATTACTCAAAGATTGCTTTCAAATGTTTTCTCAAATTGTATATTTCAAAAGATAGATCAAATCTGTATTTATAGAGTAAAAGAGAGTACCAGAACGTTTGATCTGTTAAAAACTGATTCAGAGAAGCAAATGATCGATCAGAACAACATTATGACCGATTAGAACAAGTTATGATCGATCAGAATCAAATTATGATCGATCAGAATGTATTTCAATCGATTAAAATGACGTTTCAATCGATTGATTTCATTTAAAACTTCATTCAATCGATTGATTCGTGTTTTCAATGGATTGAAATAGCTTAATGAAGTATGACAACTCTTTGTTTCAATCGATTAAAAAACCTTTCAACAGATTGAAATCCTGTAGACTCTTAGTCAGAAAAATAGTCTCTCTATTTTAACAGATTGAAAAGTATTTCAATAGATTGAAGTTTTGAAAAACACTTAGACTGAAAAAATAGTCTCTCTGTTTCAACAGATTAAAAAACATTTCAACAGATTGAAAATGCGAAACTTTTAATACATGAAAAATCATTAAGACATTTTAACCTATTGATTCTGTGATTCAACCAATTGAAAATTTCGATTATATATGACCACTTCTTATGTTAAGTGATTTTAACAAATTGAAATTTCTTTTCAACAGATTGAAAAACTTAGTTTGTTCTTTTAATGCTTAAATGTTAGTTTTTCATGCAGAAAAATGATTTCAATGAGATGCATCATTTTAAGGCGCTTATCACAAGATTTATTGGCCTATCAAGAGATTAAGTTCTAAACTTCTAACCTATTCATCTACACACCCACAAACTAAACTATATCAACTCAATATGTCTTCATCAAATCCACCAAGTGCTTCAAGAAGAACCTCAGAAGCGAGCTTTTATAAATCTTTAAACCTGAGGACGCTTTTTGGCAGTCCCCTCACACTACACGAACACTCCTCCCTCGAACAAATAAAAATTTTAAACTATCGAGAGCCGGATGTCTCAAAAGAGACTTCCTTAACCAATTTTTGCCTAAACAGATAATCAGAAAGATCACTCAGTGTCTAGAGATGTGTAGAAGTGTCTCTAGGTTTGGAAAAGTGTGAGGACTGACGTCCTATTTATAGGCATGCTCACCAAGGAGTTCGGGACGACCGTCCCGAGTTTTGTTAGACAGGACAACCGTTTGGGATTTGGGACGGCCGTCCCAGGATACCAAAAGGGTGGGACGACTATTTGGGATTTGAGACGACCGTCTGGGATTTGGGACGACCGTCCCAGACCACCAAGGAAGGTGAAACGACCATCTAGGATTCAGGATGGCTATCCTGGGACTTCTGAAAAAAATTTATTTTTTTTATTTCTTATTATTTCTAAGAAAACTCTCCTTTTCTTACATGGAACCTAGCAAACACTACTAGAGGCCTGATGAAGCGTTGTCCATCTTCAAAATGGAGAATTTCTGAACTTTATTGTAAGGCCGGGCAAGATTCGGGGTCTACAAATGCCCCTCCCCCCTCCTTCATTTGACCGACCGGTTGTTGGCGAATGTGCTGTAAGACCGGTTGGCGGGTGAAGGAGTTAACCCTCTTACCCGCTCGTCCTTCGGATGCTCCTTTGATGCGGTAGCTGACCCTCCAGACGATGAATGTGAATGTATTGATTTCTTCTCCAAGATTGACCACAAGGTGTTCCCTTCGACCCTATGGTGATAAGTACGAACCCCCACCTGGTTTGAGTCCACTTTTGTAAGACTCATTGATGAGTACGAACCACCATCTGGTTTGAGTCCCCTTTTGTAAGACTCGCTGATGAGTACGAACCCCCATATGGTCTGATGAGTACCAATCCCCACCTGGTTTGAGTTCCCTTTTGTAAGACTCGTCCTTAGGATGCTCCTTTGATGCGATAGCTGACCTTGTTGTTGATGAGTACGAACCCCATTTGGTTTGAGTCCCCTTTTGTAAGACTCGCCCACAGGATGTTCCCTTTGATCCTGTGGTTGATGAGTACGAACCCCCATTTGGTTTGAGTCCCCTTTTGTAAGACTCGTCCTCAAGATGCTCCTTTGATGCGGTAGCTGATCCTGTGGTTGATGAGTACAAACCCCCATCTGGTTTGAGTCCCCTTTTGTAAGATTCGTCCACAGGATGTTCCCGTCAATCCTGTGGTTGATGAGTACAAACCCCAATATGGTTTGAGTCCCCTTTTATAAGACTCGCTCGTAGGATGTTCCCTTCAATCCTGTGGTTGATGAGTACGAACTCCCATCTAGTTTGAGTCCCCTTTGTAAGACTCGTCCACAGGATGTTCCCTTCGATCCTATGGTTGATGAGTACGAACCCCCATCTGGTTTGAGTCCTCTTTTGTAAGACTCGTCCTTAGGATGCTCCTTTGATGTGGTAGCTGACCCTGTGGTTGATAAGTACGAACCCATATCTAGTTTGAGTCCCCTTTTGTATGACTCGCCCACAGGATGTTCCTATCGATCTTGTGCTTGATAAGTACGAACCCACATCTAGTTTGAGTCCCATTTTGTAAGACTCGTCCTCAGGATACTCCTTTGATGCGGTAGCTGACCCTGTGGTTGATGAGTATGAATCCACATCTAGTTTGAGTCCCCTTTTGTAAGACTCGCCCACAGAATGTTCCCTTTGATCCTGTGGTTGATGAGTACGAACCCCCATCTAGTTTGAGTCCCCTTTTGTAAGACTCACCCTCAAGATGTTCCCTTCGATCTTGTGGTTGATGAGTATGAACCCCCATCTAGTTTGAGTCCTCTTTTGTAAGACTCGTCCTTAGGATGCTCCTTTGATGCGGTAGCTGACCCTGTGGTTGATGAGTATGAACCCACATCTAGTTTGAGCCCCCTTTTGTAAGACTCGCCCATAGGATGTTCCTTTCGATTTTGTGGTTGATGAGTACGAGCCCCCATCTGGTTTGAGTCCCCTTTTGTAAGACTCATCCTTAGGATGCTCCTTTGATGCGGTAGCTGACCCTGTGGTTGATGAGTACGAACTCCCATCTAGTTTGAGTCCCCTTTTGTAAGACTCACCCATAGGATGTTCCCTTCGATCCTGTGGTTGATGATTATGAACCCCCATCTGGTTTGAGTCTGTAACACCCTACCTTATAAACCCTCAATCAGAAGAATTAATAATTTTTAGTAGAATTTTTTTTTAACCGATAATAATCTTTCCCTCGTACATAATATCAATATATAAATTTTCAATAATCCATTCATGCATTTCATCATTTTAAAAAGTACTAAAACTAAACATTCATAATTACATATAGATAAAATATTAGTACAGTCCTCCAAAATATTAAGGCAACATTGGGGATACTTCCTATAGAGCAGCTAACTACACAAAACAGTGAATACTACTCAGTACCATGTAGGTCTATATACTACAAAAGACTATCTATAAAAGTTTGGATATGTTTATCCCAATACATGTTGCCATCATTGTGGCTCCCAGCTAATGAGTATGAGTATCATACTCATCGGGTGTGGAATCTGTGCCATCTCCCCTCTCTTCAAACAATGACCGATCAGGTCCAACGAGTACCGCAAGCACAAAGGAAATAAAGAAAACAGAAAGACAAGAGGGTGAGCAACAATTCATACATCATTTTAAAATCAACATCATAAACATTCACAAGTCAATCAAATTCCAAATGATTGATGTTAATGATGCATGATCCTAATATGTTTTCTAAAATGTTTATGCATGCGGGCCCGAATCATTTCTCAAATAAGTACTGGGGTAGCCAGGAGTTGACACTACTAGGCATGGAAAATCCACCCACGGGATTGTTGAGACCCATGCTCAAATATAAACCCAGTAGCTCACTTACCATTGATATACGGTAAGAGCACGATCGAGTACGGGAGAGTTTGTACGAGTGGGATCCCCGACAACGAGTAGCGAGCCCGGGTCTTTTGGGGCCTCCAACCACTACCCTTCCTATCCTCAAGTCCTCCCTCGGGGCCTCCCTATCGTATTCTCAGAGTCCATAATCTCTGATTCCCCAGATTTCACAAATCACCATTTTCAGATGAGTAATGTATGAGTCCCTAAGTGGTTTTTCTTAGAAATTCACATTTTTGCAAAAATTTTGACAGAGTTTCCCCTGTAATACGGACATCCCAAAAATTTCAAATCACCTGTTACAAGCAGAAAACTTCCAATACAGTTCAAAAAGGGTTCACAACCCATCATCCAATTCTTTCAATTTAATTTTCAATGAATTTTCTCATGAAAAACCACCATGCATATAAATGCTCACTCAAAGACAATACATATCATAATAGAGTACCAAGCATGTATTTTACACCATCATACACGTAAGCAATTCATTATCACTTTCACAACCAAGCATATAATGAAATCACAATTATCAATCATACCAAATTTAGACAAATTCAACAAATAAGGTCAAACAAGTTTATGATGTAATCCTTACTATATAGCCCACCCCTTACCTGATACGTTCACACTTATTCCTTTCAAAGCTTGATGTTGTGTTTCAGCAAAATCTATATATGTAATAAAATGTTAGTTAGAATCTTATATTTCTATGATTCTATCTCATGAGAATTTAAATTCACTTTGTATTGCTAATCCATTTCTAATAATATTTTAAGCTCACATTCAACTTACAATTAACTTAGAAAATTATCCTATTTTGTAGACACTTAGAGTAGAAAGAATCCTAATAATAGCCATGGACAAGGTTCAGTATTTCGAAATTTTCTAAAGTTATATAAGTTGTTTTGGCATGAGATTTGAGCCAAAATTTCAATAACTTAATTACCTACAATATTGATGAAGGAAATAAATTCAAATACCCTATAGAATAGATGCAGTTTTCAGTTTTCAGTGGTTGTTTCCAACTAGGCTCAACTACAATAACACTCTAAACATGCCTTGGTAATTGGATTATAACTCTTGCTACACATAAGATATTAACATGAAATAAATTTCTACATTTCGGAGATATAATTTTCTACAACTTTTATGAAGGAATTAAGTCCTAATTTCACACGTATCAATCTCAGTAATTCAAAAATCTAGGCTGTTGAAACAGGGCTACCTCTTAACGTCACAGCTAGAACACTTGATAGTAAAATGAGCATAACTTAAGCTATAAATATCCGTTTAATGTGAAATAAGTTTCTAAATTTCGAAAACTTAAAGAGCTACAACTTTTATTAAGATACCAATTCCTAATTCTGTTTACACAAGTCCGAAAAATTCAATGAATATTACCTACGAATTAGGACTCTTAAAGTTTTTAGCTTAACCACTTCTAATCCTCAATTTTAAACATTATTGTAGTATCCTAGGTGTAAAACCTACAATAACACTCTTCCTACTCCCATTCAAGCTCATTCAAGTGAGGATAAAAATAGAAAATGCACCGTTTTGAAAAATAAAACGATAGAAATGTAGAGGAGATTGAGATAAACCAACTTACCTCTTGGAGCTTCTCAAGAAAATCAAGATTTTCCCGTCCAAATCAACCTTAAAGATAAGAAAAGTTTTGATAGAAAAAGAGAAATGAGGAACTACGGTTGCAGGTTGCAGAATGACACTCTTTCTTTATAAAGTCAAACATTTCACCTAATAATCCGCTCAGCGCATTTCTGATGCGCCCAGCGGATTACAGGCCGCATGGAATAGAGATTTCAGACATAATCCGCTCAGCGCATATCTGATGCGCCCAGCGGATTACGTTACCAAAAAAAAATTATCTTTATTTTCTCCTTTTTACTCTAGCCAGGATTTGAACCCACAACCCCTAAGACTCAAACATCACTCCAAACCATATCAACCATCATATATTTCTTGTCAACTTATACACATAATAAACTTTTAATGTACTCACACTCAATGCATACAAGAAAACAATAATTTCTAAATGTGACAATTAAAATTGTTAAGTCCATACTCAACGTTCAGGCACACACACATGAGTATTTTCTAAAAATTCCCAAAAATCATAAATAATCTAATAAACATAAAACTCTACAATTACTTTACCCAATTCCTAATAATTTAATTATTAAAATTTTGACAAAGATTTTGTCAAAATTTAACAAACCAGGGGTATTGAGAATCAGGATGTTACAGAGTCCCCTTTTGTAAGACTTGCCCACAAGATGTTCCCTTTGATCCTGTGGTTGATGAGTACGAACCCCTATCTAATTTTGAGTCCTTTCCTCAGACTGAACTATATGATAGCGGCTTACTGATCTCGGTCACGCGCTGACTCTATGAGGAGTATTTATGCTTGAAACTGTTTTATGACTTTTTCTGTGTTTCGTTCGGTGTGCTGGAGATTCTTTGATTTTGAGCTTTTTCAATAGCCATCCAACTTGTTGATTGATGGGATTTCTGATAATTCCCTCTGAGGTAGGCAAGAATCCTCTGAGGATTTGTTGATTTTGATGATGCCTTTGAGTAGGTAAATGCTTCATTGAAAGTGAAGATTTTTGGTTGCACTGCTTTGCCTCTGAATAGGCTGATCTTCCATTTGGGGATGCTGACTCTTGCTTGCCAAGTCTTGCCTATTCATAGGCAAACGACCCTTTGAGGATATGAGTCTAAAGATTGCCTTTGTAGTAGGCTCATTGGGAATACATTTTTCTTTTTGGTGATCCACCAAGGACTTAGTTGGCTTCCTGGGGATCTGATTTTGATGGGAATTGACTTTGTGAAGCTCTTATTTTTTTGGGGGAATGAAGTTTCTGGTTCCTTGGTTTGATTGCTTTATTCCTTTTTTTTTAGATGTGACCCACTTGGCGATTTATTGGCCTTCCTTTGTCATGGCCTTTTTTCTTTTTGGGTATCCCCTGGGGATGAAGAGTTTTCTTTTCTTTTTCTTCTTGTTGAGCCCTTGAGAGTACAGATGTTTGACTCCTTGACTGTTTGATGATGGACTTTCATGAAGCCTTTATTCTCCATTGGGGAATGTGGCGGAGATTTGATTGAGCATGCTTAATGGGTTCATGAAGCCTTTTTTTATTTTTCCTCTAGAGTAGGCAAGGATCTGCTTAGGGATGATTGAGCCTTTGTCAACTTTTATTGTTGATGTCTTCTCTTTATTGGGTAGAAGGATGACGATTGTAGCTTTGGGTTCTAGAAGTCCTTATTTTGCTTTGAGTTGCTTGATTAATGGCGATAACTTGCTACATTTTCTTGAAGGGGAACATCATTTGGAGACTCGGTCTCGACGCTTCTTGTTTTTAATCACAAAAATGGAGCCTAGTCTCCTTATATGCATGATTCTCATTTTTTGATATTTACTTAAAGAGATTTTTATTTTTTCATTTTTGATTTTGATAGAGTTATTTTGTACGACTACTTGTGTGTGGATGTCCTAAATGCAATCTAGTATCTTATTTGATGCATCTAGAAAAGTCACCGACATTCTCCTGCTGGACTTTCATGATTATGCTGATGGACTCCTTTTTTATTCATATTTTTAGTTTAGCCCTAACTTTTTCCTAGACCACATTTTTGGGGTTTTCGATCTAGCGGGCTGCCTTAAATTTTTCCTAGGACATCTTAGCGGACTTTTTCTTTTTTATGAGTGTCTTAACTTTTGCCTAGACTTTCCTTTTTTTTGGGTTTTTGATTTAGCAGACTGCCCTGATTTTTGTCTAAGAATTCTCCTAGCAGACATTATTTTTTATCTTCATTTTTTTTAATACTTCCTCGTTTTAGATGCATGATTTGATCTTGACAAAAAGACTTTGTGCATATTTATGATTTATCAATATAGAGACATTTCCATAAATTGGTCAAGAGAAAGTAAATGAAAGAGAGTTTTATTGATATGCATGAGCAAAAGGTTTATTTTTTTTTACAGAAGGATTACAAAGGGATTTAGAAAAATTGCTGGCAAGGGTTGGCCTGTAGGCCCCAAATCTTGTCCAACTTCTCAATAAAGATCAGAAGACCTCTGTTCTGAAGATGGGTAAAGCTCCGTGGGCACCTAGTAGCATCAACCGGCTTCCTTTAATGAAAGGAGAGTTTTTCTGAAGAAATTAAAAGTGAAAATTTGAAGAAACACTTGGGATGGACGCCCCACATTTCAGATGACCGTCCCAAGTGAATTTTTAGCTCTGAGACGCACGTCCCAAGACCCAAACGCATGTCCCAGCCAGTTTTTCACCTTGGGACGGCCGTCCCAAATGTCCAAATGGCCGTCCCACCTGACAGAAGTTGGGACGGCCATCCGGCGTCCTAACACCGCGAAACTATAAATAAGGATCTCATTTACAGCTTTTGGGCACACCTAAACTCAGATTCACTTCTCTCTACTCTTCTATATACTTCTAGTACTTGAATGAGCTTTCTGATTGCCTATAAAGTAACAATAGTTAAGGAAGTCTCTTTTTGAGATATCCAACATTCGATAGTTTAAAGCTTTTCTTGTATTCGGGAGAGGAGAGTTCCTATAGTGTGAGGGGATAGCCAAAAAACATCCTCAGAGTTGAAGATTTCTATAAAAGCTTGCTTAAATGGTTCTTTTCACTACTCTTCTCTTTTATTGCTTTATTTATTGCTTTCCTATGTGCAATAGAAATAGGATAATGTAGATAATCATTCTAGTATCAAGTAATAAAATAAGGTAATAGCGTAATCTCTTATAATCTTTATTTTATGAATTAATCAGTCATAGGGAACCACAAGAGACGTCGTGGGGGTGCTAATACCTTCCCCACATGTAACTAACTTCCTTAATCGACTCTGGTTATAATGGCCAAGTTTGGTTTTTCTTAAAATCAACGCCTTTCTACCCTTTTCCAATGTTAATGGTAAAAATATTGGTGACAACTCCATAAAACCCTTTTTACAAAAACATCGTTTTTTTTTAAGATTATTTCAGTTGATGAGCATCTTGAAAGCGATGATCATTATGTTTTACAAAACGCGAGTCTAAACCATCTTATCGCAACTGCTCGCATAAACGTTCATAACGGCCCCAAACGTCAGAACGGACGACGGCGACATGGCTACACTGTGCAGGCTTCAACAATCATGTCTCTGATATCTGCCCTCCCCCCTTGTTGTAGACCTCAAATCTTGCCCGACTTCATAATAAAGATCAGAAGACTTCCATTCTGAAGATGGGTAAAACTCTGTTGGGCCCCTAGCAGCATCAACCGACTTCCGTTTAAAGAAAGGAAAGTTTTTCTGAAGAAATAAGAAACTTGAATTTGGGAAAAACACTTGGGACGGTCGTCGCTCTGTTCATGGATGAGTGAATTGTGTATGCATTTGGTTGTTGCATTTGTTTGATGCATTTGCATAGATAATCATACAACAGTTAAAATAAAATTTCTTAAAACCCTAAAAAGAAAATAAGAATAAATCAACCTTATCTCGGACAGTCTTCATTTAAGCTAGCCTGATTTCAAAATCTTTGTAAGCTAAGTAGTCATGTTGACCAATAGAAGAGATAAAGAGTTGTAAAAATAATTTAAAAAATAATAAAACAATTTTTAAAACAATAAAATTATTTTAAAATAATAAAAAGACTTTTGATAAAGTTGTGTCATTCATACCGCATCATCCAATAAGTGGTAAAATTACGAGAGAAAATAAATGCATTAAGGAAAGTATGCATGAGCATCATCATAATAAAATCTCTCATACATAAACACATTCATTCTAGGGAGCATTAGATATCCTTAGATAAAAGTGAAAGAGACCCAAGTGCGTTCGTAACATTCCCCTAAAGAAGGACGAGTGTGCTAAGGTGTATTAGTGACCTCTAAAAAGGAACTATCACATCAAGGTGGGTATGGTATTTCCTAAAGCGTAAACTTTCAGGAAAATACCAAAGCTATTGCCTAAAACATATCTGTCCCACACTAATCATTCATAATAAAAAGCTATAAAAAATATTTAAATCATTTAGAAAGTGGTTGGTCTTCTGCCTGTCCTCACTCGTGCTCAAAAGGCTAGAAAGATAGAACATCTTGAAGAGCATAATCGTATGCTTACCATTGAGCTTAATGCCATAAAGGAGCAAATGGCACAAATGATGGAGATGAAGCGTTGACAACATCTCCGCAAAGAAAGTCCTCACAGTGAACATGCCACCCACCATAAGGAAGAAGAGGAACCCATCTTTGAGCATGAACAGGGAGTTCATGTCCAGTTTGACAGGAGGGCAGTATACATCAATACTCCTGAGGTTTCCAAGCAACAGATTACTGCCCTCGAAGAGAGGTTAAGGGCCATGGAAGGATATAATTTCAATATCAAAGAAGAGGCTGACATGTGCCTTGTAAAGAATATTCAATTTCCCCCCAAGTTCAAAACTCCAGATTTCCCAAAGTACATGGGAATGACTTGTCCTAAGAACCATCTTACAATGTACTATCGTAAGATGGCTGCATATGCTGATAACGAAAAGCTCCTGATTCACTGCTTTCAAGAGAGCTTGGCTGATTCAACCTTGAACTGGTATATGCAACTAGAAGGAGGACAAGTCTAGACTTGGAGACAGTTGGTAGACGCCTTTCTCCGTTGTTATAAATATAATATTAACCTGACCCCAGATAAGTCAGATCTACAACTACTGAGCAAAAACAATGACGAATCCTTTAAGGCATATGCCCAGCGCTGGAGGGAGTTGACTGCCCAATTAGAGCCCCCTCTGTCAGACAAGAAAACCACGTCCATGTTTATCAATTCCTTGACTGGTCCTTATTACGACAAAATGATAGGGAACACGTCGACCCTCTTTGTGAATGTGATGACCATAGGAGAAAGAGTGGAGCAAGGACTAAAAAGTGGAAGGATTGCGCAACCTTCCTCATCTACTGCAACGTTTAAGAAGTCCGTTTGCAAAAAGAAGGAGGAAAGTGTTAATGCTATCAATCTTGCCTCTCCTCCTTCCTCTTCGCAACCAACCAAGACATGCAGACAAGAAAGAAAATTTACTCCTATCCCAACCTCTTATGAAAGTCTACTGTTAAAGTTGTTAGATGCCAAGCTCCTAGCGCACGTCCCTCCAAGGAAGATGGATCCACCCTACTCAGAATGGTACAAGCCTAATGAGAAATACGATTACCATTCAGGCGCTCCGGGGCATTCCGTGGACAACTGCTTGACCTTAAAATACAAGGTCCAAGATTTATTGGATGCCGGATGGATCACCTTCGACACCCCTACTCCTAAGGTGGATGACAAGCCTCTATCACAACCAGAATAACAGGGTGGGATAGAGAAGGCCAACTAATTAAGGCTCCTCATTTTTGCATCTTTTGGTAAAAAAATAAATAAAAAATATATATACATAAAAATTTCCGATGTATCTCTCACGATCCCTGCCCATGACCGCAAGGTCTTTCAATTAAAAAGGCTTTGTACATATGTTCTTTCTTATCAATACAATGAGACATTTTACATAATATTCATATTCCTTTTATTCTTTTCTCTTTCATCATTTTTCCATAATTAATAAAATTGAAACCTAAAACAGAACCATATAAACAATCATGTCTGTGATTAGGACTCTCTGTATGATCCGAAAACCGAAGGCGAATGGATTGAGTCAGACAGTGAGGAGAGGACCATTCCCCGGACATGTAAAGATTGGTAGAAAAAGAAGCTCAATTGATACAGTCCCACCAGGAAAAAAATGAGGCTATTGATTTGGGACAGAGAGATGATAAGAAAGAAGTAAATATTGGCACCCAAATTGATAATAACGTCAGGGAATGGTTGATATAGTTATTAAGAGAATATGTGGATGTGTTTGCATGGTCCTACCATGACATGCTTGGACTTGATAAAAGCATTGTGGAACACAGATTACCATTGAAAGAGGGATTTCAGCCAGTAAAATAGAAGCTCAGAAGAGTAAAGCCCGAATGGTCCTTACAAATTAAGGAGGAAGTGCAAAAATAGCTGGACGCCAATTTTCTAATCGTATCCAAATACCCCAAGTGGCTAGCAAACATTGTGGCAATCATAAAGAAGAATGGAAAAATCAGAGTGTGTGTAGATTATAGGGATTTGAATCATGCAAGTCCAAAAGACGATTTTCCCTTACCACATATTGATATATTGGTAGACCATACCGCCACAAACACTCTTTATTCTTTTATGGACGGATATGTGGGGTACAACCAAATTAAGTTGGCCGTCGAAGATAGAGAAAAAACCTCCTTCATCATGCCATGGGGGACATTTTGTTATAGAGTGATGCCTTTTGGGCTCAAGAATGCAGGGGCTACTTATCAAAGGTATTTCCAGATGAGCGTATAATGCACATCCAACATGAAGAAGCCCAAAGCTTGATTAGAGAAATCCATGAGGGAATATTTGGGACTCATATGCCAGGGCATGTCATGACTAAGAAAATCCTTAGAGCAGGATACTTCTGGTCCACAATGGAAGGCGATTGTCATCAGTACGCTAAAAGATGTCACAAGTATCAAGTATATGCTGACAATGTTGATGTCCCACCAGTACCTCTCAATGTTATGGCAATACCTTGGCCATTCGCTATGTGGGGCATGGATGTTATTGGACCCATCGAACCCAAAGCGTCTAATGGTCATTGCTTCATTCTGGTGGCCATTGATTATTTTACTAAATGGGTGGAAGCTACATCTTACGCACATGTGACCAAAAAGGTGGTGACTACTATCGTTAAGAGGAATATCATATGTCAAAACGGTATCCCTCATCGTCTCATTACTGATAATGGGACCAATCTGAACAATAAGATGATGGAGGAACTATGCCGGGACTTCAAAATTGAACATCATAACTCCACTCCTTATCGACCTAAGATGAATGGTGCAGTAGAGACATCCAATAAGAATATCAAGAAGATCGTCCAAAAGATTGTCAAAACTTATAAAGATTGGCATGAAATGTTGCCCTTAGTCCTTCACGGTTATCAAACGTCTGTACGGATATCCACAGGAGCTACTCCATTTTCCCTCGTATACGGAATGAAGGCCATACTTCCCATAGAAGTCGAAATACCTTCCCTGCGAGTTATAATGGAAGCAAAGTTGACAGAAGCTGAATGGGTTCAAAGCCGGTACGATCAACTAAACCTCATCGAAGAAAAATGGATGAATGCTATATGTCATGGACAATCCTATTAAAAGAAGATCAAAAAGGCTTATGACAAAAAGGTCAACCCTCATACTTACCAAGAGGGGGATCTAGTGATAAAGAAATTGCTTCCGGCCCAGAAGGATAAGATTGGAAAATGGGCAGCAAATTATGAAGGACTCTTTATGGTCAAACGAGCTTTCTCGGGAGGAGCTCTTATCCTCACCGATATGAATGGAGAGGAGCTTCGACACCCAATCAACTTTGACGTGGTGAAGAAGTACTATGCTTGAAGATATTGCTCAAGACCCGTCAGGAATGAAAACCCGCAAAGGGCATCCCTAGGCAAAAGATAGCGTCCATATTCCTCGTTAGGACTCCTAGGCAAAAAGTAAAGGTAAAAAAAAAGCAATGGTTACCTTAGCCAAAAATTGAAAGACGAATAAGGTAATGTTCTTCTAGAAGCAGGCAGTCTGCATAGTCTTCACTTTGAGCTCAAGCATCTCAAATAAAGCAATTAGGAGAACAGGGGGGTAGATATCATAGACATGACTGTTCAAGCCTAAACAATATAGCCAACCCTGACCAACTATTCTTCTATATTCCCTTTGTAATCTTTCTATAAAAGAAATAAACTTTTGCTCATATATGAATAAAATTCCCTTTCATTTCCTTTCTCTTGACCAAATATTATGGAAATGCATCTTTATTGATAAATCATAAATATACGCAAAGACCTTTAATCAAAGATCAAACATGCATCTATAAAGGGGAAGCATAAAGAAATAAGAAAAGAATAAATGTCTACTAGGATATTCTTAGGTAAAGATTAGGGTAGCCTGCTAGACCAAAAAACCTGAAAGAATGGTCTAGGCAAAAGATAAGGAAAAAGCCCCTAAGATATTCTAGGCAAAAATTAAGGCAACTCGCTAGATCGAAAACCCGTAAAGGGCGGGCTAGGCAAAAGATAGGGCTAAAACCAAAAGATGAATAAAAGAGGGGCCCGTAAGTAAAATCATAGAAGAGGAGCCCATTGACATATTCACCCAGCAAGAGAATGCCAATCACTTTTTTAAATGCATCGAAAACGAATAAATGAATAGAATGCATTTAGGGCATCTACACACAAAGTAGTTGCACAAAACGACTTTGTCAAAATCAAGAAAAAATAAATTTCTTTAAATAAAAATAATAATCATATAAGGAGGCTAGACTCCATACTTGTGATTGAAAATAGTATGTGCCATAACCCAATCTCCAAATAAAGGTTCCCTCAAGAAAAGAGAGGTAGGGTATCTTCAAAACCATTCCAACAAAATAAAGAGTCTCAAGAAATCCAAAGCTTCAACATTTCCTCCTTCCACTCAAAAAAGAAGAAGGCACAATAAAGAAAAAGCCGAAGAAAGGCTTGATCATCCCCAAGCGGATCCTTACCTATTCCGAAGGCAACACAAAAATATTACTTCACGACTTAGCAGCGCCATCACATGAGTCATCAAGCATACTCATCCAGAGTCTCCACCACATTTCCCAAAGGAGAATAAGGACTTCAAAAGTCCACCAAAATAATTACGAAATTAGAATTTCCACATCCCCTAGATTTCAACAAAAAAAGGAAAAGAAGAAAATCCTTCATCCCCCAGCGGATGCCCAATAAGAAGAAAAAGACCATGACAGAAAAGGCCAAATAAAAATCCCCAAGTGGATCATCTCAAAAAACCTACAGGAAGAAAATAAAAATTCCCATTCCTCAACGGAATAAGAGCGTCGGCAAAGCTAGCTCATACTACCAGCATCCAACGTTTCCCCTAGGGGGCAAATCAGAATTAGGTCCCCAGGAAGATAGTAAATCCCCCCGGTGGATCACCAAAAAGAAAAATTATCCCCAGTGAGCCTACTACAAAGGTAAACTACAAATTCATATCCTTAGAGAGTTATTTGCCTATATTGCCCAATATGGATATTCCCAGTGCAATGCATAGGCAAAATCTGGCAAGCAAAGAGCCAATATCCCCAGAAAGGGACATTTGCCTATCTAGAGGCACAAACAACGCAAGTATAAAATCTTCACCACTATTGAAGCATCTGCCTAATCAAGAGGAACAATCAACAAAAATCAACAAATCCCCAGCGGATTCCTGCCTAGATCAAGAGGCAATCATCAAGAATCCCCGACAACCAACGAGTCGAATGACTATAGAAAAAGCCAAAAATAAAAAATCCCCAGCAACCAACAAGCTGGACGATTATTGGAAAATCAAAAATCAGCAAAAATCCCCAACAATTAGCAAGCTGGATGGCTATAGAAAAAGCCCAAAAACAAAGAATCATCGGCAAAAGCGGACGACTAACCAAAAAAGTAAAAAATAGAATTCTCAAACAATTACTCCCCATGGAGTCGACGCATGACCAGAAAGCAGTAAGCCGCCAACACACTTCTAGTCCAGAAAGGAGGACTCAAAACAAGATGAGGGTTCATACTCATCAGCCAAGGGATCGACTACCAAAAGGAGCATCCTGAGTGTAGACCCCAAATCTTGCCCGGCTTCTCAATAAAGACCAGAAAACTTCCGTTTGAAGATGGACAAGGCTTCCTTAGGTCCCTAGGCATGTTCACTAGGCTTCATGTAAGAATAGGAGGGCTTTTTGTACACAAAAATAACAAAAAATAGGAAAATCTGACAGGAGGCTCGAGACGACCGTCCTGTTTGGATAGACGACCGTCTTGCCTTCCCTGAAGGTCGAGACGGCCATCTCGTTTGGCCAGACGGCTGTCTCACCTTCCTAAAGGTCGAGATGGCCGTTTCGTTTTCCCAGACGGCCGTCTCGCCTGTCAGAAGCTTAGACGGCCGTCCCCGCCTGCCTGATGTGAATTCCTATGAATAGGACCTCCCCCTCCCCCTCATTTCACACATTCTCACATCCCTTGCACTCCTACTACTCTCTTGGAAGTCTTTCGACACTTGAGAGTGACTCTGAGCATTATTCCAGAGTTCGAGTGAGCTTTGCGATTTCCGTTAAGGTAGAAATCGGTTAAGGAGGTCTCTCTTGAGACGCCTGACCCTCGGTAGAGTGATCTTTTTCTTTATTGCGGGTGGAAAGCATGCCTGTAGAGCGAAGGGATTGCCAAAAAGCGTCCTCAACATTTTGAAGAGTTAATATAAAATCTCGCTTCAGAGGTTCCTTTTTTATTCTCTCTCTTTTACTGCTTTCTTTACCGCTTTCCTTGTATGCATTAGATACTAGGATCATGTAGATATTTAAATTCTGCCAGTAGATAAATAAATAGAGTAAAAGCATAGTTTCTTTTAGTCTTTATTTTATAAACTAGTCCATCATATGGAACCTGAAAGGGGCGTTGTGGGGTGCTAATACCTTCCCCACATGTAACTAACTCCCTTACCCAACTCTGGTTGTAACGACCAAAGTTAGTTTTTCTAAAACCAACGCCTTTTCTTCCTTTTTCGATGTTTATGGTAAAAACATCAGGGGCGACTCCATAAAACCCTTTTTGAAAACCTCACCTTTAGGTCCAGCCCGGTTATTGGACAACCTAAAAGCGTTGAACATCATCTTTAAAAAAATGCGAGTCAAACAAACCATTGCGTCGCTCCGACCGCCTCTTTTGATGGCGACGACGGATAGCGACTACACTGGGGAAGCTAGAGAGTTGATCCCATTTAGTGATGGACTAGTTTAATAAATAAAAACTTGAAATTATGCTTTTACCCTTCCTTGCTTTTATAACATGCTTTATTCTATGGCTTTTATAACTGTTGTATGTTTATTTTCTGCAAATTATTTGAAATAACAACTATACACAAACCTTTGCACACAACAGTTCCTTCTATATCCGGGGGCATGTGGGATAAACTTAGGGAGTGGGTGACAGGTACAATTTGCCGTAGTGAGAGCCATGAGCCCGCCGGTATGGTCGAAAACCACCACTCAAGGTGATAATCTTCCTCTTTTGGCCTAAAGACTGACAAGGCCCTAGTGCCATGCATGGTCTGAGGGCTAGAAGAGTGAGAACCCTATAATGGGGGCACCTTGGGGGCTTGGCCTTGGTGAGGATAATTAGAACCACCTTGAATACGCACTTTTCTGTAGAATACCCCTACCTCGTGATAAAAACTTCATCACTCGGTTCGCGGATGAGTGAATTGTTTGTGCATTTGTTTGTTGCATTTGTTTGTTGCATAGCATAATCATACAACAACAAAAATAATAAAATAATAAAATCTCAAAAACCTTTTTATAATAAACAACCTTATCTCGGACAATCTACATTTTAGCTAGCCTGATTTCAGGTTCTTTGTAAGCTAAGTAGCCACGTGGACCGACAGAAGAGATAAGGGGTTATATAACCAAATTTTCATAATAAACAACTTTATCTCGAACAGTCTACATTTTAGCTAGCCTGGTTTCAGGTTTTTTGTAAGCTAAGTAGCCACGTAGACCGACATAGGAGATAAAGGGTTAAATAATAATAATAATAATTGTCGCTGCCGTCCGTTCTGACGTCCAGGGACATCTCGAACGTTTATGCGAGCGGTCGCGAAAAGATGGTTTAGACTTGCGTTTTTGCGTTAAAATATGTTCATTGCTTCCGAGGTGCTCAACAATTAAACTATCCTCTAATAAAAGCAAGGTTTTCGAAAAGGGGTTCTTTTGGAGTCGCCACCAATGTTTTGACCGTAAACATTGAAAAAGGATAAAAAGGCGTTGATTTTAATAAAAACCAAACTTGGCCATTATAACCAGAGTTAGGTAAGGGAGTTAGTTACGTGTGGGGAAGGTGTTAGCACCCCACAACGCCCCTTTTGGGTTCCCTATGACGGACTAATTCATTTAAGTGAAGATTACAAGAAATTATGCGATTACCCTATTTTATTGCATAATATTAAAAATGGCTATCTACATGACTTTATTTCATATTGCATACATAAAGCAATAAATAAAGCAGTAAAAGAGAAGAGAATTGAACAGAACCTCCGTAGCAAGCTTTGTATTACGAATCTTTAACTTCGAGGATGCGTTTTGGCAATCCCCCGCTCTACAAAGACTCTCCTCTCCGAATACAAGATCGACTCGACTACTTTTTTACAGAAGAATCGAATGCTGGAATATGATTCCTTAACTGATTGTTACCTTATCAAGGTAATCAGAGAGTTCATTCGAAGAGGGAAGAGAAAAGACAAGTACTGGGAGTTGTCTGGTGTGTGAAACAGTGGCAAATGAGCCTCCTATTTATAGTTTTTCGCTGCCTGACCATTTGAGATGCCCCTCTGAGTTGGGACGGCCGTCTGGGTTGGGACGGCCGTCCCAACTGCATCTTTTACACATGCTGGGACCCCCTGAAAGCTGGGACTGGCAGTCTCACTTGGGACGACCGTCTCGACTTTGGGACGGCCGGTTCGACCTATTTTGGCCAGCCTTTGTGTTCTGGGACCCCTGGGAAGCTTTCCTTTCTTTATTCGGACGTCGGTTGATGCCTATAGATGCCCGTTGAAGCTTTATCCTCATATAGGAAGTCTTCTTGGCCTTTATTGAGATGCCAGGCGAGATTTATCTTGTTGTAGGAAGTCTCTTTAGCCTTTATTGAGAGACCGGGCAAAGTTAGGGGTCTACAGCTGCCCCCCCTTCACCTGCCCAGCTAATTTGTTGGCTTAATATGCCGACAAAATTAGTTGGTAGGGGAAGGAGTTAACCCTTTTGCCCGGTTATCCTTCGGATGCTTCTTTGCTGATCCTCCGGATGATAAATATTTTTGATAGGTACCAACCCCTATCTGGTTTGAGCCTTAATTTATAAGGCTCTGGTGAGTACTTACCCTCACCCGATACAAGTCTGTATTTTACAAGACTCTTGTGGGTACCTACCCCCACTAGGTATGAACCTTGTTTTTGCAAGGCTTTGGTGAGTACCTACCCTCACCCGATATGAGTTCGCATTTTTCTAAACTCTTATGGGTACTTACTTCCGAAGTGCTCAACACTTGAACTATCCTCTAATAGAAGCAAGGTATTTGCAACCCGTTTTTTTAATGCTTAGGTGAGTATTTTACTCCACCTAATGCATTCTGCTAAGTTTTGATGAGTACCTACCCTCATCCGGTACAAACCTTATTTTATAAGGCTTTGGTGGGTACCTACCCCCACCTGGTATGAATCTGCATTTTGCTAGATTCTGATGAGTACCTACCCTCATCCGGTATAATCCTTATTTTATAAGGTTCTGGTGGGTACCTACCCCCACCTGGTACGAATCTGTATTTTTACTAGATTCTGATGAGTACCTACCCTCATCCGGTATAAACCTTATTTTATAAGGCTCTGGTGGGTACCTACCCCCACCTGGTACGAATCTGCATTTTGCTAGATTCTGATGAGTACTTACCATCATCCGGTATAAACCTTATTTTATAAGGCTTTGGTGGGTACCTACCCCCACCTGGTATGAATCTGCATTTTTGCTAGATTCTGATGAGTACCTACCCTCATCCGGTATAAACCTTATTTTATAAGGCTTTGGTGGGTACCTACCCCCACCTGGTATGAATCTGCATTTTTGCTAGATTCTGATGAGTACCTACCCCCACCAGGTACGAACCCCGTTCTGCAAGGCTCTGATGGGTACCTACCCCCACCCGGTACGAACCCCGTTACGCAAGGCTCGATGGGTACCTACCCCCACCCGGTACGAACCCCGTTACGCAAGGCTCGATGGGTACCTACCCCCACCCAGTCCGAACCCCGTTCCGCAAGGCTCCGATGGGTACCTACCCCCACCCGTACGAACCCCATTCCGCAAGGCTCGATGGGTACCTACCCCCACCCGGTACGAACCCGTTTTGCAAGGCTCCGATGGGTACCTACCCCCACCCGGTACGAACCTCATTCCGCAAGGCTCGATGGGTACCTACCCCCACTTGGTCCGAACCCCGTTCTACAAGGCTCCGATGGGTACCTACCCCCACCCAGTACGAACCCCGTTCCGCAAGGCTCGATGGGTACCTACCCCCACCCGGTCCGAACCCCGTTCCGCAAGGCTCGATGGGTACCTACCTCCACCCGGTACGAACCCCGTTCTGCAAGGTTCTTGTGGGTACCTACCCCCACCTGGTACGAACCCCGTTCTGCAAGGTTCTGATGGGTACCTACCCCCACCCGGTACGAACCCCGTTCTGCAAGGTTCTGAATAAGCCCCGTTTTGCAAGGCTTTTATGATGACTTTTTGATAGTCAATCCTGTGGTCATCTGGTTTTGGAGATGTGTTGGCGACTTTTTGTTTCTGTTCATGCGCCCATTCCATGGGGAATATTTGTTTTGACTTTTCTGTTAGTCGTCCGGTTTTACCGGGGATTCTTTGTTTTTGGCTTTTCTTGTTCAGCCATCCGGTCTTGCCGGGGATTCCTTGTTTTTGGCTTTTCTGTTTAGCCATCCGGCTTTGCCGGGGATTCTTTGCTGGTTGCCTCTTATTTAGGCGATAATCCACTGGGGATTTGTTGATTTTTTATTGTGCCTCTTGTTTTTAGGCAAATGCTTCAATAGTGGTGAAGGCTTTGTTGTTTTTTTCGCCTCTGAATAGGCTGATGTTCCACTTGAGGATATTTGCTCTTGATAATACCTCTAAGTAGGCAGATGCTTTTTTGAAAGCTTTGTGCTTGTATTGCCTCTTGCATAGGTTGATTTCCCATTTCTTGGGGATATTGACAAAGTCGTATTATGAAACTACTTTGTGTGTGGATGTCCTAAATGCAACCTATTGTTTATTTATTTTTGATGCATTTAGAAAGTAACTGGCCTTTTCCCGTTGGCTTCTTATGAATACGCCGATGGGCTCCTCCTTTATGACCATGATGGTGGGCTCTTCTTTCATGATGATGGGCTCTTCTTTTGTTCATCTTTTGGTCTTAGCCCTATCTTTTGCCTAGACCGCCCTTTGCGGGTTTTCGATCTAGCAGGCTGCCTTAATTTTTTCCTAGAATATCTTAGGGGGCTTTTACCTTATCTTTTTCCTAGATCGTTCTGTTGGGGTTTCTGATCTAGCAGGCTACCCTAGTTTTTACCTAAGAATATGCTAGCAGGCATTTATTATTTTCTTATTTGTTATGCTTCCCTTTTTTAGATGCATGCTTGATCTTTGATTAAAGGTCTTTGCGCATATTTATGATTTATCAATAAAGAGGCATTTCCATAATATTTGGTCAAGAGAAAGGAAATGAAAGGGAATTTTATTGATAAATGAGCAAAAGTTTATTTCTTTTATAGAAGGATTTCAAAAGGTATTTAGAAGAATGGATGGTCAGGGTTGGCTATACTGTATAGGCTTTAAACAGTCATGTCTATGATATCTGCCCCCTGGTTCTCCTAATTGCTTTAGTTGAGATGCCTGAGCTCAGAGTGAAGACTATGCAGACTGCTTGCTTCTGGAAGAACGTTACTTTAGCCGCCTTTTCGGTTTTCGACTGAGGTAACCATTGCTCTTAAATTTTTATTTATTATTTTTTTACCTCTACTTTTTGCCTAGGACGTATCCTAGCGAGGAATATGGACCCTATCTTTTGCCCAGGGATGCCCTTTGCGGGTTTTCATTCCTGACGGGTCTTGAGCAATGTCTTCAAGCATAATACTTCCTCACCGTATCGGAGTTGATTAGGTGTCGAAGTTCTTTTCCATCCATATTGGCGAGGATAAGAGTTCCCTCGGAGAAAGCTCATTTGACCACAAGGGGTCCTTCATAGTTCACTGCCCATTTTATTCTTCTGGGCTGGAAGCAACTTATTTACCATTAAATCCTTCTTATGGTAAATATGAGGGTTGACCTTTTTTGTAAGCCTTTTTTATTTTCCTTTGACAGGCTTGTCCATGACATATCATATTCAGCCGTTTTTCTTCAATAAGGTTTAGCTGGTCATATCGGCTTTGAACCCATTCAGCTTCTGTTAAGTTTACTTCCATCATCATGTGCTTTTGTCAACATGATTAGCTGTACCGATTTGCCGTCTCGGATCTTTGCTATAACCGAAGAGTAATCATTTTGAATGTAGAGCAATTGTCATGTCAATGCCCCTCTTCGTTTCCTTAGGGATTTCAATCCTCCTATTGATCACTATATTTCCACATTTCCCAGTCAATTACTTGAATGCTTTGTGGTGAAGGGTCAAGAGAATAGAAGGAAAGGGATTTATTGCAAAGGCTTGTGTTTTAGTGAGATTTTTTTTTTGAAATAATAGTTTTTGTAAGAATGGCTAGCCAAGGTTGGTCGGTGTTTAGGCTAGTTTAAACAAACGTTTTGTTTTAATAAGGTGGCGTCTTCAACTGTTTACTTTATGGCGCCTATTTGTGACTGATTAACTTTCCTAGTTCGCCTTTTTGGTTTTTCAGCCTAGGATTTTGCCCTTTTATCTTTTTGTCTTGGCCTTTGACCTTGACGGGCTTCTTTTAATAATAATTTCTTTTCTTAAAACATTGTCGAAACACGATTTTGTAATTCGTGTCTCTAGCTAATCAATCATATTAACTTTGGCTTCATTTTGTCTATGGCATTTTGATTATTTTGACGCATTTTGGAACAAAACGTTTGCCTAAACCTGGTTATTTATGGGGTATAGACATGATTAGCGAGAAAAGAAGCAGATAGTAAGAATAGCATTCTTTTGTAATTCAAAGGGAAATGCGTGCCCTAAAGATGCTCGGGGGTCGGGCACACCCCGAGGAGTGATCTCTAATAGTCATTGGGTTTACGTCCCTTAAAATTGGAAGAAGGACACCTAATGACTAACGCCACTCTTTGCGCTAATATCCCTCTTTTCGGGAGATCATTTTTGAGGTATGAAGGGGAGACTTCTCTTTTCTTTGTACGACTTGATCTTTTGTAGGGTCGTACTTTAAAGGATTATCCTTAAAATCTGGTTGCTCTCTTATTCCTTGAGCATCCTTTCCAAGCCCTTGTCTGGGCTGTATCCATATTTCTTCATTATATGGCCACTTTTGTATTTCTGGGAAGTTATTCCATATTTTCAAATGTCTTCTTCAGCCGCATCCATTTAAGGTATGGTGGACGGTTTGCTGATTCGAATGTAGTCTTTAGCTTGAACCATGATCAACTTGTTGCCTACCACGAATTTGATTTTTCGGTGGAGCGTTGAAGAAAGTTCCCTAGCACCGTGAATCAAAGGTGTACTTAATCTTCCCTTTGTATTCTTTTTCCTTTGTTTTTAGGAGCATTATCTTGTAGCTCCTTGGGGAATAAATTCTTTCGCTTCTCGTTGTGCCCCCAATGCCGGTTATATTGGAGATATCTTCATTAACGGACAATTCTTCTGTGCACATCCACAGTACAACTTTATCCGATGTATAAGGGAAAATACGAGACATGAATAAGCGCAAAGGTGTTATTACCCCTTCCCTGACATTATCAATTTGGGTATCGATATTTATTTCTTTCTTATTATCTCTTTGTCCCAAATCGATGGCCTAAGTTTTTTCCTGATGGGGCTGTATTAATTGAGCTCCTTTTTCCAACAGTCTTTGCATGTCCGGGGAAATGGTCCCCTCCTCACTGTATGACTCAATCCATTCGCCTTCGGCTTTCAGATCCCACAGAGAGTTTTCAATCACAGACATGACTGTTTATATGGTCTATATTTGGGTTTAGATTTTATTCAATTATTTTGGAATGAGAGAGAAAAGAATGAGAAGCATATGAATATTATGAAAAATGCCTCATTGTATTGATCAAAAGAGAAATATGTACAGAGCCCTTTTAATCAAAAGATCTCGCGGCCACAGGCAGAGATCGCGAGAGATGCATCAGAAGCTTTTTTATTTCTTTTAACCAAAAGATGCACAAAATGGGGAGCCCTAGTTAGATGGCCTTCTCTACCCAAGCTCACTATTCTAGTTGTGATAGAGGCTTCATGTTTACGTTTGGGTTGGGAGCATCGAAAGTAATACACCCGACATTCAATAATTCTTGAACCCTATATTTCAGGTTGACACAATTCTCCACGGAATGCCCAGGAGCACCTGAGTGGTAATCACATTTTTCGTTGAGTTTGTACCAACCGGGGTAAGGTGGATCTTTCTTCTTTGGGGAGATACGTGTTAAGAGATTGGCCTCTAAAAGCCTTGGCAGCAGACTCCCATAAGAGATTAGGATGGGAGTAAATTTCTTCTCTTGTCTGCGTGATTGTCCAGCTGATGGCGAAGAAGAAGAAAGAGTAGCAAAGTTCATGGCATTTATGAAAGTGATGAAGATCTTAGTGAAATACTTTGGCAAAGATCTCATTGATTTGATGAAGTCAAAGATGAAGTCAAAAGGCTACTTTGCAGCAGTCAACAAGTCACTCAGATAAAAGAGTTAAGAGATTAGTGTGTCTAACAAAATGCTTAGGTAAAACCACTTTATCTTTTCTGCTGCATAAGTTTCTTCTCTTAAATGATTTTGCAAAATGCCTCAAAAATCGTTTTAAACAAATTAAAAACAAAGCATTATGACAAAAGCTTTCTTAATAATGTTTTTAACTGATATAGTTTTGAAAGAACCGATTAAAATCTCTTAGAATGTTCAAAGAAGTAATTTTACAGTATTTTAATCGATACAAATTGCTTTCAATAGACTAAAACCCTTTAGAACTCATTATGACCGATCAGAATACAAATATGACGGTCATAATCAAATTTGACTGATCAGATTTGAATTATGAGCGATCAGAACTTTTTCAATCGATTAAAACACGTTTCAATCGATTAAAATCACTTAAAGGGTCAGAATGATCGATCAGAATGATGTTATGACCGATCAGAGTTGGTTATGATCGATCAGAATTGAATTATGACCGATCAGATCTGTTTCAATCGATTAAAACGCATTTCAATCGATTAAAATAACTTGGAAATTTTTTTACAGAGTTTCAATCGATTAAAACGCGTTTCAACCGATTAAAACAACTTGGAAAAATTTTTGTACAGAGTTTTAATCGATTAAAACTTCTTTTTATCAGTTAAAATAACTTGAAAAGTTTTATAAGAAAGTTTTGTAGTATATCAATCGATTAAAACACGAAACAATCGATTGAATCAAACTTAGAAAAGTTTTGTAAAGTGTTTTAATTGATATAACCGTTGCAGTATCAACTAAAACAATTCTGTTAAAGAAACAAGAACACATTAATGGATTGAAAGGACTTTTAACAGATTGAAACGACTATTTCAACAGATTAAAACAAACTTTCAACAGATTAATTAATGCAGCAGTTTTTGAAATTACTCTTTAAAAACAGTTTTACTTGAACTTTTTAAACATACATTGAATATCACTTTTTACAAATCCTAAGCAATCATTCAAGCAACCTTTAGCATCCTTTTTCAAGAAAGATTCGCAACGCTTTTAGAAGTTCTTTTGAAAATCTTTCTTGAGGCAACTTGCATTCTTTTGAAGAAGAAACTCTCTGCAGATTTGGATAAACTGGTTTGAGCTTTCTAGTTTCTTCTTTGTAAATTCTTTTTCATTCTTTTGTATTGTGTTGTGCCTGGAATTTGGGCACAAGTTTCTCTCGTAGCTGGAAGTTGGTTGTGGAGGTTATCAAGAACTGGAATTTGGTTCTTGGTGAAAGGTTTGGTGCCTGGAATTTGGGCACCTGGTTTCTCTCGCAACCGGAATTTGGTTGTAGAGGTTATCAAGAGCTGGAATTTGGTTCTTGGTGGGGAGGTTATCAAGAACTGGAATTTGGTTCTTGGTGGAGAGGTTGAGTACACGAACTGGAATTTGGTTCTTGTACCGTGTGGTGCCCGGAATTTGGGTACTCGGTTTCTCTGCAGCTGGAATTTGGTTGCGAGAGGTTATCAAGAGCCGGAATTTGGTTCTTGGTGGAGAGGTTAAGTGCAGGAACTGGAATTTGGTTCTTGTGATAGATTAGGTGTAAGATTGTTGAATCTGTAAAACATTTAATCTAGTGGAACCCAACTGGAATTTGGCTGGAGACTGGACGTAGCCCTGGTATTGGGTGAACCAGGATAAAATACCGGTGAAATCTTTCTTAACCTTTCTCTTATTTAAATTCAGTTGCTGCGCTTATTTTAATTGATTGCTTTGAGATTCGTGAATAGATTAGTAAACTTAATTTTCGAATTAGATAATCTGTCATTTGAGAAAAACTTTCAAAGATCAATTCACCCCCCCTCTTGATCTAAAACTACTTTTCTAACAATTGGTATCAGAGCGAGGTGCTTGAAAGTTATTCAAGTTCTTCGATCCATGGCTGGAAACAAATTTTCTGAGGGTGTGTGTATTGATAGACCTCCACTGTTTTGTGGAACAAATTATCTATTCTGGAAAATGAGGATGAAGATCTTTATTGAATCTATTAGTATAAATGTTTGGAATGTCATTGAACAAGAAACTGATATGGTTAACAGAATCTAAGATGATTGTATTGCCAAAAATATCATCTCATCTGCTCTTAACAGAAATGATTTTTTCAGGATTGCACATTGTCAAACTGCTGCACAAATGTGGAAGATCCTTGAAAAGACCTATGAAGAAACACCAGAAATATGCTTAATGGTCAACCCAGAATCATCAAATACCAGTGTAAGTTCCGAATCTATGAATTATAGCTCATTACAAGATGCTTTCTTCGAAATACATGCAAGAGCAAAGAAACTAGAAACTGAAAACAAAAAATTGAAAAGCATGAATAGGTTATTAGAAAACAAGATCATCATTCTTGAAAAGAAAATAGCTGATGAAGAAACCAAGAATGAAAATTTAGAATTAGAAAATATTTCTGATTGCATGTGTAATGTTGATTGCAAAAACTGTCCTGAGTTACAAAAACAAGTATCTTACTTGGTAAAAACTGCATCTAAATTAGCACAAGGAAAGACTAATCTTGATAGTATACTTAATTCCCAGAAATTAGTTATTGAACGTGGTGGCATAGGCTTTACACCGTCTATAGGAAAGAAAACCAGAGCATTTAAAAATTATTTTGCATATAGTAAAACTGTTTCATCTCCGTTTATCAAATGCTTTTACTATATGAAAAAAGGGCACTCGGTCAAATATTGTAGAATAAAAAAGTATGCTATTCCTAAAGGAAGAATGAAATGGGTTCCAAAAATCAATTCATTTCAAATAACCTGATCAGGACCCAGTAACTATAAAGGGTACCAGAAAAAATTCTTAATTTGTTTTGCAGGAACAAGTCTGGGAAACCCTTGAAGTTCAGAGCTGCGAATCAGGTTCTGATTATTTAAACTGATAGTTTTAATTGATATAAACCAGTATTAATCGATTAAAATAACTTACAGAAGATATTAGTAAATCTGTCCGTACAGTTTTAATCGATTGAAATGCGAATCAATCGATTAAAATGTTCTCAGGATTTGAGTTTAACTGTTTTAATCGATTAGAATGAATTTATATCAACTAAAATCACTAAGGTATCAAATTTAATCGATTCATTTTCGTTTTAATCGATTTAAATTCCGGTATCATCTTCTAAATCTCTTCCAGTACAAAAACAATCGATTCTTTTAAGTATTAATCGATCATTTTTACTATTACATTTTCAAACCGAATATTAAAAATCAAATTAATAGAATAATTTGTTGTTTAATCAATTTGTTCCTGAAAATTATTTTCAAAACATCCAAATGAAACTTGGTCTGCAAAACAGAGTCAGAAACCCAAGGTTTTATGATAATCAGAATCTGCATATTATGTTTAAAATTTCTTTGACCGAGTCAAACATATTCCCAATAGCTGCAGTACCCACTGTCCTGAATCATCAAACCAGGTTCTGAACTTATCATATATTTCTTCTGTTTTCATATTTTCAAAACCTTCTCTCAATTCTCTGCTACAAACATGATTCAAACTGTAGATATCTACATTTCTCTTAATACTTTACATGAAATGCTGCGTGGTAATTAATATCTGCTTCTGATAATAAGTTGTTGATTACTAAGAAGTATGATCAGATAACTTGGACACACGTTTACATTTGATTTCTGGATATTACCTAGCAATATATGTGAGATAATTTTGGGCATGCATTAGCTCAAGACTCTTGGTGAAATTCACTGGAATTGTGCAAACTCTGATAATTCGTCTTAATCATCAAAGTCACGAGGTGTCACTGTAAGGAAACAAATCTGAGACAGCAATTCAAGAATTGAATGAAAAGCTAAAAGTGCCACAGAGAATATGTGTTTTATGGTCAATACAGGGATCAATTTTATACTGATGATCTGGCATCCTTAACAACAAACCAACAAGAGGATCTTTCAGTGATTCTAAAGGAATTTCAGATGTTTTGATGCCCATGATAATAGTGATGTATGAGATATGTATGGATATGGTCATTGACCGGGGAATCCTGGACTGCTGTCATCACTAGATCTGTTTCGTATGCTTGTGTTTCAGTATATGATACCACTGGAAACAACAAAGTTGAAGAAGATTCATTCCTCAGAGATGATGATGACTGATCCATTTGAAGGGAAGAATAAGACGCTATCATTCTCCTTCATACTACATTGAGGATGTAGTTATTTGCTTGGATGGTGAAAACTGCAGAGTTCATAATAGGAAAAACAGCTGTTGGTGTCTCAATGGTTGATAAAGCAAAGTTAGTTTCAGCAAAAATTGGTAGGGATCAAATGACTGAGTCATGAATTTTGATATCTGACACAAATAATCAGGAAAGTATGGATAAAAAGGGTCCCTTCTTACCTTATCTCTTATATCTTATTGCTTTTTGATGCTTATTTTTCTGGGTCTGTAATATTACTGGTTATATACCAGGCACATTTGCTTTAACTTTGACTGATATAATATAGGTGTTAATTTGGATGAAACTAGCATAGATAAAATTAGATCATAGATCAATGAGAATCTTAATTCTAATATTGTTGGATCTATTAGTGAAAAGATAATCAATATAATTGATATCGTTGTTAAACATCTTTCTAGATAATCAGTTCACAACATATCCACTAAATTAGATATATGAAATTCGCATCAGATATGACAGAGTTTTCAAATCTGAATGTTTTAATCAATCAAAACATCTTTTAAATCGATTAAATGAATTTATATAACATTTTGCATTAATGTTTTAATTGATTAAAAATCGAAATAATCGATTAATTGCACTAAAGTTTCATGTTTGCAAATCTTAAATGTTTTAATCGATTAAACCCTTCTTTTAATCAATTCTGTTCTATTTTTAATCGATTTTTATTCTGGAAAGAAAGATTAAAGGCTTTAGTTAATGGTTGTTCCTGTAACATGCTACTAAAGCATGATTCCCTTATCTTTACACGTGTTAATTGTATTCATTACAAACGTGTTAATGAAGATAAGCTTGAATCAACTTTAGTTGATCTTTTCATGAGTAAAACATTGATTTCTGTTATTTTCAAAAACTTAAGCATATTACAAACCTTTGCATTTTATTATTTCTCTTCTGTTCCCTATTTTTGATGAAGTCAAAAGGGGGAGAAATAGTTGGTTTACTTTAGGATCAATTCTCACATTAAGGAAGCATCATTTTAGGGGGAGAAATAAGTTTTAGGGGGAGAAATAGAACATTAATACATTTGTTAATTTCTCACTAATCTATATTATCAAGTGACTTCTCTTGCAGAGTTATTTTTCAAAATGGTGTTTGTCTTCATCAAATAGGGGGAGACTGAAAGTAATGAAGATCTTAGTGAAATACTTTGGCAAAGATCTCATTGATTTGATGAAGTCAAAGATGAAGTCAAAAGGCTACTCTGCAGTGGTCAACAAGTCACTCAGATAAAAGAGTTAAGAGATTAGTGTGTCTAACAGAATGCTTAGGTAAAACCACTTTATCTTTTCTGCTGCATAAGTTTCTTCTCTTAAATGATTTTGCAAAATGCCTCAAAAATCGTTTTAAACAAATTAAAAACAAAGCATTATGACAAAAACTTTCTTAATAATGTTTTTAACTGATATAGTTTTGAAAGAACCGATTAAAATCTCTTAGAATGTTCAAAGAAGTAATTTTATAGTATTTTAATCGATACAAATTGCTTTCAATCGATTAAAACCCTTTAGAACTCATTATGACCGATCAGAATACAAATATGACCGGTCAGAATCAAATTTGACCGATCAGATTTGAATTATGAGCGATCAGAACTTTTTCAATCGATTAAAACACGTTTCAATCGATTAAAATCACTTAAAGGGTCAGAATGATCGATCAGAATGCAGTTATGACCGATCAGAGTTGGTTATGATCGATCAGAATTGAATTATGACCGATCAGATCTGTTTCAATCGATTAAAACACATTTCAATCGATTAAAATAACTTGGAAAATTTTTTACAGAGTTTCAATCGATTAAAACGCGTTTCAACCGATTAAAACAACTTGGAAAAATTTTTGTACAGAGTTTTAATCGATTAAAACTTCTTTTTATCAGTTAAAATAACTTGAAAAGTTTTATAAGAAAGTTTTGCAGTATATCAATCGATTAAAACACGAAACAATCGATTGAATCAAACTTAGAAAAGTTTTGTAAAGTGTTTTAATTGATATAACCGTTGCAGTATCAACTAAAACAATTCTGTTAAAGAAACAAGAACGCATTAATGGATTGAAAGGACTTTTAACAGATTGAAACGACTATTTCAACAGATTAAAACAAACTTTCAACAGATTAATTAATGCAGCAGTTTTTGAAATTACTCTTTAAAAACAGTTTTGCTTGAACTTTTTAAACATACATTGAATATCAGTTTTTACAAATCCTAAGCAATCATTCAAGCAACCTTTAGCATCCTTTTTCAAGAAAGATTCGCAACAGTTTTTAGAAGTTCTTTTGAAAATCTTTCTTGAGGCAACTTGCATTCTTTTGAAGAAGAAACTCTCTGCAGATTTGGATAAACTGGTTTGAGCTTTCTAGTTTCTTCTTTGTAAATTCTTTTTCATTCTTTTGTATTGTGTTGTGCCTGGAATTTGGGCACAAGTTTCTCTGCAGCTGGAAGTTGGTTGTGGAGGTTATCAAGAACTGGAATTTGGTTCTTGGTGAAAGGTTTGGTGCCTGGAATTTGGGCACTGGTTTCTCTGCAACTGGAATTTGGTTGTAGAGGTTATCAAGAGCTGGAATTTGGTTCTTGGTGGGGAGGTTATCAAGAACTGGAATTTGGTTCTTGGTGGAGAGGTTGAGTACACGAACTGGAATTTGGTTCTTGTACTGTGTGGTGCCTGGAATTTGGGTACTGGTTTCTCTGCAGCTGGAATTTGGTTGCAGAGGTTATCAAGAGCTGGAATTTGGTTCTTGGTGGAGAGGTTAAGTGCAGGAACTGGAATTTGGTTCTTGTGATAGATTAGGTGTAAGATTGTTGAATCTGTAAAACATTTAATCTAGTGGAACCCAGCTGGAATTTGGCTGGAGACTGGACGTAGCCCTGGTATTGGGTGAACCAGTATAAAATACCGGTGAAATCTTTCTTAACCTTTCTCTCATTTAAATTCAGTTGCTGCACTTATTTTAATTGATTGCTTTGAGATTCGTGAATAGATTAGTAAACTTAATTTTCGAATTAGATAATCTGTGATTTGAGAAAAACTTTCAAAGATCAATTCACCCCCCCCTCTTGATCTAAAACTACTTTTCTAACAATTTACACTTCCCTCCTTTTTCTTGCCAAAGGGCTTCTTGAA
This sequence comes from Sphenostylis stenocarpa, assembly GCA_963425845.1. Lineage (NCBI taxonomy): Eukaryota > Viridiplantae > Streptophyta > Magnoliopsida > Fabales > Fabaceae > Sphenostylis > Sphenostylis stenocarpa. The sequence goes on along the minus strand of OY731404.1, from coordinate 26,652,928 downwards.
TGATGCGTGAGACTTCTTAAACTTGGGAGGGAATCGAGTATTTTCGACATCGGTTACCTCCTTTACATCAAATTTGTATCTCTCTAATGCCCTTAATTTCTCTTCTAGGGCAGAAATTCGTTGCTCAGAGACCGTATTGTGGAAGCATTGTTGATACATTAGCTCCGTCAACTGCGCTATTTGTTCCTTTATGACATTAAGCTCAGCGGCGAGCATACGGTTCTGCTCCTCTAATTGCTCCATCTTCTTGGCTTTTTGAGCGCGAGTGAGAACATGTAGAAGACCAACCACTTTCTAAATGATTTAAAGATTTTTATTATTATAGTTTTTTTATTATGAATAGTGTGGAATAGATATGCCTTAGACAATAGCTATGGTATCTTCTCAAAAGCCTATGTCTTAAGGGTACCATACCCGCCTTAATGTGCTAACTTCCTTTTTTTCAAAGGTTGTCAACATACCTTAGCGCACTTATCTCTTGTAGGAAGGTGATAAATGCACTTGGGTCTCTTTCGCTATTGTCTAAGGATATCTAATAAATCCTAGAATGAATGTGTTTATGTATGAGAGATTTTATTATGATGATGTTTATGCATACTTTTCTTAGTGCATTGGTTTTCTCTCTTAGTTTTACCACTTATTGGATGATGTGGTATGAATGATACGACTTTGTCGAAAATCTTTAATTTGTTTTTATATTTTTATGACCCTTTATCTCTTTTGTCGGTCAACGTGGCTACTTAGCTTACAAAGAACCTGAAACCAGGCTAGCTTAACTGAAGACTGTCCGAGATAAAGTTGGTTTATCTTATCACTTTTATAATTTTTAGGGTTTTTCACTATTTTTGTTTGTTGTATGATTACCCTATGCTAATGCAGCAATACAAATGCAGCAAATGAATGCACACACAATTCATACATCCACGAGCAGAGCCACGCTTATTACGAGGTGGGGTTTTCCTGCAGAAACGTGCTTGGTTTAGGTGGTTCTAAACTGTTCTCACCAAGGCCAAAGGTCCCCAAGGTGCCCCCATTATAGGGGCCTCTCAATCTATCAGTCCTCGGGTCATGCACGAAACTCTGTGTCGACATCCTTAGACCAAAAGAAGAGAGTTATCACCTTGAGTTGGTGGTTTTCGACAACGGTTGTAGCCCTGTGTGCCAACAAGCCGGTCGTATCTGCCACCCACTCCCTATAGGTATTCACTCTTGCCCCCGGGTATAGAGGGACTGTTGTGTGCAAGGGTTTTTGTGTACAATTTGTATTTCACACAATTTTGCAGAAAATAATCATACAACAATTTATTAAAGTCATACAATAAAACATACAGAAAAAGGGTAAAGGCGTAATTTCAAATCTTCACTTAGTTTGAATTTTATCCGTCACTAAATGGGATCAACTCTTTAGCTTCCCCAGCGGAATCGCCATCTGTCGCCGCCGTCCGTTCCGACGTCCAAGGACATCTCGAACGTTTATGCGAGCGGTCGCGAAAATATGGTTTAGACTCGCGTTTTTGTGTTAAAATATGTTCATTGCTTCCGAGGTGCTCAACAACTGAACTATCCTCTAATAAAAGCAAGGTTTTCGAAAAGGGGTTCTTTTGGAGTCGCCACCAATGTTTTGACCGTAAACATTGGAAAAGGATAAAAAGGCGTTGATTTTAATAAAAACCAAACTTGGCCACTATAACCAGAGTTAGGTAAGGGAGTTAGTTACGTGTGGGGAAGGTGTTAGCACCCCACAACGCCCCTTTTGGGTTCCCTATGACGGACTAATTCATTTAAGTGAAGATTACAAGAAATTATGCGATTACCCTATTTTATTGCATAATATTAAAAATGGCTATCTACATGACTTTATTTCATATTGCATACATAAAGCAATAAATAAAGCAGTAAAAGAGAAGAGAATTGAACAGAACCTCCGTAGCAAGCTTTGTATTACGAATCTTTAACTTCGAGGATGCGTTTTGGCAATCCCCCGCTCTACAAAGACTCTCCTCTCCGAATACAAGATCGACTCGACTACTTTTTTACAGAAGAATCGAATGCTGGAATATGATTCCTTAACTGATTGTTACCTTATCAAGGCAATCAAAGAGTTCATTCGAAGAGGGAAGAGAAAAGACAAGTATTGGGAGTTGTCTGGTGTGTGAAATAGTGGCAAATGAGCCTCCTATTTATAGTTTTTCGCTGCCTGACCATTTGAGACGCCCCTCTGAGTTGGGACGGCCGTCTGGGTTGGGACAGCCGTCCCAACTGCCTCTTTTACACATGCTGGGACCCCCTGAAAGCTGGGACTGGCAGTCTCACTTGGGACGGCCGTCCCACTTGGCCAGGGAAGGTTGGGACGACTGTCTCGACCTGTTTTGGCCAGCCTTTGTGTTCTGGGACCCCTGGGAAGCTTTCCTTTCTTTATTCAGACGTCGGTTGATGCCTATAGATGCCTGTTGAAGCTTTATCCTCATATAGGAAGTCTTCTTGGCCTTTATTGAGATGCCAGGCGAGCTTTATCTTGTTGTAGGAAGTCTCTTTAGCCTTTATTGAGAGACCGGGCAAAATTTGGGGTCTACAATAATAATAAGAAGAAGAATATAAAATAATAAAAATAATTTTACAATAAAAAGAGTTTTTGACAAAGTCAACCATTCATATTCACATCATCTTATAAGTGGTAAAACCATGAGAGAAAATAAATGCATCAAGGAAAGTATGCATAAACATCATCCTAATAAAACCTTTCATGCATAAATACATTCATGCTAGGGGGCATTAGATATCCCTAAGACAAAGGCGAAAGAGAGTCAAGTGCATTTGTGATCTTTCACAAGGAAGGGACAAGTGTGCTAAGGTATATGGTTGTAGACCCCTAATTTTGCCCGGCCTCTCAAATAAAAGCTAGGGGAACTTCACACAAAGACAAAGATCACCTGGCTTCCCAAATAAAAGATAAGAAGACTTCTCGCAATAAGACGGAGGTCACCCATCCACACAATAAAGGCAAAGGAGACTTCCTACACAGAGATAAAGCTCGCCCGACACTTTAATAAAGGCCAAGAAGACTTCCTACATGAAGATAAAGCTTCAACGGACACACATCGGCATCAATCTACGTCCGAAAAAGGAAAGGAAAGCTTCCCGGGGGTCCCAGAACGCGAAAACTGGACTAAACAGGCCGAGACCACCGTCCCAGAGTTGGGACGGCCGTCCCAATTGTCCCTGTGCAAGTGGGACGCGCGTCCCAAACCCCAGGGGGTCTCAGCCTTCGTTAAATTGCATTTGGGACGGCCATCCCAACCCAGACTCGCCGTCCCAGATTGGCACAACGTGGAAAACGCGTTTGGGACGGCCGTCCCAACCCAGACGGCCATCCCAAAGTTCCAGGGCGAAAAATGCTATAAATAGGAGCCTCATTTGTCTCATTCCACACACCAGACAACTCAGACACTTGTCTTCTTCTCTCCCTCTCTCGAATGATCTTTCTGATTGCCTTTAAAAGGTAACAATCAGTTAAGGAATTTGTATTCCGGCATTCGATTCTTCTAGAAAATTTAGTCGAGTCGAGTCTGTAATCGAGAGGAGAGTCATTGTAGAGCGAGGGACTGCCGAAAAGCGTCCTTATTGTAACAGAGTTGATATATAGAGCTTGCTACGGAGGTTCTTCTCAAATCTCTTCTCCTTTACTGTTTTATTTATTGCTTCATAAAATTTAAATAAAATCATGTAGATAGCCATATTTACTATACGAATAAAATAAGGGTAACTGCGTAATTTCTCATAATCTTCACTTAATGAATTAATCCGTCATAGGGAACCCGAAAGGGGCGTTGTGGGGTGCTAACACCTTCCCCACACGTAACTAACTCCCTTACCCAACTCTGGTTATAATGGCCAAGTTGGTTTTTATTAAAATCAACGCCTTTTTTCCTTTTCCAATGTTTCCGGTCAAAACATTGGTGGCGACTCCAAAAGAACCCCTTTTCGAAAACCTTGCTTTTATTAGAGGACAGTTCATTGTTGAGCGCCTCGGAAGCAATGAACACAATTTTAACAAAAAACGCGAGTCTCAACCATCTTTTCGCGACCGCTCGCATTAACGTTCGAGACGTCCTCCGGACGTCGGAACGGACGGCGGCGACAGATGGCGACTCCGCTGGGGAAGTCTGAGAGTTGATCCCATTTAGTGACGGATAAATTCAAACTAAGCAAAGATTTGAAATTACGCCTTTACCCTTCTGTATGTTTTTATTGTATGGCTTTAAAGAACTACTGTATGATTATTTCTGCAATTGTTTGAAATATAAATTGCACACAAAAACCCTTGCACACAACAGTCCCTCTATACCCAGGGGCAAGAGTGAATACCTATAGGGAGTGGGTGGCAGATACGATCGGTTAGTTGGCACACGGGGCTACTACCGTTGTCGGAAAACCACCAACTCAAGGTGATAACTCTCTTCTTTTGGTCTAAGGGTGTCGCCACGGAGTTCCGTGCATGACCCAAGGACTGAAAGATTGAGAGGTCCCTATAATGGGGGCACCTTGGGGACCTTTGGCCTTGGTGAGAACAGTTAGAACCACCTAAACCAAGCACGTTTCTGCAGGAAAATCCCACCTCGTGATTAAATAAGCGTGGCTCTGCTCGTGGATGTATGAATTGTGTGTGCATACGTTTGCTGCATTTGTATTGATGCATTAGCATAGGGTAATCATACAAAAAAAAAATGAAAAACCCTAAAAGTCACAAAAAGCGAAAAGATAAAAGACTTTTATCTCGGACAGTCTTCAGTTAAGCTAGCCTGGTTTCAGGTTCTTTGTAAGCTAAGTAGCCACGTTGACCGACAGAAGAGATAAAGGGTCATAAAAAAAAATATAAAAACACATTAAAGTCATAAAAATACCTTTGTTACAAAATAAAAATTATTAGCGAAAGTCTTATAATTCATATCACCTTTTCTTCATAAAAATAAAAAAGGGAAGAAGATAGGACTCTCTTCATTAAAATCCATGAACATTCATATAGACAAGTTTTCCTTTCAAGAAAAACCAAGTACTATCATGCATCATATTAGGAATAAAACATGATAATACTTAGAAAAACAAACACTTGCATACATGCATTTACAAAAACTCATCCTCATATCATGCATTTTCATTTCTGCTAGATAATGGAGGGATCCAGTAATAGACAATTAAAGAAAGTGGAGATCCTTCTATGCCGCGTAGAGAAGTTAAAGCATTTGTGTACATATATGCCGCCGGAGGTCTATGCTAGTTTTGAGAAATCTTACGGAAGAATTCTTGACCTCCTAAAAATCAGCATTGATCCAATATTCGTTAGAGCATTAGTCCACTTCTGGAGTCCTAGTTTACACTGCTTCGAGTTCTCACAGTTTGATTTAGTACCAACCTTGGAAGAATACGAACTCATGGTTAGATGGCCTCAGTCAGTTGGGGTCTACGTTTGCTCAGGAGTATACACGGCCGTGAGTAAGGTTGCTACTATCATACGACTGCCCTCTCATCAATCCACCCTAGAGGGGAAAGGGAATATCAGAGGTTGGAAAATGGCTGTGATAGAAGACCATTTAGTCTCTTTGGCTGAAAAGAAGGACTGGTCTACATTCAATAAGACTCTAGCATTAGCAATGTTCGGAATCATTTTGTTCCCATTCCATGTGAACATCGTGGATCATGCTGCAATGGACGCATTCTTTGCCTGGGATGTATACTCAAAGAGTCCTATACCTGCAATCCTCGCTGACACCCTGCTTTCCGTAGATTTTTGCCGACAGAAACAGGGGAAAACACTTAGATGCTGCACTTCATTGATATACGTATGGGGCGTCACTCACTTTTACGCCTCAAGCCACATGGGTGTATTTCCTGACCCTTTAAGAAGTTTCTCAAAAATCCCTCTTCAACATCGTCAAGCTTTAGAGTGGAAAACCGAGTTAGAAAACTGGAACATAGAGAATGTATCTTGGGTTTGCCCTTGGTTCCGACCCGGTTATATTCTGGTACGATGCGGAGATTACCTGAGCATACCACTTCTAGGTCTCAGAGGTTGTATAGCCTACTCTACTAAGATGGCTATGAGACAACTTATGAGAACTCAGACCGCACCAACGCAAGAAGAGCTCAGAGGGCTGGGTCTATGCCACTATTCCCATAGCTTTGAAGAAGTATCCGCTGTCCGGAAAGCATGGGAAAGACCAGTCTACATGGGAGATAAAGAACTCGGAAAGGTTCAAGTATCTGCATCCCATGAGTATGAAGAATGGAGGAAAAATAGAGGGATACCCCAACCATCTACTGCATTCACTACAACGTTGGCAAATGAAGAGCTACAATTGCAGGTCAATGCCTTAAACAAGAGGGTTGAAGTCATGAAAGCTCAGCTAAGGGCTTTTGAAGAAAAAGATCAAGAATCAACCCTTATAATAGATGGTCTAAAAAGGCAATGCAAAAAGAAGGACCACGAAATAGAGCGTCTTAAAGATGATTGTGCTGACTATCAGGAAGAGACTAAAGAAGCATTGAAGATACCAAGGCTTGAGCAAGATAGTCTATTCCGGGACATGAGAGATGAAATAGCACATCTTGAGAGTGCGCTGACAGAACAGGCAAAAACGATCAAGCTAATACAGGATGACCTAGCGAATACTCGGTCAGAAGCACATAAGTGGTGGGAAACCGCTGAAAAATACAGAGAAGACCTAGAGGAGCTACGTGAAAAAGAAAAAGATGGATTAGCTCAATACGGTCAATTACTTCGTGAAAAGGACCGAATAATAGAGATGTCTGATCAACAGCATGCCTTGATCGTTCACCAGGAAGAAAAAATAAAAGAGGCTCGTCGATATAATGAAGATATGAGCCAGGCGGTATCTGAGCAAATCAAGATGCTCAGAAATCACGTGATAACAGCTGAAGACGAATTACGAAGAAAGCCTAATTTACCTATAGGATTCTTCAAGCTTTTTCGCTTTTGTCAACATTTGCTTCAAAGCATTGTATAGAAGGATTTACACTTTCTAATAAAAAGGATTTATTTTTCTCTCCTTAAATTGTCTATTGCATTCATAAATTGCATACATTCACATATCCCTCCTCGTTTTAATAAATAAAGATAATAAAAAGAAAGGATTAACTGATGTGCTTTCCACAAATCAGAAAAATGGAAAAGAAACCTTTTCATCATCAAAATCTCTACGACGGTCAATAAATCTGAAGATGATAACAAACAAACACCATTAATCATTCCAATCAATAAAAGGGAAGAAACAATAACGCCTTTACGTTTATTCGTACCGCGTCCTTTCCCTTATTCATCGAATAAAGCTATACCTTGGAGATACTCAGAAGAATTGCCAGATAATCAAGATATCTCCAATATAGCCGGTATTGGGGGCATGACTCGAAGTGGAAGAATATACTCCCCCAAGGAATTACAAGAAAATACTCCTAAAGAGAAGGCGAAAAACAAGGCCAAAGAAGAAAAGGAATCCAAGGAGGAGACAGATGAGTTACTCCAATACATAAGACAAAGCGAGTACTCTATCATCGATCAACTCAATCGTACTCCAGCAAAGATGACTTTGTTATCACTCATCATGAGTTCGGAACTGCATCGAAACACATTGTTAAAGGTTTTGAATGAATCATTTGTTCCGCATGCAATATCCCAAGACAAGTTCGAAGGGATTATTGGTAATATTACAGTCAATAATCATCTTACCTTCACCAATGAAGAATTCCCTTTAGAAGGGTCAAATCATAATAAGCCCTTGCATATTTCTGTCAAATGCAAGGAATATCTCATTTCAAAAGTACTTGTGGATAATGGGTCATCCCTAAATGTTATGCCTAAAAGCACACTAGACAAAATAACAGTGCAAGGAGCCCACATGCGCCCGAGTAATACAGTGGTTCGAGCCTTTGACGGATCAAGACGAGAAGTAGTAGGAGAGATTAGCCTACCAATCCAAATTGGACCTACTATTTTCAACATAGACTTCCACGTGATGGATATCACGCCAGCATACAGCTGTCTCCTTGGTAGACCTTGGATTCATAACGCTAAGGCAATACCTTCAACGCTCCACCAGAAAGTCAAGTTTGTGATAAATAATAAACTCGTCACAGTTCAAGCTGAAGAAGACTTTCTAATAAGCAAACCATCTGTCCAACCATATGTGGATGCGGCTGAAGAGGCTCTTGAAACGTCTTTTCAAGCACTTGAAATTGCCAACATAGAAAGACTCCCTGGTAATACAAAGGTGGCCCATATGATGAAAAGATATGGATATCGCCCAGGACAGGGGCTCGGAAAGAATGCTCAAGGAATAAAAGAGCCACCAGATTTCAAAGATAATCCGCTAAAGTATGGTTTAGGGTACGATCCCACTAAAGATCAAACTATACGGAAAGCAGGGAAGTCTTACCCCTCGAAGACGATATTCCGAAAAGGAGGGGTATTAGCGCAAAGGGTAGCGTTAGTCATTAGGTGTCATTCTTCTGATTCTAAGGGATGTAAACCTAGTGACTATTAGAGATCACTCCTCGGGGTATGCCCGTCCCCCGAGCATCTTTAGGGCACATATTTCCCTGAAATTACAAAAGAATGCTATTCTTACTATCTGCTTCTTTTCTTACTAAATGTATCTATACCCCATTGTAATAAACAAGGTTTAGATAAAACGTTTTGTTCCAAATGCGTCAGAATAATTAAAGCGCCGCAAAGAAAAGTAAAAATGATTGATTAACTAGAAACACAAATAAAATCAATCTGACAAAATCAAGTTTCGACAATGTTGTGCAAAAAAAATATATGCATATAAAAAGAAAAGCCCGTCAAGGTCAAAGGCCGAGACAAGAAAATAAAAGGGCAAAATACCCGGCAGGAAACCCACAAAGGGGGCTGCACAAAAGTTAGGGTAAACCCGGCAGGAGACCTGAACAATAATAAAGGGTAACCTGGGCAAAAGTTAGGGTTATTAAAAGTCCGCTAGGTATTCCTTAAAAATAAATACAAAAAAGGGGAAAACCTAGACAAAAGTTAGGACATAAGCACAGCATCCTAGGCTGAAAACCCGAAAGGGCGGACTAGGGAAGTTAGTCAATCACAAAAAGAGAGGCGCCATAAATCAGTAAACAAACGACGCCACATCATAAGAATGAAACGGTTATCTAAACTAGCCTAAACACAGACTAACCCTGGCTAACCATTCTTACAAAAACCTCTATTAAAAAAAAATATCCCTCTAAAACACAAGCCTTTGTTGTAAATCCTTTTCTTTCTCTTCTCTTGACCATTTCACTATAAAGCATTCAAGTAATAAAGGGGAATGTGGTAACATAGTGATCAATAGGAAGGTTGAAATCCCTAAGGAAAGGAAGAAAGGCATTGATATGGCAGTTGCCCTACAAACAGAAGATTGCTCTTCGGCCATAGCAAAGAAAATTCCAAGACGGCAAATCAATACAGCTAAGCTTGTTATCCAAGAAACAAGATGACATGAAGGCACAACACCAAGAATGCGCCCGAAGTTAAAGCACATCAGTTAAAACTTTCAAAATATTAACTGAAATAGATCATAGAATGCATATCATGAAGCATTGCATGCATTAAAGCATAAATGAAGGGAATCCTATCTTCAATTTCATCAAAAAGCACGAAAATTAACTCAAAAAAATCAAAAGCTAGCATAAGAAGCTTGAGACGGCCGTCCCAAAGTCCAGACGGTCGTCCCAAGTGCCAAAATCCAAGTGGGACGCACGTCCCAGATAGGGGTGGAGCTGTGTGCAATTTTGCCAGTTGAGACGGCCGTCCCAACCCAGACGGCCGTCCCAAACCTCCTGGCGCGGCCTATATAAGTGGGGCGCGGGATTGAGCTTTGGCACCTCATTCCAAGCTTCCTATCTTGCTTTTCCTCCTCCTCCATACATTTTTAGCATTTCTAAGAGAATAGAGCTCACAATGGAACACGGAGAAGCTTCATCCAGAAGAAAACGCACCAGGACTGCTGCTAGGAGAACTCCTGTCACTAGCATGATGATGGCAGAAGCGCATCAACAACGACTGGCAAATATCCAACGATTTTCCTGGTACCCTATGCTGCGGTTAGATTTTGAGATCCTTGCTACATTCGGCTGGGAGCAAGACGTTAGGAAGTTCATCCACAACATAGGATGGAACTTCCTACTCCGCGAGCCGCCCACTCGGATCCATCGCACCGCTACAATGGAGTTTCTCGCCTCTGTCAACATGATGGAAATGCCATCTACAATTCCCGGAGTGCCACCAACGCAAGCCGTCTCCTACCGGATGGATGGAGCCTACCGGACCACCGTTCTGGATGACTTCAATGTCATCATGGGATTCTCGCCAACGAGCAGATACAAGGACACCGTAATATCGGTCCGCATATCCGGAGAAGCCTCGCTGTTCTCACCACCACTAGTATGTGGAAGGATATCACTCGGAGCTCACAACCCGCCCACACACCCGAAGGGGGCATCCTTCTCTCCTCCGCTCCGCATATGCCACAAACCGCCGGCCGGGACCCTACACACCGGAAAGAGAGCCAGGGGAAGGTAACGCTGGCTGATCTTTTTATCGTTTACTGTATGCACCAAGGGCATAAGTGCAATCTAGGATACGCATTCCTGAAGGCCGTAAAGGAATGCGGTACACGGGGACCAGCAGGAGCTATCATGATAGCTCCCCTCCTTACCCCTTTGGCTGAGTATTGGGGATGCACTGACGGAGAAGACCTCCCTGTTGAACTCTAACCAGAGCCAATCAACGGAGGAGTGCTGACGCACATGAATATCCTCAGCAGAGAAGGAGCAGGGTTCATCTTAAACCCTATCATCTCGATTTCATGGGATATGCGCGACTTCGGTACATCGCAAGACATCCCTACTACCTCAGAATCCCATCAGCAGTCACGAGATTCTGATTTCCCCAGCCTGTACCGACGCTTGGACGAGGAACATGCATACATGGAAGGAGAGTTCCAGTTCATACGCCAGCAGTTTAGTCAGCTGACTGTTAGGCAAGACAGGACGGACCGCCAGATAGAGAGCTTGGTCCAAACCCAGGCGAGGTTCCAGCGTCGCCTACTCCGCCGCTTCCCTTCACCAGTACCATCCGCCCACTCCAGTCCGTAGGCGGATGATTAGGAAGAGTCTTTCTATAGTTTTTTTAGTATTTCGAAAAAAAAAAAAAGCTCGAATGTACCCAAACAAAAAACAAGTAATAAATAAAAGTAGTTATTTCTGTTTCACATTTCAAAAGCCCATGTGTACAAAAAACTATAAAATAAAAGGCACACATGATATACTAAAAAGCCGGATTTCAAAAATTCGCGATAAAATTAAATCGCGATGGAAAAAGGCAAAATCAAAATTATCTTCAGCAAAATAAAGAGCTTCAAGGAAATTAGCTCTAACCTTCTATCCCAATAAAAGAAGGTACATCAACATAGAAAAGCCAATGGAAAGGCTCGGTCATCCCCAAGCGGATCCTTGCCTACTCTAGAGGCAAAACAAAAAAATTACTCCATGACTCAACATCATTATCACATGAGTCATCAAACCATAGTCATTTAAAGATCCGACCACTATCCTTCCATCCAAGGAAAAGGAAGTCATCAACCTTCTACACCAATAAAAGAAGGAGAAGAAAAGCCAATGGAAAAGGCTTGATCATCCTCAAGAGGATCCTTGCCTATTCAAAGGCGTAAAAATACTCTCCGACTCAACACCACCACATGAGTCGTCAAACATAATCATTTGAAGCTTCAATCAACATCCTTCCATCCAAAAAGAAGGAAACCATCAAAATAAAAAGCCAATGGAAAGGCTCGATTACCCCCAAGAGGATTCATGCCTACTCCGGAGGCAAAATAAAAAGACTACCTCACGACTCAGCCTATATCTCCACTTGAGTCAACAAGCACACTCATGCAAGAGTCTCCGCTTTATTCCTCAAAGGAGTATAAGGACTACATAAAAGTCCATCAAAGAAAATACGGAGTCAAGTCCTCCATATCACCAGGGGGCAACAAAAAGAAAGAAAAGAAAAACTTTCATTCCCCAAAATGAGGCCACAACAAAAAAGGGTCAAATAAAAATCTCCAAGAAGAATATATCAAGAAAAGTCTACAAAAAGACAAAAAGATGAAAACACAATTTTTCCATCTTCCAGCTCAAATAAGAAGCTTCACAAAGCCAGGGGACAGGACTCCATCATCAAATTTGGATCCCCAGGAAACCAACAGACTCCTCGGTGAATCCCAAAAAAGAGAAAAAGAAGAAAATCTCTTCATCCCGCTCAATAAAGAGCTTCACTAAAAAACAGGAGCTCAAGACTCCATCATCATGAAAAATCAAATCAAAGATTAGATCTCCAAAGAGAAAAATTCCCCAGGCATCACCAAAAAGAAAAGAGAAAAAATATATCTTTTCATCCAAAGAAAAGCCAAATAAAAGGCACACATACAAATCCATTCCCCAACAGGAATAAGAGCATACACAAAGCCAGCTCAAACAACAGCGTCAAATAAGGAGTCAAAAACTTCGTTCCTCCCTAGGGGGGCAATTCAAAATAGATCTCCGGAATAAAATTAATTCTCCAGTGGATCGTCAAAAAGAAAAATCCTCAGCAAGCCTACCAGCAAAGGCAAAATACAAAATTCATATCCTCAGGGAGTTAACCATCTGGAACACCCAATAGGAATATCCCCAGCGAAGTGCAAAACCTTCACTCCCAAGAATGCCTAAGGTAAGCAAAAAACTGATATCCCCAAGAAATGGGAAATCAACCTATAAGAGGTGATACAAGCACCAAGCTTTCAAAAAGCATCCACCTACTCAGAGGTATTATCAAGAACAAAATACTCTCAAGTAGAACATCAGCCTATTCAGAGGCGAGAAAAAAAAAACACAAGTAAAAAGCCTTCACCACTATTGAAGCACCCGCCTAATCAAGAGGCACAATAAAAAAAATCAACAAAATCCCCAGTGGATTCCTGCCTAATCAAGAGGCACAACAAAATCCCCAAGTGGATCTTCGCCTAATCAAGAGGCACAATCAATAAGAGAATTCAAAATCCCCAGAGGATTCCTGCCTAAACAAGAGGCAACCAACAAAGAATCCCCGGCAAAGCCGGATGGCTAAACAAAAAAAGCCAAAAACAAAGAATCCCGGCAAAAGCCGGATGGCTAAAAAGAAAAGCCAAAACCCAAAAATCCCGACAAAAGCCGGATGGCTAAAAGGAAAAGCCAAAACAAAGAATCCCGCAGAAACCGGATGACTAAAACAAGAAAAGTCAAAAAGAAAATCAAAACATTCCCCACGGAATAGGCACATGATAAAAAACAAGTAAGCCGCGACACTTCTCCAAAAGACCAATTAAAGGTTAAACTCATCAAAATTGAGTGAGAATAGAACCGAGCCAATATGCAGGTTCACACCCAATAGAACCCGAGCCAATATGCAGGTTCGCACCCAATGGGGGTGTAAAAACCATTAGAACCCGAGCCAATATGCAGGTTCGCACCCAATGGGGGTGTAAAAACCACTAGAACCCGAGCCAATATGCAGGTTCGCACCCAATGGGGGTGTAAAATCCATTAGAACCTAGTCAATATGCAGGTTCGCACCCAATGGGGGTGTAAAATCCATTAGGACCTAGTCAATATGCAGGTTCGCACCCAGTGGGGGTGTAAAAACCACTAGAGCCTAGTCAATATGCAGGTTCGCACCCAATGGGGGTGTAAAATCCATTAGAACCTAGTCAATATGCGGGTTCGCACCCAGTGGGGGTGTAAAAACCACTAGAGCCTAGTCAATATGCAGGTTCGCACCCAATGGGGGTGTAAAATCCATTAGAACCTAGTCAATATGCGGGTTCGCACCCAGTGGGGGTGTAAAATCCACTAGAACCTAGTCAATATGTGGGTTCACACCAAGTGGAGGTGTAAAAACCATTAGAATCTAGCAAAAATGCAGATTCGTACCAGGTGGAAGAATAAACCCACCAAAACCTTATAAAATAAGGTTTATACCAGATGAGGGTAGGTACTCATCAAAAACTTAGCAAAATGCCTCGGGTAGAGTAAAAATACTCACCTGAAGCATTACAAAAAATGGGTGCAAAGACTTGCTTCTATTAGAGGATAGTTCAGTGTTGAGCACCTCAGAAGTAAGTACCCACAAGAGTTTAGCAAAATGCAAACTCATACCGGGTGAGGGTAGGTACTCACCAAAACCTTGTAAAACAAGGTTCATACCTAGTGGGGGTAGGTACTCACAGAAGTCTAGTAAAATACAGACTTATACCAGGTGAGGGTAAGTACTCATCAGGGCTTTATGAAAGGAGGCTCAAACCAGATAGGGGTTGGTACCTATCAAAATATTTATCATCCGGAGGATCAGCAAAGGAGCAGCATCCGAAGGATAACCGAGCAAAAGGGTTAACTCCTTCCCCTACCAACTAACTTTGTTGGTATATTAAACCAACAAATTAGTTTGGGGAGGTGAAGGGGGGGCAGATGTAGACCCCCAATTTTGCCCGACCTCTCAAATAAAAGCTAGGGGAACTTCACACAAAGACAAAGATCACCTGGCTTCCCAAATAAAAGATAAGAAGACTTCTCGCAATAAGACGGAGGTCACCCATCCACACAATAAAGGCAAAGGAGACTTCCTACACAGAGATAAAGCTCGCCCGACACTTTAATAAAGGCCAAGAAGACTTCCTACATGAAGATAAAGCTTCAACGGACACACATCGACATCAATCTACGTCCGAAAAGGAAAGGAAAGCTTCCTGGGGTCCCGAACGCGAAAATCGGACTAAACAGTGCCGAGACCACCGTCCCGAGTTGGGACGACCGTCCCAACTGTCCTCGTGCAAGTGGGACGCGCGTCCCAAACTTGGGACGGCCGTCCCAAACCCCAGGGGGTCTCAGCCTTCGTTAAATTGCATTTGGGATGACCATCCCAACCCAGACTGGTCGTCCCAGATTGGCACAACGTGGAAAACACGTTTGGGATGGCCGTCCCAACCCAGACGGCCATCCCAAAGTTCCAGGGCGAAAAATGCTATAAATAGGAGCCTCATTTGTCTCATTCCACACACCAGACAACTCAGAGACTTGTCTTCTTCTCTCCCTCTCTCGAATGATCTTTCTGATTGCCTTTAAAAGGTAACAATCAGTTAAGGAATTTGTATTCCGGCATTCGATTCTTCTAGAAAATTTAGTCGAGTCGAGTCTGTAATCGAGAGGAGAGTCATTGTAGAGCGAGGGACTGCCGAAAAGCGTCCTTATTGTAACAGAGTTGATATATAAATCTTGCTATGGAGGTTCTTCTCAAATCTCTTCTCCTTTACCGTTTTATTTATTGCTTCATAAAATGTAAATAAAATCATGTAGATAGCCATATTTACTATACGAATAAAATAAGGGTAACTGCGTAATTTCTCATAATCTTCACTTAATGAATTAATCCGTCATAGGGAACCCGAAAGGGGCGTTGTGGGGTGCTAACACCTGCCCCACACGTAACTAACTCCCTTACCCAACTCTGGTTATAATGGCCAAGTTGGTTTTTATTAAAATCAACGCCTTTTTTCCTTTTCCAATGTTTCCGGTCAAAACATTGGTGGCGACTCCAAAAGAACCCCTTTTCGAAAACCTTGCTTTTATTAGAGGACAGTTCAGTGTTGAGCGCCTCAGAAGCAATGAACACAATTTTAACAAAAAACGCGAGTCTCAACCATCTTTTCGCGACCGCTCGCATTAACGTTCGAGACGTCCTCCGGACGTCGGAACGGACGGCGGCGACAATGGTGACCTTCGTTACACTTGTCAAATCTATGATGGGGAAGGAATCATTATACCAAAGTGGGTATGGTGCTCCGTGAAGCGTAAGCTTTCGGATGATACTAAAGCCATTGTCTTAAGGCATATCTATCCCATACCAATCATTCATCTTAAGTAATAAAATTCACTTTGGCATTCTAGAAAGTGACTGGTCTTCTTGTGGTCCGAACCCGTGCACAAAAATCCAAAGCAATGGAGCAACTGGAGGAGCAAAACCGTAAACTCACTGCTGAGGTAAACTCCTTAAGAGAACAAATGGCACAAATGATGGAGTTAATGCGCCAACAGAACCTCAACAAGGGTGAGACTCATGGCGATCGCGCTTCTCGCCATGAGGAGGAAGAAGAAGAAGAAGAATTCTATGAGTAGAAGGCCCTCGTGCAGTCCGAGGCAAGGGTGGTACTCATCGAACCCCCTGAAGTCTCCAAGCAACAAATCCCGGCCTTGGAAGAGAGATTGAGGGTCATGGAGGGGCACAACTTCGATGTGAAAGAGGCGGCAGATATGTGCCTCATTAAGAATATCCACTTCCCTCCAAAGTTCAAGGTCCCAGACTTCCCAAAGTACATGGGAATGACTTGCCCCAGGAGTCATCTTACTATGTACTGTCGTAAGATGGCTCCCCAAGCCAACAACGAAGAACTCCTGATTCATTATTTTTAGGAAAGCCTAACCGATTCAGCTCTGAATGGTATATGCAACTAGAAAGGGGCCAAATGCAAAACTGGTGACAGCTGGCAGATGCCTTTCTCCGTCGTTACAAGTACAACATTAATCTGACCCCCGATAGGTTAAATATTCAAACACAAAGCAAGAGAAGCGATGAATCCTTTAAGGCGTATGCCCAGCGCTAGAGGGAACTGGTCGCTCAGGTGGAACCTTCACTATTAGACAAGGAAACGTGTCTATGTTCATCAACTCATTGACTGGACCCTATTACGACAAAATGATAGGGAAAACGTAAACCCTCTTTGTGAACGTGGTCACCATAGGCGAGAGGGTGGAGCAGGGATTGAAGAGTGGAAGGATAGCGCAACCTTCCTCCTCCAATGCATCATTCAAGAAGTCCCTAGGCAAGAAGAAGGAGGGAAACATCAACGCCATCAGCCTCACCACTCGTTCTTGTTCTACGAAGCCAGCTAGGCAATCTCAGAGGCAGGAAAGGAAGTTCACTCCCATTCCAACCTCTTATGGGAGTTTACTGCCTAAGCTAGTAGAGGCCAAGCTCCTGGCATACGTCCCTCCAAGAAAGGTGGACCCACCTTACCCTGAGTGGTATAAGCGTAATGAGAAATGTACTTACCACTCAGGCGCTCCCAGGAACTCAGTGAAAAACTGTCGGACCTTAAAGTACAAGGTCCAAGAATTAATAGACGTCAGGTGGGTCACTTTTGATGCTCCTGCCCCCAGCATAGAAGTCAAGCCTCTGTCACAACCAGAGGGATAGGGTTAGATAGGGAGGACCAACTGTTAGGGTTCCTTTTTTAAAAGCTTTCTTTTTACTTCTTGCGGTCCCAGCCCGTGGCCGTGAGATCATTGATTTAAAGGGCATTTTGTACATATTCCTTTCTTTTAATACACCGCTATGAACACTATCTATTCTTTCATGGACGGATATGCAGGGTATAATCAGATTAAATTGGAAACGTAAGAAAGAGAAAAAACTTCCTTCATCACACCATGGGGAATGTTTTGTTACAGAGTCATGCCTTTCAGACTCAAGAACGTAGGGGCTACTTATCAAAGGGCAATGGTAACGTTATTCCACGACATGATCCACAAAGAAATAGAAGTTTATGTGGATGACATGATTACCAAGTCCAATAACGAAATAAACCACATTTTATATTTGAGAAAACTATTCGATCGACTTCGAAAGTATCAACTAAAGCTAAACCTAGCTAAGTGTACATTTGGAGTACGGTCGGGTAAACTCCTTGGGTTAATCGTCAGCAAAAAAGAAATAGAGGTAGACCCCAACAAAACAAAGACAATTTTGGAAATGCCCCCACCAGAAACTGAAAAGGAGATTAGAGGGTTTTTGGGACGAATCAACTACATAGCAAGGTTCATTGCACAACTCACAGATAAATGTGCACCCATTTTTAAGCTATTGCGCAAAAATCAACCAACTGTTTGGAATGAGGATTGGCAACAAGCTTTCGAGAAAATTAAGTCGTGCTTAACCAATCCACCAGTATTGGTGCCGCCCATTGAAGGAAAACCTCTCATCCTTTATCTATCGGTACTCGATGAATCTATGGGATGTGTGCTCGGTCAGCAAGACAATATGAGGAAGAAAGAGAAAGCCATATACTACCTCAGCAAAAAATTCCTAGACTATGAGACCCGTTATACACCACTGGAAAAAACATCACTAGTACAAAATAGGCTTTTAACATCGGTTCCCAGGGACTTTTAACATCGGTTCTAGAACCGATGTAGATACAACCGATGTAGAAAGTGTGACTTTCTACATCGGTTGTAAGGAACCGATGTAGAAAGTCTAATATTTTTTTTTATTTTATTTATTCATAACACATCTCTAATTACCCTATCTATTCATCTAGAGTTTCCTAGACTATCCTCTCCCTTTTATAACCCTTTTATATTATATTTTTATTATTTATATTTTTTAGGAATTTGAATTATTATCAGATTAAGAGAATTGTCACTGGCAAGATTCGAACCCAGTACCTTAGAGTCGGAGGTGATACTCCAACCACTAAGCTACTAGGATTTTCTCGATAATAACTTATACATAAATTATATTTATATACAAATAAAAATGTATATCCATGTAAATATATAAATATAAAATATATAAATACAAATACAAATATATTTATATATTTATATGTTGGATGTGAGGACGCGCTCGAGGATGAAAGTGTGTGTCGAGTGAATTTTTAAAATTTGATGTCAAATTTGTGAGCGGGTCTCTTTATATGGATTATAACTTAATGACAAAATATAATCTTTATAATTTATTTATATAATGATATAAAATAATTTTTTTTCTTTATTTTATATCATTATATAAATTAATTATAAAGATTATATTCTATATTATTATAAATAAATTATAAAGATTATATTCTATCATTAAATTACAAATTCATATAAAGAAACTTGCTCACAAATTTGACATCAAATTTTGAAAACCCACTTTACACACACTTTTACTCTGAGCGCGCTCTCACATCCAACATATAAATATATAAATATATTTGTATTTGTATTTATATATTTTATATTTATATATTTACATGGATATAGATTTTTATTTGTATATAAATATAATTTATGTATATGTTATTATCAGAAAATCTTGGTAGCTTAGTGGTTGGAGTATCGGCTTCCGACTTTAAGGTATTGGGTTCGAATCCTGTCAGTAACAATTTTCTTAATTTTATAAAAACACTTTCTACATCGGTTCATCTGGGAACCGATGTAGAAAGTGTTTTCTACATCGGTTCATTTGGGAACCGATGTTGAAAGTCTTGAATTCACTTTCTACATCGGTTCTTAAAGAACCGATGTGGAAAGCCCGATGTTAAAAGTGATTTCTGTACTAGTTCATGTTGTGCATTGGTGTGGGCAACTCAACGTCTCAGGAAGTATATGATTAGACATATGACCTGGTTGGTTTCCAAAATGGATGCAATCAAATACTTGTTTGAAAAACCCATCTTTACTAGAAGAAAATCTAGGTGGCAAGTACTCCTTTCGGAATTTGACATCATCTATGTCACCCAAAAAGCTATTAAAAGTAGTCCCCTAGCAGACTACTTAACACACAGATCAACAAACGAATATCAATCCCTACAAGATGATTTTCCAGATGAACACATCATACATATCCAACACAGAGAACCCAAAGACGATGCCTGGACCATGTTCTTCGACGGAGCCTGGAATATGCTTGGACACGGGATCAGAGCTGTTCTGATATCCCCTAAAAAGAAGTTCATCCCGGTAACAACCATGCTAAATTTCAACTGCACCAATAACATGACTAAGTATGAAGCCTGCGCCTTGGGATTTCAAGCAGCTCTAGATCAGGGGGTGACCAAACTCAAAGTTTGTGGTGACTCATCCCTTGTTATCTACCAACTCAAGGGTGAATGGGAAACTAGAAATTTCAAATTGATCCCATATCTAGAGTACATTCGTAATATGGTTTTGAGGATGGAAAGTGTCACCTTCGAGTACATCCCTCGGGAAGACAATCAGTTTGCAGATGCCGTTGCTACTTTGTCATCCATGCTCGCCTTAGATCAAGAACGTGATATACCAATTATCCAGATTAGGCTGCATGACAAAAAAGATTTCTACATGGCAGTAACCAGCGAGGAAGAAAAATCCTCTTGGTACCATGATATCAAGCAATATCTCATCAAGGGTGAATATCTCGAGGGAATTAACGATATTGATAAAAGGACTATTTGGAAGAGAGCCGTAAGGTTCACGTTGGTTGGAGGAACCCTTTATAAGAAATTTTTTGACTCCAACTTATTGAGGTGTGTGGACTGCGAAGAGGCTCAAACCCTAATTAAGGAAATTCATGAAGGAGCCTTCGGAACCCACATGCCAGGGCATGTCATGGCAAAGAAGATCCTAAGGGCAGGATATTTCTAGTCTACAATGGAAGGTGATTGTCATCAATATGCCAAACGATGTCACAAATTCCAGATCTACGCCGACAATGTTCATGTCCCACCGGCACCTCTCAACGTCTTGGCTACACCATGGTCATTCTTCATATGGGGCATGAATGTTATTGGACCCATCGAGCCCAAAGCATCCAATGGTCTTCACTTCATCCTGGTGGCCATTGACTACTTTACCAAATGGGTAGAAGTTACATCCTACGCACATGTGACCAAGAAAGTAGTGACCACCTTCGTCAAGAAAAATATCCTATGTCGGTATGGCATCCCTCATCGTCTCATTACTGATAATGGGACCAATCTGAACAATAAGATGATGGAAGAGTTATGCAAAGATTTCAAAATTCAACATCACAATTCCTCTCCATACCGACCCAAAATGAACGGTGCAGTAGAGGCGGCCAATAAAAACATTAAGAAAATCATCCAGAAGATGGTGATAACATATAAAGATTGGCAGGAAATGTTACCCTTTTCCCTTCACGGATATTAAACTTTCGTACGGACCTTCACAGGAGTCACTCCATTTCCCTCGTATACGGTATGGAGGTCGTACTGCTAGTGGAAGTCGAAATACCCTCCCTGAGAGTCATTATGGAAGAAAAGTTGACAGAAGTAGAATGGGTCTAAAATCGGTACGATTAGTTGAACCTAATTGAAGAAAAACGATTGGACACCATATGTCATGGACAGGCCTACCAAACAAAAATCAAAAGGGCTTACGACAAAAAGGTCAACCCCCACACTTATCACGAGGGGGATTTAGTGATAAAGAAATTACCTAGAAGGATAAAGTCAGAAAATGGGTGGCAAACTATGAAGGACCCTTTATGGTCAAGTGAGCTTTCTCGGGAGGAGCCCTTATCCTCACCAACATGGACAAAGAAGAACTTCGACACCCAGTCAACTCAAATGCGGTGAAGAAGTATTACACTTGAAGGCATTGCTCATGACCAGCCAGGATGAAAACCAACAAAGGGCGTCCTAGGCAAAAGTTAGGGTCCACACACCTTGCTAGGATATGTCCTAGGCAAAACTTAAAGGTTTAAAAAACAAAAATAAATAAAAAGAGCAATGATTACCTTAGTCAAAAACCACAAGGCGGCTAAGGTAATGTCCTTCCAGAAGTAGGCAAGCTTTGCATAGTCTTCACTCCGGGCTCGAGCATCTCGACTGAAGCAACTAGGAGAACCAGCGGGGCAGATATCAGAGGCATGATTGTTATAGCTTATACAGTGTAGCCAACCTTGGCCAACCATGCTTCTAAATTCCTTTGTAAATCCTTCTGTAAAAAAAAATAAACCATTTTGTTTATATCAATAAAACTGTCTTTCATTTCTTTTCTCTTGACCAAATTCTAAAAATGCCTCTGTGTTAATGAATTGTAAGCATGCATAAAAGAACCAGCACACGAAAGCATAAGAAAAGAAATGCAAAAGAATAAACACCTATTAGGAAATTCTTAGGCAAAAATTAGAGTGGCCTGCTAGATCGAAAACCCGCAATGGGCGATCTAGGCAAAAGATAAGGCAATTATAAAAAGGAAACCCGCTAAGATATCCTAGGAAAAAAATAAGGAAACTCACTAGATCGAAAACCCCAAAAGGGCGGTCTAGGCAAAAGACAGGGCCAAAACAAAAAAAATACGCAAATAAAAAGAGAGCATGTCAACATCCAGCAACCAATGGGAGGGGCATTCACTTTTTTAGAATGCATCAAATAAAAAAATGGACTGCATTTAAAACATTCACACTCAAATAGTCACACAAAAAGACTTTGTAAAAAATCATGAAAAATTAAACCCTTATCACAAACAATAAGAATCATGCATAAGGAGACTAGCTCCATGTTTGTGATTGAAAAACAAGAAGCATCCAGACCAAGTCTCCAAAATAATGCTCCCCCTCAAGAAAACAGAGCAAGATAAGAAACTTCCAGAATCAAATGCTCCAACCACTATCCTTCCAGCAAATAAAGAGAAGGCATTTTTTACAACCAAAACAAAGCCAATGGAAAGGCTCAATCCCCAAGCGGATCATTGCCTACACTAGAGGCAGACAAAAAATCCTCGCACGACTCAGCATTATCGCCACAATGATTCATCAAGCATACTCAGCTCATTTCCCCACCACATCAACCAAGGGAGAATAAAGGCTTCATAAAAGCCCTTTACCAGCATAATTAAGGAAGCAAGACTCCATTTCCCCCTTAGAGGGCTATTGAAATTAGATCCCCAGGGAAAGAAAATTCCCCAATGGATCACCAAAAAGAGGAACCTATCTCTCGTAAGCCTACTGCAAAGGCCATCTTCAAAGACTTATCCTCAGTGAGTCGCTCGCCTACGCATAGGCAAAACCTGACAAGCAAAAGAGCCAACATCCCTGAAGGGAACATCAACCTACTCAGAGGTAAGGCAATATAAGCCAAAAGCCTTCACTTCCGATGAAGCATCCGCCTATTCAGAGGCATCGTCAAAATCAACAAATCCCCTAATGGATTCCTGCCTATTTAAGAGGTGTAGACCCCAAATCTTGCCCGGCCTCCAAATAAAGAGAAGAAGACCTCCTATTCGAAGATGGATGAAGCCTAACAAGCCACTAGGAGAGACTATTAGGCCCCATACTAGGATAGGAAGGATTTTCTGCACAAAAAATAAGTTTTCTCGCCTTTTTGGGACAAGACTGCCGTCTCGAAATCGAGACCGCCGTCTCGCCTCATGCAAATGGCGAGACCGCCGTCTCACCAAACGAGACGGTGGTCTCGCCACTTGCGAATGACGAGACGGCGGTCTCGTTTGGCGAGACGACGGTCTCGCCACTTTGGCATGACGAGACGGCGGTCTCGACCCTGTCAGACGAGAACGGCGGTCTCGCCACTGCCAGGCGCGAAAACCTATAAATAGGGGCCTCCCCCCCCTCATTTCCACACACCACACAGCTTTTGCTCTCCCTTCTCTCTAGAAACTTCTCTCTAGAATCCCTCCGACGCATTTCCGGAGCTTCTGAGTGCCTTTGTGAGCGTTTTTCGGCGTTTAGAAAAGTTTCCAGCGTCGTGTAGAGTGAAGGGCTGCCAAAAAGCACCCATTTCTTTTAAAGAAATAGAATAAAAGCTTGCTTCAGAGGTTTAAATTCTCCCTCTTTACTTTTACTGCTTTAATTTTAAATTATGCAATAGATTAGGGCCATGTAGTCATAACTTTAAATTCCGCAAAATAAAAAGGGCAAAAACGTATTTTTCTGGTTTATTTATCAATAAAATAGCTGGCCTATCATAGGGAACCAGAAAGGGGCGTAGTAAAGGAACTAATACTTCCTTTACACGTAACTAACTCCCTTATCCAACTCTGGTTCTAATGACCAAAGTTGGTTTTCGAAAACCAACGCCTTTTAAAAACCCCTTTTCCGATGTTTCCAGTAAAAACATCGGTGGCGACTCCACAGAACCCCTCAAAATTAGTCCTTGGGTTAGCCCGGTTATCGGACAACCCAAGGACGACCTTTCGAAAACCTTGCCCCTAGGTTAGCCCGGTTATCGGACAACCTAAAGGTGTTGTAATCACCCATAAAAAACGCAAAAACAAGAGGGTCGAAACCATCGCGTCGCTCCGACCGCCTTCTCTTTTTAGACGACGACGACAGATGGCGACTCCGCTGGGGAAGCCTCGAGAGTTGATCCCATTTAGTGATGGGCCGACTTAAAAATAAATAAACCAAGAAAATAACGTTTTTGCCCTTAACTTGTATTATAACATGTTTTACGGTTTGACTTTAATAACCGTTGCTTGTTTATACTTACGCAATTGTGTGAAATAAAAATTGTACACAAACCCTTGCACACTATAGTTCCCTCTATACCCGGGGGCAAGTGAGAAAACCATAGGGAGTGGGTGGCAGGTAGGGTTCGCTGTAGTGAGGGCCTTGAGCCCACCAGTGTGATCGGAAACCACCACTCAAGGTGATAACCTTCCTCTTTTGGCAACAAGACTGACTACGACCTTAGTGCTAAGCATAGTCGGACGGCTGGAGAGTGGGGACCCTATAATGGGGGCACCTTGGGGGCCTTAGCCTGGTGAGAACAGTTAGAACCAACCCTCGCCAATGCACTTTTCTGCAGGAAAACCCTACCTCGTGATAAAAACGAATTCTCGCCTGTTCGTGGATGACTGAATTGTGTGCACATATGTTTGTTGCATTTGTCTGTTGCATAGCATAAACAAACAACAAAAATAAAAAATATTTTCACAAATAAACCCCCTTATCTCGGACAGTCTGCCTTTTAGCTAGCCTGGTTTCAGGTTCTTTGTAAGCTAAGTAGCCACGCAGTTCCGACAGAAGAGATAAGGGACGCTAAATATTTTTCGCATAAAGCCACATTTTATCTCAGACAGTCTGCCTTTTAGCTAGCCTGGTTTCAGGTTCTTTGTAAGCTAAGTAGCCACGCAGTTCCGACAGAAGAGATAAAAGGCTAAACAAATAAAAATAAAATCCAAAAACAAATAAAATAATAATAAACAAAATCAAAACATTTATAAAAATAATTTTGAGAAAGTCGTATCATTCATATTGCATCATGTCATAAGTGGAAAAACCAAGAGAGAAAATAAATGCATAAGGAAAGTATGCATACGCATCATTTTAATAAACCCCTAAAAAATGGGTCTTAGAGGCGTTTTTTGGGAAAATTACTAGGTCAAATCCCCTTTGGGGATTTTTAATCTAATTCCTCACCTTTTTCTCTTCGTTTTGATATGCTGTTCGTCCAAATCGGACATCTCAGTCAAAAGTTATGCCACTTTGAACATCTACTGCCCTTTTGTACTAGTGCATGCATAAATACATTCATTCTAGGGAGCACTAGATATCCCTAAGACAATTGCGAAAGAGGCCCCGAGCACATTTGTAATCTTCACGACAAGGAAGGAACGAGTGTACTAAGGTGTGATGGTGATCCCCATTATACTTGTCAAGTCTGTGATGGGGAAGGAACCATTACACCGAGGTGGGTAGGATACCCCACAAAGCATGAGCTTTAAGGAGGATACCTAAGCCATTGTCTTAAGGAATATCCATCTCATAAATCATTCATTTTTAACAATAAATTTTTTTTTGCATTCTAGAAAGCGGCTGGCATTCTTCATGCCCTCATCCGCATACAAAAAAAAGCACAAAATCCCAAACACTATCATACATCATGTTAGAAAATAAAACATGATAATGTTTAGGAAAAAACAAACACTTGCATACACGCATCCACCAAACTTCATCCTCATAACATCATCTAGTAGTAGGCGGTTGAAGAAAGTGGACATTCCTCAATACCATGTGAAGAGGATAGGGCATTCGCATGCCATACACAGGAAGTCAAAAAAGGAAATACATACAAATTTTAACCAACCTATGCGCTTTGAAACATTGCATTGAGGAATGTACACTGTCTGGATGAAATAAAAAAAATTGTTTGTTTTCATCATCCCTTCAAACGTCTATTGCATTCATTGCATTCAGTCTCACTTTAATAATAATAAGATAATAAAAAGAAAGGATTAGTCGATATGCTTTCCACGAATCGGAATAAGATGGAGAGTAAGCCTTTCGTCATCAAGTTCTCTCCAATGGTTGATCCGCCCAAGGAGGATAACAAGCCTCAACCATTGGATATCCAAGTCAATAAGGAAGAGGGGGCAAGGATGCCGTTACATTTATTTATGTCTTGAACCAAATAAAGTTGTACCATTGAGATACACAGAAACATCGCCCATCAATGAAGATATCTCCAGCATAGCCAACATTCGGGGGCAAAATTAGAAGTGAAACAATCTACACCCCCAGGAGCTATAAGGCAATGCTCCCAAGAATAAAGGAAAAATAATAAGACCGAAGAAAAACATAATCCAAAAAGGAAATTGAAGAGACTTTGGATTCACGACGCTGAGGCAATTCACGACGCTCCGCCAAAGAGACAAACTCAGGGTAGGCGACAAGCTAGTCACGACAAGCTAGAGACGACATTCGGATCAGCAAGTCGTTTGCCCTACCTTGAATGGATGCGACTGAAAGGGACCTTTGGAATATCTTTTGAAAAGACTTTCCCAACAATATAAAGGTGACCCACATGATATGGATATCGCCCAAACCAAGGGCTCATTAGAAACTCTCAAGGAATAAGGGAGCCACCAGATTTTAAAGACAATCCTTTGAAGCTTTACCCTACAAAGGATCAAGCTACACGGCGAAAAGGGAAGTCTCCCCTCTGCACCTCAAATCAGATTTTCCCATATAGAGGGGTTCAAGCGTCAAAAGCAAATTTAGCCATTAGGTGTTCTCCTTCTGATTCTTAGGGTTTGTAAATCCAATGACTATTAGAGATTACTCCTCGGGGCTAGCCCGACCCCCGAGCATTGTAGGGCACACATTTCCCTATCAATTACAAAGAATGTCATTCTTACCATCTGCTTCTCTTCTTGCTATTCATATCTAAACCTCATTAATAACCATGTTTAAGCAAACGTTTACAAAAGTGCGTCAAAGTAACCAAAATGCGCCATTGACCAAAATAAAAGTCAAACCACTCATCACCACTGATTGACTAGAAACACAAAATAAAGTTTTACCTCGTCATAAGTAAAGCCGTGTTTCACCAATGTTGTGCAAAAAGAAAAAAAATCAAAAGAAGCCCATAAAAACTAAAAAGAGAGGGTAAGATACCCGGTAGGAAACCCACAAAGGGGGCTACGCAAAAGTTAGGGTAAACCCGCTAGGAAACCTGAACAACCATAAAGGGTAGCCTAGGCAAAAATTAGGGTTACAAAATAAAGTCCGCTAGGTTTCCCAAAGCAAGAAAAAAGAAACCTAGACAAAAGTTAGGACAAAACAAAACACAACATCCTAGACTGAAAACCCAAAGGGCGGACTAGGGAAGTCAATCAGTCATAGCAAGCGCCATAGAATAAGATGTCACTCCATAAACAAAACGTTGTTTAAACTTGCCTAAACACTCTAACCAACCTTGGCTAGCCGTGCTTACAAAAACCATTTTTTGTCAAAATAAAACAATTCTAAAACACAAGCCTTTGAATTAAATATCCTCTTCCTTCTTTTCTCTTGACCCTTACCACTACGACATTCTAGTAATTAGTAGGGAAATGTGGAGATAGTAATCAATAGGAGGATTGACATCCCCAAGGAAAGGGAGGGGCGCACTGACATGGCAAGTCGCTCTACAATTAACACAATCATTCTTCGATCATGAAAAAAATCAAGACGGCAAAATCGGTACAGCCTATCATGTCGAGAAAGCACATAACGTCAGAAGCTCATCAGAAGTAAAAGCACATTGGTTAATCCTTTTGAAAAATTAATTGGAATAGTATTATTGGATGCATATCACAAACATTTCATACATGCATAGGGTCCTTTCTCTCAAAAAAAAGAGAAATGAGAAAAATAAAAAATAATGCCTGCTAGGAGATTCTTAGGCAAAAGTTAGGGTAACCCGCTAGATCAAAAACCCGCAAAGGGCGGTCTAGGCAAAAGTTAGGGCATTCACAAAAAAAGGAAAAAAGCCCGCTAAGATATCCTAGGCAAAAATTAAGGCAGCCCGCTAGACCGAAAACCCCAAAAAGGCGGTCTAGGCAAAAGATAGGGCTAAACCAAAAAATGAATAAAAGAGAGGGGCCCTTCATCATAATCATAAAAATTCCAGCAGGAGAATGCCAGTCACTTTTCCAGATGCATCAATAAAAAAGAATAGATTGCATTTAGGGGCATCCACACACAAGTAGTCGCACAAAATGGCTTTGTCAATGACAAAAATGAAAGAAATAAAAATTACTTCAGACAAAAAGAAAAACAAAAAACAAAAAATGAAAAGCATTCATGCATATAAGGAGACTAGCTCCATGTTTGTGATAGAAAACAGGATCATTGAGACTGAGTCTCCAAATAATGTCATCAAGAAAATGGAGCAAGTCGTCAATCAAGCGACTCAGCGGAATAAGAGCTTCTAAAAATCAAGAGCTCCAGCTACCATCCTTCTACCCAGAAAAGAAGGCACAAGAAAGTAATAAGTCTCCAAACATTGCTCTCCCTCAAGAAAGAAGAGCGAGTTGTCAATAGAAGCTTCTAGAAGCCAAAGCTCCAATCATCACCCAATAAAAGAGGGCACAATCATCAAGACATCATAAAAGAAAAGCCGATGGAAAGGCCTAGTCATCCCTAAGAGGATCCCTTCCTACTCCGAAGGCAAAACAAAATTACCCCATGGCTCTGCACCGCCATCACATGAGTCATCGAGCACACTCACCCAAAGTCTCCTCCACACTGCCCAATGGAAAATAAAGGCTTCAAGAGCCCATCATCATCAATAGTCAAAAGAGTCCAATCTCCATACCAACAAGGGCTCAACAAAAAGGAAAAAAAGAAGAAAACTCTTGCAGAGGATGTCCAAAAGAAGAGGCAACAACAGAGAAAGCCGAATAAAAATCCTCATCCTCCAGTCTACAAAAAAGTCTACAAAAAGAATCAGAAATTTCCATCCCCCAGTGAAATAAGAGCTTCACAAGTATAGCTCGCAGCAACATCAATCAAGGAGCCAAGACTCCATTCCTAGAAAAGAAAAATCAGATCCCTAGGAAGTCAACTAATTCCCTGGTGGATCAATAAAAAAGAGAGATCATCCCCAGTGAGCCTACTGCAAAGGCAAAACTTCTTCATATTCATCCTCAGAATGTCATTTGCATATGCATAGGCAAGACCTGGCAAGCAAGAGCCAGCATCCCCATAAGGGAATATCAGCCTAGTCAGAGGAAAAACAAATGCAGCCAAAAGTCTTCACTTCCGATGAAGCATCTACCTACTCAGAGGCATTACCAGAAACTCAATAGAGTATCTGCTTGCTCAGAGGCCTCACCAAGATCAACAAATCCCTAATGGATTCCTGCCTAAATAAGAGGCAACCAACAAAGAATCTCCGGCAAGACCGGATGGCTAAACAAGAAAAGCCAACAACAAAAAAATCCTCGACAACCAGCAAAGTCAGATGACCACTACCAAAAGATAAAAATCAAAGAATCCCCAGCAACTAACAAGCTGGATGAACACCAACAGAATCCCCGACACAGACCGGATGACCATTCCTAGAAAAAGACAAACAAAAACAAAGAAAGCACATCTTAACGATCGGCACATGAGCTAGAGCAGTAAGCCGCCACCATCGCCAAAGGGTCAGCCACCGCAAAAAGGGGCATCCAGAGGCACATAACCAGACGAGGGTTCATACTCGTCAACCAAGGGGTCAGCTACCGCGTTAAAGGAGCATCCCGAGGTTTCACATCGGCGCATGAGCTAGAGCAGTAAGCCGCCACCATGGCCAAAGGATCAGCTACCGCAAGATGGAGCATCCGGAGGCTTAACACCAGATGGGAGTGTGTACTCATCAGGCCTTACAAAAGGGGGCTTACCAGACGGGGGTTCATACTCGTCAAACACCAGATGGGGGTGTGTACTCATCAGACCTTACAAAAGGGGGCTTACCGGGCGAGGGTTCATACTCGTCAAACACCAGATGGGGTGTGTACTCATCGAGCCTTACAAAAGGGGGCTTACGGGCGAGGGTTCATACTTGTCAAACCGGATGGGGGTTCATACTCATCAGCCCGAAGGGGTCAGCTACCGTCGAAGGAGCATCCCGGAAGCGCACAACATTTCCCCCAGAGGATCATCTGCCGCAAAGACGAAACATCTGAAGGGCAACCGGGCAAGAGGGTCAACTCCTTTACCCTCCAGTCGGTCACCTTGGCACAAAAGGCCGGCAGTCGACTGGTCGGGTAAAGGGGGGCAGCTGTAGACCCCAAATCTTGCCCGACCTCCAAATAAAGAGAAGAAGACCTCCTATTCGAAGATGGATGAAGCCTAACAAGCCACTAGGAGAGACTATTAGGCCCCATACTAGGATAGGAAGGATTTTCTGCACAAAAAAATAAGTTTTCTCGCCTTTTTGGGATGAGACCGCCGTCTCGAAATCGAGACCACCGTCTCGCCTCACACAAATGGCGAGACTGCCGTCTCACCAAACGAGACGGAGGTCTCGCCACCTGTGAATGACGAGACGGTGGTTTCGTTTGGCGAGACGGCGGTCTCGCCACTTTGGCATGACGAGACGGCGGTCTCGACCCTGTCAGACGAGAACAGCGGTCTCGCCACTGCCAGGCGCGAAAACCTATAAATAGGGGCCTCCCCCCCTCATTTCCACACACCACACAGTTTTTGCTCTCCCTTCTCTCTAGAAACTTCTCTCTAGAATCCCTCCGACGCATTTCCGGAGCTTCTGAGTGCCTTTATGAGCGTTTTTCGGCGTCTAGAAAAGTTTCCAGCGTCGTGTAGAGTGAAGGGCTGCCAAAAAGCACCCATTTCTTTTAAAGAAATAGAATAAAAGCTTGCTTCGGAGGTTTAAATTCTCCCTCTCTACTTTTACTGCTTTAATTTTAAATTATGCAATAGATTAGGGCCATGTAGTCATAACTTTAAATTCCGCAAAATAAAAAGGGAAAAAACGTATTTTTTCGGTTTATTTATCAATAAAATAGTTGGCCTATCATAGGGAACCCGAAAGGGGCGTAGTAAAGGAACTAATACTTCCTTTACACGTAACTAACTCCCTTACCCAACTCTGGTTCTAATGACCAAAGTTGGTTTTCGAAAACCAACGCCTTTTAAAAACCCCTTTTCCGATGTTTCCGGTAAAAACATCGATGGCGACTCCACAGAACCCCTCAAAATTAGTCCTTGGGTTAGCCCGGTTATCGAACAACCCAAGGACAACCTTTCGAAAACCTCGGCCCTAGGTTAGCCCGGTTATCGAACAACCTAAAGGCGTTGTAACCACCCATAAAAAATGCAAAAACAAGAGGGTCGAAACCATCACGTCGCTCCAACCGCCTTCTCTTTTTAGACGGTGGCGACAAGAGGCACTCATCAGAAATCCCCAGCAATCAACAAGTTGGATGTCTAATGGAAAGGCCAAAATAAAAAATCCTCGGTACACTGGATGGCTACATAGAAAAGCCAAAAATACATTTTCGAACGAAAATCACTCCCCATGGAGCGGGGCATGAGCTAGAGCAGTAAGTCGCCACCACTTTCTCTGTCAGAAGGATCATCCACCACAGCAAAAGGGGCATCTAGAACATAGAGTTCCACACATCATCTGAAGGATCAACTCCGTTGCAAAGGAGTATCCGAAAGACACAATCCACCGTCATCGCCCAAAGGATCAGCTCCGTTGCAAAGGAGTATCTTGAAGGCAGGATTTACATGCAAATACATCAGCCAAAGGGTCAACTACCATGTCAAAGGAGAATCCTGAGGCATCAAACCAAAACCAAGGGGTCAGCTACTACTTCGAAGGAGCATCCTGAGGTTCCCTATTCAACAAAAGCTAAAAGGTCAGCTACTGCATCGAAGGAGCATCCTGAAATGTCACATACACCACCCAAGGGGTAAGCTACTGCATAAAAGGAGCATCCCGATAGAAAAACTTTCTTCCTCAACAAAAGGGTCAGCTATTGCATCAAAGGAGCATCTTGAAGCTTCACGCAGACCATCCGAAGGGTCAGCCTCCACAACAAGGAAGCATCCTAAAGACAACGTCAGATTACATTCACCTTCCCAAGGGTTGGCTACCACATCAAGAGGAGCATCCGAAGGACAACTGGACAAGAGGGTTAACTCTTTCACCCGCCAATAGATTTCATGGCACATCAGCCCATAATCAATTGGTCGGGTAAAGGGGAGGCAGCTGTAGACCCCAAATCTTGCCTGACTTCTCAATAAAGACCAGAAAACCTTCGTTTGAAGAAGGACAAGGCTTCTTAGGTCCCTAGGCATGTTCACTAGGCTCCATGTAAGAATATGAGGGCTTTCTGTATACAAAAATAACAAAAAATAGGAAAATCTGATAGGAAGCTTGAGATGGTCGTTCCGTTTGGCCAGACGGCCGTCTCGCCTTCCCTGAAGGTTAGGTCGGCTGTCTTGTTTGGCTAGACGGCCGTCTTGCCTTCCTAAAGGTCGGGACGGCTGTCTCGTTTTCACAAACGGCCGTCTCGCTTGTTAGAAGCCCAAGCGGCCGTCCCGGCTTGCCTGACGCAAATTCCTATAAATAGGACCTCCCCCTTCCCCTCATTTCACACATTCTCACATCCCTTGCACTCCTACTACTCTCTTGGAAGTCTTTCAACACTTGAGATGACTCTGAGTATTATTCCAAAGTTCGAGTGAGCTTTCCGATTTTCGTTAAGGTAGAAATCGGTTAAGGAGGTTGCCTCTTTAGACGTTTGACCCTCGATAGAGTGATCTTTTTCTTTATTGCGGGAGAGGAGCGTGCTTGTAGAGCGAGGGGATTGCCAAAAAGTGTCCTCAAAATTTTGAAGAGTTAATATAAAAGCTCGCTTCAGAGGTTTCTTTTCTATTCGCTCTCTTTTACTGCTTTCTTTACCGCTTTCCTTGTATGCATTAGATACTAGGATCATGTAGATATTTAAATTCTGCCAGTAGATAAATAAATAGGGTAAAAGTATAGTTTCTTTCAGCCTTTATATTATAAACTAGTCCATCATAGGGGACCTGAAAGGGGCGTTGTGGGGCGCTAACACCTTCCTCACACATAACTAACTCCCTTACCCAACTCTGGTTGTAACGGCCAAAGTTGGTTTTTCTAAAACCAACGCCTTTTCTTTCTTTTTCAATGTTTATGGTAAAAACATCGGTGACGACTCCATAGAACCCTTTTTGAAAACCTCGCCTTTAGGTCCAGCATAGTTATCGGACAATCTAAAGGCGTTGAACATCATCTTTAAAAGAACGCGAGTCATACAAACCATCAAATTACTTTAACCGCCTCTTTTGACGGCAGCGACACTGATGTTTCAAGATTATCAAACAAGAGAGTCTTACAGAAGGAGACTTCTCAACCAGTAGAGCCTTACAAAAGGGGGTTCGAAACCAGATCAAGTCTTACAAAAGGGGACTTATCGACCATGAGAGTCTTACAGAAGGAGAGTTCTCAACCAATATAACCTTACAAAAGGGGGTTCACACCTGATAAGCCTTATAGAAGGGGGCTTATCAACCATGAGGATCTTACAAAAGGGGATTTCTCAAACCGACAGAGTCTTACAAAAGGGGGCTTGTCGACTTACAACCTGGTGGGGGTTGGTACTAACAAGAGTCTTACAAAAGGGGACTCAGACCTAGTGGGGGTTGGTACTCACAAGAGTCTTACAAAAGGGGACTCGGACCTGGTGGGGGTTGGTACTCACAAGAGCCTTACAAAAGGGGGTTCGGACCTGGTGGGGGTTGGTACTCACAAGAGCCTTACAAAAGGGGGGTTCAGACCAGATGGGGATTTGTACTCATCAAATCAAATAGGGGTTTGTACCTATCAAACTATTCATCATCCAGAGGATCAACGACTACATCAAAGGAGCATCCGAAGGATGACCGGGTAAGAGGGTTAACTTATTCACCTACCAACCAGTCTCGTAGGCATATAGAGCCAACAACCAGTTAGCTAGGAGAAGGGGGGGGGGGGGGCAGCTGTAGATCCCAAATCTTGCCTGACTTCACAATAAAGATCAGAAGACTTCCATTATGAAGATGGTAAACCTCCGTTGGGCCCCTAGCAGCATCAACCGACTTCCATTTAAAGAAAGGAGAGTTTTTCTGAAGAAATAAAAAACCAGAATTTGGGAAAAACACTTAGGACGGTCGTCCCAATTCTCAGACAACCATCCCAACCCATTTTTACACTTGGGACAGTCGTCCCACTTCCCAGACGGCCGTCCCAACCCATTTTTACACTTGGGATGACTGTCCCGAATGCCCAGACGACCGTCCCACCTAACAGGGCTTGGGATGGCTGTCCCGACGTCCTGACAGCATCCAGCTATAAATAGGAGCCTCATTTGCAGCTTTTAGACACATATTCACTTCTCTTTACTCTTCTATACACTTCTAGTATTCGAATGATCTCTCTGATTGCCTATAAGGTAACAATCGGTTAAGGAAGTCTCTTTTTGAGATATCCGGCATTTGATAGTGTTAGAAAAGGAGGTTGAGATCAAGAGGGGGGTGAATTGATCTTTGAAAGATTTTCGCAAATTACAGGTTATCTATTTCAAAGATTAAGAGTTCTGACCAATTCTTGAATCAAACGAAACAAACAATCAAAATAAAGGAAACAAAAAAATTAAAGAGAGAAAGGTTTAGAGTGATACAACCAAGATTTATACTGGTTCACCCAATCCCAGGGCTACGTCCAGTTCTCAGCCAAATTCCAGCTGAGTTCCACTAGATTGAATGTTTTACAGATTATAACTCCAATCACACACCCAATCTACCACAAGAACCAAAGTTCCAGTCCTTGCACCTAAACCTTCACCAAGAACCAACTTCCAGTTCTTGAACTACCCTACAGCCAAATTCCAGCCACAGAAACTAGTACCCACACTTTTAGACACTCACAATACAGTAATGAAATATAAAAGAAACAAAGAGAAGAAACTAGAACAGTCAAACCCGGATTATGCTGCTCTATAGAATGAGTTTCTTCACAAAAGAAATACAGAAAATGCCTCAAGAATGAACTTTGAAAAACTTCACAAAACTTGCATGATTCTTTCTTGAAAGTAGCTCTTATGATTGCTTGATTGATTGGTCAAAGGTATATTTTAAAAGACTCAAGCAATCATGTTTATATAGAAGATTGTTCAAACTGCTGGTTTAATTAATCTGTTAAAACAATCTTTTAATTTGTTAAAACTCTTGAATTAATCTGTTAAAACTTCTATTAATCTGTTAAGATGTTCTAGATCATTTTCCAGATTTGTTTTAACTGATGCGACATCGTTTCAATCAATTAAAACACTTTGAAAAAAGTCCATTAAGTTGTTTTAATCGATTAATTCACCTATTAATTGATTAAAATACTGCCAAATGTTTTCATAAAACTTTCTAAGTGATTTTAACTGATAACAATTTGTTTTAATCGATTAAAACACTTTGGAAAAAATCTCTTAGTTGTTTTAATCGATTATTTCGTATTTTAATTAATTAAAATCCTGCCAAATAGTTTCATAAAACTTTTTAAGTTATTTTAACTGATAACACATCGATTAAAATCCTGACAGAACTTCTTTCAAAAATTTTCAAGTGGTTTTAATCATTTAATTCACATTTACATCGATTAAAATACTGACATATTTTGAGTTTGTATTGATTATAATACTGCCATAACACTTTTCAAAACATCTTAAGTCATTTTAATCGATTATTTCGATTCTACATTAGTTAAAATACTGGAAGAAGGTTTTCAAAAACTCCTTTAATGAAAACAATCGATTAATTCGAAGATATATCGATTAAAACAGTTCCAGTCACTACTGCAGAAAAGGCTTTTTACATCGGTTAAAATGGGCTTTCGACGTCGGTTAAAGTGGCGACATAGATACGGGGGTCATAGAAAGTAAGGCTTTCTACGTCGGTTCCTAATACCCGACGTAGAAAGTCTTACTTTCTACGTCGGTTATTAGGAACCGACGTAGAAAGCCCTACTTTCTGTGTGCTATTCTGATCGATCATAAGTGGTTCTGATCGGTCATAGAAATACTTTCTACGTCGGTTAGCCAGGGAACCGACGTAGAAAGTATTATTTTGTATGAGCTTTTCTGATCGGTCATAACTGGTTATGATCGGTCATAAAGCTAATCTAGTCGATCATAACTGATTCTGACCTGTCATAACACTTTCTATGTCGGTTAACACTTATAACCGACATAGAAAGTCTGACTTTCTATGTCGGTTACAATTATAACCGACATAGAAAGTCTTACTTTCTAACTTTCTATAACCCCAGTTTCTATATCGGTTAATAGTAACCGTGATTGTATGTGTTTTCAATGTCGGTTATACTTATAACCGATATAAAATGTTACACTTTCTACGTCGGTTATGTCGTTACCCGACGTAGAAAGTACTTTCTACGTCGGGTAATGACATAACCGACGTAGAAAGTGTTATTTTTTTTAAATAACGAGCATTTTATTTACAGATTCTACCTTTCTTCGAGTAGACCTGCCTATTCATCACAGTTCCAGGCAAATAACCACAGATCCAAGTATGCAGACAGATATGCACAGTTCATATATAAATTTGCTACAGATATCCAGCATAGACGAGATTCGATTGCAGACAGTGATATATATGTACATATGAAACAGATTGCAATGAATATATGTACAGACAGATGCAGTTCCAGACAGTTCATTTACTTAAATCAATTCCTAACTTAAATCAATTCCTAACTTAAATCAATTCCAGTACAGACAGATCCAGTTCCTAACTTAAATCAATTCTATCTAAATTGTTGTAAGTCAAATTTCCTATGAAGATTGAATGCTTAAAAGGAAAGAAGCCCACTGCTCTCTGATATCGTCTATGACTTCAATCTTCATGGGAGATGAGTCTGTAAATTCCTACATATTGAAACATTTCAGATTTAGAAATCATTTACATAATTGGCATATTTGACTTAATTATAGTATATTTACCTTATGCCACGTGTCAAGCATATTTTTGGCTACAATGGTGTGCATGTGCTTCATCACATAAAACCCGCACTCATGGCTTCCCGGTTGGCGTGGACACTACAAGTTAAATACATGTGAGATTAACTTTAAATGACAAATTGAACAACAGTAAGAGGTGTTTGGTCACCTTTGGTGCAATATACGTCAACTTCTTCCTAGCATGTGATGGAAGACCTTGCAACCTTAGGTGAGCTTCCAAAGCTCTACAAAAGGACAAATAATTTTGGTGTAAGTAGTGCACATATGATACAACAATTAAAAACAACCAAACTTACGCGTCTATGTGCTTTCTAATATCCAAATCATTTGGTTTCTTGTGTAATGAACACAAGAGAATCACAAGAAATTGGCGAGGAACAATTATTATGAGCTGCCAATGACCCCTGCACGTTGCAATAATATTAGTAAAATTTCAGTTTTACATAATTGTGCATTAATTTACAAGATGTATACTTACTGATGCAAGTAAGGTGCTAAGTAGACTTCTTTGCCCCCATTTTGAAATGCCTCTATTAAGTACGTTTGCACCTCTTCAGCTTTATTCCCAACGGACTGAATGGCAACAGGGTCAACAAATCCATAGAGATAGCGGATCTTCCTCTCATCACACAAACGATGTAAATACCTTCAACATTGAAAATAAATAAAGTTATAAAATAATGTACCAGTGAGAATATAAAAAATATGTAAATATACTTACAATTCCCAAAGCTGCATGACTGATACACATAGCATATCAGTACCAGTGAGAATATCAAAAATATCCCTTTGGAGTAAGAAAAAAGGGATCGTCTTGGTCCTGCATACGACTTCGGGTGGCATATCTAACTGTATGGGAGTGGTCCCGATAGTCGCTGCCAGTGCACCAAGTCGCTGTAAAGCAGATGGTGGTGGTGGTGATTCATGCACAACT
Source organism: Sphenostylis stenocarpa (assembly GCA_963425845.1). Classification (NCBI taxonomy): domain Eukaryota; kingdom Viridiplantae; phylum Streptophyta; class Magnoliopsida; order Fabales; family Fabaceae; genus Sphenostylis; species Sphenostylis stenocarpa. The sequence goes on along the minus strand of OY731404.1, from coordinate 26,614,803 downwards.
TCCTTTGCTTTTTCAGCCTCTTCCTACACAAGTACCAAAAATCAATAACATTAATATACATCAACCTATCAAAAAATAATAAGTACTATCGTTCAATGCATAAATCAACCTGTGCATGTGTTGGGATGGGTCTTGTTAATGAAACTGGCCATAAGATAAAATGGCCAGGTGCCTGTCCCACTGTTTGAACCTCTTCAGTGGGAATAGGGATGGCATGCACATCATCTATTTCTACATTAACACTCAAGTTTGGCATATTTGTCACTCAACAACTCAAGCAATTCTGTGAAACTTTTATCAGTCCACCCATTCTTTGCCTTCACATTGAACAATTTTAGTACCGCCGACAATCGTGTGAACTTAGTACAATTTGTATACAAAGGCTCTTTTGCATCATTGGACAACTTCTCGTACACATGTGTGTGTTGGAAGGCATCTTGTCCAAGCTCACAAATCATTTCCTCCAGCTGATCCTCCATCTCTAGATCAACTTCTTCTTTGTCTTCTACACTTGGCATGTTTAATAATTCACCATGCCATGTCCACTTTATGTAACTCTTTAGGAAACCATCACAAAGAACATGTTCCCGAATAACTTCAGTCGGTAATCTTCGCTCATTCAAGCAGTTAACACAAGGGCAATAGAATCTTCCATCATTATCCGGAACATTCATCTTAGCAAATTCAAGGAATTGTTCTACTCCACTCTCATATTCATTTGTTGTTCGTCTATAATTGATCCAACTCCGATCCATTGTTACAAATCTAATTTTCAAAATCAAATTAGCTACATAAACACGAAATAACTACCTTATAATGCCTACACGAAATCCAACTCCACTCTCAAAATAACTACATTATAATACAAATCTAATGTTCAAAATCAAAATCACGAAAGAATGCCTACAACAACACATTCAAATGACTAAACTACTTACAATACATCTCTAAATTAGCTAAAGGCACCCGTGATGTTTCCCTCTCTTGAGAGCATTATTACTTACTACATTCAATACTGTAAACCTACATTCAAAACTGTAAACCTAAAATGGCTAAAGCAAGCACGAAAACTTACCTCTTGAAGACCTACGAGAGGTGGCAAGTGGCGTGACGTGCGAGGCTGGGTGGGTATCTCGAGGCGACGGGCACCGGTAGCGGCGGGCGGCACGAAGCGTTGGCAGGTGGCGTGACGAGCAAATGTGGGTGCGGAGAAACGTATACAAGCGAACGGGTGAGCTGATGAAAGGAAATGGAGCTTAGGGAGAAAGGGAGAAACGTCATGGGGAGCTCTGCTATGGGGAGGAAGTGAAGAAATGAAATGAAGCGTGGGAGGTAAAACAGAAGATACTATGTCGGTTGCCCAAACACCCGTCATCAAAGAGACTTTCTACGTCGGTTAAGATTTACCCGACATAGAAAGTTAACTTTCTACGTCGGTTAAGATTTACGCGACATAGAAAGTTAACTTTCTACGTCGGGTAAATGTTACCCGACATAGAAAGTGACCTTTCCACTTACTATGTCGGTTAAAACTTACCCGACATAGAAAGTTTATGATTTTATTACAAAATTGCCACCGCGCCACATACTATGACGGGTGGATTACAACCGTGATAAAAACCCGTCATAGAAAGCTATTTTTCCACTAGTGAGTTTATGTTTTAAAAGGTTTTAATCAATTATTTCAAAAACCTATCAGTTAAAAACCTGTTATGTAAGTGTTAAGAATATTTTAACTGATAAAGCTCATATAATATCAGTTAAAACAATTACTTAAAAACCATTTAACTGATTACTTTGGTTTTTAACAGATTAAGCACATTTAGAGGCATTTGAAAAATCTTTTAAATGATGAAACCTCATGCAACAGAGAGATATGAATGATTGTAAATATGTATAGATGCATACTCACTAATCATTCTACCCTTTTATCCAAGTAACCTTTGACTTCACCAGAATAACCTTTGACTTCATTTTGACTTCATCAAAATCAATAAGAACTTTGTTTAATCAAATGATTCAATAAGATCTTCATCACTTTCAGTCTCCCCCTATTTGATGAAGACAAACATCTCTTTGAATAATATCTATGCAGAAGAAGTCACTTGAATATATAGATTAGTGAGTATTCAAAAATTAATCATTTCTCCCCCTAGATTACTACTCCCCCTAAAATAGTGAGTATAAAAACAATCATAACAATCATTTCTCCCCCTTTGACTTCATCAAAAATAGGGAAGAGAGAAGACAAACAATATGCATGACATATAACAAAATTTATTTTGAAAATAGTATTTAAAAAATTATGACACCATTGAGATGTATTACTCTTTTAAGAACCAATTAAAGTGATTCAAACTTATCTTCATTAACACGTTTGTAATGAACACAATAGACACGTGTAAAGATAAGGGAACCATGTTTTAGTAGCATGTTACAATAACAACCATTAACTAAAGCCTTTAATTTTCTTTCCAGAGTAATAATCAACTAAAAACAGGGCATAATCGATTAAATTGTTCTTGTTACTGATTTTAATTGATACAAATAATGTTTTAATCGATTAAAACAGTAATGAAAGTTGAAATTTAAAAACTTGAGTTCATTTAATCGATTAAATCGACATTTAATCGATTAAAATTGTATGAAAAAGTTTTGTAAAGTTCATTTAATAGATTAAAGCTTGCTTTTATCAATTAAAACAACCAGATTTGAAAACTGAGTGATGTTTGATGCATCTAAAATGCCTAATTCAGTTCGGATTTTGTAAAATCTATCACGAGCAAGAGGTTTTGTGAATATATCAGCTAATTGTTTTTCAGTTTCTAGAAAGAAAATTTCACAATCACCTTTTAAAATATGATCTCTAATGAAATGATGTCTAATTTCTATATGTTTTATCCTAGAATAATGAATTGAATTTTTTGTTAATATAATGGCACTGGTATTATCACATAAAAGAGGATTTTTATTGAGAATTAAACCATAATCCTCAAGCTGTTGTTTGAGCCACAGGGATTGAGCACAACAACTTCCTTCTGCAATGTACTCGACTTCAGCTGTAGAAAAAGTAACACATGATTGCTTTTTACTATGCCATGAGATTAGACTGCTTCCTAGGGGATGACAAGTGCCACTGGTGCTTTTTCTGTCAAGCTTACACCCTGCAAAATCTGAGTCAGAGTATCTGATCGATGTCGTACTTGGTCAAATAATTAAAACAGATAAATGTAGTACTAAGAAGCTTTCCTAGGTCATCTCCCAAAGACCACAAATTTCTATCAAAGCTTATCAATTTTTAAAATTAGAACAGTAACAAAAAAAAGGGGAGTTTTTCAAAATTAAAATATTAGATGAAACAGAACAAAAGCAGATTATAAAAATGCGGATTAAAAACAGATTAAAATGCAATTGATTTCCTGATTCTAATGCAGTGTCACTTATCCTAGATTACAAAATTAATTCGAAATTAACCAACTAAGCGAAGATAAATCCCAAATTATATTCTAATTCGAAATTAATCAACTAAGCGAAGATTAATCTCAAATTAGCTTTAACCCTTGTTCCAATTTGAAATTAACCAACTAAGCGAAGATTAATCCCAAATTTTCCTTAACCCTTATTCCAACATGAAATTAACCAACTAAGCGAAGATTAACCCCAAATTATCCTTATACAATTAAGCATTGCATACATCACATAATCTCATCTCTAACACAGAATTAAGCAAACTGTGATATTAGTTTCGGTTTATTAAGCATAAAAAGATTATAATTCAACATTGAGATTAGAAGATGAAGAGTTAAGAGAACAAACAAAATGAAATTGAAGAATAAAACCTCAAAGATCTACTTGCATTCATCTCAGAAAATCAATACAAAGATTTAGCTATCCATAGAAAGTTGAAAACGCAATAGAAGAAACACAATTAAAATCGAAACAAGATTTTAAAATAATGACAGAAGAGTAAACAAACTTGAATATAAATTGCAGAAGATGAAAGGCGGTTGTGTGGTGGCTGCGCAGTCCTTGTGTCATGTGTTTCGTGTGATGTGCCTCTCTTATATAAATAACCCTAACCCTAATCTTAATCGAGGTTTGGGCTCAACTAGTCCATGAAACACATCATAAGTTGACTTCAGTGCAGGTCCATGAACTTTAAACACATGCAGTATTTTCAATACTTATCCAAATTAAGCGATTTTGGTCTCCTTTGAAAGCCTTTTGAGCTAGATTTAAAACGCCATTGTTTCTACTATTTTTGGAGGTCTAATGAATTAAGGAAACTTAAATTACTGAAGCATGTCTATTGGGCTGGCCTGGTGCGATTGACCCGTTTTGGATAATTTATGTAAAATCTAATTTAGCTCCGAATTGAATGATTTTGGATCCTATGGAAAGATCAATGTGTCTAGTTTATAATTATTTTAGAATCATGTTATTTGGAGATCTGTAGAAAAAATGATAAATAAAATAGTAAACTAATGTTAGTACCCGTATAAAATAAAATATGACATTTGACCCAATTTTTCAAGCCCAAAATTGCTTTAAACTGTCCTAAAATTAATAATGAGTAAAAATTAGATCAAATAGATTCAAATTAATTAAAATCTAAATTATTGGCCCAATGAAGCCCAATCAATGAAAATGCACTAATAATAGACAATTAAACACAATGCACCAATTAAGATAAGTACATAAAGATAAGAAAATGCGGGAAAATAATGGCTCATCAAATTCCCCCACACTTAGCCTTTTGCACTCCCGGGCAAAATCAAGAAGCAAAGCAAGGAGCAATTCCAAAGACATCGAAGAGAGTGACATAACAAAAAGGAGTAGGAACAAGAAGACACACAAAACACAAACAAATTTACACAATCCTTAACGAATCCTGGGAAAAGAAAGGAGTAGACAACATCCAACACATAAAGAGTCAGAGGAACCAGATACTCATGGAAATCATCCAAGCATTTCAAAACCTGGCAAGAGGTCAATCAGGTCAAAAGGTGAATCAAAGTGATTAAACCTCACAAGATGCACTATATCTCTCATGTGTCTAGGCTACTGTATACTCTCAAAATACTCAAGAAAAGCGAACAACACATAGACTTGGAAAGCCTCTAAACTCAACACCCAACGCACATGCACAAAAAGATCAAAAGGTCTTTTCAAGTTGTAATGGGGGTAGGGACAAGGTAGAGGATATCATATGGGATAATTAGCTGTGAACCAGAAGAACTAGAGGAGCAATGGGGAATAAGTAAAAAATAAGCACAGGATGCATGCCCAAAAACCTCTAACAAACCTCTAATATCAAACCTCCTCTATTGTCTTTTGCCTCAACCACAACTTTCCTTTCTAAGGAAAACACAAAAACTGTACAACAGAGATAACCAACTAGCCAGTACATCATCCAATGAAATACAAAATGCACCCCCACACTTATTCAATAACTTATTCCCAAAACAATTCCAAAGCTCCAAAAATTCCTAAAGTTAAGGTAATCATGGTTTTTCACTTAAGGCTTTTAATAAGCTTCAAAAGAAATAAAGGGAAACATAGGCTCAAAGGGGCTATCAAAGGAATTAATTCAAGGTAGGCTCATTTGGCTAGAGGCTAATCAGAACAAAAATGCCTTAATCATCTCCAAACATGCATGTGAATCAAGAAGTATCAATCAGAGTCAAGCCAAGGCTACTGCGCAAGCAATCAAGAGGCATAACACTCAAGAAAGAACATGTAGTGGCTCAATTCCTCACAAAGGGTAAGATTGTCGCCTTCAATTCAACCTCTCAAACATCGTAACCAACTTGACAAGCAGAGAAAAACAGGGATTTCAATCCAAAAAGCATAAAGCAACTCCTATCCCAAGAGTGAAGAAAGTGCCCGAAACCTTAACAAAACCCAGAGATCCAAAAGAAACATGAAAACTGTACACAAAACACGAACCTGAAATACAAAGAAAACTAAAAATCCTAAACAAAGAACAGTCTCCCCCACACTTAAACTACAAATTTTCCCAATGTAGCATAACATCAAGTCAAGCAATCAAATCACCAATTGGACAAGTGCAATAAAAGTAAAGAGAAGGAAAAAGAGAACTCCCTAAGTCATGGTGGAAGGTAAGTGGGATCAATCAGGGATATCTCCTCCACAACTACATCCACTAGAGAAGGATTGTTGAGGAATGGTTTCAGTCGATGGCCATTAACCTTGAAGCTCTTTTTTGTGGATTCACTTTTAATTTCAACTGCACCATAAGGATAAACATTAGTAACAATAAAAGGTCCAATCCACTTTGAACGCAACTTACCACCCATGAGACCCAATCTGGAATTGTACAATAGCACTTGCTGACCAACAAACAACTCCTTCCTAGCTATGGAGCTATCATGAAATCTCTTAGTTTTCTCTTTGTAGAACATGGAGTTCTCATAAGCTTCCGAACGGATCTCATCCAATTCATTTATCTGTAGCTTCCTCTCCTCTCCAGCTTTATCAAGTGAGAAGTTGCATGATTTCACAGCCCAATATGCTCAGTGCTCTATCTCCACTGGTAGGTGGCATGGCTTACCCAAGACAACTCGATAGGGAGACATCTCTATAGGTGCCTTGTAAGTAGTCCTATGCGCCCAAAGAGCATCCTCTAGTCTGTTGCTCCAATCCTTTCTGTTAGGTTGGACAATCTTCTCTAAAATCCTCTTTATCTCCCTATTTGAGATTTTAGTCTGCCCATTAGTTTGGGGGTGGTAAGGTGTAGAGACTTTGTGAACAACCCCATACTTCTTGAGCAAGGCCTGCATGGACCTGTTACAGAAATGGGTGCCTTGATCACTAACAATGGCTCTGGGTACTCCAAATCTGCAAAAGATGTTAGATCTAACAAAATACACAACAACCCGAGCATCATTAGTCCTGGTGGCTTTGGCTTCCACCCATTTTGAAACATAATCAACAGCAAGGAAAATATAATAAAAACCAAAAGAAACAGGGAAGGGACCCATGAAATCGATACCCCAGACATCAAACACCTCACAAAACAACATGGGTTGTTGGGGCATCTGGTGTCTCCATGTAAGGGACCCTCCTGCTCTCTGACACTGCTCACAAGTGCTGCAAATTCTCAACGCATCCTTGAAGATGGTGGGCCAATAGAAACCACAGTCAAGCACCTTGCGAGCTGTCCTCTGAATGCCAAGATGACCACCGGTTGCAGAAGAATGACAAAATTGCAGGACTGGGTCAATCTCATGGTCTGGAATGCATCTCCTGGTAACCTGATCACTGCACAACTTCCACAAATACGGGTCATCCCAAATATAATACTTAGCATCGCTCTTAAGTTTATCACATTGAGCTCTGGATGCCAAGGGAGGAAAAACAAAAGCTACAAGATAATTAACAATGTTTGCAAACCAAGGTGTTGGAAAAGAAGTAGAAAGTGCAAACAAACCCTCGTCGGGAAAGTCATCCCGGATTGGTGAAGCATCATCAGCACACCTCTCTATTATGCTCAAATGGTCTGCAACCAAATTTTGTGCTCCACTCCTATCATGGATCTCCAAATCAAATTCTTAGAGCCAGAGCATCCACCTGATCAATCAAGGCTTTGACTCAGCCTTCTTTAGTAGGTACTTCAAAGCTGCATGGTAAGTGAACACAATAACACGAGAATCAAGCAAATATGATCTAAATTTATCAAGAGCAAACACAATGGCAAGAAGCTCTTTCTCAGTGGTGGTATAGTTTGCTTGGGCAACATCTAAAGTCCTGGAAGCATAATATATTACCCGAGGCAGCTTATCAACTCTCTGTGCTAGGGTAGCCCCCAATGCATAATTAGATGCATCACACATCAACTCAAATGGGACTATCCAGTCAGGTGCCTGGATGATAGGAGTTGTGGTCAATGCTTCCTTGAGGCAGTCAAACGCCTTTTTGCACCTGTCATCAAAATCAAATTCAATATCTTTCTGAAGCAGATTGGATAGTGGAAGGGCCTTCTTACTAAAGTCTCTAATGAACCGCCTGTAGAAACCTGCATGGCCAAGAAAAGATCGAACCTCTCGCACGCAAGAGGGGTAAGGCAATTGTGAAATGACAAAGATTTTTGTAGGATCCACTTTTTTGCCCTTACTAGAAATAATATGCCCTAAAACTATACCCTGTTCTACCATGAAGTGACATTTTTCAAAATTCAAAACAAGATTAGTTTCAATGCATCTATTAAGCACTCTATCCAAATTATCTAAGCATGCATCAAACAAGGATCCATACACAGTGAAATCATCCATAAACACCTCTATACAATTTTCAAGGAAATATGAAAAGATATTAAGCATACATCGCTGGAAGGTACCAGGGGCATTGCATAGGCCAAAAGGCATTCTCCTATAGGCAAAAGTGCCAAAGGGGTAGGTGAATGTGGTTTTCTCCTGATCCTCAGGAGCAATATAGATATGAAAATAACCAGAGAAACCATCCAGAAAGCAGTAATGTGATTTACCTGCCAGTCGCTCGAGCATCTGGTCAATGAAAGGCAGTGGAAAATGATCCTTCCGTGTTGCCTGAATGAGCCTTCGGTAGTCGATACAGACCCTCCAACTATTTTGTATTCTGGTGGGAATGAGCTCACCCCTCTCATTCTTCACAACAGTGAGGCCTGTCTTCTTGGGGACCACCTGGACTGGACTCACCCATTGACTATCTGATATAGGATAGATGATCCCAGCCTGAAGAAGCTTGGTCACCTCCTTCTTCACAACATCCAAAATCACGGGGTTGAGTCGTCTCTGTGGCTGTCTCACTAGTTTGGCTCCATCCTCCAATAATATCCTATGCATGCATGTGGATGGGCTGATACCAGGAATGTCCGCCAGGGTCCAGTCGATGGCTTTCTTATGCCTTTTCAGAACATGCAACAGTTTCTCCTCTTGAACAGCATCAAGGAAGGTGGAAATGATCACTGGAAACTTCTCATCATCCTCCAAATAAGCATACTTGAGGTTTTCTGGTAAAGTCTTTAGTTCTAGAGTGGGTGCTAGCTGAACAGAAGGAACCAGAGAGGGAAGAAGAATGGGTTCCACAGCCTGTACCTCAACCTGCAAGTCAGATTCATGTATACTTCCTGCAACATGGTTAGTGCATTCTGACTCTAAAGAACTCATATCCATAGGAGGTACAACATCCAAAACATCAGACATATGATCAGAAACATAAGACATATGATCAGATTTAAATTCATAATATAACTCAGGATTAGAATGAAGATCAATGTCAATATCAAAATCAGATTCGGATTCGGTGCATGCAAAAGAAGTATACAAATCAGAAGGAAAACAATGTTTCCTAGCATGTAAGGAATGAAAATCAGAAACATACTCATCAATAACATCATCAATGATCTCAACACGAAGAAAAGAATGACACTCAGATGGATGTTTCATGGCATCCAGAATATTGAAATGGACAATAATATCACCAAATTCCATGGACAATGTACCATCATACACATTAATCTTGGTTCGGGCTGTTTTCAAAAATGGTCTGCCTAAAATGATTGGGACAGATCCATGGGAGAATCCCTCCTCCATATCAAGCACATAGAAATCAGCAGGAAAAATGAGTTCACCAACCCGAACTAAGACATCCTCAATGAAACCTGTAGGGTGGGCTACACTCCTATTTGCCAGTTGTATCACCACACCCATAGGTTGCAGAGGTCCAAGAGATAAAGAATTAAAAATGGACAAAGGCATAACATTAATTGAAGCACCCAAATCAAGCATGGCATTCTCAAATTTATTATTGCCAATAATACAAGGTATGCAGAATGTACCTGGGTCCTTACATTTCTCAGGAATGTAAGGAAAAAATTTACCTATCAAAGCAGACACATTTTTGCCCATGCTGATTGTCTCACTGCCATTCATCTTCCTCTTGTGGGTGCACAACTCCTTCAGGAATTTAGCATATCTGGGAATTTGCTTGATGGCATCAAGTAGATGTATGTTCACCTCAACTTTCCTGAAGGTCTGTAGAATCTATTTATCGACCTCTTCCATCTTTTTGCTTGGAATTGCTTTGGGAGGGAATGGAGGAGGGATAGGAGGGTCATTGCGAGTCGGAAGCTGGGGCTAGAAGAAGGTCCATCTATATGCAATTTTCGGCTACCAAGCTGGTTGCTCGAGTGCGAGAGCCGAGGCGGCTACGAGATGAGGGTGGAGGTGTTGTAGTGGGTATGTCAATCTGTTTCCACGACCTCAATGTGATGGACTCACATTCTTAGGATTAACCACGGTCGTGCGGGGAGCTTGTCTGAATTTTTGATTTTGCAATTGATTCACGACGGTAGCTAGTTGACCAATCTGGTTGGTTAAACTCCGAATGGAGGCATCATTTTTCTGTTGGTACTTGTATGTTCATCTCGGTCATTTGTTTGACCAATTCCTCTAATGAAGGTGAAGAAGGTTGAGGAGCTAGTGCTTCATTTTGCTGCCTCGATATTGTTATTGCATTGGTGGAGGCATATAAGGTGCTGCTTGGACAAGCGGAATTACGAAATGGTGGTGGTGGCAAAGGATTTTGCTTCGTTGTTGGTCTTCTTGATTGGACCATCTCAAATTTGGGTGATTCCTCCACCCTGGATTGTATCTATTGCTTGAGAGGTCAAAATTATGTTGTTGGTTCGGAGCCCTATTATTGAAAATGTTTGTTGCATAAGCTTGTGGAGCTCCAGAACACTGTAGACTCATGCAATAATTGGCAGAAATCGGTGGGATGCTCAATTGAAGTACAAATGCCACAAACCCTTGCGGGTGGTGCGGGTCTCGATTTGCGGCAAGTTGGGAGACTAGGGTGGTGAGGGAATCAATCTTACTTTCTAGCTTCTTCTCCACTAAATCTTATGAACCCACATCATGTACACCTCTAAGGACTATGGCATCACTCCTCATGTTAAATTGTTGGGAATTGGACGCCATTTTCTCAATTAAACCTCTAGCAGCAGCAGGTGTCATGTCTCCTAAAGCTCCTCCACTAGCTGCATCTATCATACTCCTATCCATTGTGTTCATCCCCTCATAAAAGTACTGTAGCAGTAACTGTTCTGATATTTGGTGGTGAGGGCAACTTGCATAAAGTCTCTTGAACCTCTCCCAATACTCGTATAAGCTCTCTCCCATTTGTTGCACGATACCGATATATCTTTGCTGATGGCGGTGGTCCCGGAAGCGGGGAAAATTTTCTCTAGAAAGACTCTCTTCGAGATCATCCCAGCTCGTTATGGAACCGGGAGCTAAGTAGTACAACCGAGTCTTTGGCAAGATCCTCCAAAGAGAAAGGAAAAGCCTTTAGGTATATGTGATCTTCAGGGACATTTTGTGGCTTCATGGTGGAGCAGATTATATGGAACTCCTTGAGATGCTTGTGTGGATCCTCACCTGCACGACCATGAAACTTGGGCAACAAATGAATTAGTCCAGTTTTAAGCACAAATGGTACATCCTCTTCAGGGTATTGGATACATAAATTTGCATAAGTGAAATCAGGTGCATCCATCTCCCTGAGAGTCCTCTCATGAGGTCCAATAGGTTGATCACCCATGTTATTAGTTTGGAAATTATCGAAGAAGGTATATTAGGTGCAGTACTCTCACTATGACTATCTAATGGTTCAGACTCAAGAGATGAATTCCTAGAATGTCTAACTAATCTATGAAAGGTTCTGTTTATCTCGGGATCAAAAGGTTGTAAAAGGTCAGGATTGCTCCTAGTCATGCACTATATTCAACAATTCATGTATTTCCCAAGAGTTAAAAAAAAATTCTAAAAAGAAATCAATTATTTACTAGAATGACAACGGTAGACTGTGAATAAGTACACCAGGTAGGTTCCCAGGAAAGAGAGGTGGGTCACTAATGGACACACTTAAGTACCAAGTCTTTCCTAGCTAGAACCCTCCTAGACATGCACTCTCACACTACCAAGCTATATGCAGAGTTTGCTATGAGAATGGAAATTATATTTTTTTAAATAAAGCTAGAAAAACAAATTAGAGATGAAATTGTTTTTTTGTATTATTATTTATATTTATTTATTTTTATTTTTAATTTTTTTTAACCCAATAGAGTTTTAGAACAAGAGTGGGCTATCAAAATAGTATTAAGAGAACTAAGAATGTTAAATTAAATAGAAAATCAAATAAAATATTCAATTAACTGAAAATCAAATAAAATATCCAAATAACAGTAAATCAAATAAAATATTTAAATAACTAAAAATCAAATAAAATATTTAAATAACTGAAAATCAAATAAAATATTAAAAACTAACAATAAAATAAAATATTTAAATAACTAAAAATAAAATAAAATATCCAAATAACAACAAATCAAATAAAATATTCAAATAACTAACAATCAAATAAAATATTTAAATAACTGAAAATCAAATAAAATAATCAAATAACTAACAATCAAATAAAATATTTAAATAACAGAAAATCAAATAAAATATTCAAATAACTAAAAATCAAATAAAATATTTAAATAACTGAAAAAATTGAAAATTAAATAAAATATTCAAATAACTAACAATTAAATAAAATATTTAAATAACTGAAAATAAAATAAAATATTCAAATAACTAAAAATCAAATAAAATATTTAAATAACTGAAAATCAAATAAAATATTCAATTAATTGAAAATCAAATAAAATATCCAAATAAGAGCGAATCAAATAAAATATTAAATAACTCGAAAATGAAATAAAATATTTAAATAAAAAAAAACGAAACGAGAAAATAAAAATTGAAAACCTAGACAAAAATCTTGGTCCCGAGCAACGGCGCCAAATTTGATCGATGTCATACTCGGTCAAATAATGAAAACGAGATAAATGTAGTACTTGGAAGCTTTCCTAGGTCGTCTCCCAAAGACCACGAATTTCTATCAAAGGTTATCAATTTTTAAAATTAGAACAGTAACAAAAAAAGGGGAGTTTTTCAAAATTAAAATATTAGATGAAACAGAACAAAAGCATATTATAAAATTGCGGATTAAAAACAGATTAAATGCAATTGATTTCCTGATTCTAATGCAGTGTCACTTATCCTAGATTACGAAATTAATTCGAAATTAACCAACTAAGCGAAGATAAATCCCAAATTATATTCTAATTCGAAATTAATCAACTAAGCGAAGATTAATCTCAAATTAGCTTTAACCCTTGTTCCAATTCGAAATTAACCAACTAAGCAAAGATTAATCCCAAATTTTCCTTAACCCTTATTCTAACATGAAATTAACGAACTAAGCGAAGATTAACCCCAAATTATCCTTATACAATTAAGCATTTCATACATCACATAATCTCATCTCTAACACAGAATTAAGCAAACTGTGATATTAGTTTCGATTTATTAAGCATAAACAGATTATAATTCAACACAGAGATTAGAAGATGAAGAGTTAAGAGAACAAACAAAATGAAATTGAAGAACAAAACCTCAAAGATCTACTTGCATTCTTCTCAGAAAATCAATACAAAGATTTAGCTATCCATGGAAAGTTGAAAACGCAATAGAAGAAACACAATTAAAATTGAAACAAGAATTTAAAATAATGATAGAAGTGTAAACAAACTTGAATATAAATTGCAGAAGATGAAAGGCGGTTGTGTGGTGGCTGCGCAGTCCTTGTGTCATGTGTTTCGTGTGATGTGCCTCTCTTATATAAATAACCCTAACCCTAATCTTAATCGAGGTTTGAGCTCAACTAGTCCATGAAACACATCATAAGTTGGCTTCAGTGCAGGTCCATGAACTTCAAACATGTGCAGTATTTTCAATACTTATCCAAATTAAGCGATTTTGGTCTCCTTTGAATGCCTTTTGTGTAAGAATTAATGGTTGAGTTCAAGAGGGGGGGTGAATTGAACTTTTGAAATCTTTTTCGAAAAACACTCTTTCTTTTGGAAGAATGGTTAATCTTTATCCAATCTTTTATTAGGCAGATTTGGTTTTAAACAAAGCAAGAATATAAACAAGAAATGAAAAGAGATGAAAGCATAAATTCAACACAAGAGTTTATACTGGTTCACTCTTTCCAAGAGCTACATCCAGTTCTTGACAAATCTGCCAAGTTCCACTAATTCCAAGTGAAAAATACAAACCAGTAGATATACACCAATCTACCCCAAGAACTATCTTACAACACCACAAGATAGACTCTTGAATTAACCACCCAGTAACCAAACCCAGTTACTGTAACCAGTGCAGATTCAAACCCAATCTACACAATTAAACTTTGTACAAGTATATGAAAAGAATAAACCTGGACTGCAGCTTTAACAATATAGAAGTCCAGAAGCAATTTTCCTAACTCAGAACTTTCTCTCTTGATGATCTTTCAACAATCTTGATCTAAACGCCTTATGATATGAAAAGTTTATGAATGCTCAGAGAAAGGCACGAATATGAGAGCTCTAAGATTGCTTTCAAATGTTTTCCAAATTGTGTGTTTTAAAAGAGAAATCAAAATTGTATTTATAGAGTAAAAGAGAGAGACTAATAGATTCAATCGATTTAAAATGACGTTTCAATCGATTGATTTCATTTAAAACTCATTTAATCGGTTGTTTCGAGCTTTCAATGGATTGAAACAGTTTAGAAAAAATGGTATCTCTCTGTTTCAACAGATTAAAATATATTTCAACAGATTGAAATCCTGTGATACCTTAGAATGAAAAAATGATCTCTCTGTTTCAACAGATTAAAACTTATTTCAACATATTGAAATCCTGTGATATCTTAGAATGAAAAAATGATCTCTCTGTTTCAACAGATTAAAACTTATTTCAACAGATTGAAATCATGAGATACTTCAAAGTGAAAAATGACATCTCTCTGTTTCAACAGATTGAACTTGATTTCAACAGATTAAAATTGCAAAACCTTTAATATGAAAAAAATCATTAAGAACATTTTAACCTATTGATTCTACGATTCAATCAATTAAAATTTTGACTGTATATGAACATTTCCTATGTTAAGTGATTTTAACAGATTGAAACTTCTTTTTAACAGATTGAAAAACTCAGTTTGTTCTTTTAATGCTTAAAGATTGGTTTTTCATGCAGTAAAATAAGTTCTATGAAATGCATAATTTATAGGCGTTTATCACAAGCTCTACTGAAACTATCAAGAGATTAAATTCTAAACCTATAACCTATTCACCTACACACCCACAAACTAAACTCTATAAACTCTATATGTCTTCATCAAATCCAACAAGTACTTCAATCTCCCCCTAGTTGATGGAGACAAATAACTACTGCACCTGCATAAACAATAACAGAACAGAGACAAATATGATTTTGTGATGTGTGTGTAGTAGCATATATGATTTTGTGATGTGTGTGTAGTGTCATATATGATTTTGTGATGTTTGTGTAGTGTCAGTTATAAGCAAATACTTATCCCCCTATTTGACTTCATCAAAAAGTGTTTAATTACAATCCATAAGTACCACGTAGGTACCAAAAAAAACAAAAGAAACAAGTGAACTTAACATTTAAAAGGAAACTTCATTCATAACCATCCCAGGGACCCTGATTGAATTGGAGGTCTCCAATTCTGTTGAAGATATCCTCCAGTTGATTATCAATGTGCTGAAATCTGGCAATGGAGTCTTCATAAAGTCGATGCTGGCGAGCTTGCAGAGCAAATGTCATCTCCATGTGCCTCCTTTGATTTGTTTGCATTCATTCATCTGATGCAGCATAGTCCTTTCAAACTGTGAGAGAGGCGTGCGACGTTTAGGTTGTGCCACAAAAGGAATCACTTCCAATGGAGTGTTGCCGCCGTCAAAAAGAGATGGCGGTCGGAGCGACGCGATGGTTTTTCAACCCTTTTGATTTTTCGCGTTTTTTATGGGTGGTTACAACGCCTTTAGGTTGTCCGATAACCGGGCTAACCTAGGGGCGAGGTTTTCGAAAAATGTCCTTGGGCTGTCCGATAACCGGGCTAACCCAAAGACTTATTTATTTTGGGTTCTATGGAGTCACCACCGATGTTTTTACTGGAAACATCGGAAAAGGTTTTTAAAAGGCGTTGGTTTTCGAAAACCAACTTTGGTCATTAGAACCAGAGTTGGGTAAGGGAGTTAGTTACGTTGTAAAGGAAGTGTTAGTTCCTTTACTACGCCCCTTTCGGGTTCCCTATGATAGGCCAGCTTTTATTGTTAATAAATAAACCGGAAAATACTCTTTTGCCCTTTTTATTATGCGGAATTTAAAGTGATGACTACATGGCCCTAATCTATTGCATAATTAAAATTAAAGCGTTAAAAGTAGAGGGAGAAATTAAACCTCCGAAGCAAGCTTTGTTTTATATTTCTCTTTAAAAAAGAGGGTGCTTTTTGGCAGCCCTTCACTCTACAAGACGTCAGAAACTCTTCTAGACGCCGGAAAATGCTCTCAAAGACACTCAGAAACTCCGGAAATGCGTCGGAGGGATTCTAGAGAGAAGTTTTTAGAGAGAAGGCAGAGCTAATGCTTGAGGTGTGTGAAAATGAGGGGGGGAGGACCCCTATTTATAGGTTTTCGCGCTGTCAGGTGGCAAGACCGCCGGTCTCGTCTGACAGGGTCGAGACTGCCGTCTCGTCCAACGAGACCGCCATCTCGACCTGCCAAGCGCGACGAGACCGCCGTCTGGGGAAACGAGACCGCCGTCTCGCCCTTCGCAAGTGGCGAGACGGCGGTCTCGTCCCAACAAAGCGAGAAAACTTATTTTTTCGTACAGAAACTCCCTCCTATCCTAGTATGGGGCCTAATAGTCTCTCCTAGTGGCTTGTTAGGCTTCGTCCATCTTCGAATAGGAGGCCTTCTGATCTTTATTTGGAGGCCGGGCAAGATTTGGGGTCTACAGCTTCCCCCCCTTTACCCGACCAGTCGACTGCTGGCCTTTTGTGCCAAGGTGATCGACTGGAGGGTAAAGGAGTTGACCCTCTTGCCCGGTTGCCCTTCAGATGCTTCGTTTTTGCGGCGGATGATCTTCTGGGGAAGTTTTGTGTTGTGCGCTTCTTGGGATGCTCCTTTGACGCGGTAGCTGACCCCTTCGGCTGATGAGTACGAACCCCCATCTGGTTTGACGAGTATGAACCCTCGCCCGGTAAGCCCCCTTCTGTAAGGCCTGATGAGTACACACCCCCCATCTGGTGTTTGACGAGTATGAACCCCCGTCTTGTAAGCCCCCTTCTGTAAGGCCCGATGAGTACACACCCCCATCTGGTGTTTAGCCTCCGGATGCTCCATCTTGCGGTAGCTGATCCTTTGACTGTGGTGGCGGCTTACTGATTCTGATCATGCGTCGATGTGAAACCTTGGGATGCTCCTTTGACGCGGTAGCTGACCCCTTGGCTAACGAGTATGAACCCCCGTCTGGTTATGTGTCTCTGGATGCCCCTTCTTGCGGTGGCTGATCCTTTGGCGATGGTGGCGGCTTACTGATTCTGACCATGCGCCGATGTGAAACCTTGGGATGCTCCTTTGGCGTGGTAGCTGACCCCTTGGCTGACGAGTATGAACCCTCGTCTGGTTATGTGCCTCTGGATGCCCCTTCTTGCGGTGGCTGATCCTTTGGCGATGGTGGCGACTTACTACTCTAGCTCATGCGCCTACTCTCTGGGAAGTGATTTCTGTTTTGGTAGATGTGCTTGGACCTCTTGAATGGTCGTCCGGGATGTGCCGGGGATTTTGTGTTTCATCCAGCTTTGTTGGTTGTTGGGGATTTCTTTGTTTTTGTTCTTTTGGTGGTGATCATCCGATCCTTGCTGGCTGGTCAGATGGGTCTTTTCTGTTCGACTCTTGCTTGGCAGTCGAAATTTTGTTGATTGGGGTGATTGCTTAATCCTGCCTTTTTATCGCGGTTTTATCTCTTTTTCCTCGCGATTTAGGATTTTGGCTTTTTTCTTGAGCGTATGCCTTTTCTCTTAGTTTTCTTTTTGTTACGCTTGACTTCTTTGGGAAGGATGGCAAAAGGGTCGGCGAAGTCGTACCGGGATGTCTTTATGCAAACATGAAGATGATCTTCTTGACATGAATGTTTGTCTATGTACTTTTGTTTGTTTTACTTTTGACAAAGTCATTTTTGTGCGACTATTTGTGTGTGGATGCTATTGATGCAATTTTGGTTGAGGACATCTAGAAAATGACCGGTACTTCTTTTTTGTTCTTTCGTGACTATTCTTTTTTGCACTTTTGTTTTAACCCTATCTTTTGCCTAGACCGCCCTTTGCGGGTTTTCGATCTAGCGGGTTTTAATAAAAATTTTGGTGGGCTTTCTTTCCTTTTATAAAAGCCTTTTCTTTTGCCTAGACCGCCCTTTGCGGGTTTTCGATCTAGCAGGCTACTCTGTATTTTTTACTTGGGACGACCCTGATTGGTGATGCGTGTCTTTTGTTTTTATACTTTCTCGAATTGCTTGTTTTATGCATGCTCATATTTCATTAATACAGAGGCATTTACACAAGTAGGTAAAGAGAAGAAAAGACAATTTTATTGATATAAACAGAGGGTTTATTTTTTCATGGGGGTTTACAAAGTATGAGGGTGCCACAACCATGTCCGTGATCTCTGTTTCCCCGTCTTTTCCGGTTACTTCAATTGAGATGCTCGAGTCCGGAGTGAAGACTATGCGAAGTCGGCCGGATTTGTGAAGGTATTACCTTAGTCGCCTTTGCGGTTTTCGGCTAAGGTAATCATTGCTCTCTCTGTTTGTTTTTTTTGTTGTTGTTGTTTTTTTTTTTGTTG
Organism: Sphenostylis stenocarpa; assembly: GCA_963425845.1. Taxonomy (NCBI): domain Eukaryota; kingdom Viridiplantae; phylum Streptophyta; class Magnoliopsida; order Fabales; family Fabaceae; genus Sphenostylis; species Sphenostylis stenocarpa. The sequence goes on along the minus strand of OY731404.1, from coordinate 26,595,992 downwards.
CCTCTAATTTTTGCCTAGGACGTGTCCTAGTGAGGAATGTAGACCCTATCTTTTGCCCAGGACGCTCTTTGCGAGTTTTCATCCTGACGGATCATGAGCAATGTCTTTAGGCTTAATATTTTTTCACCGCATCTGAATTGACAGGATATCGGAGCTCTTCTCCATCCATGTTGGTGAGGATAAGGGCTCCTCCTGAGAAGGCTCGCTTGACCACAAAGGGTCCTTCATAGTTGGCTGCCCATTTCCCGATTTTGTCTTTCTGGGTTGGAAGCAGTTTCTTTACTACTAGATCTCCTTCTTGGAAAATGCGGGGATTGACCTTCTTGTCATAGGCCTTCTTGATTTTCTTTTGGTAAGCTTGCCCCCGACATATGGCGTCCAGCCATTTTTCTTCGATTAGGTTCAATTGATCATACCGGTTTTGGACCCATTCAGCTTCTGTCAATTTTGCTTCCATGACAACTCGCAGGGAGGGTATTTCGACCTCTATTGGTAGCACGGCCTCCATTCCGTATACAAGGGAAAACGGGGTAGCCCCTGTGGAGGTTTGTACCGACGTTCGGTAACCATGTAAGGCAAAGGGAAGCATTTCATGCCAGTCTTTGTAGGTGACCACCATTTTTTGGATGATTTTCTTGATATTTTTATTGGTTGCCTCTACTGCACCGTTCATCTTTGGTCGATACGGAGAGGAATTGTGGTGCTGTATTTTGAAGTCTTGGCGTAATTCCTCCATCATCTTATTGTTGAGATTGGTCCCATTATCAGTAATGAGCCTATGAGGGATGTCGTACCGACATATAATGTTTTTCTTGATGAAGGTGGTCACCACTTTCCGAGTTACATGTGCATATGACGCGGCCTCAACCCACTTGGTGAAATAGTCAATTGCTACCAAGATGAAGCGATGGCCGTTAGACGCTTTGGGTTCGATGGGTCCGATGACATCCATGCCCCACATAGAAAATGACCATGGTGTAGTCAGGTTGCTGAGAGGTGCGGGTGGCACATGAATATTGTCGGCGTATACTTGGCACTTGTGACATTTCTTGGCATATTGGTGACAATCAGCTTCCATCGTGGACCAATAGTACCCTTCCCTGAGGATTTTCTTTGCCATGACATGCCCGGGTGCGTGGGTTCCAAAAGTCCCCTCGTGGATTTCTCTTATCAAGGTTTGAGCTTCTTCTTGGTCCACACACCTTAGGAGGGTGGAATCAGGGCTTTTTTTGTAGAGGGTTCCTTCAATCAACGTGAACCCTACGGCCCTTTTGCGAATGGTTCGCTTATCATTGTCACTGATTCCTTTGGGATATTCGCCCTTCATGAGGTACTGCTTGATGTCATAGTACCAGGGGCTTTGATCGTGCTCGCCATTTACTGCCATGCAGAAAGCTTGTTTATCATGTAGTTTGACTTGAATGATTGTCATCTCATGTTCTTGGTCCAGGGAAAACATGGATGATAGGGTGGCGAGGGCGTCGGCAATTTGATTGTCCTCCCTAGGGGTATACTGGAAAGTGACGCTTTCCATTCTTGAGACCAGCTCACGGATGTACTATAGATATGGGATTAATTTTGCGTTTCGGGTTTCCCATTCACCTTTAAGTTGATAGATGACGAGGGATGAATCACCAAATATTTTGAGCTTAGTGACCCCATGATCTAAAGCCGCTCGGATTCCTAGCGCACATGCTTCGTACTCAGCCATGTTGTTGGTGCAATCGAAATTAAGCCTGACCGTTACAGGAAAGTGTTTCCTTTCGGGGGATATCAAAATAGCTCCTACCCCGTGTCCAAGCATGTTTGAAGCCCCGTCGAAGAACATGGTCCACATCTCTTCTTTGGTCTCTTCGTGTTCAATATGCATGATATGCTCATCGGGAAAGTCATCCTGTAAGGACTAGTATTCATTTGTTGATTCGTGGGCTAGATAATCTGCTAGGGGACTTCCTTTAATAGCTTTCTGGGTGACATGAATGATGTCAAATTCTGAGAGGAGGACCTGCCACCTAGCTATTCTTCCGGTCAAAATGGGCTTCTCGAAGAGGTATTTGATTGGATCCATTTTGGAGACCAACCATGTTGTGTGTCGAGCCATATACTGTCTGAGACGTTGAGTGACCCATACCAATGTGCAACAAGTTTTTTCGAATGGTGTGTAGCGGGTTTCATAATCTGAAAATTTCTTACTGAGATAATAAATGGCTCGTTCCTTTTTTTCGGTTTCATCGTGTTGGTCGAGCACGCATCCCATGGACTCTTCAAGAATTGACAAATATAGGATCAGAGGTCTCCCTTCAACGGGTGGTACCAACACTGGTGGATTGGTTAAACAAGTTTTGATTTTGTCGAACGCTTGTTGGCATTCTTTGTTCCACACCGTTGGCTGATTTTTGCGCAACAGTTTAAAGATGGGGATACATTTATCCGTCAACTGTGCGATGAAACGGGCAATGTAATTGATCCGGCCCAGAAAACCTCTAACCTCCTTTTCTGTGCTTGGTGGGGGCATTTCCAAAATTGCCTTGGTTTTGTCGGGGTCCACCTCAATTCCTCTTTCGCTGACAATGAACCCTAGGAGTTTTCCTGATCGTACTCCGAAAGTGCATTTTGCCGGGTTTAGCTTAAGTTGATACTTCCGAAGTCGATCAAAAAGTTTTCGGAGATATCGAATGTGGTCCATTTCATTTCTGGACTTGGCAATCATGTCGTCCACATACACTTCTATTTCCTTGTGGATCATGTCATGGAATAGTGTGACCATAGCCCTTTGATATGTTGCCCCCGCATTTTTCAGCCCAAATGGCATTACCCGATAGCAGAAAGTGCCCCATGGTGTAATGAAGGAGGTTTTCTCTCTATCCTCAACAGCTAGTTTGATTTGGTTGTACCCCGCATACCCGTCCATGAAGGAATACAACGTGTTGGTAGCGGTATGGTCTACCAGTGTGTCTATGTGCGGTAGGGGAAAGTCGTCCTTTGGACTTGCTCGATTGAGGTCCCTATAATCCACGCAGACCCTGACCTTCCCGGTCTTTTTGATGACGGGTACTATGTTGGCCAACCATTCTGGGTATTTGGAAACTACCAGGAAATTGGCATCCAACTGCCTGTGCACCTCCTCCTTTATCATTAAGGACCAGTCGGGTTTGATTCTTCTGAGCTTTTGCTTTACAGGTCGGAACCCCTCTTTCAGTGGCAATCTGTGTTCCACTATGCTCCTGTCGAGCCCAGTCATGTCATGATATGACCAAGCAAATACATCCATATATTCCTTCAGAAGCTGTATTAATCCCCTTTTCATGCTACTTTCCATTTGGGTGCCGATGTTCACCTTCTTCTCCTCATCCTCTTTTCCCAAATTAACAGTTTCTATTTCTTCTTGATGTGGTTGTATGATGCGTGTTTCGTTTTCCAGCATTCTTTGCATGTCCGGAGAAATGGTCTCCTGCTCACTGTCGGACTCAATCCATTCGCCTTCCGTTTCCGGGGTCCACGGAGGTTCATCAATCACAGACATGATGTGTTTTAGGTTCTGTTTTAGTCATAGATTTTATTATTCAATTTATCTTTGAAAGAATAATAAATAGAAGAGGGAAAAGAATGAATATGACAAAATGCCTCGTATATATAATGAAAATGAAGATGTATGTACAGGCCCTTTTAATAAAAAATTCCTGCGGCCACGGGCGGGGACCGCAGGAGTTATAGAGAAAAGCTTAAAAAAAAAGACCCTAGGGCTGATCCTCCCGGTCCTCCCTCTCTGCTACTCTGGCTTTGACAGAGGTTTGACATCCGTGCTGGAAGCAGAGGCATCAAAGGTTATCCAACCAGCGTCGATTAATTCTTGGACCTTATAGTTCAAGGTCAAGAAGTTTTCGGTTGAATGCCCTGGCGCATCCGAGTGGTAGCTACATTTTTCATTGGGCTTGTACCACTCGGGATAGGGAGGCTCCAACTGCTTCTTGGGAGGAACGCGTGCCAAGAGGCTGGCTTCCAACAGCTGGGGCAGTAGCTTTGCGTAGGAGGTGGGAATAGGAGTGAACTTCCTCTCCTTTCTTCGTGGTTGCCGCTCTGTCTGAGGGGTGGAGGAAGGGGTTGCAAAATTAATGGCGTGCACGGCCTCCTCCTTCTTTTTGAAGGGCTTTTTGAATGAGGTGCTGGAAGGAGAAGGTCGTGTTATTTTTCCACTCCTCAGCCCTTGCTCCACTCTTTCTCCTACAGTGACTATGTCCGAGAAGAGATTGGAGGTATTGGCTATTGCCTTATCGTAGTACGCTCCGGTCAGTGAGTCTATGAACATAGCCACTGTTTCTTTGTCCGTCAAAGGAGGCTCTATGTGAGCTGCCATTTCCCTCCACCTTTGGGCGTACGCTTTAAAGGGCTCGTCGTTCCTCTTGCTCAGAGTTCTGAGATCTGACCTATCGGGGGTCAGATCGATGTTGTATCGGTAACGATGGAGAAAAGCGTCTGCTAGCTGCTTCCAGCTCTGGACCTGCCCTCTCTCTAACTGCATGTACCAGTTAAGCGCGGTGTTCGCCAAACTCTCCTGGAAGCAGTGGATCAGGAGTTTCTCGTTCTCAGCATGGGCGGCCATCTTACGGCAGTACATCGTAAGATGGTTCTTTGGGCAGGTCATCCCGGTGTATTTGGGGAAGTCCGGGATTTTAAACTTGGGAGGAAAACGGATGTTCTTTACGAGGCACATGTCTGCCACCTCCTTCACGTCGAAGTTGTGCCCTTCGACCGCCTTCAGCCTCTCCTCCAGGGCGGATAGTTGTTGCTTAGATACCTCTGGGGTAAGGATGCGTGCAGTCTTGGCATCCTTCCCGTCAAAAAAGTATTCCTCCTCCTCTTCCTCATGGGGAGGGATATGTTCAGCTTGGTCTTTGCCCTTGCTCTGACCCTGGCGTATGACCTCCATTAGTTGGGCCACTTGCTCGCGGAGGGTATTGACTTCCGCAGTGAACTTTCGGTTCTGCTCTTCTAAATTTTCCATTGTTCTTGCCTTTTGTGCACGAGTGCGAGTAGGGAGAGGACCAGCCACTTTCTAGAATGTCCGAAAAGTTTTATTAATGCATGTTGAGTGCTTAAACTAACATGAGTATGCTTATGCATGAGAAATTTTATTTAAATGATGCTGAATGCGCTCTCACTTTTTATTTTCTCTCTTGGTTTTTCTTTACTCATGGTATGGTGTAATATGAATGAGTTGACTTTGTCAGAAGTTGTTTCATTTATTTTTTTGTGTTTTTGTATTTTGATTTTTATTTGATGTTTATTTGCTTATTTTATAGCCTTTTATCTCTTCTGTCGGAACTGCGTGGCTACTTAGCTTACAAAGAACCTGAAACCAGGCTAGCTAAAAGGCAGACTGTCCGAGATAAAATATGGCCTTATGTGAAAGAATATTTAGCGTCCCTTATCTCTTCTGTCGGAACTGCGTGGCTACTTAGCTTACAAAGAACCTGAAACCAGGCTAGCTAAAAGGCAGACTGTCCGAGATAAGGGTGTTTATTTGTGAAAAATATTTTTGGTTTTTGTTCTGTTGTTTGTTTATGCTATGCAACAGACAAATGCAACAAACATATGCACACACAATTCAATCATCCCCGAACAGGCGAGATTTCATTTTTATCACGAGGTAGGGTTTTCCTGCAGAAAAGTGCATTGGCCAGGGTTGGTTCTAACTGTTCTCACCAGGCTAAGGCCCCCAAGGTGCCCCCATTATAGGGTCCCCACTCTCCAGCCGTCCGACCATGCTTAGCACTAAGGCCATAGTCAGTCTTATTGCCAAAAGAGGAAGGTTATCACCTTGAGTGGTGGTTTCCGATCACACTGGTGGGCTCAAGACCCTCACTACAGCGAACCGTACCTGCCACCCACTCCCTATGGTTTTCTCACTTGCCCCCGGGTATAGGGGGAACTGTTGTGTGCAAGGGATTGTGTACAGTTTGTATTTCACACAATTTGCGCAAGTATAAACAAACAACAATTTATTAAAGCCAAACATTAAAACATGTTATAAATACAAGTTAAGGGCAAAAGCGTTATTTTCTTGGTTTATTTATTATTTAAGCCGGCCCATCACTAAATGGGATCAACTCTCGAGGTTTCCCCAATGGAGTCGCCATCTGTCGCCGCCGTCAAAAAGAGATGGCGGTCGGAGCGACGCGATGGTTTTTCGACCCTTTTGATTTTCGCGTTTTTTATGGGTGGTTACAACGCCTTTAGGTTGTCCGATAACCGGGCTAACCTAGGGGCGAGGTTTTCGAAAAGTGTCCTTGGGCTGTACGATAACCGGGCTAACCCAAAGACTTATTTATTTTGGGTTCTATGGAGTCACCACCGATGTTTTTACCGGAAACATCGGAAAAGGTTTTTAAAAGGCGTTGGTTTTCGAAAACCAACTTTGGTCATTAGAACCAGAGTTGGGTAAGGGAGTTAGTTACGTTGTAAAGGAAGTGTTAGTTCCTTTACTACGCCCCTTTCGGGTTCCCTATGATAGGCCAACTTTTATTGTTAATAAATAAACCGGAAAATACTCTTTTGCCCTTTTTATTATGCGAAATTTAAAGTGATGACTACATGGCCCTAATCTATTGCATAATTAAAATTAAAGCATTAAAAGTAGAGAGGGAGAAATTAAACCTCCGAAGCAAGCTTTGTTTTATATTTCTCTTTAAAAAAGAGGGTGCTTTTTGGCAGCCCTTTGCTCTACAAGACGTCGGAAACTCTTCTAGACGCCGGAAAATGCTCTCAAAGACACTCAGAAACTCCGGAAATGCGTCGGAGGGATTCTAGAGAGAAGTTTTTAGAGAGAAGGCAGAGCTAATGCTTGAGGTGTGTGGAAATGAGGGGGGGAGGATCCCTATTTATAGGTTTTCGCACTGTCAGGTGGCGAGACCGCCGGCTCGTCCGACATGGTCGAGATCGTTGTCTCGGTCCAACGAGACCGCCGTCTCGACTCGCTAAGCGCGGCGAGACCGCCGTCCTGGGAAACGAGACGTCGTCTCGCCCGTCGCAGTGGCGAGACCACCGTCTCGGCCGAGCGAGACGGCGGTCTCACCACTTGCGTGAGGTGAGACGGCGGTCTGGGAAATCTAGACGGCGGTCTCGTCCCAACAAAGCGAGAAAACTTATTTTTTCGTACAGAAACTCCCTCCTATCCTAGTATGGGGCCTAATAGTCTCTCCTAGTGGCTTGTTAGGCTTCGTCCATCTTCGAATAGGAGGCCTTCTGATCTTTATTTGGAGGCGGGGCAAGATTTGGGGTCTACATGGAGACTGCTCTTCCATAACATCTTCCATAGGGTCTTTTTGTCTTGCTTCAGCAACACTCGGAGCACCAGTATTCTCATCTTCTTCCTCTTCTTCTTCTTCTTCGACTTCTTCTTTTCTCCCAGCTTCTTCTTTCGAAATCCACTCACCATCAATCTTAATGAATCCCATTTTATGAAGGATGGAGTTGTTAATCTCATATGTGGGGCGAATGGTTTCAGCCAATTCTCCTTCTAAGTCAACACCAAAATGAGTTAGAAATTTAGAAATCAAGATTGCATAAGGATACCTAAAATCACTTAGCCTTTTTGCTTTGATGATATGGTCCTTGAGGACAAACACCCAGTTTACTCTGATTTTGTGGTAGATACAGTACATCAGTACCAAATCCCCTTCATTCAGTACTGCATAATTGCTCCCCCTGGGAGTAAGCTGCCAGGCCACTATGAACGCAAGAATTCTTTCTTCAAGGTTAAGCTTTCCAGTGTTGAAGGAACTCACAGAGTCACGCTTATTTCTCAAACATGAGCGAAAGTATTGGACTTTGTTGAATTCTTCTACATCAGAGGTATAACCTTTAGTGACTTTTACTCCTTCATCCTTAGGTCCAGCAACATTTTTCCAAACAGTGGGTGTAATCTCTATTTCCACTCCTTTAACTTGAGTTTTGAGTGTAGAACCTTCAAATGACAGATTAGTAAAGAAAACTTTAATAAGATCAGGATAGATTCTACCATTGACCTCAAGGAACTTCTGAAGTTTCTGGTGTTGTAGCAGCTTTTGAACACCTCTGAACCCTTCATCATCCAACCATGAGAATTTCAGAACCTTGGGAATATTAATTTGTTTCCTGCTCATTTCGTGAATGAATAAGTCCATCTTTTCTTGGTTCCCATTGAACCAGGATTCAATGCGCCCTCCTCCTGATGTTTCTTGCACAACAGCTGAGGATTCTCCTTTGCTGAACTTCTTCCTCCCAGATTTGGTGCGCTTGAACATGTTGTTTTGAGAGATGAACCGAAAAACAGAGAAGAGAGAATATTTTCAAGGAGAGAGTACAAGATTTTCGAATCACTATTGCATGCTAAAAAGAAATGAGAGAAACCGGACTCTTCATCTACTTTGAATAGTCAATTTTGTCTTTTTGTGAATTACTTTTGTTATGCTCCATGCGTCAGAGATGGTAAAGGCAGAGAGAGAGAGAGAGAGTTGTTGCTGTGATACTCGATTATCTTCACATCTGATTTCCAATCACGCATCATTCAAACTTTTATTGGATAACTATTACATTTAAGAGAGTAGTTGAAGTTGTTCCTAGCTACAAAGGCACTCATCTCATTCCGCAGTAAGTGATTAGAGGCAACGCATACACTACTAACCCTAGAAAAAATAACCAATTGATTTTCCATAAAATCAATTGATTTTCAATTACCGATATAGATGCAGTATCATCACAAGTAAAATAAATCGATTGAATCAAGATTTAATCGAATTGATTTATAAAAGAAAAACATGCGTAGCATCAAAGTGAATTAAATCGATTGAATCGAAGATTGAATCGATTGATTTGTAACATAAAAACATGCAGAGTTACAGAGTTATTGAAATAAATCGATTAAAAACACATTTAATCGATTAAACTGGCAATACATCATGAACAGAGATTGAGAATCAGGAAATCAACAGATTATTTCGCAATTTCAATCGATTAAAACACATAATTTCAAAATTTTCATACAATTTAATCGATTGAACATATTATCAACCTGTTAAAAAGCACAAAATCATAATAAAGAATCAATTATTCAATACTAGATAGATCCAAAATTTCTAATTCAGTTTTAAGCATATTAAGTCTATCTCTAGGAAGTGGTTTTGTGAACAAGTCAGCTAATTGTTTCTCAGTATCAATGAATAAAATTTCACAATCACCCCTAGAAACATGTTCTCTAATAAAGTGATGTCTAATTTCAATATGGTTAGTTCTAGAGTGTTGAATAGGATTTTTAGTTAGATTAATTCCACTAGTATTATCACAAACCAGAGGTACCGTGTTGAGAAATACTCCATAATCTTTCAATTGTTGTTTAAGGTAGATACTATGAGCACAACAACTCCTAGCCGCAATGTATCCAAATTGTATTCACTAGTTGAAAGAGCTACACATGCTTGTTTTTTGTCATGCCATGATATGAGACTCGCTTCCCAATGAAATGACATGTACACGAAGGTACTTTTCCTATCCAATCAACATCCCGCAAAGTCAGACCGGAAAATCCAACAAGTTTAAGAGATGCACCTTCAGGATACCATAGTCCAACATTAATGGTTCCTTTAAGGTACTTGAGAATCCTTTTAGCAGCGTGAGGTGAGATTCCTTTGGATTTGCCCGAAATCTAGCACAAAGACAAACACCGAACATAATGTCGGCCTATTAATTAGTCAAATATAGAAGAGATCCAATCAAACCTCTATATTTAGTTTGATCAAATGATTTCCCTTTTTCATCTAAATCTAGATAGCAGTTAGTAGACATGGGTGTGGAGGATTCTTTGCAATTATGCATATCGAATTTCTTCAACAACTCATTACAGTATTTAGATTGATTTAGGAAAATACCATTCCTTAATTGCTTAACCCGGAGACCAAGGAAGAAATTCAATTCCCCATCCCATCATAGACATCTCAAATTCACTTTGCATTTCCTTAACAAATTTATTACACAAGACATTATTAGTAGAACCAAAAATGATATCATCAACATAGACTCGCACTAGAATAATGTCGATCCAGATTTCTTAATGAATAAGGTTTTGTCAACTTCACCTCGTTTGTATCCTTGATCAATTAAGAAATTACTTAGCCTCTCATACCATTGTCTAGGAGCCTGCTTTAATCCATAAAGAGCCTTTTACAACTTGTAGACATGGTCAGGATGTTTGTGATTTTCAAAACTAGGAGGCTGAGCAACATAGACTTCTTAATTAATGAGTCCATTTAGAAAGGCACTCTTGACATCCATCTGAAGTAATCTGAAATCACTAATACAAGCATAAGCTAATAACAGTCTAACAACTTCAAGTCTAGCTACAGGTGCAAAGGTTTCATCAAAATCAATTCCTTCCTCGTTGATTATATCCTTTGGCTACCAACCTAGCTTTATTTCTAGTAATAATGTCGTGTTCATTCATCTAATTTGTTTTTGAATACCCACTTAGTACCAATTACATTGATATCTTTGGATTTAGGAACTAATTCCCACACATTATTTCTTTCAAACTCGATTAAGCTCATCATGCATGGCACTAACCCAATATTCATCATTTAATGCATCCTTAACAGTTTTAGGTTCAATTTGTGAAATGAATGCCATATGATTGCAGAATTGATTAAGAGAATGTCTAGTGGATAATCCCTTATTGATTTGCCCAATGACATTGTCTAGAGAAAGATCTCTTGGGACAATCCATTCTTTAGGAAGCTCATCCAAGATATCTTCTTCCTGTTCTTTAGCAATTCTTTCTGGTGGATCAGCTTTTGTAGGATCAATTGATTGATCACCTTCTTCGATAGTACACTGATCTGAACCACTCGGGTGTTTTAACCGATAAGAATTATCAGCTAATTCGTCATCATCTGCAGTACCTATTGTTTTACTCCGCAACATTCGAGGAGACTCATTAAAAACAACGTATCGATTCTTCAATTATTCGTATTTTAGTCTTAAATTATAGACTTTATATGCATGACTCGTTAGAAGAATAGCCAAGAAAGATCCCTTTATCAAATTTTTCATCAAACTTGCCAATATTTTCTTTCCCATTGTTTAAAACAAAACATGTACATCCAAAAACCCCGAAATAGTTTATGTTGGGTTTTCTTCCTTTATAAAGTTCATATGGGGTTTTCTTAAGAATGAGTCTAATCAAAACTCTATTCAAAACATGACAGTCTGTGTTTACGACATCTCCGCCTAAAAGTATTTAGGTAAGGCATTTTCACAAAGCATTGTTCTAGCCAGCTCCACAATGGATCTGTTCTTTCTTTCCACAACACCATTCTATTGAGGAGTTCTTGGAGCGTAAAAGTTGTGCTTTATGCCATACTTTTCACGAATAATTCAAACTTTTCATTTACAAATTCTCCACCATTGTCACTTTGAATAGAAGTAATGAAATAACCTTCTCATTATGTAAAACCTTGGCAAGCTTTTTAAAAGATTTGAAAGAATCTTAGATCAGATTTGTTTAGAAAAATAGTCCAAGTAAATCTGGAAAAATCATCAACAATTACCATGATATAGAGATTACCAGCTAGGCTTTTATTTCTTGAAGGACCAACCAAAATCCATGTGAAGCAGTTCCAAAGGTCTACAAGTAGAGACTATGTTTTTGTTTGAAAAGGATTTTCTAGTTTGTTTGCCTTTTAAACAAGCTTCACAGATTTTGTCTTTCAGAATTTGAAGCTTAGGTAGTCCAGAAACTAAATCTTTAGTAATCAGTTTGTTAAGATGAATATGTGTAAGCCTTCTATGCCATAACCAATATTCTTCTTCTTTAGTAAGAAGACAACTTTGAGATGAGATAGAATGCTTGATATCTAGCATGTAAATGTTGTTTAATCTCTTACCAACCAACATTACCGTATCAGATTTTGGCTCACAGATTAGGCATATTTCTAGTTTGAAGATAACCTCGTGACCAAGATCACATAATTGACTTATATTGATTAAGTTATGCTTGAGACCTTCAACAAGAAGAACATTGTGAATGATCACGGTTTCACCATTTCCTATATCTCCAGAACCTAAGATTCTTCCCTTGTTGTTATCTCCATATGTCACGTGTCCTCCATTCTTCAATCTCAGTTTCTCACTACAAGAAAATCGCGTATTACCGACGGATATTTACCGACGGATTTGTAGCCGTCGAAAAATAATCATTACCGACGGAAATTACCGACGGATATAAAATATTTGTGAAATTTGATGTTACCGACGGATATATCCGTCGGTAAAATAATAATTAGTTACCGACGAGATATATCCGGCTGATAAATGCGTCGGTAATTTATATATGAATTTACCGACTGATATATCCATCGCTAGAATCCGACCGATAAATTAACAATTAATTACCGACGGATATATCCGTCTGTAAATTCATATGTAAATTAAAAATTATTTATCGATCGGATATATCCGTTGTAAAATTATATAATATAATTTAATTATTCACTAATTAAAAAATAAAATATTTTTTATTTAATAATTTAATTTAATCATAATTAGATTATTTATAATAATTTATTAAATTAAGTAATTTTAAAAATAAATGTTTAATTATATATAAATATATAAAAATATATAAATATATAAATATATAAATATATAAATATATAAATATATAAATATATAAATATATAAATATATAAATATATAAATATATAAATATATAAATATATAAATATATAAAAATATATATAAATATATATAAATATATAAAAATATATATAAATATATAAAAATATATATAAATATATATAAGTATATAAAAATATATATAAATATATATAAGTATATAAAAATATATATAAATATATATAAGTATATAAAAATATATATAAATATATATAAATATATAAAAATATATATAAATATATATAAATATATAAAAATATATAAAAATATATATAAATATATATAAATATATAAAAATATATAAAAATATATAAAAATATATATAAATATATATAAATATATATAAATATATATAAATATATAAAAATATATATAAATATATATAAATATATAAAAATATATAAATATATATAAATATATATAAATATATATAAATATATATAAATATATATAAATATATATAAATATATATAAATATATATAAATATATATAAATATATATAAATATATATAAATATATATAAATGTATTTGTATATTTGTATATAAATATAATTTATTTGTAAATTGTTATCAAGAAATTCTAGTAGCTTAGTGGTTCGAGTATCGACCTCCGACTCTAAGGTCCTGGGTTTGAATCCTGCCAATGACATTTCTCTTAATCGACAATAATTCAAAGCTATAAAAATATAATATGGAGAAATAATTAGTAATAAATAATAAGAATATAAGGGGGAGAGGTTCTATAAAAAGAAAATATGTTATAAATAAGTAAAATATTTAATAATTAATAAAATTATTACCGATGGATAAATCCAGTCGGTAATTTCATAACACATTTACCGACGGATAAATCCGTCGGTAATATTTACCGACAATCGAATTTCTGACGGATTTTTGGTCGTCGGAATTCTGTCGGTAATATTCATTTACCGACGGATTTTTGTTATTACCGACGGATTTTGACCATCGGTAATTTTAATATTTCTTGTAGTGTCTGGAATTTGGAAATATCACCTGTTATATGCCTTGAGCATCCACTGTCCAAGTACCAAAGTAATTTTTGCTGCTGTTCCTGAAAAATCAAGCATCAAGTATTTGGTACCCTTAAATACTTTGGGTCCTTAGGGGTCAAATTTTCTGTTTAACATATTTTGGAACACATCTCATTTTACCCTGTGGCACAAGGTGTTTTCTAATATGACAGAATTTTATAGTATGTCCTATTTTCATACAGTAATGACAAGATGAGAAAGGAGATGTTGTTGATTTTCTAAAAGAAAAGAAATTCAAATATCTTTTAGTTTTAACCCCAACCTTAGGTTTGTACCCAATTCCAGTATGATCAAAAACACAGTTTTGGGACCCAAGAAGTGTATCTAAATTTTCTTTACCTTGAGTAAACTTAGATAAAGTTTTAATCAAATACTCAACCTTATTCTGCAGAGAGATACACTTTTCACAATTGTTGTTAGCAGCAGCATTATCAGAAGATGAATTATTGTAGATTATTTCAAGATGTTCCATATCTGTTTTGCTTTCTAATAACTCTTCTTCCAGAACTTTAACCCTATTCTCTAACCAGTTATTTAGTCCTTTTAACCGATTATTTGTATGAGATAAATTCCTAGCTTCATTATGCATTTCATTGAAAGTAGTTAGTAATGTGCTGTAATTCATTTCATTTTCTGTGGGGGTTGAACTTACATGGGATGAAGAGGATTCACAGCCAGCCATTAAGCATAGATTCACTTCTTCACCTTCAGATACAGAACTAGAGGATGAATCATTGTCTTGCCAAGCTATGTAGGCCTTTTTCCCTTTGTACTTGATCTCTTTCTTGTTTTGATTCTTGGATTTTTCTGGACATTCACTCCTTATGTGTCCCTGCTTACCACAAGAATAACAAGTATAAGTATTTTGAGTAGAGTTCTTTTATCACTGTACCTTTTAACCTGGCCAGTTTTGTTCTTCTTTATAAGAAATTTCCCAAACTTCTTAACCAACAGATTCTCATATTCATCTTCTTCAGAATCACTATTTTCTTCAATCGTCTTGAGAACAATGTTTCTGCTTTTCTTCTCTGCATTTTCTTGTTCTTTAAACCGATTGATCTCCAACTCGTGTTCCCTTAGCTTACCAAACAATGATGCAGTAGTCATCTCAGTTAAGTCTCTTGATTCTGATATAGCTGTCACCTTTGGTTGTCAAGTTTTGTCCAAGCATTTCAGGATTTTGATGTTTAACTCTTCCTTGTCAAATGTCTTGCCTAATCCAATTAGATGATTGACTATATGCGTGAATCTTTTCTGCACATCTGCAATGGTTTCACCTTGCTGCATTTTGAACAATTCATAGTCTCTAATTAATTCATGCTTTCTTGCCCTTTTCACGTCAGAGGTACCCTCATGAGTGACCTCTAGAATCTCCCACATTTCTTTGGCAGAGGCACATTGAGAAACCCTGAAAAACTCATCAAGATTTAAGGCAAAGGTAATAATGTTCTTAGAAGTATAATCATATTGAACTTTCCTATTTTCTGCATCAGTTAATTCAGCCCAGTTTTTTTCAACAATTTTACCATCCACTGTATGAGTTGGTTTGAAAGGCCCATTAACAATTGTATCCCAAATACCCCTATCAAGAGATTCAATAAAGATTTTCATTCTAACCTTCTAGAAAGAATAATTCACACCAGCAAATAAAGGAGGCCTATTGATAGAGGCTCCTTCAGAAAAATTCATCTTTCCCTCAACCATTTAAACCTTTCTTGGACCGAATTCTTGAGTAACTTACAAGAATCAGCTCTGGTACCAATTGTAAGAATTAATGGTTGAGTTCAAGAGGGGGGGTGAATTGAACTTTTGAAATATTTTTCAAAAAACACTCTTTCTTTTGGAAGAATGGTTAATCTTTATCCAATCTTTTATTAGGCAGATTTGGTTTTAAACAAAACAAGAATATAAACAAGAAATGAAAAGAGATGAAAGCATAAATTCAACACAAGAGTTTATACTGGTTCACTCTTTCCAAGAGCTACAACCAGTTCTTGACAAATCGCCAAGTTCCACTAATTCCAAGTGAAAAATACAAACCAGTAGATATACACCAATCTACCCCAAGAACTATCTTACAACACCACAAGATAGACTCTTGAATTAACCACCCAGTAACCAAACCCAGTTACTCGTAACCGAGTGCAGATTCAAACCCAATCTACACAATTAAACTTTGTACAAGTATATGAAAAGAATAAACCTGGACTACAGCTTTAACAATATAGAAGTCCAGAAGCAATTTTCCTAACTCAGAACTTTCTCTCTTGATGATCTTTCAACAATCTTGATCTAAACGCCTTATGATATGAAAAGTTTATGAATGCTCAGAGAAAGGCACGAATATGAGAGCTCTAAGATTGCTTTCAAATGTTTTCCAAATTGTGTGTTTCAAAAGAGAAATCAAAATTGTATTTATAGAGTAAAAGAGAGAGACTGATAGATTCAATCGATTTAAAATGACGTTTCAATCGATTGATTTCATTTAAAACTCATTCAATCGGTTGTTTCGAGCTTTCAATGGATTGAAACAGTTTAGAAAAAATGGTATCTCTCTGTTTCAACAGATTAAAATATATTTCAACAGATTGAAATCCTGTGATACCTTAGAATGAAAAAATGATCTCTCTGTTTCAACAGATTAAAACTTATTTCAACAGATTGAAATCCTGTGATATCTGAGAATGAAAAAATGATCTCTCTGTTTCAATAGATTAAAACTTATTTCAACAGATTGAAATCTTGAGATACTTCGAAGTGAAAAATGACATCTCTCTGTTTCAACAGATTGAACTTGATTTCAACAGATTAAAATTGTGAAACCTTTAATATGAAAAAATCATTAAGAACATTTTAACCTGTTGATTCTGTGATTCAATCAATTAAAATTTTGACTGTATATTAACATTTCCTATGTTAAGTGATTTTAACAGATTGAAACTTCTTTTTAACAGATTGAAAAACTCAGTTTGTTCTTTTAATGCTTAAAGATTGGTTTTTCATGCAGTAAAATAAGTTCTATGAAATGCATCATTTATAGGCGCTTATCACAAGATCTACTAAATCTATCAAGAGATTAAATTCTAAACCTATAACCTATTCACCTACACACCCACAAACTAAACTCTATAAACTCTATATGTCTTCATCAAATCCAACAAGTACTTCATTTTGAGCTAGCTTTAAAACGCCACTGTTTTTACTATTTTGCGGAGGTCTAATGAATTAAGGAAACTTAAATTACTGAAGCATGTCTATTGGGCCGGCCTAGTGCGCTTGACCCGTTGTGGATAATTTATGTAAAATCCAATTTAGCTCCGAATTGATTGATTTTGGACCCTGTGGAAAGCTCAATATGTCTAGTTTATAATTATTTTAGAATCATGTTATTTGGAGATCTGTAGAAAAAATGATAAATAAAACAGTACACTAATGTTAGTACCCGTATAAAATAAAATATGACATTTGGCCCAATTTTTTAAGCACAAAATTGCTTTAAACTGTCCTAAAATTAATAATGAGTAAAAATTAGATCAAATAGATTGAAATTAATTAAAATCTAAATTATTGGCCCAATGAAGCCCAATCAATGAAAATGCACTAATAATAGACAATTAAACACAATACACCAATTAAGATAAGTACATAAAGATAAGAAAATGCGGGAAAATAATGGCTCATCAGTATCCAATTAGATTTAGTTTGTGTCGTCACTGTCAGAAGAGGCGGTTGGAGCGATGCAATGGTTTTGGATTGACTCACGTTTTTTTGAAATAAGTGGTTTAACGCCTTGAGGCTATCCGATAACTGGGCTGGACCTAAAGGCGAGGTTTTCGAATGGGTTGAAGGAGTCGCCATCAATGTTTTAACCTTAAACACTGAAAAAAGAAAATAAAAAGAAGAAGGCAATGGTTTTAGAAAAAAACCAACTTTGGCCATTACAACCAGAGTCGGGTAAGGGAGTTAGTTACGTGTTGGGAAGGTGTTAGCACCCCACAACGCCCCTTTCGGGTTCCCTATGATGGACTAACTTAGAAAATAAACACTTAAAGAAATTATGCTTTTACCCTTATTATTCTATCTACTTGAAAAATTTAAATATCTACATGACCTTATTATCTAATGGACACAGAGAAAGCGATAAAGAAAGCAGTAAAAGAGACAGAGAATAGAGAAGGAACCTCCGAAGCAAGCTTTTATATTAACTCTTCAAAAACTTGAGGACGCTTTTTGGCAGTCCCCGTACTCTACAAGCATGCTCTTCCCGCAAAATAAAGAAAAGTCATTCTACCGAGGGCCGGACATCTTAAAAAGAGACTTCTTTAACCGATTTCAACTTTAATGGAAATCGGAAAGCTCACTCGAACCTCAGAATAATGCTCAAAGTCACTCTAAAGTGCCAAAAGGCTTCCTAGAGAGTGGTAGGAGTGAAAAGGTGTGAAAAATCGGAGAATGGGAGCTCCTATTTATAGGGAACCAGGCCTGGAAAAGGTGGACGACTGTCTGGACTTAGTGGAAGGCCGTCCATTGCAAAAAGTGACCATGGACGGCCGTCCATGTAGTGTGGACGACCGTCCATGGCCAAAAGTTGCCATGGACGGTCGTCCATGGCCTTAAAGCTGCCATGGACGACCATCTGCTTGTCCTGGACGACCATCCGCTGTATTTGGTGGATTTCTCGATTTTTAATGCCTCTAAAAACCCTTCCTATCTTAAATGGAACCTAGAAAAAGCTACTAGGGACTTAACAAAGTCTTGACCATCTTCGAAACGGGCGATCTTCAGCTTTATTAGAGAGCTGGGCAAGATTTGGGGTCTACAGTTTGGACTCACCAGGATAACATAACCCAACATTTAAAGTCCCTTTGAGATATTTGAGGATCCTTTTTACAGCAGTAAGATGAGATTCTTTAGGTGCAGATTGAAACCTGGCGCACATACAAACACTAAACATAATGTCAGGTCTACTTGCTGTGAGATGTAATAAAGAACCAATAAGCCCTCTATATTTAGTTTGATCTACTGGTTTCCCTTTCTCATCAGCATCAAGATAGCAATTGGTGGACATTGGTGTTGATGCCTCTTTGCAATGTTGCATCTCAAATTTCTTTAAAAGCTTTGTGCACTATTTAGTTTGATAAAGAAAACTTCCTCCTTGAAGTTGTCTAACTTGTAATCCAAGAAAGTAATTGAGTTCCCCCATTATAGACATCTCAAATTCCCCCTGCATATCTTTGATAAATTCTTTACATAAAGACTCATTAGTGGCTCCAAATATGATGTCATCAACGTATACTTGAACTAGAATAATATCATTATTTAATTTCTTCAGAAATAAAGTTTTATTTGATAGTCCTTTGATAAGAGAAAATTACTTAACCTTTCATACTATTGTCTTGGGGCTTGCTTGAGACCATACAATGCTTTCTTTAATCTGTAGACATATTCTGGATGAATATGATCTTCAAAACCAGGTGGTTGTGTAACAAAAACTTCTTCATTCAAGTAGCCATTTAAGAAAGCGCTTTTGACATCCATTTGAAATAACCTGAAATTCTTTATTGAAGCATAAGCAAGTAGAAGTCTAACAACCTCTAATCTAGCAACAGGAGCATATGTTTCATCAAAATCAATTCCTTCTTGCTAATTATGTTAGAATCGCGCAGCGGAATGTTCGCGTGGTCGGACAAAAACCAAGAGGGGGGTGAATTGGTTTCTTAATAAAAATTAGGTTTTCAAAATTTTCCCCAAATTTTACCGATTAAAAACTGCGGAAATGTAAATAGAGAAGAGTAGAGAAGATTACACAGTAGGTTTATACTGGTTCGGATCAAAAGACCCTACGTCCAGTTGCTAATCACTCAAAAGAGGATTAACGCTGTCACTAAGAACAAATTGTTACAAACAGATTACAAATGAACAGATAAAGATCAGAATACACCTCTCTTGAAATCCACAAGAGATGATGAACAGCTTTCCCCAGAGACGGCACAGCACACAATCCACTAAGAACTCCACTTAGTGATTCTTATCGCTTCTAGCCCACACCAGGTTCGGAAAGCCCCAAGAGATGAAGAACGGCTTTCCCCGGAGACGACACAACACACAATCCACTAAGAACTCCACTTAGTGATTCTTATCGCTTCTAGCCCACACCAGGTTCGAAAGCCCCTTTCCTTGCAACAAACAGTTCTCTGGCACTCACAGCACTTAACTTTTGTATGGAAAGAGTTGTTCTTTATTTTCTAAGTGCCAAAGCAGAGTTTAAGTAGGGAAATTAGGGTTTAGGAATTGGGGATTTCGAAACTAGGGTTCTTGGTAATTGGGTTTTCGAAAATAGGGTTAATTTGAAATTTAAAATGAAAAATAGACTGAAATAATCGATTAAATGGAGTTATAATCGATTAAAACAGAGCCAAAAAAATAGAACCCAAAACCTCTCTATTTTAATCGATTATTTGACCTAATAATCGATTATTTTGATGTTTTAATCGATTAAAACAGTGAGTATATATTGAAAATGGTTTTCTCACTGTTTTAATCGATTATTTCCCTATATAATCGATTAAAGCCGAGCCTGGATGATATATTTGGGCTTTTTGAAGCTTCTAAGTTACAGACTATGTACCGGCTATCTTAGATTCTATAATTACAGACTCAATCAAACTAAAACAGAGTTATTACAATACAGAAATCATCAATCTTCAATACTCTAAGTCTTTAAGCTCTTAGATCATCATCAAAATCAACATTCTTCATGATCATTATTTGCAACATCAAGTCCTTGAATGTTCAACAATCTCCCCCTTTTTGATGATGATCAAAATTATCTTTTTAAAGCCCTTGTAATAACCTGTTTTATCTGTCATACTAACACACACATTAAACATACCAGATAAAATTTAAAATTGAATATAGCCTTTAAATTTTTCTCCCCCTATTTTGATTATAATCAAAAAGAACTCTGAAATAACAAACATTAGATCTCCCCCTCAAAATATGCATAATTTAGAGAAAGCTCCCCCTTAATCATAGCATGAAAGAAGCATCATATTTTATTTCATAATCATTCATCCATTACAACATCAAGACAATAACAAAAGAAAATACATAACAGAATTTAAAATTCTTCACTATCATGATCATTAAAGTGTTCATCAAATCTATTCTCTAAATGACACACTTTATCGCATTTAATCGATTATATCTCAAAATAATCGATTATCTCTATATCAGAATGACTTTAATCGATTATTTCTAGCAAATAATCGATTATCTGAGGCATTTAATCGATTATTTCACGAAATAATCGATTATTCCGAAGGAGAATACCACTGTTTTGGACGTTTTGAGGGAAAATAATCGATTATCACTTCCGATGAATCGATTATTCCGGAGGCTATATCAAGTTTTTGAGATTTATATGCATAATAACCTATGAACATGCTACACCACGAATTTTAACATAACAATCATCCAGAAAAAGTCAAATTAAGCAGATTTTAAGCTATTTCTAGTTCTTACCCCTTTTGAGATATCACCTATGATATTGTCCATTGAGAGTCCTCTAGGTGATTGCCATTCCTTTGCTAATTGAGGAGTTTGAGAAGGCTCATTATCTTCTAAATACAGTTCATCAAGAGCCTCCCTTATATATTCATCATCACCTGCAAGTCTTTTATTTGACTCAAGAGGATTTCCCCCAAGGTCTACAATCTCATCAAAG
This sequence comes from Sphenostylis stenocarpa, assembly GCA_963425845.1. Lineage (NCBI taxonomy): Eukaryota > Viridiplantae > Streptophyta > Magnoliopsida > Fabales > Fabaceae > Sphenostylis > Sphenostylis stenocarpa. Next base: position 26,574,510 of record OY731404.1, on the reverse strand, counting down.
GTAACATGTATAGATTCTTCTATATTTAAAGTTCTCCTATTAAACACTCTATATGCCTTGCTAGTTAGAGAATAACCTAGAAAAAAACCCTCATCAATCGATTGAAATACTGCAAAACTTTCTTATAAAACTTTTCAAGTTATTTTAACTGATAAAAATAAGTTTTAATCGATTAAAACGCTGTGTAAAAAATTTCTAAGTTGTTTTAATCGATTGAAAGGAGATTTAATCGATTAAAAGAGTTCTGATCGGTCATAACTAAATTCTGATCGATCATAACTGATTCTGATCGGTCATAACTGGATTCGATCGATCATCCTGATCCTTTAAGTGATTTTAATCGATTGAAACATGTTTTAATCGATTGAAAGCGATTACGATCGCTTATAATTAAAATCTGATCGATCATATTTGATTCTGATCGGTCATAATTGGATTCTGATCGATCATCCTGACCCTTTAAGTGATTTTAATCGATTGAAACATGTTTTAATCGATTGGAAAAATTCTGACCGCTCATAATTAAAATCCGATCGATCACATTTGATTCTGATCGGTCATATTTGTATTCTGATCGATCATAATGAGTTCTAAATGGTTTTAATCGATTAAAAACAAGTTGTATCGATTAAAATGTCTGTAAAAACACTTCTTTGAACATTCTAAGTGATTTTAATCGGTTCTTTCACAACTATATCAGTTTAAAAACATGTTTAAGAAAGCTTTTGTAAAAATACTTTGTTTTTAGTTGTTTAAAACGATTTTAGAGGCATTTTGCAAAATCTTTAAGTGAATAACCTTCATGCAATAGAAAAGATAAAATGATTTTACCTAAGCATTCTGTTTAAAACTTACTAAATGATCCATTTTCTTTGAATAAATAAAAGAGACAAACAATTCATTTAACTATAGGAACCCAAATATATTTTCCTTTAGGAACACCAAAATGTTTTATTTTACACTTATTTGAAGTGTGACCTTGTTTCATACAATAGAAGCATGCATTTGAGGTAGTTTTAGAACAAGATACATTATTAACATGACATGCTCTAGTTCCTTTTTCTACCCATACTCTTTTCTTTTTAGTTTTACTCTTTTTCAAAGGAACTCTTTGATTTACATTATTTTGAGCAATTACCATTTCATGCTTCTTAAGATCATCAATTTCTTTTTCGGCTTTGTCAAGCAAATGGTTAAGAATATCTATGTCATATTCATGCTCTTTACAATTTGCACAAGCTAAGTCCTTATTCTCATCTAAGCATACAATTTTCGTATTAGCTACCTCCTTTTCTTCTAAACATGCAATTTTCAATTTTAAGGACTCATTTTCCTTTTCGGATCTTTTTAGATTTTTCTTTACAACTTTAAATTCGTTTTTCATATTCATAAATGCAGTAAATAACTCATTATAAGCATTTTGCAATTCATCATGGTCATTTTCTTCACTAGAGGATGAATCGGAATCACTAACCTCAAAATCCGAAGAAATGTTGTCATTTGCCATTAAGCAATTGTTTGCTTCTATTTCCGAGTCGCTTGATTCTGAATTTGAATCACTGTCATCCCAAGCAATATATGCTTTCTTCTTGAATTGCTTTTTGCCCTTGTGTTCATCATTTTTCTTGTTTGGGCATTCGGTCTTCATATGCCTTGCTTCACCACAACCATAGCATTTTATATTAACGAAAGAATTTTCTTTTACCTTTCCCTTACCTTTGAAAGGATATCTTCCTTTTGCTTTCATCAATTTGGTGAACTTCTTTATAAAAAGACTCATCTCTTCTTCATCATTTTCAGAGTCTTCTTCTTCTTCTTTCTTATTTTTGCTTTTTGAAATCTTGGTCTTGAAAGCTAGATTCTTCTTTTGATATTGACCCTCTTCCTCATTTAGCCTTCCAAGGTCAAGCTCATGCTCCCTTAGCTTTCCAAATAACGCCGCCATAGACATAGTGGCAAGATTTTGTGACTCCGAGATGGCCGTCATCTTAGGTTGCCATTTCCTATCCAGAGATTTCAAAATTTTAACATTTAATTCATCAACGTCAAATACTTTACCTAATCCGGTGAGATGATTCACAATATGAGTGAAACGCTTTTGAACATCGAAAATCGTTTCTCCTTGTTGCATCCGGAACATCTCGTATTCTTGGATTAGGGAGTTTTTACGCGCTCTTTTGACGTCGTCAGTTCCTTCATGGGTTACTCTAAGCATTTCCCACATTTCCTGTGCACTTTTACAAATAGAAATTCTGTAGAACTCATCAAGGGTTAGAGCAGATGAAATAATATTTCTAGCCCTAACATCAAATTGTGCTTTTCGACTTTCTTCGGCAGTCCATCTATCAAAAGGTTTAAGAACGTCAACACCGTTCTCTGTAATTTTAGGAACAAATGGACCGTTTAAAATTGCGTCCCAAACGCCTCTATCAACAGTCTCTAAAAATATTTGCATACGTACTTTCCAAAAATGATAATTTTGACCCGCAAAAAGTGGGGGTCTGTTGATAGACGCACCTTCGGCAAAAGTTTGATTTTGTCTGGCCATTTTCGAAAATATTTGAATGACTATCAAAGCAAGCTCTGATACCACTTGTTAGAATCGCGCAGCGGAATGTTCGTGTGGTCGGACAAAAACCAAGAGGGGGGTGAATTGGTTTCTTAATAAAAATTAGGTTTTCAAAATTTTCCCCAAATTTTACCGATTAAAAACTGCGGAAATGTAAATAGAGAAGAGTAGAGAAGATTACACAGTAGGTTTATACTGGTTCGGATCAAAAGACCCTACGTCCAGTTGCTAATCACTCAAAAGAGGATTAATGCTGTCACTAAGAACAAATTGTTACAAACAGATTACAAATGAACAGATAAAGATCAGAATACACCTCTCTTGAAATCCACAAGAGATGATGAACAGCTTTCCCCAGAGACGACACAACACACAATCCACTAAGAACTCCACTTAGTGATTCTTATCGCTTCTAGCCCACACCAGGTTCAGAAAGCCCCAAGAGATGAAGAACAACTTTCCCCAGAGACGACACAGCACACAATCCACTAAGAACTCCACTTAGTGATTCTTATCGCTTCTAGCCCACACCAGGTTCAGAAAGCCCCCTTTCCTTGCAACAAACAGTTCTCTGGCACTCACAGCACTTAACTTTTGTATGGAAAGAGTTGTTCTTTATTTTCTAAGTGCCAAAGCAGAGTTTAAGTAGGGAAATTAGGGTTTAGGAATTGGGGATTTCGAAACTAGGGTTCTTGGTAATTGGGTTTTCGAAAATAGGGTTAATTTGAAATTTAAAATGAAAAACAGACTGAAATAATCGATTAAATGGAGTTATAATCGATTAAAACAGAGCCAAAAAAACAGAACCCAAAACCTCTCTGTTTTAATCGATTATTTGACCTAATAATCGATTATTTTGATGTTTTAATCGATTAAAATAGTGAGTATATACTGAAAATGGTTTTCTCACTGTTTTAATCGATTATTTCCCTATATAATCGATTAAAGCCGAGCCTGAATGATATATTTGGGCTTTTTGAAGCTTCTAAGTTACAGACTATGTACCGGCTATCTTAGATTCTATAATTACAGACTCAATCAAACTAAAACAGAGTTATTACAATACAGAAATCATCAATCTTCAATACTCTAAGTCTTTAAGCTCTTGGATCATCATCAAAATCAACATTCTTCATGATCATTATTTACAACATCAAATCCTTGAATGTTCAACAAATTATACCCTTTAGCAACAAATCTAGCCTTGTTTCTTATAATTATACCATTTTCATCCATTTTATTTCTAAAAACCCATTTTGTTCCTACAATATTGGCATTATCTGGTTTTGGAATTAATTCCCAAACTTCATTTCTTGTAAATTGATTTAATTCATCATGCATAGCATTAATCCAGTTATTATCCTTTAATGCATCAGATATGCTTTTTGGTTCAATTTGTGATACAAATGCCATGTGATTGCAGAATTTATTTAAAGATCTTCTAGTGGAAACTCCCTGATTTATTTCATCAATGATGTTGTTTATTGAAAGATTTCTTGGAGTCTTCCATTCTTTAGGCAACTGCTCTTCAGATTCTTCAATATCTTCTACCTATTTTGAAAAACTATTGATTCTGGCAGTTTTAACTGATACATTTTATCAGTTAAAACATTATCTTCTGTACTATACTCAGAATTATTCTGCATACTGGGTTAGTCTCATCAAATACAACATGAACAGATTCTTCTACAGTATTTAGCCTTTTGTTAAAGATTCTATCAACATGGCTATTCAATGAATATCCCAAGAAGATACCTTCATCTGATTTGGAATCAAACTTTCCAAGATTTTTCTTTCCATTGCTTAAGACAAAAACCTTACCTCCAAATACTCTAAAATAGTTTATGTTAGGATTTTTACCTTTGTATAATTCATAGGGATTTTTTTTTAAGAAAAGGTTTGATTAAAACATGGTTTAATACATGGCAAGCAATACTAACGGCATCAGCCCAAAAATATTTTGGGAATGCTTTCTCATTAAGCATTGTCCTAGCTAACTCTTCAAGAGAACGATTTTTCCTTTCAACTACACCATTCTGTTGAGGAGTTCTAGGAGCAGAAAAATTATGCTTAATACCATGTTTATCACAAAATTTATTGAAATTTTCGTTTGAAAACTCTCCCCCATGATCACTTTGAATACAAGAGATGAAATAGCCTTTTTCATTTTGAATTTGTTTCACAAATTTCTTAAACATATGGAAAGTATCAGATTTTAATTTTAAAATTAAGTTCTAGGTAAATCTTGAGTAATCATCTACTATAACCAGTGCATATAGATTTCCTCCTAAACTCATAGTTCTAGAAGGACCAAAGAGATCCATGCGCAAAAGTTCAAGAGGTCTTGATGTTGAAACAATATTTTTCTGTGAAAAGGAATTCCTTACTTGTTTGCCCTTTTGACATGCATCACATACTTTGTCTTTCACAAACTTAAGTTTAGGTAAGCCAATTACAAGATCTTTAGAAATCAATTTATTAAGGTGATTCATATGAATATGAGCTAACCTCCTATGCCACAACTAGGAATCATTCTCTTTAGAGATTAAACAACAATTTTTAGCAGAATTAATATCTAACATGTAAATATTGTTGATCCTCTTACCAGTAATCAGTACCTGTTCTGAATCTGATTTGATTATTTGACATTGATCTTGACCAAAGACAACTTTGTGTCCTTCATCACAAAGCTGGCTAATACTAATCAAATTATGTTTTAAACCCTCAACATATAATACATTGTTAATAATACCTGATTATGTGCATTTGATGTCACCTATTCCAAGGATTCTTCCTTTGTTATTATCCCCATAGACAAAAGTCCCACCATTCTTTAGTTTTAAATTGTAAAACTTTGTAATATCACCTGTCATATGTTTAGAACAACCACTATCAAGGTATCAGAGATCTTTAGTTTGCTTTGCCTGAAAGAGAAATTAGTATAGTTGCAGTACAAACTGATACAGAATCGAAATAATCAATTAATTTTGCACTGGAAGTAGAATTTTAATCGATTAATTTGGAGATTTAATCGATTAATCAAGTTCTGGAAGAAATATATCAGAATAATAATCGATTGAATCGAGAAATAATCGGTTAAATTTGTCCTTTTAATGATTTTAACTAATATAAATCCTTTTTAATCGATTAAAACAACTAAACTAAATTCCTGAGAACATTTTAATCGATTAATTCGTATTTTAATCGATTAAAACTGTACGAACAACTTTTCTGGTATTCTCTGTAAGTGAATTTAATCAATTAAAATAATTTTATATCAATTAAAATGCACAGTCCATGAATCCAGAATCAAAATTTGCTGATTTGATACTAAGGGACTTCCAGATTTTGTTCCTGCAAAACAGATTTAGCATATTTCGGGTACCCTTTTTATAATCACTGGGTCCAATCATGTTATTTGAAATGAATTTTTGGGAATCCACTTCATTCTACCTCTAGGAATAACATATTTCTTGATTCTACAAAATTTCACAGAATGACCTTTTTTCATGTAGTAAAAGCATTTAATAAATGGAGATGAAACATATTTACTATATGCAAAATAGTTTTTAAATGCTCTAGTTTTCTTTCCAACAAGAGGTGTAAAACCAATACCACCACGATCAATAACCAATTTTTGAGAATCAAGTATCATATCAAGACTAGTTTTCCCTTGTGCAAGTTTAGATGAAGTTTTTATTAAATATGTTAATTTCTTTTGTAACTCAGGACAATTTTTACAATCTTTATCATTACACATGCAATCAGAATTATTACCTTTTTCCAGATTTTCATTCTTAGTTTCTTCATCAACTATTTTGTTTTCAAGAAGAGTGATCTTGTTTTCTAATAAACTATTCATGCTTTTTAATCTTTTGTTTTCAATTTCTAATTTCTTAGCTACTACATGCATTTCATAAAAAGCATCTTGTAATGAACTGTAATTCATAGTAGTTGTTGAATCAAAACTTACACTAGTCATGGGAGAATCCGAATTGACCATCAAGCATATCTCTGTTGTTTCTTCATTAGCCAATTCAAGAGTTCTCCACATCTGTGCAGCAGTTTGACAATGTGTTATCCTGAAAAAATCATTTATGTTAAGTGCAGATGTGATGATATTCTTAGCACTACAATCATCTTGGATTAGTTTCTTTTCACAATCATTTAAACTAGACCATTCTTTGTTAAAAACATAAGTTCCCTATTCAATGATATTCCAAACATTTATACCAACAGATTCAATAAAGATCTTCATTCTTAACTTCCAAAAAGAGTAATCTGTACCACAAAACAGCGGAGGTCTATCAATACAAGCACCTTCAGAAAAATTATTTCCAGCCATTTGGATCGAAAGACTTGAATAATTCTCAAGAACCTTGCTCTGATACCAATTGTTAGAAAAAGTAGCCTGAGATCAAGAGGAGGGGTGAATTGATCTTTGAAAGATTTTCGCAATTTACAGATTATCTATTTCAAAGATTAAGAGTTCTGACCAATTCTTGAATCAAATACAACAAACAATCAAAGTAAAGGCAATGACAAAATTAAAGAGAGAAAGGTTTAGAAAGATACAACCAAGATTTATACTGGTTCACCCAATCTCAGGGTTACGTCCAGTTTCCAGCCAAATTCCAGCTGAGTTCCACTAGATTGAACATTTTACATATTACAACTTCAATCCCACACTCAATCTATCACAAGAACCAAAATTCCAGTCCTTGCACCTAAACCTTCACCAAGAACCAATTTCCAGTTCTTGACCAACCCTGCAGCCAAATTCCAGCCACAGAAACCAGTGACCACACTTCTAGGCACCCACAATACAGAAAAGAAAAAGTAAAGAAACAAAGAGAAGAAACTAGAACACCCAAACCAGGTTTATGCAGCTCTGCAGAATGAGTTTCTTCACCAAAAGAATGCAAATATTGCCTCAAGAAAGAACTTCTAAGAACTTCACAAGACTAGCCCGATTCTCTCCTGAAAGTAGCACTTATGATTGCTTGATTGATTGCCAAAAGATGTGTTTTAAAATGTCCAAGCAATTCTGTTTATATAGAAGTTTTTTCAAACTGCTGGTTTATTTAATCTATTAAAATAATCTTTTAATCTGTTAAAAGTCTTGTTTAAATCTGTTAAAACTTCTTTTAATCTGTTAAAAAGTTCTTGATTATTTTCCAAATTTATTTTAATTGATACGACAACGTTTATATCAATTAAAACTCTTTGTAAAAAATCTTTCAAATTGTTTTAATCGATTGTTTCGTCTTTTAATCGATTAAAAAATTGCTAAAGGTTTTCATAAAACTTTCTAAGTGATTTTAACTGATAACAATATGTTTTAATCGATGAAAATACTTTGGAAAAAGTTCACTTAGTTATTTTAATCGATTGAAATGAATTTTAATCAATTAGAATTCTGCCAAAAGATTTCATAAAACTTTCTAAGTTATTTTAACTGATAACATACTTGTTTTAATCGATTAAAACATTCTGGAAAAAATCTCTTAGTTGTTTTAATCGATTATTTCACATTTGTATCGATTAAAATACTGATAGAACAACTTTCAAAACATTTCAAGTTATTTTAATCAGTTATTTCGAGTTTGTATCGATTAAAATCCTACCAAAACACTTTTCAAAATATTCTAAGTCATTTTAATTGATTATATCAATTCTATATCAGTTAAAATACTGGTAAAAGGTTTTTAAAATTCCTTCTAATGAAAAAAAATCGATTATTTCGAAAATATATCGGTTAAAAACCTGTTATAAAAGTGTTAAGAACATTTTAGCTGATAAAGATCATATACTATAAGTTAAAATAGTTACTTAAAAACCATTTAACAAAATAATTTGTTTTTAACAGATTAAACATGTTTTAGAGGCTTTTACAAAATCTTTTAAATGAAGAAACCTCATGCAACAGAGAGATAAGAATGATTATACCTAAGTAAAGATGCAGACTCACTAATCACTCTACCCTTTTATCTAAGTGATCTTTGACTGCAATAGAGTAGTCTTTGACTTCATTTTGACTTCATCAAATCAACAAGATCTTTGTTTAAGTGATTAAATAAGATCTTCATCATTTTCAAGGGCCATGTAGTCATTATTTTAATTCCGTAAATAAAAGGGTAAAAACGTCTTTTCAAAAGTTTACTTATAAAGAAGCTGGCCTATCATAGGGAACCCGAAAGGGGCGTCGTAAGAGAACTAATACTTCCCTTACACGTAACTAACTCCCTTACCTAACTCTAGTTTTAATGACCAAAGTTGGTTTTTCGAAAACCAACGCCCTTTTACCCCTTTTTTCGATGTTTCCGGTAAAAACATCGGTGGCAACTCCATAAGAACCCCTCTAAATTAGTTCTTGGGTTAGCCTAGTTATCGGACAATCCAAGAACACCTTTTAAAAAACCTCGGGTCTAGGTTCAGCCCGGTTATCGGACAACCTAAAGACGTTGTAACATCACCCATAAAAACGCGAAAATTGGAAAGTCGGGACCATCGTAAAGCAATACCTCATGAAGGGTGAATATCCTGAAGGAATCAATGATAATGATAAACGAACCATTCGTAAAAGAGCAGTAGGGTTCACGTTGATTGAAAGAACCCTCTACAAAAAGAGCTTCGATTCCACTCTCTTAAAGTGTGTGGACCATGAAGAAGTCCAAACCTTGATAAGAGAAATTCACAAGGGAACCTTTGGAACCCACGCACCTGGGCATGTCATGGCAAAGAAAATCTTAAGGGCAGGTTATTTTTGGTCCACAATGGAGGCCGATTGTCACCAATATGCTAAAAAATGTCACAAATGCCAAATCTATGCCGACAATATCCACGTTCCACCCGCACCTCTCAGCACCCTGACTACACCATGGCCATTCTCTATGTGGGGCATGGACGTCAGTGGACCCATTGAACCCAAAGCATATAATGGTCACTGTTTTATCCTGGTGGCCATTGACTATTTCACCAAATGGGTTGAGGCAGCATCATATGCGCACGTAACTAGAAAAGTGGTGACCACCTTCATCAAGAAAAATATTCTATGTCAGTATGGCATTCTGCATCGACTCATTACTGATGATGGAGGAATTATGTCAAGATTTCAAAATTCAGCATCACAATTCCTCTCCATACCGACCTAAGATGAACGGTGCAGTAGAGGCAGCTAACAAAAACATCAAAAGAATCATACAAAAGATGGTGATAACCTACAAAGATTGGCATGAAATGCTACCCTTTGCCTTGCACGGATACCGAACTTCTATACAAACCTCCACAGGGTCTACTCCATTTTTCGTCCTATACGGCATGGAGGTCGTACTACCGATAGAAGTCAAAATACCCTCCCTGCGAGTTGTTATGGAAGCAAAATTGATAGAAGCCGAATGGGTCCAAAGCCGGTACGATCAGCTGAATCTAATCTAAGAAAAAGGTCTCGATGCCATATGTCGGGGGCAAGTTTATCAAAAGAGGATCAAGAAAGCCTACGACAAGAAAATCAATCCCCGCACTTTCCGAGAAGGAGAGCTAGTAATAAAGAAATTTCTTCCAACTCAAAAAGATAAAATTGGAAAATGGGCAGCAAACTATGAAGGACCCTTTGTGGTCAAGCGAGCCTTCTCAGGAAGAGCTCTTATCCTCACCAACATGGATGGGGAAGAGCTTCGATATCCAATCAACTCAAATGCAGTAAAGAAATACTACGCTTGAAGACATTGCTCATGACCCGTCAGGATGAAAACTCGCAAAGAGCGTCCTGGGCAAAACATAGGGTCCATATTCCCCGCTAGGATACGTCCTACGCAAAAATTAGGGGCTTCAAAAAAAAAAGGGAGCAATGATTACTTTGGGCGAAAACCGCAAGGCGACTAAGGTAATACCCTCCCAGAAGCAAGAAGGCTTCACATGATCTTCACTCCGAGCTCGAGCATCTCAATTGAAGCAACCAGGAAAAATAGAGAAACAGAAATCACGGGCATGATTGTTATATCCTATTCAGTTTAGCTAACCTTGGCCAGCCCTGCTTATAAATTCCTTTGTAAATCCTCCTTTAAAAATAAACCATTTGATTATATCAATAAAATTGTCTTCTCTTCTCTTGACTTACTTGTGAAATGCCTTTGTATGAACGAAACATGAGTATGCATGAAACAAGCAATACAAAAAAGCATAAGAAAGAAGAAAAGGAAAAGAAAAATGCCTGCTAGGATACTCTTAGGCAAAAATAGGGCAGCCTGCTAGATCGAAAACCCGCAAAGGGTGGTCTAGGCAAAAGTTAAAGCCTTCATAAAAAGGAAAAAGCCCGCCAAGATATCCTAGGCAAAAATTAAGGCAAGCTCGCTAGATCGAAAACCCGCAAAGGGCAGTCTAGGCAAAAGATAGGGCTAAAACAAAAACAAAAGTAATCACGGGAAAACAACAAAGAAAGTACCAGTCACTTTCTAGGTGCCCCGCTAAAAATAGATTGCATTAAGAGCATCCACGCACAAATAATCACACAAAAAATGACTTTGTCAAAATCAAAACAAACAAAAATACTTCAGACAAATAAAAAACCAAAAGCATTCATATAAAAAGATTAGTTTTGTGCTTGCATTTGGAAAAAGGAAACACCCAAAATTATCCCGGCAAGACTTCACTGACTTCACAAAAAATAATAACATTTTCTTTAAACAACCAAGTAAGAATCGGACAAAAAAACAAGACTACCCGACAACCACTAGGCCGGATAAACCATCGAAAAAATCAGAGTAATCCCCGACAAACAGCATAGTCGGATGACCATTACCAAATAATCAAGATTAAGAATCCCCAATGGCTAACAAGCTGGATGAACACCAACAGAATCCTCGGCATAGACCGGACGATCACTCCTAGAAAAGACAAAAACAAAGACGAGAGAACGCATCTCAGCGCTTGGCGCATGAGCCACTTGAGCAGTAAGCCGCCATCACCACCAATCCTACACAGTGGACTGTACCAGCCTGATAAAGGGTTCATACCTATCAACCTACGCATGCGGTGCGCCTGATCTACGCTCGAGCCGGATCAGTAAGTCGCAACTACCAGCCTGATGGGGGGTTTATACTCATCCAGTTCAACGCACAGTGGACTGCAACTACCAGCCTGATGGGGGGTTTATACCCATCAACCGAAGGATCGACTACCGTCAGAAGGAGTATCCTAAGGTTCTACCATGTGTCAACCAAAGGGATTGGCTACCGTCAGAAGGAGTATCCTAGAGGTGCACAACACACTTTTTCCCAGAAGATCAGTTGCCACAAGATGCAGCATCCGAAGGGTAACCGGGCAAGAGGGTCAACTCCTTTACCCTCCAGTCGATCTTCTTGGCACGACAGGCCAGCAGTCGACTGGTAAGGTAAAGGGGGGGTAGCTGTAGACCCCAAATCTTGCCCGGCCTCATAATAAGAGAAGAAGACCTCCTATTCGAAGATGGACGAAGCCTAAGAAGTCACTAGGAGAGACTATTAAGCCCCATATTAGGATAGGAAGGGTTTTCTTTATAAAAATAAGGATTTTCACCTTCAGGGGTCGAGACTGCCGTCTCGCTTTTCGGGACCGCCATCTCGCCATTGTTGCAAGCTGAGACCGCCGTCTCGTTTGGCGAGACATCCGTCTCGCCACATGCCAATGGCGAGAACCCCCTCCCGTTTGACAAGAAGGCCTTGTTGTCTCTGGAAAAGTCGATACTGCCGTCTCGCCAAATGAGACGGCAGTCTTGCCACTTTTGCAAGGCGATACGGCCGTCTCGACCTTGTCAGACGAGACGGCCATCTCAACCCGACAGGCGCAAATCCCTATAAATAGTGAGCGCTCCTCCCCTCATTGCACACAGTTCTTCCACTTTCCCTTCTACAACTTCTTAAAATTCTCTTTCTAGAGTCTCTACGAAGCATTTCCGGAGTTTTTGAGAGTTTTTGCGAGCTTTTTATAGCGTTCCGAGAGAGTTTTCGGCGTTGTAAGAGCGAAGGGCTGCCAAAACGCACCCTACTTTCAAGAATATTAATAAAAAAGCTTGCTTCGGAGGTTTCTTCACTCTCTCCCTCTATTTTAATGCCTTTATTTTTATGATTAAATTACATGATAGACATTAGGGCCATGTAGTCGTTATTTTAATTCCATAAATAAAAGGGTAAAAGCGTCTTTTCAAAAGTTTACTTATAAAGAAGCTGGCCTATCATAGGGAACCCGAAAGGGGCATCGTAAGGGAACTAATACTTCCATTACACGTAACTAACTCCCTTACCTAACTCTGGTTTTAACGACCAAAGTTGGTTTTTCGAAAACCAACGCCCTTTTACCCCTTTCTTCGATGTTTCTGGTAAAAACATCAGTGGCGACTCCATAAGAACCCCTCTAAATTAGTTCTTGGGTTAGCCCGGTTATCGGACAATCCAAGAACACCTTTTCGAAAAACCTTGCATCTAGGTTCAGCCCGGTTATCGGACAACCTAAAGGCGTTGTAACATCACCTATAAAAATGCGAAAATTAGAAAGTCAGAACCATCGCGTCGCTCCGACCGCGTCTTTTTGACGACAGCGACAACATGTAAATATTGTTGATCCTTTTACCAGTGATTAGTACCTGGTCTGAATCTGATTTGATGATTTGACAATGTTCTTGACCAAAGATAACTTTGTGTCCTTTATCACACAACTAGCTAATACTAATCAAATTATGTTTTAAGCCCTCAAAATATAATACATTGTTAATAATACCTGATTCTGTGCATTTGATGTCACCTATTCCAAGAATTCTTCCTTTTTTATTATCCCTATAGATGACAGTCCCACCATTCTTAGGTTTTAAATTGAGAAACTTTGTAATATCTCCTGTCATGTGTTTAGAACACCCACTGTTAAGGTGCCAGAGATCTTCAGTTTGCTGTGCCTGAAAGAGAAATTAGTGTAGTTGTAGTACTAACCGATTAAATGAAGAAGTAATCGATTAATTCTGTATTGGAAGCAGAATATTAATCAATTAATTTGGGTTGAATCAATTAATCTTGTTCTGGAAAAAATATATCTAAATAATAATCGATTAAATCGAGAAATAATCGATTAAATTTGGCCTTTTAATGATTTTAACTGATGTAAATCCTTTTAATCGATTAAAACATCTAAACTAAAAATCCTTAGAGCATTTTAATCGATTAATTCGTATTTTATCGATTAAAATTGTACAGATAGCTTTTCTGGTATTCTCCGTAAGTGAAATTAATCGATTAAAACAATTTTATATCAATTAAAATACTCAGTTCATGAATCTAGAATCAAAATTTGCTGATTGGGTACCAAAGAACTTCCAGATTTTGTTCGTGCAAAACAAATTTAACAAACATCTGGTACCCTTTTATAATCATTGGGTCCAATCAGGTTATTTGAAATGAATTCTTGGGAATCCACTTCATTCTACCTCTTGGTATAACATACTTTTTGATTCTACAAAATTTAACAGAATGACCTCTTTTCATACAATAGAAGCATGTAATAAATGGTGACGAAACATATTTACTATATGCAAAATATATTTTAAATGCTCTAGTTTTCTTTCCAACAAGAGGTGTAAAACCAATACCACCACGATCAATAACCAACTTTTGAGAATCAAGTATAACATCAAGACTGGTTTTTCCTTGTGCAAGTTTAGATGCAGTTTTTATTAAATATGCTAATTTCTTTTGTAACTCAGGATAATTTTCACAATCTTTATTATCATTACACATGCAATCAGAATTATTACCTATTTCCTGATTTTCATTCTTAGTTTCTTTATCAAGAATTTCCTTTTCAAGAAGAATGATTTTGTTTTCTAATAAACTATTCATGCTTTTTAATCTTTTATTTTCAATTTCTAATTTCTTAGCTACTGCATGCATTTCATAAAAAGCATCTTGTAATGAACTGTAATTCATAGTAGTTTTTGAAGAATCAAAACTTACACTGGACATGGGAGAATTCAAATTGACCATCAAACACATCTATGTTGTTTCTTCATAAGCCATTTCTAGAGTTTTCCACATCTGTGCAGCAGTCTGGCAATGAGATACCCTGAAAAATTCATTTCTATTAAGTGCGGATGTGATGATATTCTTAGCAGTACAGTCATCTTGAATTTGTTTCTTTTCATAATCATTTAAACGAGACCATTCTCAGTTAAAAACATAAGAGCCTTGTTTAATAATATTCCCAACATTTATAAGAACAGATTCAATAAAGATCTTCATTCTTATCTTCCAAAATGAATAATCTGTACCACAAAACAGTGGAGGTCTATCAATACAAGCACCCTCAGAAAAATTATTTTCAGCCATTTGGATCGAAAAACTTGAGTAAATTTCAAGAACCTTGCTCTGATACCAATTGTTAGAAAAGGAGGCTGAGATCAAGAGGGGTGGTGAATTGATCTTTGAAAGATTTTCGAAAATTATAGATTATCTATTTCAAAGATTAAGAGTTATGACCAATTCTTGAATCAAACAAAACAAACAATCAAAATAAAGGCAGCAGCAGAATTAAAGAGAGAAAGGTTTAGAGAGATACAACAAAGATTTATACTGGTTCACCCAATCCCAGGGCTAGGTCCAGTTCTCAGCCAAATTCCAGCTGAGTTCCACTAGATTGAATGTTTTACAGATTACAACTCCAATCACACACCCAATCTACCACAAGAACCAAAATTCAAGTCCTTGCACCTAAACCTTCACCAAGAACCAACTTCCAGTTCTTGAACTACTCTGCAGCCAAATTCCAGCCACAGAAAGAAACTAGTGCCCACACTTCCAGACACTCACAATACAGTAATGAAATATAAAAGAAACAAAGAGAAGAAACTACAACACTCAAACCTGAATTATGCTGCTCTGTAGAATGAGTTTCTTCACAAAAGAAATGCAGAAAATGCCTCAAGAAAGAACTTTGAAAAACATCACAAAACTTGCGTGATTCTTTCTTGAAAGTAGCTCTTATGATTGCTTGATTGATTTCTCAAAGGTATATTTTAAAAGACTCAAGCAATCCTATTTATATAGAAGATTGTTCAAACTGCTAGTTTAATTAATCTGTTAAAACAATATTTTAATTTGTTAAAACTCTTGAATTAATCTGTTAAAACTTCTATTAATCTGTTAAAATGTTCTTGATCATTTTCCAGATTTGTTTTAACTCGATGCGACCGTTTCAATCGATTAAAACACTTTGTAAAAAATCCCTTAAGTTGTTTTAATCGATTAATTCGCCTTTTAATTGATTAAAATACTGCCAAATGTTTTCATAAAACTTTCTAAGTGATTTTAACTGATAAAATTTGTTTTAATGGATTAAAACACTTTGGAAAAAATATCTTAGTTGTTTTAATCGATTATTTCGTATTTTATTTGATTAAAATCCTTCCAAATAGTTTCATAAAACTTTCTAAGTTATTTTAACTGATAACACATCGATTAAAATCCTGACAGAACTTCTTTAAAAAATTTCAAGTGGTTTTAATCGATTAATTCTCATTTACATCGATTAAAATACTGACAGAAAATCTTTCAAAACACTTCAAGTTATTTTAATCGATTATTTCTCATTTGTATTGATTAAAATACTTCCAGAACACTTTTCAAAACATCTTAAGTCATTTTAATTGATTATTTTGATTCACATCAGTTAAAATACTGCCAGAAGGTTTTCAAAAACTCCTTTAATGAAAACAATCGATTAATTCGAAGATATATCGATTAAAACAGTTCCAGTGTATGTTTTAAAAGGTTTTAATCGATTATTTCAAAAACCTATCAATTAAAAACCTGTTATGTAAGTGTTAAGAACATTTTCACTGATAAAGCTCATATAATATCAGTTAAAACAATTACTTAAAAAGCATTTAACCGATTACTTTGGTTTTTAACAGATTAAACACATTTAGAGGCATTTGCAAAATCTTTTAAGTGATGAAACCTCATGCAATAGAGAGATATGAATGATTATACCTATGTATAGATGCAAACTCACTAATCATTCTACCCTTTTATCCAAGTAACCTTTGACTTCACCATAATAACCTTTGACTTCATTTTGACTTCATCAAATCAACAATATCTTTGTTTAATCAAATGATTCAATAAGATCTTCATCACTTTCAAATAGTTTAAAGCTTTTCTTGTGTTAAGGAAAAGAGAGCCCATGTAGTGCGAGAGGATAGCCAAAAAGCATCCTCAAAGTTGAAGATTTCTATAAAAGCTTGCTTCAGAGGTTATTTTCACTACTCTTCTCTTTTATTGCTTTATTTATTGTTTTCCTATGTACAATAGAAATAGGATCATGTAGATAATCATCTTAATATCGGGTAATAAAAAGTAGGATAATAGCGTAATCTCTTATAATCTTTATTTTATGAATTAATCTGTCATAGGGAACCCACAAGGGACGTCGTGGGGGTGTTAATACCTTCTCCACATGTAACTAACTCCCTTACTCGACTCTGGTTATAATGACCAACTTTGATTTTTCTTAAAATCAACGCCTTTTTACCCTTTTCCAATGTTTATGGTAAAAATATTAGTGGCGACTCCATAGAACCCTTTTTATGAAAACCTCGCTTTTTTTAAGATTAGTTCAGTTGATAAGCATCTTGAAAGCGATGATCATTATTTTTTACAAAACGCAAGTCTAAACCATCTTATCGTAATCACTCGCATAAACGTTCGTAACGGCCTGAGACGTTGGAACGAACGGCGACAACACATGTTCTCCTAGTTGCTTCAATCGAGATGCTCGAGCCTGAAGTGAAGACTATACAAGCTGCCTGCTTCTAGAAGGATGTTACCTTAGCCGCCTTTCTGTTTTCGACTAAGATAACCATTGCTCTTAGGAGAGATTTTTTTTTAGACCTCTAAATTTTTCCTAGGATGTATCCTAGCGAGGAATGTGGACCTTAACTTTTGCCTAGGATGCCCTTTGCGGGTTTTCATTCTGGTGGGTCTTGAGCAATGTCTTCAAGCATAATACTTATTCACCGCATCAGAATTGACCGGGTGTCGAAGTTCCTCTCCATCCATGTCGGCATGGAGTAGCTCTTGTGGAGGTCCATACGGAAGTTCGATAACCATGAAGGGCAAAGGGCAACATTTGACGTCAATCCTTATAGGTTTTGACCATCTTTTGGATGATCTTCTTTATGTTTTTATTGGCTGTCTCTACTGCACCATTCATTTTAGGTCGGTAGGGAGAGGAATTATGATGCTGAGTTTTGAAGTCTTGGCATGTCATGGTAGGACCATGTGAATGCGTCCA
Organism: Sphenostylis stenocarpa; assembly: GCA_963425845.1. Lineage (NCBI taxonomy): Eukaryota > Viridiplantae > Streptophyta > Magnoliopsida > Fabales > Fabaceae > Sphenostylis > Sphenostylis stenocarpa. Next base: position 26,556,629 of record OY731404.1, on the reverse strand, counting down.
CATATTTTCTCAATAGTTGTACTAAACCTTCCCTGACATTATCATTGATTTGGGTGCTAATACTTAATTCCTTCTTATCATCTCCTTGCCCCAAATCAATGGCCTCGATTGTTAGAAATGTAGGCTAAGATCAAAAGGGGGGGTGAATTGATCTTTGAAAGATTTTCGCAATTTACAGATTATCTATTTCAAAGATTAAGAATTCTGACCAGTTCTTGAATCACACACAGCAAGCAATCAAAATAAAGACAGTGACAGAATTAAAAGAGAGAAAGGTTTAGAAAGATACAACCAAGATTTATACTGGTTCACCCAATCCCAGCGCTACGTCCAGTTTCCAGCCAAATTCCAGCTGGGTTCCACTAGATTGAACGTTTTACAGATTACAACTTTAATCTCACACTCAATCTACCACAAGAACCAAAATTCCAGTTCCTGCACCTAAACCTTCACCAAGAACCAAATTCCAGTTCTTGACCAACCCTGCAGCCAAATTCCAGCCACAGAAACCAGTGCCCACAATTCTAGGCACCCACAATACAGTAAAGAAAGTAAAGAAACAAAGAGAAGAAATTTAGAACGCTCAAACCAGATTTATGCAACTCTGCAGTAGGAGTTTCTTCTTCAAAAGAATGCAATTTTTCCTCAAGAAAGAACTTCAATGAACTTCACAAAACTAGCGCGATTCTCTCTTGAAAGTAGCACTTATGATTGCTTGATTGATTGCTCAAAGATGTTTTTTAAAAGGTTCAAGCAATACTGTTTATATAGAAGATTTTCAAAACTGCTAGTTTATTTAATCTGTTAAAATAATCTTTTAATCTGTTAAAAGTCCTGTTTTAATCTGTTAAAACTTCTTTTAATCTGTTAAAATGTTCTTGATTATTTTCCAGATGTGTTTTAACTAATACGACAACATTTATATCAATTAAAACTCTTTGTAAAAAATCTTCTAAACTGTTTTAATCGATTGTTTCGTCTTTCAATCGATTAAAATATCGCAAAACATTCTTATAAACTTTTCTAAGTGATTTTAATCGATAACAATATGTTTTAATTGATTAAAACACTTTGGAAAAAAATTCACTTAGTTATTTTAATAGATTGAAACGCATTTTAATCGATTATAATTCTGCCAAAAGATTTCATAAAACTTTCTAAGATATTTTAACTGATAGCAAGCTTGTTTTAATCGATTAAAACATTTTGGAAAATCCTCTTAGTTGTTTTAATCGATTATTTCGCATTTGTATCGATTAAAATACTGATAGAACAACTTTCAAACCACTTCAAGTTATTTCAATCGATTATTTCGAGTTTGTATCGATTAAAATTATGCCAGAACACTTTTAAAATATTCTAAGTTATTTTAATCGATTGTATCAATTCTATATCAGTTAAAATACTGGCAGAAGGTTTTCAAAAATCCTTCTAATGAAAACAATCGATTATTTCGAAAACATATCAGTTAAAAACCTGTTACAAAAGTTTTAAGAACATTTTAGTTGTTAAAGCTTATATGCTATTAGTTAAAAATAGCTAATTAAAAACCTTTTATCAAAATGCTTTGTTTTTAACCGTTTAAACATTTTTTTTAGAGGCATTTGCAAAATCTTTTAAATGAAGAAACCTCATGCAGCAGAGAGATAAAAATGATTATACTTAAGCAGAGATGCAGACTCACTAATCCCACTACCATTTTATCTAAGTGACCTTTGACTGCCACAAAGTAGCCTTTGACTTCATTTTTGACTTCATCAAATCAACAAGATCTTTGTCAAAGTAATTCAATAAGATCTTCATCACTTTCATCGATTTCTTCCTAGTAGGGCTGTATAGATTGAGCTTCTATTTCTAGCAGTCTTTACATGCCCAGGGAGATGGTTCCCTCCTCACTGTCTGACCCGATCCATGTTAGAAAAAGATGCTGAGATCAAGAGGGGGGGTGAATTGATCTTTGAAAGATATTTGCAATTTTATAGATTATCTATTTCAAAGATTAAGAGTTTTGATCAAATCCCTAATCCCAGGGATTTGATCCCAGGGCTACGTCCAGTTCTCAACTAAATTCAAGCTGAGTTCCACTAGATTGAATGTTTTACAGATTACAGATTCCAATCACACACCCAAATCTAACCCAAGAATCAAATTTCAGTTCTTGTACCTACACCTTCACAAAGAACCAAATTTCAGTTCTTTTTCAAACCTGCAACCAAATTCCAATCACAGAAACCTGCACCCAACAATTCCAGGCACTACACAATACATAAAAGATATACAGAAAATGAAAAAGAAGAAACCAGAACAATCTAACCCGAATGCAGCTCTTGCAGTATGAGTTTCTTCACCAAAAGAATGCAAAAATTGCCTCAAGAAAGAACTTTCAAAAACACCACAAAACTTGCACAATTCTTTCTTGAAAAACTTCACTTATGATTTCTTGATTGATTGCTCAAAGGTATATATTAAAAGACTGAAGCAATCCTACTTATATAGAGATTTGTTCTAATTGTTGGTTTAATTAATCTGTTAAAACAATCTTTTACTCTGTTAAAAGTCTTGAATTAATCTATTAAAACTTCTTTTAATCTGTTAAAATGTTCTTGATTATTTTTTAGATTTGTTTTAACTGATACGACAACATTTAAATCGATTAAAACACTTTGTAAAAAAATTCCTTAAATTATTTTAATCGATTAATTCGCAATTTAATCGAATAAAATTCTACCAAATATTTTCATAAAACTTTCTAAGTGATTTTAACTAATAACAACCAGTTTTAATTGATTAAAACAATTAGCAAAAATTCCCTTAAATTGTTTTAATTGATTAATTCGATTTTACATCGATTAGAATAATGACAGAACATCTTTCAAAACACTTCAAGTTATTTAAATCGATTGTTTCAAGTTTGTATCGATTAAAATACTGCCAGAACACTTTCCAAAACATTTTAAGTGATTTTAATCGATTATTTCGAAACTATATCAATTAAAACACTAGTAGAAGGTTTTGAAAAACTCCTTTAATGAAAATAATCGATTAATTCGAAAGTGTATCCATTAAAACAGTTCTAGTGAATGTTTTAAAAGGTTTTAATCGATTATTTTGAAAATCTATCAGTTAAAAATCTGCTATGTAAGTTTTAAGAACATTTTAATTGATAAAGCTCATATAATATCAGTTAAAACAATTTGCCTAAAACAATTTAACTGACTACTTTGGTTTTTAATGGATTAAAAACATCTTTAGAGGCATTTTCAAATTATTGCAAATGATGAAACCTCATGCAACAGAGAGATATGAATGATTATACCTATGTATAGATGCAGACTCACTAATCACTCTACCATTTTAACCCAAGTAACCTTTGACTTCATCAGATTAGCCTTTGACTTCATTAAATCAACAAGATCTTCGTTTTATCAAATGTTGAAACCTCATGCAACAGAGAGATATGAATGATTATACCTATGTATAGATGCAAACTCACTAATCACTGTACCCTTTTAACCCAAGTAACCTTTGACTTCATTGAAAGTGATGAAGATCTTATTGAATTACGTTGGCAAAGATCTTGTTGATTTGATGAAGTCAAAAATGAAGTCAAAGGCTACTTTGTGGCAGTCAAAGATCACTTAGATAAAAGGGTAGTGAGATTAGTGAGTCTGCATCTCTGCTTAGGTATGATCATTTTTATCTCTCTGCTGCATGAGGTTTGTTCATTTAAAAGATTTTGCAAATGCCTCTAAAAAATGTTTAAACGGTTAAAAACAAAGTATTTTGTTAAAAGGTTTTTAATTAACTATTTTAACTAATAGTGTATAAGCTTTATCAACTAAAATGTTCTTAACACTTTTGTAACAGGTTATTAACTGATATATTTTCGAAATAATCGATTGTTTTCATTAGAAGGATTTTTGAAAACCTTCTGCCAGTATTTTAACTGATATAGAATTTATATAATCGATTAAAATGGCTTAGAATATTTTGAAAAGTGTTCTGGCAGAATTTTAATCAATAAAAACTCGAAATAATCGATTGAAATAACTTGAAGTGTTTTGAAAGTTGTTCTGTCAGTATTTTAATCGATACAAATGCGAAATAATCAATTAAAACAACTAAGAGGTTTTTCCAGAATGTTTTAATCGATTAATACAAGCTTGCTATCAGTTAAAATAACTTAGAAAGTTTTATGAAATCTTTTGGCAGAATTATAATCGATTAAAATGTGTTTCAATCGATTAAAATAACTAAGTGAATTTTGTTCAAAGTGTTTTAATTGATTAAAACAGATTGTTATCAGTTAAAATCACTTAGAAAAGTTTATAAGAATGTTTTGCAGTATTTTAATCGATTGAAAGACGAAACAATCGATTAAAACAATTTAGAAGATTTTTTACAAAGAGTTTTATTGATATAAACGTTGTCGTATCAGTTAAAACACATCTGGAAAATAATCAAGAACATTTTAACAGATTAAAAGATTATTTTAACAGATTAAATAAACCAGCAGTTTTGAAAATCTTCTATAAAAACAGAGCTTCTTCAACCTTTTAAAACACATCTTTTAGCAATCAATCAAGCAATCATAAGTGCTACTTTCAAGAGAGAATCACACTAGTTTTTTTGAAGTTCATAGAAGTTCTTTCTTGAGGCAAAATTTGCATTCTTTTGGAGAAGAAACTCATACTATAGAGCTGCATAAATCTGGTTTAAGCGTTCTAGTTTCTTCTATTTGTTTCTTTACTTTCTTTACTGTATTGTGGGTGCCTAGAATTGTGGGCACTGGTTTCTGTGGCTGGAATTTGGCTGTAGGGTTGGTCAAGAACTGGAATTTGGTTCTTGGTGAAGGTTTAGGTGCAGGGACTGGAATTTTGGTTCTTGTGGTAGATTGAGTGTGGGATTAAAATTGTAATCTGTAAAACGTTCAATCTAGTGGAACCCAGCTGGAATTTGGTTGGAAACTGGACGTAGCCCTGGGATTGGGTGGACCAGTATAAATCTTGGTTGTATTTTTCTAAACCTTTCTCTCTTTTAATTCTGTCACTGCTTTTATTTTGATTGATTGCTGTGTGTGATTCAAGAACTGGTCAGGTTTCTTAATCTTTGAAATAGATAATTTTTAAATTGCGAAAATCTTTCGAAGATCAATTCACCCCCCCTCTTGATCTCAGCCTACATTTCTAACAATTGGTATCAAGAGCAAGGTTCTTGAGAATTATTCAAGACTTTCGATCCAAATGGCTGAAAATAAATTTTCTGAGGGTGCTTGTATTAATAGACCTCCACTATTTTGTGGTACAGATTACTCTTTTTGGAAGATTAGGATGAAGATCTTTATTGAATCTGTTGGTGTAAATGTTTGGAATATCATTGAACAAGGAACTTATGTTTTTAACAAAGATTGGTCTAGCTTAAATGATTGTGAAAAGAAACTAATCCAAGATGATTGTATTTCTAAGAATATCATCATATCTGCACTTAACAGAAATGATTTTTTCAGGATAGCACATTGTCAAACTGCTGCACAAATGTGGAAAACCCTTGAAATGACCTATGAAGAAACAACAGAGATATGTTTGATGGTCAATTCGGATTCTCCAATGACCAGTGTAAGTTTTGATTCAACAACTACTATGAATTATAGTTCATTACAAGATGCTTTTTATGAAATGCATACAATAGCTAAGAAATTAGAAATTGAAAACAAAAGATTAAAAAGCATGAATAGTTTATTAGAAAACAAGATCACTCTTCTTGAAAATAAAATAGTTGATAAAGAAACCAAGAATGAAAATCTGGAAATAGGTAATAACCCTAATTACATGTGTAATGATAAAGATTGTAAAAATTGTCCTGAGTTACAAGAGAAATTAACATATTTAATAAAAACTGCATCTAAACTTGCACAAGGAAAAACTAATCTTGATATGATACTTGATTCTCAAAAATTGGTTATTGATCGTGGTGGTATAGGCTTTACACCTCTTGTTGGAAAGAAAACTAGAACATTTAAAAACTATTTTGCATATAGTAAATCTGTTTCATCTCCATTTATTAAATGCTTTTACTGCATGAAAAAAGGCCATTCTGTGAAATATTGTAAAATTAAAAAATATGTTATTCCTAAAGGTAGAATGAAGTGGATTCCCCAAAATTCATTTCAAATAACATGATTGGACCCAGTGATTATAAAAAGGGTACCAAAAATATGCTAAATCTGTTTTGCAGGAACAAAATCTGGAAGTCCCTTGGTGTTCAAAACAACAAATTCGGTTCTGGTTTCATAAACTAAATGTTTTAATTGATATAAAACAGTTTTAATCGGTTAAAATCACTTACAGAGAATACCAGAAAATCAATCCGTACAGTTTTAATCGATTGAAATACGAATCAATCGATTAAAATGTTCTCAGGAATTTAGTTTAGCTGTTTTAATCTATTAAAAAAGGATTTTTATAAGTTAAAATCATTAAAAGGATAAATTTAACCGATTATTTCTCGATTAAATCGATTATTATTCTGAGATATTTTCTCCAGAACTTGATTAATCGATTGAATGCCAAATTAATCGATTAAAATTCTTCTTCCAGTGTAGAATTAATTGATTATTTCGATTCTGTATCAGTTTATACTGCAACTGTACTAATTTCTATTTCAGGCAAAGCAAATTGAAGATCTCTGGTACCTTGACAGCGGGTGTTCTAAACACATGACAGGTTATATTACAAAATTTCACAACTTAAAACTAAAGAATGGTAGGACTGTTGTCTATGGGGATAATAACAAAGGAAGTATTCTTGGAATAGGTGACATCAAATGCACAGAATAAGGTATTATTAACAATGTATTATATGTTGAGGGTTTAAAACATAATTTGATTAGTATTAGCCAGCTTTGTGATAAAGGAAACAAAGTTGTCTTTGGTCAAGATCAATGTCAAATAATCAAATCAGATTCAGAACAGGTACTGATTACTGGTAAGAGGATCAAAAATATTTACATGTTAGATACTAATTCTGCTAAAAATTGTTGCTTAATCTCTAAAGAGAATGATTCATGGTTATGGCATAGAAGGTTAGCTCATATTCGTATGAATCATCTTAATAAACTGATTTCTAAAGATCTTGTAGTTGGCTTAACTAAACTTAAGTTTGTGAAAGACAAAGTATGTGATGCATGTCAAAAGGGGAAACAAGTAAGGAATTCTTTTTCATAGAAAAATATTGTTTCAACTTCTAGACCTCTTGAACTTTTGCACATGGATCTCTTTGGTCCTTCTAGAACTATGAGTTTAGGAGGAAATCTATATGCACTGGTTATAGTAGATGATTACTCAAGATTTACCTGGACATTATTTTTAAAATTAAAATCTGATACTTTCCATTTGTTTAAGAAATTTGCGAAACAAATTCAAAATGAAAAAGGCTATTTCATCTCTTGTATTCAAAGTGATCATGGGGGAGAATTTTCAAACGAAAATTTCAATAAATTTTGTGATAAACATGGTATTAAGCATAATTTTTCTGCTCCTAGAACTCCTTAACAGAATGGTGTAGTTGAAAGGAAAAATCGTTCTCTTGGAGAGCTAGCTAGGACAATGCTTAATGAGAAAGCATTACCAAAATATTTTTGGGCTGATGCCGTTAGTACTGCTTGCTATGTATTAAACCGTGTTTTAATCAGACATTTTCTTAAGAAAACTCCCTATGAATTATACAAAGGTAAAAAGCCTAACATAAACTATTTTAGAGTATTTGGAAGTAAGGTTTTTGTTTTAAACAATGGAAAGGAAAATCTTGGAAAGTTTGATTCCAAATCAGATGAAGGTATCTTCTTGGGATATTCATTGAATAGCCATGCTTATAGAATCTTTAAAAAAAGGCTAAATACTGTAGAAAAATATGTTCATGTTGTATTTGATGAGACTAACCCAAGTATGCAGAATATTTCTGAATATAGTACAGAAGATGATGTTTTAACTGATAAAATGTATCAGTTAAAACTACCAGAATCAACAGTTTTTCAAAAATAGGCCGAAAATATTGAAGAATCTGAAGAGTAGTTGCCTAAAGAATGGAAGACTCCAAGAAATCTTTCATTAGACAATATCATTGGTGAAATAAATCAGGGAGTTTCCACTAGAAGATCTTTAAATAAATTTTGCAATCACATGGCATTCGTATCACAAATTGAACCAAAAACCATATCTGATGCATTAAAGGATAATAACTGGATTAATGTTATGCATGATGAATTAAATCAATTTACAAGAAATGAAGTATGGGAATTAATGCCAAAACCAGATAATGCAAATATTGTAGGAACAAAATGGGTGTTTAGGAATAAAATGGATGAAAATGGTATAATTACTAGAAACAAGGCCATATTAGTTGGTAAGGGGTATAATCAGCAAGAAGGAATTGATTTTGATGAAACATATGCTCCTGTTGCTAGATTAGAGGCTGTTAGACTTTTACTTGCTTATGCTTCAATGAAAAGTTTCAGGTTATTTCAAATGGATGTCAAAAGTGCTTTCTTAAATGGTTATTTGAATGAAGAAGTTTTTGTTACACAACCACCTGGTTTTGAAGATCACATTCATCCAGAATATGTTTATAGATTAAAGAAAGCTTTGTATGGTCTCAAACAAGCCCCAAGACAATGGTATGAAAGGTTAAGTAATTTTCTCATTTCAAAGGGCTATCAAAGAGGTTTGGTTGATAAAACTTTATTCTTAAAAAAATTAATTAATGATGTAATTCTAGTTCAAGTATACGTTGATGACATCATATTTGGAGCCACTAATGAGTCTTTATGTAAAAATTTTATCAAAGATATGCAGGGAGAATTTGAGATGTCTATTATGGGGGAACTCAACTACTTTCTTGGATTACAAGTTAAACAACTTCAAGAAGGAAGTTTTCTTCATCAATCTAAATACTGCACAGAACTCTTAAAGAAATTTGAGATGGAACATTGCAAAGAAGCATCAACACCAATGTCCACAAATTGCTATCTTGATTCTGATTAAAAAGGAAAACCTGTTGATGAAACTAAATATAGAGGGCTTATTGGTGTTAGAATCGCGCAGTGGAATGTTTGCGTGGTCGGACAAAAACCAAGAGGGGGGGGATGAATTGGTTTCTTAATAAAAATTAAGTTTTCAAAATTTTCCCCAAATTTTACCGATTAAAAACTGTGTAAATGTAAATAGAGAAGAGAAGAGAATCTTACACAGGAGATTTATACTAGTTCGGATCAAAAGACCCTACGTCCAGTTGCTATCACTCAAACAGAGGATTAACGCTGTCACTATAATCAAGTTGTTACAAACAAATTACAATTGAAAAGATAAAGATAAGAAAACACCTCTCTTGAAATCCACAAGAGATGAAGAACAGCTTTCCCTAGAGATGGCACAGCACACAATCCACTAAGAACTCCAGTTAGTGATTCTTATCGCTTCTAGTCCACACCAGGTTCCAAAAGACCCTTTTTCTTGCAACAAACAGTTCTCTGGCACTCACAACACTTATCTTTTGTATGAAGAAGGTTGTTCATCTTTTTTGAGTGCCATAGAGAAGCTTAAGTAGAGAAATTAGGGTTTGGGAATTGGGAATTTCGGAATTAGGGTTCTTGGAAATAGGGTTTTTGAAAATAGGGTTGATTTGAAGTTGAAAATCAAAATCTAACTGAAATAATCGATTAAATGAAATATTAAGCGATTATTACATAGCCAAAATCAACAGAACCCTAAAACTCTCTGTTTTAATCGATTAAAAGGGTTGTTAATCGATTAACAGGCCTGTTAATCGATTAACAGGTGGTTTAATCGATTAAACCAGTGAGCAGATACAGAAAATGATTTTTCTCACTGTTTTAATCGATTAAAGCCGAGCCTGGATGATAAATTTGAGCTTTTTGAAGCTTCTAAGGTGCAGACTATGTACCAGCTATCTTAAACTCTAATATTACAGACTCCATCTAATTGAAACAGAGTTATTACAATACAAAACAAGTCTTCAACACTCTAAGTCTTTGTGTTCTTGAATCATCATCAAAATTAACAATCTTCATGTCCATCAAGTGCAACATCAAGTCCTTGAATGTTCAACAATCTCCCCCTTTTGATGATGATCAAAATTATCTTTTAAAGCCTTGTAATAACTTGTTTTATCTGTCATACTAACAAACACATTAAACATACCAGATAATATTTAAAAACAATCATTTTAGGCTTTAAATTTTTTCTCCCCCTATTTTGATTAGAATAAAAAATAATTCATCTATTACAAACATAAGAGCTCCCCCTTAAAATATGCATAACTTAGAGAAAACTCCCCCTCAATCAAAGCAATAACAGAATACCATATTTTATTTCAAAGATAAGCAATCATTACAATATAGGAAATAACAACAAATTTAAAATTCTTCACTATCATCACTATGAAAGTGTGCATCAAATCTATTTTCTAAACGACACACTTTATCATCTACATCAGATATACGGCGAATTATTTCCTCATGTTGTACTCCAGAAAGCGTGAAGAATGACTGCATTCTCTGATTCATGTCAGATAACATGTCTTCCATGGATTGTCGGGTTTCATGATGAGTAGAGGAAGTTCCAACACTTTGGATTGGATCAGAGGGAAACTCAGCAGTAGGAGGCATATCTTCATCAGGATCTTCATTATCTTCACCTTGATTCGGAACGTCATCCTTGTGAACATAAATGTCGTTGACACGCACCATTTGTAGTTGGATTAATGTGCTGTCAAGCATGTGATTCAAGTTATTTGTTCTTACTGTTTGTTCACCTTCGACATTGACTCCCTTATATTCAAGAATCCGAGAGACAAGGAGGGCATATGGAATTTTGAATGTGGGATGACGTTTGGCTTTTAACATAGTCATGGTGACAAGAACGCCCCAATCTAAAGGTTCATTATTCATTATGGCATGAATAATACGAAGATCAATTGAATAACATTGAGCATGATTTGTAGCCCGGGGACAGAGGATCCAGACAAGTAGATGTAAAATCATGCGTTCCTCCTTCTTCAAAGGTCCAGCAAGAAGGAGACGCCCAATCTCCATGGAGGGATTACGCAGAAAAGAACGGTAAGATAAGAACCTGTCAAAATCATCTAACTCACCATAAATGTTAATAGCATCTTCTCTAATTGGAAACTGGGCAACGTTCTCCCAAATATCATCGTCAAGAATAATTGTGACGCATTTTACTCTAGAGGTAGCTATTTGATCTCTAAATTTAAATCTAGAGTAAAATACCTTAACAAGGTCAGGATAATACGTACCTTGCATTTGGATGAAGGGAAGAACTCCTTGAAATTCAAGAAGGTTGGGAAAATTGAATCCCCTATTGATGAACTGCTCACCAATAAGGAACTTTGGAGAAATAATAGCACGTTCCTTCCAATAGGTTAGAAATTCTTGTCGGCCATCTGCATTAGAAATCCATCCTTCTACAAAATTTGGACGGGGTTGAGATGAGGGTGCAGATCTTCTTCTAGTGGGGATTTTTGCACGAGAAGATGAGGCCATTGAAGGATTAGAAGAGTAACAAGAAGATTTAGAAAGCTAAGTGTAGTGATAAGAGGGCAAGTTAGCTAGAATAAGGTAAGAAAGCTTGATTTCAAGAGATAAAAGTGAGTAGAAGTGAAATGGAGGTCCCTATTTATACCCAAACATGTCTAACGGTCATATGGAAGTGATTAAGGGTCAAGAGAGCCGTTAGCAACGGCTAGGAATCCAAACTTGCCAGGTTTAATCGATTAAATCTCAGATTAATCGATTAAACCACTTCCAGACCCATTTAATCGATTAATTTGAGCTGTTAATCGATTAATACTGGTTTTAATCGATTAATGGACGAATTAATCGATTATTCCAGAGAGGAATGCCCTGTTTTGAGTGTTTTGGGTGCAAATAATCGATTATAACTCCAATTAATCGATTATTCTAGAGAGTACATCAAATTTTTTAGGTTTTAACACATGATAAACTATTATCATCCTGTATAATGAATTATATTCTTACAGTCATCCAAAAACTGTCTGATTAAGCAGAATTTAAGCTATTTCTAGTATCCCTAAGTCTCTTCTAAGATCATAGAATCTATCCGTGGGTAGAGGCTTAGTAAAAATATCTGCTAATTGATGCTTTGTTTCAACATACTCTATTTTACAGTTTCCTTTGTTGATATGATCTCTCAAAAAGTGATGTCTAATCTCTATATGCTTAGTCCTAGAGTGCATTACTGGATTCTTAGTAAGATTAATTGCACTCGTATTATCACACATCAAAGGTATGTCATTTAAAAATATACTATAATCTTCTAAATGTTGTTTCATCCACAGAATTTGAGCACAACAATTACCAGGTGCAATATATTCAGCTTCAGTGGTAGATAAAGCAACACATGCCTGTTTCTTAGAATGCCAAGATACTAAGGATGAACCTAACAAATGACATGTCCCACTAGTACTTTTCCTATCAATTTTGCATCCACCATAATCAAGCATCGAATATCCTATTAAACTAGTACAAGCATGAGATGGATACCATAAACCAAAACCAAGTAGTTCCTTTTAAATATTTTAAAATGTGTTTTACCGCAATTAGGTGAGATTCTTTTAGACAAGCCTCGAAATCTAGCACACACACGGACATAATGCATAATATCGGGTCTACTTGCAGTTAAGTATAACAGTGAACCTATCATACCTCTATACATAGATTGATTAACTTCCAAACCTGATTCATCCTTGTCTAAATAGCATGAAGTTCCCATGGGTGTGTTAGCTTCCTTTGAGGTGTCCATTCCAAACTTTTTAAGGACCTCTTTGCAGTATTTGGTTTGAGAGATGAAAATGCCATCTTTAAGTTGCTTGATTTGTAGTCCAAGGAAGAACGTCAATTCTCCCATCATAGACATTTCAAACTCTCCCTGCATTATCTTAGCAAATTCTACACATAACAAATTATCAGTTGATCCAAAAATAATATCATCAACATATACTTGGACCAATAAGATATGTTCTTTAACTTTCTTTATAAACAATGTAGAATCAATTTTTCCTCTAGAAAAATCATTTGAAGTTAGGAAACTACTTAGCCTCTCATACCAAGATCTAGGAGCTTGTTTCAACCCATATAATGCTTTCTTTAATTTAAAAATATGATTAGGATAACTAAAATCTTCAAATCCAGGGGGTTGCTCCACATAAACTTCTTCTTTAATAAAACCATTTAAAAATGCACTCTTAACATCCATTTGATATATTTTAAATTTCATCAAAGATGCATAAGCAAGAAGTAGGCGTATAGCCTCTAACCTGGCAACAGGAGCATAAGTTTCATCATAATCTATACCTTCCTCCTGACAATAGCCTTTGGCAACAAGTTTGGCTTTATTCTTTGTTATGTTTCCATCTTCATCAAGTTTGTTTCTAAACAGCCATTTGGTTCCAATAACTTGATGTGACTCTTCTCGTGGGATTAATTCCCATACTTGATTTCTTTCAAATTGGTTAAGTTCTTCTTGCATAGCAATGCACCATTGTTCATCTTTAAGCGCTTTGAAAGAAGTTAAATTGATATGTCGCAGTTTCAACACTTTCAAATGAGTTCCCCTAAAACAGTAATAATGCAGTACAATGGGAACCAAAATATCAATCCGTGGAAGTAATAAGAGTATATGATTGAGTTATGAATGATTCAATGGAGAACTAAACTAAAAATGAAATTTACAATCTTGGACTAAATTAAAATGAGGTAAAATCCTAATATGCAAGTGAATGAAAATTCTGCAGAATGCAAAAATGGCTAAAAATATGGAAAATCACAAATCGACCCAAAATCACAAATCGACCGTGATGAACAAGTAACCACTGGTCAAGTATCGTAAATCTGACCGACGTGAACAGTAATAACAGTCAGGAATCACGGTCAGAATTTTGTGCTCTCGGTCAACATACAAAAACTAATGAGTTGTTTCGGTCAAAAATGGAAATTAGTGAACAAAATATATGATTGACCTATAAGAATGTAAACAGAAATGAAAACAAAATGCAGATGAATGAAGTTAAACGAAATTCATAAATCTGACCACAATGAATAGTAACCACGGTCAGAAACCACAGTCAGAAATGTGAACTCTCGGTCAGAATGAAATGTAAAAACAATTTCTCTAACAAGAATCAAATTCAAGGTGTAAAATATATGAATGACCGAGTGAAATGTAATTATGTTGGAGTTTTGAGTTTTTAAAATGGAAAATGACCGTAGTGAACAATGATCGGTGGTCAGAAAATCAACAAAATAAAAGGTCTCGGTCAAAATGAATATATGAAGAAATGCCTCGGTCAAGAATCAAATGAAGTGTATAAAATGTACGGTTGACCTATGTAAATGCAAATATTTTTGTATTTTGAGTTTTAAAAATGTGAGATGACCGTGTGAGAGTGTTTTGGTGCGTGTGGATCGAAAACCCGACCGAGTGACAAGTGGTCACTTTTGTCAAAATGTTCAAAACAGTGGTAAATGTGTGATGTGAATGATGGAATGAGTGAAGTAATGTATATTTATGAGTTTTTCAGTATTCAAGGGGAATTTGTAGTGCAGTAAAATTAAAATGAGAACCTAGCTACACTTAAACTATTCTAATCTTATGCTAATCTATGACAGTAACCTAAAACAATGTAGTAAAATCTATCTAAACCTAAAACTAAGCTTCTACAGAGATTAAAGCAAGTAAACAAAGCAATAAAACCTAGCTACCGTGACTGTAAAGCAATTAAAACATCAAAACAAGAAAGTAAAAGCAAAGAAATGCAGTAAAATTAAAGAAAGCAAGAACAAGAACTGTGGAGCAGATTCGGTGTAAGCAAAATTGCAAAACTACTGCGTTTTTGACATTGTGAAAACCTAATTAATCAATCAAGCATTCACCATACAGTTCACCAAAGTGATTGCAAGCTTCAATCCTCATTCGAGAGACATCCACAAGCTAAAGCAAGTCAAGAACACAAGTCTTAAACAAGTTGTCACATGCAATTCAGTTCCAGCAGATTTTGTTCGGTAAAAACCTAATCTAATTCATGAATTCAGTAAAGAAAAACAATTAAAGATGATAGAAGAAGGAAATCCAGATCCAATTCGTGAAGAACAATGAAGAAGAATGAACACATACATGGAAGATTGAGATGCAAGCAAGGAGAAAGAGCCATGGTGCAGTGGAGAGAACAACTGAGAGAATTCTGATCGATTTGATTGAATCTAAACTTGAAAACTTCGACTATATGTTATTACATTAAGTTAATTTACTATATACTTCAACTAATGTACAATTACAACTTACAAGGCCCATAACCGGACCTAATCCAATAAGATATTGAAGAGTCGCACTGCCTTCATTTCAGTGCAGTACCGCGCGATTCGAAGCTTGCATTTTTCTCAATTATTCTTCAAATTGAACGATTATGGTCTCATTAGAAAGCTTGTTAAGTTATCTTTCAAACTCCACCGTTTTGACTAATTTTGGCGGTCTATCGATTTTATGATAATTATTTTACTGAGGCATGCCCGGTGGACCGACTCTGTGCGCGTAACCTCCCTTAACTAATTTATATAAAATTCAATTTAGCTCCGAATTGAGTGTTTCTTGATCCGCTGGAAAGATGAATTTGTCTAGCTTTCAATGCTTCAAGAATCATGATTTTAGGATCTCTGTAGAAAAAATAATAAATAAAACAGTAAACTAATATCAGTACCCGTATACAATAAAATACAGCCAATTTATTGTTTTTATGCAGAATTTTATATTACAGCTTCTAAAGGCCTAGTAATACAAATTATAGTTAATTAAGCTTTATTAACATATTATAAACAATAATATAACATTATAAGCTACTTAAGATGTGATAAAAATCAGTCACATCAAATACCCCACACTTAACCCTTTGCACTCCTAGGCAAAGCTTAAGTTCTCGTAGCTCCATGTTTTATAAATCAATTAAGTAAAGTGAGCATATAAAAATTCATATCCAAGCCTCATGCATCTAAGTTACAGCATCAAACACTTGACTCCTTAATTAATAGGCACTCATGAATAATTTAAACAAAAATCTATCCAGCTTTACTTGAGAATTTCCTCACTAGGTCAAGTGTTTCACTCATCTCTCAACTCGTTTAAATATAGGTGTTGTTTCACTCAAATATTCTCAATGCAAAACCATTATCATAGGCTTGAATAAATTCTAATTTCAATCATCCTAATTACCATGCATCCAAAGAATCAAAAGGACTTTAATTAAGCTTATAACGTGGCCATGGGTTATAACTTTTAGGTATGGATAACAAAGGGATGCAAGGCTTTAAATAATGGAACTTTGATAAAAGAAACATGGTTTTAAATACTGCATAAGTGTGGTGGAAATCTTTAATACATAATGCTTTTCAATGCCTTCGGCTTCATAATTTATCATTCCTCTTTTTTTTTTCTTTTTTTTTTTTTCAATACAATCCAGCTTTTCTGTTTTTAGCTTTTCAACTTTTTTTTTTTTAAACCTTACATAATTTAAAAACCACCCCACACTTGAGCTTTGCTCAATCTATGAATTAAAACCTCTTTCCTTCACCAAAGTCCAGGGTTAAAACTGTTTTTTTTTCTGGCTTCAGGCTTGTAATGTACAGGTTATAAACAAAGAAAAGATAAATCAGGCTCAAGGGGGTGACTAGGGTCAATAATATTTAAAGGTTGGCTTTATTTGGTCAATGGCTCGCAACAAAGATGGCCTTGATCATTTTCAACGGATGCATAGAACCAGATAATTTACTCGAGAATAAAGTCAAGTTCTGCAATAGTTAAAACATCAAGAATAAATCACACATCAAAGAATGAAGGCTCAAATCTCACGGCTTTTAAACTCAATTCAACTCGAATCAATCCCGCTTTTAACTTATCATGGCATCCACTAATTCAGTCATCAAAATGTCTAAATACCTCACTTAAATAATCATAAAGCAATGAATAAATCAAGGTTGTAACTCACATAATTTAGAAAATCAGATTATATAAAACAGATTATATAAAACATAATACCGCATCAGCTTGCCCAACTCGAATTACAAAGCTCAAGTATGAACAAATCAAAGTCATTAATTAATTTAGAAATCTCCCTAAATACCCCACACTTGAAAGACACATTGTCCTCAATGTGAGTCAAATAAGTTTAGAAAAATAATACCTGAAAAAAAACTTTAATTTGCATAATTAATCAAGACATAACTTATTGCTGCACAACCGGGTTAGCTAAAGAAATTATATGATTATCCATATGTGAAACCGGTTGACTTTCATGGAATATCTTAAGTCTATGACCATTAACTCGTAAATATATTACCTGTTTTTGGATCAGAAATTTCAACAGACCTCCATGAGGAAATACTTTAGTAATAACATAAGGACTCTGTCCATTTGGATTTTAATTTACTTGCAATAAGTTTAAGTCTAGAATTAAATAAGAGTACCTTTTGTCCTTCTTTAAATTGCTTCCTACATACGTTATCATCATGGAACCTCCTTGCTTTTTCTTTATATATTGTGCTATTTTCATAAGCTTGAAGTCTTATCTCTTCTAGCTCCCGAAGTTCCAATTTCCTTTGTTGTCCAGACCTTCCTCCATGGATAAGTTACAAGCTTTCACCGCCCAATATGATCTGTGCTCTATTTCCACGTGCAAATGGCAAGATCTCGCCATAAATAACTCGAAATGGGGACATGCCTAATGGTGTTCTGTAAGTAGTCCTTCGAGCCCATAATGCATCTTCTAGATGTTGGCTCCAATCTTTCCTATTTGGTTGTACAAGTTTCTGCAATAAATTTTTTACCTCTCTCGTTAAATACTTCGCTTGGCCATTTGTTTGTGGATGGTAGGTCGTGGATACTTTATGTGTAACCCCATACTTAGCAAATAAGGCAACCATAGTTTTATTACGTAAGTGGCTCCCTTGGTCACTAATGATGGCCTTAGGCACTCCAAACCTGCAAAATATATTAGAACGAATAAACTTAACCACAGCCTTAGAATCATTATCCTTAACCGCTTTAGCTTCCACCCACCTGGATACATAATCAACAACCAATAATACATAATTAAATCCATTAGAAACAGGAAAGGGGCCCATAAAATCAATACCCCAAACATCAAATACTTCACGTAATCAAAATAGCTTGCCGTGGCATCTCATCTCTTTTAGAAATGGTATGCCCAAACTCTTTGGCATTGTTCACAATTTAACACATAATGATAGGAATCTTTAAATATAGTAGGCCAATAGAATCCACATTCCAGGACTCTTATATCTGTCCTTTTTGAACCAAGGTGTCCTCCAACTCGGTGAGCTGTGACACAATTGTAAAATGTGAATACTATCTTCATAAGTTACACATCTCGCGAATAATTTGATCAAGTGCACAATTTCCATAAATAAGGTTCTTCCTGTAAATAATACTTAGCATCGATTTTAATTTATTCAAATAATTCTTATCTCGCATTAATAGGTAAAACAGAAGAAGAAATATAATTAGCCAAGTCAAGCAAACCAAGGAAAAGATTTAACTTCATACAAATGCTCATCGGAAATAACTCATTAATGTTATCGGGGGAATAGTGGACTGGATTCTACTTAAATGATCGACTACTTGGTTACACAAGTCCAACTCGTCCTTAATAATCAAATCAAACTCTTGCAATAATAAAATCCATCTAATGAGCCTCGATTTGGAATCTTGCTTCTTCAATAAATACTTAAGAGCTGCATGGTCAGTATAAACAACAATCTTTGTACCTAATAAATAAGATCTGAACTTATCCAAAGCAAATACAATAGCTAATAACTCCTTCTCAGTGGTAGTATAATTAACCTGTGCGTAATCTAAAGTTCTGGATGCATAAGCAATAACATGAGTTACTTTATCTTCCCTTTGGGATAACACAGCTCCTAAAGCATAATCAGATGCATCACACATTAACTCAAATGGCAAACTCCAATCGGGGGTTGCATAATAGGAGCAGTAAATTAACTTATTCTTTAACTCATCAAATGCAATTTTACAATCATCATCAAATACATATTTCACATCTTTTTGCAATAATTTAGATAAAGGAGAAGCTAATTTACTAAAGTCTTTAATGAACCTTCTATAAAAACATGCATGCCCAAGAAAAGATCTTACCTCCTTCACTGATTCTCGGATAATTAAGGGTTGCAATTGCTTCTACCTTAGTCTTGTCTACCTGTATTCCTTTGGCTGAAATCAAATGGTCTAGGACTATGCCTTCTTGAACCATAAAATGACATTTCTCATAATTTAACACCAAATTAGATTCTACACATCTATGAAATACTTTAGATAAATTATCAAGACATAAATCAAAATTAGAACCAAATACAAGAAAATCATCCATATATACTTCCTTACAATGCTCAATTAAATCACTAAATATACTCAACATACATCTCCTGAAAAGTAGCAGGAGCATTACACAAACCAAATGGCATCCTAGAATATGCAAAGGTACCAAAAGGACATGTGAATGTAGTCTTATGTTGGTCCTCCGGTGCAATATGTATCTAAAAATAACCGAAAAACCATCCAAAAAGCAATAATGTGACTTACCCGCAAGGCGCTCTAACATCTCGATCAATAAAAGGAAGAGGGAAATGATCTTTCCTGGTAGCCTGGTTAAGCTTTCTATAATCAATACACACCCTCCATTTATTTACAATTCGTGCCTGCAACATTTCTTTATTTTTTCCTTCAATAACTCGTAGTTCCCGATTTCTGGGTACCACATGGACAGGAGATACCCACTCACCTGTCCGAAATTGGATAAATTATTCCTGCCTTCAATAACTTAGCTACTTCTTTTTTCACTTCTTCAGCTATGGTTGGATTGACTCGCCTTTGATGTTGCCTATACGTCTTAATATTATCATCAAGCAAAATCTTATGCATACATACAACAGGACTTATCCCCGGAATATCCTCAAGGCTCCATCCAATAGCTTTTTCATTTGCCTTCAATACATTAATCAAAGTCGCTTCTTCTCGCAATGGATAAATTATTAGCAATAATCACAGGTTTAGTATTTAACTTACCCAAAAATGTATATTTGAGGTGAGCAGCAAGCTTTTTAAGTTCATCTCGTACTTTGTTTTTGCTGCTCACTTTCTTTTCCACTTTCTCTTTCTGTATTTTCTTCATTTTCTTCCTTTTTGTGTGAATTTTCAAGTGTTATACCTGCAGTAAAACAAATCTAATAGAGTATCTACATCATGGTTAGTGTAAAACTTTGCAAACCGGCCAATGTAGCCGAACACCGCATATGAGTCTATGTTGCTCAACTGTACACAAATCCAAAGAGTCATCTACATTTATACAATCCAAAGTTTTATCTACATCTCGTACAATCTACACTATTCAAAGAATCTAAAACAAACAAAGAATGATCATATATTACGAGTGACTCTCTATAGGAAACTTCAATGCAGCAAATATGTTGAAAGTCACTTTCTCTTCTCCAAATTCCATAGTAAGTACACCAGCGTACACATCAATCTTTGTCTTTGCTGTCATCAAAAATGGCCTACCCAGAATAATGGTGGACTGGCTGGTCTCCTCTCATCGTCCATGTCAATTATGTTGAAGTCAGCAGGAAAAATTAAACTATTTACCTTAACAAGCACATCCTCAAGAAGACCAAGTGGCTGCATAGTGGTTTTATTAGCAAGCTGAATCACCACACTAGTTTCTTTGAGTTCTCCTAACTGAAGCATCTTATACAAAGCTGTAGGCATGACATTTATACTTTCACCTAAATCAATTAAAGCATTTCCAAAAGTCAAATTTCCAATAGTGCAAGGGATAGAGAATGAACCAGGATCACCACACTTCCGAGGTAGTGGCAACCGTGATAGTGTAGAAACGGCTTCAATGTTAGCTCCTTTAAGTTTCCTCTTATAAGTGCAGAGCTCTTTCAAAAACTTAGCATACTTAGGGACCTGTCTGATAGCTTCTAACAGGGGCAAATTAATTTCCACCTTTTTAAACATCTCCATCAACTATGGATCTACCTCCTTATACTTAACAGCACGAACTCTAGATGGAAAAGGAGGGGGAATCACAGGTTTAGCATGAACTTGTTATGGTGGGACATCTTCCTCCAGTGATTTGTCCTGGACAAGGGCGTGAATCTGAACCGGTGCATCATCAAATTTTACCCGATTGCCACTTCTCGTGGTAATGGCATTCAAATCTCCCCTAGGATTTACTTTAGGTTGTGATGGGAGTGCACTCGGAACCCCGTTGTTTCAATTGATTAAGCTCGTGGATAACCGACCAATCTGAGTCTTCATGTCATTCATACCAGCCTACTATATTTTCCAAGCAATTTACCCACATCTCGGGCTATTTTCTTGGTGCACCACTCGGCCGCCGCAGAGGCTCGCACATGCTCAGCCTGGTTCCTGTAAGTGTTATACCTGGGTTGGTTCTGCTGATTGTATTGCCGTTGTGGTTGCTGATCATCGGTGGTACCGGTCTCGGTCTAGAATACTATGTAGGATAAGGATGGTCTCGACCGTGTGTAATGCCGTTGTTGCTTCGCTGCCGGGATGGAAAACATTGGCTCGCCTGGCCTTGACTAGGTGCACCATATCTCGAAATTTGGATGATCTCTCCAACCTGGATTATAAGTGGAAGAATAAGGATCATACCTTGGCCGGTTAGACCGCATAGGTGGCCGCACCTGCCTCAAATAAGACTCGTTGTCCCGCAAACATAGCATCGGCCGACTCAATATTATTAGCTTCTTGCAACTCGGGGCATGAATCTGTATGATGATCAAGAGCCGCACAAATGCCACAACCGGAATGCATAGGAGGCGTGTAATTCTGCGCTGTGATGAATGAATAGGTTGTCGTGTAAGAGCTAGCCGCCTCACTAATGATGTCAACTCGTCAATTTATTCTCCGGACGCATAGTATCTTGAGTAGCCTCGTAACTCCGGCTAATCTCATGTAATCCTCTCGTGCTCTGTCCTGGAATGAAACCGTTGGGAATTCTCGACCATGTTAGAAATCAAGTACCTAGCCGCCGCAGGTGTTTTATCCATCAAAGCTCCTCCACTAGCCGCATCTATCATACTCCTATCCATAGCCATCGATCCCTCATAAAAATACTCGGATCAACAACTGCTCATTAATCTAATGGTTAGGACAAGTAGCACATAATCTATTAAATCTCTCCCAATATTCAAACAATGATTCTCCCCGCCGTTGTCTAATACCACTAATCTCTTTTCTAATTGCGAACTGTCTCGGAAGCAAGAAAGAATTTTTCAAGAAATTTTCTTTTCATTTCAGGCCATGAAAGAATAGGAACAACTCGACTATATAACCAGCCTTTAGCAACATCACATAAAGAAAATGGAAAAGCTTTCATCTTCACGTGGTCTTCAAGCACATTAGCAGTGTCTCATTGTAGAACATACCACGTGGAACTCCATCAAATGCTTATGAGGATCTTCTCCAGCCAAACCATGGAACTTGGGCAACAAATGAATTAAACCAGATTTCAGCTCATAACCCACCATTCCTTCTCTTGGCGGAGACATTTGTATACATAACTACTGGTAGTGCTCAACAGTGCTGCCAGCCTCCTTCAAAGTCTTTTCTTGTTGTGAACCCATATCGAATCAATACTCATCTGGTCTTGACCTGTTTTTAAGTTTTCTGTGTTTTGTTGTTCTTGTGTCCTCTCGCCTCGCCTTTTAGGCAAGTTCCCGATGCAAGTTCTGGCAATTTCTGGATCAAATGGAGCTAGGTCCACTTTAGAAGATCGGGTCATACACTTAGGTACCTGTATAAAAGTTGCAAAAAAAACAACACAAGTGCAAAAATGCAAATGCAATGCAAACTAAACTATATGCAATGAAATGAATCAATCACAACTCCTACTTCTTAATGATCTTACTTCACAACTGCAACGGCGCCAATTTGAAAGAAGTTAAATTGATATGTCGCAGCTTCAACACTTTCAAATGAGTTCCCCTAAAACAAGTAATAATGCAAGTACAATGGGAACAAGAATATCAATCCGTGGAAGTAATAAGAGTATATGATTGAGTTATGAATGATTCAATGGGGAACTAAACTAAAAATGAAATTTACAATCTTAGACTAAATTAAAATGAGTTAAAATCCTAATATGCAGTGAATGAAAATTCTGCAGAATGCAAAAATGGCTAAAAATATGGAAAATCACAAATCTGACCCAAAATCACAAATCGACCGTGATGAACAAGAACCACGGTCAAGATCGTAAATCGACCGACGTGAACAGTAATAACAGTCAGGAATCACGATCGAATTTTGTGCTCTCGGTCAACATACAAAAACTAATGAGTTGTTTCGGTCAAAAATGGAAATTAGTGAACAAAATATATGATTGACCTATAAGAATGTAAACGTAAATGAAAACAAAATGCAGATGAATGAAGTTAAACGAAATTCATAAATCCGACCACAATGAATAGTAACCACTACGTAAACCACAATCGAAATGTGAACTCTCGGTCAGAATTAAATGTAAAAACAATTTCTCTAACAAGAATCAAATTCAAGGTGTAAAATATATGAATGACCGAGTGAAATGTAATTATGTTGGAGTTTTGAGTTTTTAAAATGGAAAATGACCGTAGTGAACAGTACTGGTGGTCAGAAAAGTGGTCAGAAAATCAACAAAATAAAAGGTCTCGGTCAAAATGAATACATGAAGAAATGCCTCGGTCAAGAATCAAATGAAGTGTATAAAATGTACGGTTGACCTATGTAAATGCAAATATTTTTGTATTTTGAGTTTTAAAAATGTGAGATGACCGTGTGAGAGTGTTTTGGTGCGTGTGGTTGAAAACCCGACCGAGTGACAAGTGGTCACTTCGGTCAAAATGTTCAAAACAGTGGTAAATGTGTGATGTGAATGATGGAATGAGTGAAGTAATGTATATTTATGAGTTTTTCAGTATTCAAGGGGAATTTGTAGTGCAGAAAATTAAAATGAGAACCTAGCTACACTTAAAGTATTCTAATCTTATGCTAATCTATGACAGAACCTAAAACAATGCAGTAAAATCTATCTAAACCTAAAACTAAGCTTCTACAGAGATTAAAGCAAGTAAACAAAGCAATAAAACCTAGCTACTGTGACTGTAAAGCAATTAAAACATCAAAACAGTAAAGTAAAAGCAGTAAAATGCAGAAAATTAAAGAAAGCAAGAACAAGAACTGTGGAGCAGATTCGGTGTAAGCAAAATTGCAAAACTACTGCGTTTTTGACATTGTGAAAACCTAATTAATCAATCAAGAATTCACCATACAGTTCACCAAAGTGATTGCAAGCTTCAATCCTCAACCGAGAGACATCCACAAGCTAAAGCAAGTCAAGAACACAAGTCTCACTACTACAAAATATGTTTTCAACGTCGTCATTTAACGTCGGTTAAAGCTGAGCCGACGTTAAATACACTTTTAACGTCGGTTGGTTAAAAAACGACGTTGAAAGTTGAATGTTGGACACTTTCAACGTCGGTTCCAAGTCAACCGACGTAGAAAGTACATTCAACGTCGGTTCTAGATGAACTGACGTTGAAAGTCTTTGTATGGACACTTTCAACGTCGGTTCCAGATGAACCGACGTTGAATGTCATTTTATTGACACATTCAACGTTGGTTCCCTGATGAACCGACGTTGAATGTGTCTTCACCAAAAATTCTTTTAAGTTAGAGAATTGTCACTGACAGGGTTCGAACCCGAGTACTTTAGAGTTAAAAATTGTTACTCCAAACACTAAACTACTCGTAATTTTCTCGATAATAATTTACAAATTAATTATATTTATATACAAATAAATATATATTCTGTGTAAATATATATTTATTTATATTTTCTGGAAAGTGATTTTATTTTTTTTCAACCAAAAATTCACTTAAGTTAGAGAATCGTCATCGACAGGATTCGAACCCAGTATTTTAGAATTGAAAGCTAATACTCCAACCACTAAACTACTATAATTTTTTGATAATAACTTACAAATAAATTATATTTATATACAAATAAATATCCGTGTAAATATATATTTATTTATATATATTTTCTGGAAAGTGTTTTTATTTTTTTCAAGTAAAAAATTCACTTAAGTTAGAGAATTGTCACTGATAGGATTCGAATATAGTATTTTATAGAGTTGAAAATTGATACTCCAAGCACTAAACTACTATAATTTTTTGATAATAATTTACAAATAAATTATATTTATATACAAATAAATATATATCCGTGTAAATATATAAATATAGAATATATAAATACAAATATATTTATATATTTTGATATATTTATATATTTTTATGTTGGATGTGAGGGCGCGATCGAGGGTGAAAGTGAGATTGACTCTCGCTTAAGTGAAAATACGTTAAAGCTCACGTAAATTCACTCGTTCAAGCCTAGCTTGAGCGAAAATTGGTATTTTTCGCTTGAGCGAATGTGTCACTTGAGCGAATGATGCGTTTCCCAAATTTATTTTATATCATTATATAAATAAATTATAAATATTATATTCTGTCATTAAATTACAAACCCATATAAAGAGACTCGCTCACAAATTTGGCATCAATTTTTGAAAACCCACTCGATACACACTTTCACCTTCGAGCGTGCCCTCACATCCAATATATAAATATATAATTATTTAAATATATCAAAGTATATAAATATATTTGTATTTATATATTTACACGGATATATATTTATTTGTATATAAATATAATTTATTTGTAAGTTACTATCAAAAAATTCGAGTAGTTTAGTGGTTGGAGTATCAGCCTCCAACACTAAGGTATTGGGTTCGAATCCCGTCGCTGACAAAAAAATAATTTGGTAATGCTTTAAACTTTAAAAAAATATGATAAATAATAAAAATATAATATAAAAGAGAGAGGGACCTAATAAAAATATAATATAAAAGAGAGTGGGATTTCTAGATAAATAGAGGGGTTGGAAATAAATAAAAAAATTTGATTTGAAAAATAAGACTTTCAACGTCGGTTCTATTTAACCGACGTTGAAAGTCCGATAACTTTCCACGTCGGTTAAATAGAACCGACGTTGAAAGTCTTAACTTTCAACGTCGCCTGATACAACGTCGGTTCTGGAACCGACGTTGAAGGCCTTCCAGAACCGACGTTGAAGGCCTTATTTGTAGTAGTGTCTTAAACAAGTTGTCACATGCAATTCAGTTCCAACAGATTTTGTTCGGTAAAAACCTAATCTAATTCATGAATTCAGTAAAGAAAAACAATTAAAGATGATAGAAGAAGGAAATCTAGATCCAATTCGTGAAGAACAATGAAGAAGAATGAACACATACATGGAAGATTGAGATGCAAGCAAGGAGAAAGAGCCATGGTGCAGTGGAGAGAACAACTGAGAGAATTCTGATCGATTTGATTGAATCTGAACTTGAAAACTTCGACTATATGTTATTACATTAAGTTAATTTACTATATACTTCAACTAATGTACAATTACAACTTACAAGGCCCATAACCGGACCTAATCCAATAAGATATTGAAGAGTCGCACTGCCTTCGTTTCAGTGCAGTACGCGCGATTCGAAGCTTGCATTTTTCTCAATTATTCTTCAAATTGAACGATTATGGTCTCATTAGAAATCTTGTTAAGTTATCTTTCAAACGCCACCGTTTTGACTAATTTTGGCGGTCTATCGATTTTATGATAATTATTTTACTGAGGCATGCCCGGTGGACCGACTCTGTGCGCGTAACCTCCCTTAACTAATTTATATAAAATTCAATTTAGCTCCGAATTGAGTGTTTCTTGATCCGCTGGAAAGATGAATTTGTCTAGCTTTCAATGCTTCAAGAATCATGATTTTAGGATCTCTGTAGAAAAAATAATAAATAAAACAGTAAACTAATATCAGTACCCGTATACAATAAAATACAGCCAATTTATTGTTTTTATGCAGAATTTTATATTACGGCTTCTAAAGGCCTAGTAATACAAATTATAGTTAATTAAGCTTTATTAACATATTATAAACAATAATATAACATTATAAGCTACTTAAGATGTGCTAAAAATCAGTCACATCACGCTTCCTCAACATTTTTAGGTTCTATCTGTGACACAAAAGCTACAGACATGCAAAAATTAGTCATATTTCTAGTTCTTACCCCTTTTGAGATATCACCAATGATATTGTCCATTGAGAGTCCTCTAGGTGATTGCCATTCTTTTGCTAATTCAGGTGTTTGAGAAGGCTCATTTTCTTCCAAATACATTTCATCAAGAGTCTCTCTTATATACTCATAATGACCTGCAAGTTCTTTATTTGACTCAAGAGGATTTCCCCCAAGGTCTACAATCTCATCAAAAGTAACATGAATAGATTCTTCTATATTCAAAGTTCTTCTATTAAATACCCTGTAAGCCTTGCTAGTTAATGAATAACCTAAGAAAATGCCCTCATCAGCTTTAGAGTCAAATTTTCCTAAGTTGTCCTTTCCATTATTCAACACAAAGCACTTACATCCAAAAATTTTCAAATGAGCAACATTATGTTTTCTACCATTAAACAATTCATAGGGAGTAGATTTAATAATTGACCTAATGAGCATTCTATTTAAAACATAACATGCAGTACTAACCGCATCAGCCCAAAAATATTTAGGAACATTAGATTCATTTAACATAGTTCTAGCAAGTTCCTCTAATGACCTATTTTTCCTTTCAACTACACCATTTTGTTAGGGAGTCCTAGGAGCAGAAAAGTTATGTAATATTCCATTTTCTTCACAATAATTTTCAAACTTTTCATTTTGAAACTCACCATCATGGTCACTTCTTAAATCTTTAATTCTTAAGTCTTTCTCATTTTGAATTTGTTTTGCAAATTTTCTAAAGACTTTAAAAGCTTCACTTTTCGTAGTTAGGAAAAATGTTCATGTATATCTAGAATAATCATCAACAATCACAAGACCATAATAATTTCCACCAAAGCTTTTTATCCTAGAAGGTCCAAATAAATCTAAATGTAATAATTCTAGGGGTTTTGAAGTGGAAATAACATTCTTTGATTTAAATGATGATTTTACTTGTTTACCTTTTTGACATGCATCACATAAGCTATCTTTTTCAAATTTTAACTTAGGCAAACCAATAACTAAGTATTTTGAGATCAATTTGTTCAAATGATGCATATTTATATGAGCCGCTCTCTTATGCCATAACCAAGGGTTCTCTTCCTTAGCAACTAAACATGTTATGCTAGACTCATGAAAACAATCCAAATCAATCAAATATATGTTGTTATGCCTAATGCCTTTTAATTCTACATTTTCGAAATCTATCAAATGTATGGTGCAAAAATTACTTTCAAAAATTACCTTGAAACCTTTGTCACATAGTTGACTTATGCTAAGGAGATTATGTTTAAGTCCATCAACAAGAAGCACATCCTTGATCTCCAATGTGTTTGCACCACCTATGTTTCCAATTCCAAGGATCTTCCTTTTTTTGTTGTCCCCATAAGTTACATATCCTTGTTCCTTAGCTTTGAAACTCACAAATTTTGATTTATCACCGGTCATATGCTTTGAGCATCCACTATCAAGATACCACATAAACTTCTTTGATTTGGAAGTTTCCTACAAAACAAGAACATAGTACACTTAGGTCCCCACAACTTTCGGGTCCTTGGGGTTAGAGACATAACAAATTATTTAACAATAGGAACCCAAATGTATTTACCTTTAGGAAGACCAAAATGTTTAATTTTACATTTATTTGAAGTGTGACCTTGTTTCATGCAATAAAAACATGCTTTAGATGTAGCATTTGAAAATGATGTATTTTTAATCAAAAGATGCTCTAGTTCCTTTTTCTACCCATACTCTTTTATTTTTCCTTTTAGGCTTTTTCAAAGGAACTTGATGATTTACATTATTTTGAGCAAACACCATTTCATGCTTCTTAAGATCATCTATTTCCTTTTCGGCTTTGTCTAGCAAATGATTAAGAATATCTATGTCATATTCATGCTCTTTACAATTTGCTCATGCTAAGTTCTTATCATTGTCATTATCTAAACATACAATTTTCGTTTCTAATAATTCCTTTTCTTCTAAACATGTGATTTTCATTTTTAAAGAGTCTATTTCCTTTTCGGATCTACTTAGATTCTTCTTTACAACTTTATATTCATTCTTCAAGTTCTTAAAAGCACTAAACAATTCATTATAAGCATTTTGCAATTCATCATAATTATTATCATCATCACTTGAAGATGAGTCGGAATCACTTACCTCAAAGTCGGAAGCCATTAAGCAAATATTTGCTTCTACTTCCGAGTCACTTGATTCCGAACTTGAGTCACTGTTGTCCCAAGCAATATAAGCTTTCTTTTTGAAGAACTTTTTCCCTTTGATTTCATCGTTTTTCTTGTTTGGACATTCGGTCTTTACATGTCCTATTTCACCACAACCATAGCATTTTATATTTACAGAAGAATTTTCCCTTACCTTTCCTTTACCTTTGAAGGGATGCCTTCCTTTAGCTTTCATGAATTTGGTGAACTTCTTTATCATTAGACTCAACTCTTCTTCTTCATTTTCCGAGTCTTCTTCTTCCTTTTTATGTTTACCTTTGGAAATTTCAGTTTTGAAAGCTAAATTCTTCTTTTGATATTGCCCTTCTTCATCGTTTAGCCTCCCAAGCTCAAGCTCATGCTCTCTTAGCTTTCCGAATAGCGCCGCCATTGACATTGTGGAAAGATTTTGTGACTCCGAGATGGCCAACACCTTAGGTTGCCATTTCCTATCCAAAGATTTTAAAATTTTAACATTTAATTCATCAACGTCAAATATTTTACCTAATCCGGTGAGATGATTCACAATGTGAGTGAAACGCTTTTGAACGTCGAAAATCGTTTCGCCTTGTTGCATCTGGAACATCTCGTATTCTTGGATTAGGGAATTTTTACGTGCTCGCTTAACATCGTCAGTACCTTCGTGGGTCACTCCTAGCATTTCCCACATCTCCTGAGCACTTTTACAAACAGAGATCCTATAAAACTCGTCAAGCGTTAAAGCAGATGAAATTATATTTCAAGCCCTAACATCAAATTGTGTTTTTCTGTTTTCTTCTGCAGTCCATCTAGAAAAAGGTTTAGGAACGTCAACACCATTCTCAGTAACTTTAGGAATATATGGACCGTTTAAAATAGCATCCCAAACGCCTCTATCAACAGACTCTAAAAAGATTTGCATTCTTACCTTCCAAAAAGGATAATTTTGACCCGCAAAGAGTGGGGGTCTGTTGATAGACGAACCTTCGGCAAAAGTTTGATTTTGTCCGGCCATTTTCGAAAATTTGAATGACTATCAAAGCAAGCTTTGATACCACTTGTTAGAATCGCGCAGCGGAATGTTCGCGTGGTCGGACAAAAACCAAGAGGGGGGGGTGGATTGGTTTCTTAATAAAAATTAGGTTTTCAAAATTTTCCCCAAATTTTACCGATTAAAAACTGTGTAAATGTAAATAGAGAAGAGAAGAGAATCTTACACAGGAGATTTATACTGGTTCGGATCAAAAGACCCTACGTCTAGTTGCTAATCACTCAAACAGAGGATTAACGCTGTCATTATAATCAAGTTGTTACAAACAAATTACAATTTAAAAGATAAAGATAAGAAAACACCTCTCTTGAAATCCACAAGAGATGAAGAACAACTTTCCCTAGAGACGGCGCAACACACAATCCACTAAGAACTCCACTTAGTGATTCTTATCGCTTCTAGCCCACACCAGGTTCCAAAAGCCCCTTTTTCTTGCAACAAACAGTTCTCTGGCACTCACAACACTTAACTTTTGTATGAAAAAGGTTGTTCATCTTTTCTGAGTGCCATAGAGAAGCTTAAGTAGAGAAATTAGGGTTTGGGAATTGGGAATTTCGGAATTAGGGTTCTTGGAAATAGGGTTTTCGAAAATAGGGTTGATTTGAAGTTGAAAATCAAAATCTGACTGAAATAATCGATTAAATGAAGTATTAATCGATTATTACAGAGCCAAAATCAACAGAACCCTAAAACTCTCTGTTTTAATCGATTAAAAGGGTTGTTAATCGATTAACAGGCCTGTTAATCGATTAGCAGGTGGTTTAATCGATTAAACCAGTGAGCAGATACAAAAAATGGTTTTTCTCACTGTTTTAATCGATTATTTCCCTATTTAATCGATTAAAGCCGAACCTAGATGATAAATTTGAGCTTTTTGAAGCTTCTAAGGTGCAGACTATGTACCGGCTATCTTAAACTCTAATATTACAGACTCAATCTAATTGAAATAGAGTTATTACAATACAAAACAAGTCTTCAACACTCTAAGTCTTTGTGTTCTTGAATCATCATCAAAATTAACAATCTTCATGTCCATCAAGTGCAACATCAAGTCCTTGAATGTCCAACAATTGGTTCTTTACTATATCTAACAACAAGTAGACCTGACATTATGTTTAGTGTTTGTATGTGTGCCAGGTTTCAATCTGCACCAAAAGAATCCCATCTTACTGCTGCAAAAAGAATCCTCAAATATCTCAAAGGAACTTTAAATATTGGGTTATGGTATCCTGGTGAGTCCAAACTAAATTTAATTGGATACTCTGACTCAGATTTTGCAGGTTGTAAGCTTGATAGAAAAAGTACCAGTGGCACCTGTCATCTCCTTGGAAGCAGTCTAATCTCATGGCATAGTAAAAAGCAATCATGTGTTGCCCTTTCTACAGCTGAAGCCGAGTACATTGCAGCTGGAAGTTGTTGTGCTCAATCTCTTTGGATCAAACGACAGCTTGAGGATTATGGTTTAATTCTCAGAAAAATTCCTCTCTTATGTGATAATACTAGTGCCATTATGTTAACAAAAAACCCAATTCAACATTCTAGGAAAAAATATATAGAAATTAGACATCGTTTCATTAGAGATCATGTTTTGAAAGGTGATTGTGAAATTTTCTTTATAGAAACTGAAAAACAACTAGCAGATATTTTTACAAAACCTCTTGCTCGTGATCGTTTTTACAAAATCTGAACTGAATTAGGCATGTTAGATGCATCAAACATTACTTAGTTTTCAAAACTGGTTGTTTTAGTCGATAAAAACAAGCTTTAAATCGATTAAAAGCACTTATACAACATTTTTCTTACTGTTTTAATCGATTAAATATCGATTTAATCGATTAAATCAACTTATATTTCAAACTTTCGAAATTCATCACTGTTTTAATCGATTAAAACATTATTTTAATCGATTAAAACTAGTAACAAGAACTTTTTAATCGATTTTGTCCTGTTTTTAATCGATTATTACTCTGGAAAGAAAAATTAAAGGCTTTAGTTAATGGTTGTTCTTGTAACATGCTACTAAAGCATGGTTCCCTTATCTTTACACATGTTAATTGTATTCATTACAAACATGTTAATGAAGATAAGTTTGAATCAACTTTGATTGGTCTTTACATGAGTAAGGTATCTTGTTCAAATCTTTTACTGTTTTTCAAAAAACTGATACATATCATGCATAGTTTTTGT
Organism: Sphenostylis stenocarpa; assembly: GCA_963425845.1. Lineage (NCBI taxonomy): Eukaryota > Viridiplantae > Streptophyta > Magnoliopsida > Fabales > Fabaceae > Sphenostylis > Sphenostylis stenocarpa. The sequence continues at coordinate 26,523,868 of OY731404.1, read as the reverse complement.
TCCTCTGTTCCCTATTTTTGATGAAGTCAAAAGGGGGAGAAATAATATTGATTTTCTTTATTTAGGGGGAGTAGCAATATAGGGGGAGAAATGGGAAAATGATTAATTTTTGAATACTCACTAATATATATATTCAAGTGACTTCTTCTGCAGAGTTATTATTCAAAGAGGTGTTTGTCTTCATCAAATAGGGGGAGACTGAAAGTGGTGAAGATCTTATTGAATTACTTTGGCAAAGATCTTGTTGATTTGATGAAGTCAAAGGCTACTTTGTGGCAGTCAAAGATCACTTAGATAAAAGGGTAGTGAGATTAGTGAGTCTGCATCTCTACTGCATGAGGTTTCTTCATTTAAAAGATTTTGCAAATGCCTCTAAAAAATGTTTAAATGGTTAAAAACAAAGTATTTTGCAAAACCCTAAACCCTAAACCCTAAACAAAGTATTTTATTAAAATGTTTTAATTAACTATTTTAACTAATAGTGTGTAAGCTTTATCAACTAAAATGTTCTTAACACTTTTGTAACAGGTTTTTAACCGATATATTTTTGAAATAATCGATTGTTTTCATTAGAAGGATTTTTGAAAACCTTCCGCCAGTATTTTAACCGATATAGAATTGATATAATCGATTAAAATTACTTAGAATATTTTGAAAAGTGTTCGCGCAGAATTTTAATCGATACAAACTCGAAATAATCGATTGAAATAACTTGAAGTGTTTTGAAAGTTGTTACTGTCAGGATTTTAATCGATACAAATGCGAAATAATCTATTAAAACAACTAAGAGGTTTTTCCGAATGTTTTAATCGATTAATACAAGCTTGCTATCAGCTTAAAATAACTTAGAAAGTTTTATGAAATCTTTTGGCAGAATTATAATCGATAAAAATGCATTTCAATCGATTAAAATAACTAAGTGAATTTTTTTCAAAGTGTTTTAATCGATTAAAACATATTGTTATAAGTTAAAACCACTTAGAAAAGTTTATAAGAATGTTTTGCAGTATTTTAATTGATTGAAAGACGAAACAATCGATTAAAACAATTTAGAAGATTTTTTACAAAGAGTTTTAATTGATATAAACGTTGTCGTATCAGTTAAAAAACATCTAGAAAATAATCAAGAACATTTTAATAGATTAAAAGATTATTTTAACAGATTAAATAAACCAGCAATTTTGAAAATCTTCTATAAAAACAGAGTTGCTTCAACCTTTTAAAACACATCTTTTAGCAATCAATCAAGCAATCATAAGTGCTACTTTCAAGAGAGAATCACACTAGTTTTTTTGAAGTTCATAGAAGTTCTTTCTTGAGGCAAAATTTGCATTCTTTTGGAGAAGAAACTCATACTATAGAGCTGCATAAATATGGTTTGAGCGTTCTAGTTTCTTCTATTTGTTTCTTTACTATCTTTACTGTATTGAGGGTGCCTGGAATTGTGGGCACTGGTTTCTGTAGCTGAAATTTGGCTGCAGGGTTGGTCAAGAACTGGAATTTGGTTCTTGGTGAAGGTTTAGGTGCAGGGACTGGAATTTTGGTTCTTGTGGTAGATTGAGTGTGGGATTAAAATTGTAATCTGTAAAACGTTCAATCTAGTGGAACCCAGCTGGAATTTGGCTGGAAACTGGACGTAGCCCTGGGATTGGGTGAACCAATATAAATCTTTGTTGTATTTTTCTAAACCTTTCTCTCTTTTAATTCTTTCACTGCTTTTATTTTGATTGCTTGCTGTGTGTGATTCAAGAACTGGTCAGGATTCTTAATCTTTGAAATAGATAATCTGTAAATTGCGAAAATCTTTCAAAGATCAATTCACCCCCCCCCCCTTCTTGATCTCAGCCTACATTTCTAACATTCATCAGATTAGCTTTTAACTTCATCAAATCAACAAGATCTTCGTTTTATCAAATTATTCAATAAGATCTTCATCACTTTCAGTCTCCCCCTATTTGATGAAGACAAACACCGCTTTGAAAGATTTTGATCTGCAGAAGAAGTCACTTGGATCTATAGATTAGTGAGTATTCAATATCAATTATTTCTCCCCCCAGATTAGTGAGTATTTAAAAAATTAATCATTTCTCCCCCTTTGAGTTCATCAAAAATAGGGAAGAGAGGGATAAAACGAGCAATATGCATAACATGTAATGATAACAAAATTTATTTTAAAACAACATTATAATCAGAAAGAAAAAGAATAGAATTTCATGATACCAATGAGATATATTATTCATTTAAGAATCAATTAAAGTTGATTCAAACTTATCTTCGTTAACACGTTTATAATGAATACAATAGACACGTGTAAAGATAAGGGAACCTTGCTTTAGTAGCATGTTACAAGAACAACCATTAACTAAAGCCTTTAAGTTCCTTTTCAGAATAATAATTGATTAAAAACAGGACATAATCGATTAAATTCATTCTGGAAATGATTTTAATTGATACAGATACAGTACGAATAGTAGTACTATAAGTGAAATTAATCGATTAAAGCTGGTTTATATCAATTAAAACATTCAGAAATGGGAACTAAATGATGTTTGATGCATTTAAGATTTATAATGCAGTTCAGATTTTATAAAAGCAATCACGAGCAAGAGGTTTAGTGAATATATTTGGCTGTTTGTTTTAACTCCTATGAGAAAATTCGCAAAGACTTTAAAGTCAAGTCAAATATGATAAAATCCAATAGTTATATGATGTTAAGAAAAATCAAAGATCATACTGCTGATGAGTATTGACAACCCAAGAATGAGTGGAAAATTTGCACAATAACAAAATATGATAACATAGTTAGTGAATTTAATTGATGTAAAACATTTCTAGTCAATATAATTCCACATCCCAGAACTTTTAATCGATTCTTTCGCAAAATAATCGATTAAAAATAGAACATATAGCCTAGGTGATTTTTTTGTAAGTCAATTTAATTGATTAAAAATCGAATTAATCTATTAAAACAGTACAGATTGTCTAAATAAGTATGCTTGTGAATGGAATTAATCGATTAAAATGATTTTATATCAGCTAAAACTAATAGAATATGTATTGTTTGATCAATCTAAAGTATCTATCTCAGTTCTTAAACATCTTTATAATATTAAAAGTAGTTTAAGGAGTGTTTTTGGTCAAAGACTAGTTAATATTACAAACCAGCAAGATAAAAATAATAGATAAAAGTAGCGATAAAGAAAAAAACAAAAAAAAAATGATAGAAAGGACCCTTCTTGATGAGACTTAATCTTCCCAGTTTCCCTGATTGAGCTGCATGTCCTCCAACTTTGTCTAAATGTCAGCAATCTAATTTCCCAGGTTGGTGAATTGAATATTAGATTGCTAGAAGTGTTGGTATGTCATTTACATGTGTTTCCTTTGATTTTATTGCAATGAGAACATTTAGGAGAGCATGGTTTGTTCAAACTATGAGAGTGGAGTCCCACGGTCAGGTTGCTCTATGTATGGTATGATTTCAATGTTCTCATAAGAGGTTTGACCACCAGTGGTTTCAGGAACTTCAGCAACTGGAGGAGAATTATTTTCAGGTTCATCTACATCTTCTTCCTCATCTTCATCCTCAGACATTCCAGCTTCAGCCTTGGAGATCCATTCATCATCAATTTTGATGAATCCCATCTTTCTAAGAGTTTAGTCATCAATTTTATTTGAAGCTTTGGGAGTCTCAACATATTCCCCTTCTAGATCCACTTCAAAATGTCTAAAGAATTTGTTGATTAACAAGGCATAAGGCAATTTATAATCAACAAGCCTCTTGGCTTTTATCATGTGGTCTTTAATAACATAGACCCAGTTTACACGAATCCTATTTTCAATGCAATACATGAGAGCTAAATCACCCTCATTGAGTATAGCATGATTACTCCCCCTTGGAGTAAGCATCCATGCAATAATGAAGGCAAGAATTCTCAGTTCAAGCATTATTTTTCTAGCATTGAGAATTCTTACTGAATCATTTTGATCTTTAAGACAAGTACGGAAAAATTGAATTTTATTAAACTCAGGTAATTCTATAATATTACCTCTGGAAACTTTAACACCAACATATTTAATAACAGCTACCTCTTCCCATACTTTAGGAGTAATGACCATATTAACACCTTTTACTTGAGATCTTATTGTAGAACCACTCATCATGAGATTTGAATAAAAGACTCTTACCAAATCTGGTTGAATGTTGCCAGTATACTCTAGAAAATTCTTTAATTTCTGTCTCTTCAGTTTTCTTCTTAGTGAAGTGAAGCCTTCTTCATCTAGCCAGGAAAACTTTATGAATTTGGGAATCACCAGTTGCTTTTGACTAAAGTGAGTGATGAATTTTTTCATCTTCTCTATGTCACCACTGAACCAATTTTCAAGATGACCACCTTGGTTTCCTGCAGAGGAAGATTCTCCTTTTTGTTTCCTTCTTCATGATTTTGATGTTTTAAACATTTTTACTCAAAATTTTTTAAGGAGAAATTTGTTTGATGAGAAGAAGACTTGAAAGAGATAAGAAAAAAAGTGAAAGAGGAGAAGATGAAGAAAAAAAAAAAACAGCTGAGTTTATGCAGAACATGGTTTCATGAATGAAGATCGAATTTCAAATTTTTGAAATCCGAATGTTAGTGCTGCAAAGCTTCAGATTTAATTGATAATGTTCCCTTGACTAAAGATAGAAGCACATGCTTAGGACACTGGGTACATCAACTAATTTGATATTTGGATAGATATTGACTAGGTCAAACAATGCAGTAAATGCTTTTTCACATATTTTGATTATCAATGAATCTTGAAAATTAGATCTTGATTTGCTGAAAATTTTTCAATTGACCATATTCAAAACAATTTTTAAGAACGAATTAATCGATTAATCAACAATTTAATCAATTAATTTGATCTAGAATATTAGGTTTGAAATAATAACAGTGTAATAATAATTTAAAACAGAAAAGAATCGATTAAATTTGTACTAAATATGTTTAATGAAATTTTCATAGTATTTTAATCGATTAAAACGAAAAAGAATCGATTAAATTTGACATTTTAATGTTTTTAACTGATGTAAATCTTTTTTAATTGATTAAAACAGAGATGGTAAATTTAAGTTGTAAACCTGAGAGATTTTAATCGATTAAATCGATGAATAATCGATTAAAATTGTATGAACAATCTTTTAAAATTTCTCTAAAGTGATTTTAATTGATTAAAATGGTTTTATATCAACAAAAACAACCAGTTCATGAAATTTGTTGACCAAGTACTGATAGATCTTCATATTTCTGCTCCTGCAAAAAAAAATTAGCACAAGCTGGTACCCTTTTTATGAATATAGGGTTCAATCAGGTTGTTTGGAATGAATTTTTGGGAATCCACTTCATTTTACCTTTTGGAACATTATATTTCTTAATTCTGCTGATTTTAACTGAGTGGCCTCTTTTGATGCAACAGAAACATTTGATAAAGGATGATGAGTATGATTTTCTATATTCAGTTTTTCTGATTTTTAATCTTTATTCAATACCAGTTTTAGCAAGAACAAGTTTTTGTGAACCAAGAAGGACATCAAGATTAGCTTTTCCTTGTGTAAACTTTGAAATAGTTTGTAAAAGATATTCAATTTTCTTTTGTAAATCTGTACATTTTTCACAAGGTTTGATCATGTTACACATACAATCAGAATTATCATGAATTAATTTTAGGTAACCAATATCAGTTTCATCCTCAAGAATTTTCTTTTCAAGAGAATCAACTCTATTTTCTAGCCAGTTGTTCATGCCTTTTAGCCTATCATTTTCTTTTTTAAGTTTCTTGGTTTCTTCATGCATTTCATTAAATGCTTCTTGCAGTGAGTTATAATTCATGAAATTAGAAGAAGAATTTGAACTTACACTGCTAGTTTGATAATTCTGGTTAGCCATCAGACACAAGTTAGCTTCTTCATCATCAGAATTTTCTGTTGATGAAGTATCATTGTCATCCCATGCTATGTATTCTCTCCTTTTGATTTTTTCTTCTTTCTTGTCATTGTGCTTGTTCTTTTCTGGACACTCCATCCTTACATGACCCTACTTACCACAACCATAGCATTAAAAGAATCAGATTTCTTTTCATACCTTTTGTGTCGTTCTTTATCTTGGATCTTTCTCTTGAGAAATTTACTGAACTTTTTGACTAGCAATCCAAGATTCTCACTTTCTTCTTCAAATTCCTGATCTTTCTCTTTAGCTTTGAGCGCTATGCTTCTCCCTTTCTTTTCAGAAATTTCTTGCTCATTGAATCTGTTAATTTCCATCTCATGTTCTCTGAGTTTTCCAAATAAAGAGGTTGTTGTCATGATGGACAAGTCTTTTGACTCTGATATTGCTGTGACCTTAGGCTGCCATGACCTGTCAAGACATTTCAAAACTTTTATATTTAATTCCTCTTTACCAAAAGTCTTACCTAAGCCCATTAGATGATTGATGATGTGAGTGAAGTGTTTTTGCACATCTGCAATGCTTTCTCCGGTTTGCATTTTAAACAGCTCATATTCTCTGATGAGAGTATGCTTTCTAGCTCTCTTTATGTCAGTCGTTCCCTCATGAGTAACCTCAAGAACTTCCCACATTTCCTTGGCATATTTCCATTGAGAAACCCTAAAAAACTCATCCATGTTTAGTGCATAAGTAATTATGTTTTTAGCAGTACAATCACTTTGAACTTTTCTTTTCTCTTCATCATTTAAGCTAGACCATTCTTTTTCTGTAATTAATGGACCATTAACAATTACATCCCAAACATTTCTATCAATAGATTCAATAAAGATCTTCATCCTAATCTTCCAAAATGGATAATCTGTACCACAAAACAATCAAGGTCTATTAATAGAAGCACCCTCAGGAAAAGGTAATTTGTTTTCAGCCATGAAAGATTTTGGACCGAAAATCTTGAGTATTTTTCAAGACCCTTGCTCTTGATACCAATTGTTAGAAAAAGAGGCTGGGATCAAGAGGGGGGGGTGAATTGATCTTTGAAAGATTTTGCAATTTTATAGATTATCTATTTCAAAGATTAAGAGTTTTGATCAAATCTTGAACCAAGAAAATCAAGCTATTCAAAGTAAGACAACAACAAAATTAAAGAGAGTAAGGTTAAGAGAAATACAACCAAGATTTATACTGGTTCACCCAATCCCAGGGCTATGTCCAGTTCTCAGCCAAATTCCAGCTGAGTTCCACTAGATTTAATGTTTTACAGATTACAGATTCCAATCACACACCCAAATCTAACCCAAGAATCAAATTGCAGTTCTTGTACCTACACCTTCACAAAGAACCAAATTTCAGTTCTTTTTCAAACCTGCAACCAAATTCCAGTCACAGAAACCAACGCCCAACAATTCCAGGCACTACACAATACAGAAAAGATTTAGAGAAAATGAAAAAGAAGAAATTAGAACAATCTAAACCGAATGCAGCTCTTGCAGTATGAGTTTCTTCACCAAAAGAATGCAAAAATTGTCTCAAGAAAGAACTTTCAAAAACACCACAAAACATGCACAATTCTTTCTTGTCTCAAAGGCATATATTAAAAGACTGAAGCAATCTTGTTTATATAGAGATTTGTTCTAACTGGTTGTTTAATTAATCTGTTAAAACAATCTTTTAATTTGTTAAAACTCTTGAATTAATTTGTTAAAACTTCTTTTAATATGTTAAAATATTCTTGATTATTTTCCAAATTTGTTTTAAGCTGATACAACAACGTTTCAATCAATTAAAACACTTTGTAAAAAATCCCTTAAGTTGTTTTAATCGATTAATTCACAATTTAATCGATTAAAATTCTGCCAAATATTTTCATAAAACTTTCTAAGTGATTTTAACTGATAACAATCAGTTTTAATCGATTAAAACAGTTAGCAGAAATTCCCTTAAATTGTTTTAATCGATTAATTCGATTTTACATCGATTAAAATACTGATAAAACATCTTTCAAAACACTTCAAGTTATTTTAATCGATTGTTTCGAGTTTGTATCGATTAAAATACTGCCAGAACACTTTCCAAAACATTTTTAAGTGATTTTAATCGATTATTTCGAAACTATATCAGTTAAAACACTGGCAGAAGGTTTTCAAAAACTCCTTTAATGAAAATAATTGATTAATTCGAAAGTGTATCGAATAAACAATTCTAGTGAATGTTTTAAAACGTTTTAATCGATTATTTCGAAAACCTATCAGTTAAAAATCTGTTATGTAAGTTTTAAGAACATTTTAATTGATAAAGCTCATATAATATCAGTTTAAATAATTTGCTAAAAACAATTTAACTGATTACTTTGGTTTTTAATGGATTAAAAACATCTTTAGAGGCATTTTCAAATTCTTTCAAATGATGAAACCTCATGCAGCAGAGAGATATGAATGATTATACCTATGTATAGATGCAAACTCACTAATCACTTTATCCTTTTAACCCAAGTAACCTTTGACTTCATCAGATTAGCCTTTGACTTCATCAAATCAACAAGATCTTCGTTTTATCAAATGATGAAACCTCATGCAGCAGAGAGATATGAATGATTATACCTATATATAGATGTAGACTCACTAATCACTCTACCCTTTTAACCCAAGTAACCTTTGACTTCATCATATTAGCCTAATCAACAAGATTTTCGTTTTATCAAATGATTCAATAAGATCTTCATCACTTTCAATCCATTTGCCTTCGGCTTTCGGATCGCACAGAGAGTCATCAATCACATACATGATTGTTTTTATGGTTTTGTTTAGGTTTAGATTTTATTATCAATTGTAGACCCCAAATCTTGCTTGGTTAAACAATAGCTCTTAGAAATCCTCCATTTTGAAGATGGTTAAAGCTCCAATAGATCCCTAGTAGCATCACTAGGCTCCATTTAAGAATAGGAGAGATTTTTTAGAAAATAAAAATATAGAAACTTGGGACGGCCGTCCCACTTATTTTTGAGCCTGGGACGACCATCCCATTTTCACCCTTTTACACACACTTCGCACTCTCCTATGCTCTAGAGGACCTATTTTATGACTTCTTAGCAACTTTGAGCATTATTCTAGAGTACGAGTGATCTATTGATACTCGAGGAGTTTAGTCTTTATTTTTTTATTCGAGGGAGGAGTGTCTCTATAGAGTGTGGGGACTACCAAAAAACATCCTCAAGTTCAAGATTTATAAAAGCTTGCTTCGGAGGTTCTTCTTCATATCTCTTCTCTTTTATCGCTTTCCTTTACTGCTTTCCTTTGTGTGCGTTAGTTATTAGAGCCATATAGATAGTCATTTAAATACTACAATGAATAAATAGGGTAGAAGCATAATTTTTATGTCTTTATTTTTAAGATTATTCCATCATAGGGAACCTGAAAAGGACGTTGTGGGTGTAGACCCCAAATCTTGCCCGGCCAATCAGTAGACCTCAGAAATCCTCCATTTCGAAGATGGCTAAGGCTCCATTAGGCCCCTAATAGCATTCACTGGGCTCCATTTAAGAAGAGGAGAGATTTTTGAGAAAAGAAAATTTTTAGAAAAAATCAGAAAATTGGGACGGTCGTCCCACATGTCTAGATGCATATCCAACCTCCAATGAACCTTGGGACGATCGTCTGACTTTCCCAGATGACCGTCCCACGTTACAGAATCCCACACGGCCGTCTTGGCCTATCTAGCACGATTTACTATAAATAGGGGATCATTTCACCTCATTCCACACACCTTTCTACTCTCCTTTGCTTTGAGAACCCAGTTATGGGATTTCTAAGCAGCTCTGAATATTTTTACAGAGTACGAGTGATCTTTTTGACATTCGGGGAGTTAGTTAATAATTTTGTTCGAGGGAGGAGTGCTTTTGTAGAGTGTGGGATTGCCAAAAAGCGTCCTTTAGTTCAAAGATTAATAAAAGATCGCTTTGGAGGTTCTTCTTCATATCTCTTCTCCTTTATTTCTTTCTTTTATTGCTTTCCTTGTATCCATTAGTTATTAGGGCCATGTAGATAGCTATTTAAATTCTGCAATAAATAAATACGGTAGAAACATAATTTTATTGTCTATATTTTAAGAATATCACATCATAGGGAACCTGAAAGGGGCGTTGTGGGGGTGGTAATACCTTCCTCACACGTAACTAACTCCCTTACCAACTCTGGTTATAATGGCCAAACTTGGTTTTTCTGAAACCAACGCCTTCTTTTTTCCTTTTTCGATGTTTATGGTAAAAATATTGGTGGCGACTCTTGAGCCCATTTTACGAAAACCTCGTTCTTAAGGAGAGTTCGGTTATCGAACATCCTAAGAGCGATGACCATATTTTTTTAAAAAACGTGAGTCATCAAAACCATCGCGTCGCTCTGACCGCTTTTTTGTGGCGGCGATAGATGGCGACTCCACTAGGGAAGCTAGAGAGTTGATCCCATTTAGGGATGAAATAATCTAAAAATATTAGATTTAAAATTATGCCTCTACTCTTTCTTTAATTTATTGTTTGGCTTTAATAACTGTTGTATGTTTATTTTCTGCAATTGTTTGAAATACAAACTGTACACAAACCCTTGCACACAACAGTCCCTCTAGACCCGGGGCCAAGAGTGAATACACATAGGGAGTGTGTGGTGTTTATGGTCGACCGTGGTAATGGCCATAGTGCCAACAGGTCGTTGTCAGAATCCACCACTCAAGGTGATAACCTTCTTCTCCTAGTCTAAGAACGTCGACAAGGCCTTTTTGCCATGCATGGTTCAAAGACTGGGAGATTGAAGGGTCCCTATAATGGGGGCACCTTGGGGACCTAGACCTTGGTGAGGACAGTTAGAACCTACGTTTGCTAATGCACTTTTCTATAGGAAAACCCTACCTCGTGATTAAAACGACATCGCTCTGTTCGCGGATGAGTGAATTGTGTTGAAACATACAAGGACATGGATTTTGAACTTACATGGACATGAAGCTTGTTGATTTTGATGATGATTCAAGAACAATGGACTTAGAGAGTTGAAGACTTGTATTCTTGTGTAATAACTCTATTTTGATGATTTTGAGTCTGTAATATTAGAGTCTAAGATAGCCAGCACATAATCTACTCTTTAGAAGCTTCAAAAACTCATTTTTATCAAAAACATAATGGTTTAATCGATTAAAAGGCTAAATAATCGATTATTACAGAGAGAAAAACCATTTTCTGTATCAACTCTCTGGAATAATCGATTTACAGCTAAAATAATCGATTAACAGGGCTGTTAATCGATTAACTGGCGTGGTTATGGGTTCCTATTGATTTTGGCTCTGTAATAATCGATTAACACTCAAGATAATCGATTATTTTAATCAGATATGCATTTAAAACTTCAAAATTAGACCAAGTTTCGAAAACCCTAGTGCCAATACACCAGGTTTCGAAATTCCCCAATTCCCAAACCCTAATCTGTTTACTTAAGGTTCTCTAACGCTCTGTGCAAAGTGAACAACCTTTTCAAACAAAAGTTGAGAGCTGCGATTGCCAGAGAACTGTTTGTTGGAGGAAAAAGGGTCTTTTGGAACCTAGTGTAGGCTAGAAGTGATAAGAATCACTAAGTGGGTTTTCTTGGTGGATTGTGTGTGTTGTGCCGTCTCTAGGGAAAGCTTTTCTTCATCTCTTGTGTAACTCAAGAGAGGTGTTTTCGTTACCTTATCTTTTCAATTGTTATCTGTTTGTAAAACTTGATTATAGTGACAACGTTAATCCTTTGTTTGAGTGATTAGCAACTGGACGTAGGGTCTTTTGATCCGAACCAGTATAAATCTGCTGTGTTAGACTCTATCCTTACTCTATTTACTTTACACAACATTTTAATCGGTAAAATTTGGAAAAAAATTTAAAACCCTAATTTTTGTTAAGAAACCAATTCACCCCCCTCTTGGTTTTTGTTCGGAAACGCAAACATTCCGCTGCGCGATTCTAACAAGTGGTATCAGAGCTTGCTTTGATAGTCATTCAACTTTTCGAAAATGGCCGGACAAAATCAAACGTTTGCTGAGGGGGTCAAAATTATCGTTTTTGGAAAGTTAGAATGCAAATCTTTTTAGAGTCTGTTGATAGAGGTGTTTGGGACGCTATTTTAAATGGTCCCTATATTCCTAAAGTTTCTAAAAACAGAGTAGATGTTCCTAAACCATTTTCTAGATGGACGGCGGAGGAAAATAGAAAAGCTCAATTTGATGTTAGGGCTAGAAATATTATTTCATCTGCGTTAACCCTTGATGAGTTTTACAGGATCTCCATTTGTAAAAGTGCTCAAGAGATGTGGGAAATGTTGAGAGTGACCCACGAAGGTACCGATGACGTTAAGAGAGCACAGAAAAATTCTCTAATCCAAGAATATGAGATGTTTCGAATGCAACAAGGAGAAAAGATATTTGACGTTCAAAAGCATTTCACACACATTATGAATCATCTCACTAGATTAGGTAAAATTTTGTATGTTGATGAATTAAATGTGAAAATCTTGAAATCTTTAGATAGGAAATGGCAACCTAAGGTGACGGCCATCACGGAGTCACAAAACCTTGCCACAATGTCTATGGCGGCGCTCTTTGGAAAGTTAAGAGAGCATGAGCTTGAACTAGGAAGGCTAAATGATGAGGAAGGTCAACACCAAAAGAGGAACTTAGCCTTCAAAACTGAAATTTACAAAGGTAAGAGTAAAAAGGAAGAAGAAGACTCAGAAAATGATGAAGAAGAATTGAGTCTCATGATTAAGAAATTTACCAAATTCATGAAAGCCAAAGGAAGGCATCCATTCAAAGGTAAGGGAAAGGTAAGAGAAAATACTTCCTTAAATATCAAATGCTATGGTTGTGGTGAAACAGGACATGTGAAGACCGAATGTCCAAACAAGAAAAATGAAGATAACAAAGGCAAAAAGTTCTTCAAGAAGAAATCCTTCATCGCTTGGGACAATAGTGATTCGAGTTCGGAGTCAAGTGATTCGAAAATAGAAGCTAATATTTGCTTAATGGCAAATGACAATATATCTTCCGATTTTGAGGTAAGTGATTCTGACTCATCTTCAAGTGATGATGAAAATAATTTTGATGAATTACAAAATGCTTATGAAGAATTGTTTAATGCTTTTAAGGACTTGAAAAATGAATACAAAGTTGTGAAAAAGAGTTTAAATAGATCTGAAAAGGAGGTGGAGTCCTTAAAAACGAAAATTGCATGTTTAGAGGAAAAGGAAACCTTAGAAACGAAAATTGTATGTATAGATGAAAAAGATGATAAGAATATAACATGTGCATCATGTAAAGAGTATGAATATGACATTGATATACTTAATCATTTGCTTGACAAAGCCGACAAGGAAATAAGTAATAATAATAAGGATAAAGTTGTTATTGCTCAAAATAGAGAAAACCATCATGTTCCTTTGAAAAAGCCTAAAATGAAAAATAGAAGAGTATGAGTTGAAAAAGGAACTAAAGCATCTATTGTTAGAAATGTATCATATTCAAAAGCTACATCTAAAGAATGTTTTTATTGTATGAAACATGGTCATACTTCAAATAGATGTAAAATTAAACATTTTGGTGTTCCTAAAGGAAAATATATGTGGGTTCCTTTAGTTAAATGAATTGTTTGTCTCTAACCCCAAGGACCCAAAAGTTATTGGGACCTAAGTTTACTATGTTCTTGTTTTATAGGAAACTTCCAAATCAAAGAAGTCTATGTGATATCTTGATAGTGGATGCTCAAAACATATGACCGGTGACAAAACGAAATTTATAAGTTTCAAAGCTAAAGAACAAGGATATGTAACCTATGGGGACAACAACAAAGGAAATATACTTGGAATTGGAAATATAGGTGGTGCAAACACTTTGGAGATAAAGGATGTGCTTCTTAATGATGGGTTAAAGCATAATCTCCTAAGTATAAGTCAACTATGTGACAAAGGATTTAAGGTAATTTTTGAAAGTAAGTTTTGTACCATACATTTGATAGATTCCGAAAAAGTAGCATTGAAAGGTATTAGGCATAATAATATATATTTGATTGATTTGGATTGTATACATGATTCTAGTATAACATGCTTAGTTGCTAAGGAAGAGAACCCATGGTTATGACATAAGAGAGTGGCTCATATAAATATGCATCATTTAAACAAATTGATATCAAAGGACTTAGTTATTGGTTTGCCTAAGTTAAAATTTGAAAAAGATAGATTATGTGATGCATGTCAAAAAGGTAAACAAGTAAAATCATCATTTTAAATCAAATAATGTTATCTCCACATCAAAACCTTTAGAATTATTACATTTAGATTTATTTGGTCCTTCTAGGATAAAAAGTTTTGGTGGAAATTATTATGCTCTTGTGATTGTTGATGACTTTTCTAGATATACTTGGACATTTTTCTTAACATTGAAAAGTGAAGCTTTTAAGGTCTTTAGGAAGTTTGCAAAGCAAATTCAAAATGAGAAAGACTTAAGAATTAAAGTATTAAGAAGTGATCATGGTGGTGAGTTTCAAAATGAAAGGTTTGAAAATTATTGTGAGGAAAATGGAATATTGCATAATTTTTCTGCACCTAGGACTCCCCAACAAAATGGTGTAGTAGAAAGGAAAAATAGGTCACTAGAGGAACTTGCTAGAACAATGTTAAATGAATCAAATGTTCCTAAATATTTTTGGGTTGATGTTGTGAGTACTGCATGTTATGTTTTAAATAGGATGCTTATTAGGCCAATTATAAAATCAACTCCTTATGAATTATTAAATGGTAGAAAGCCTAATGTATCTCATTTGAAAATATTTGGATGTAAATGCTTTGTGTTAAATAATGGAAAGGGAAACTTAGGAAAATTTGACTCAAAAGCCGATGAGGGCATTTTCTTAGGTTATTCACTAACTAGCAAAGCATATAGAGTGTTTAATAGAAGAAACTTAAATGTTGAAGAATCTGTACATGTTGCTTTTGATGAAATTGTAGACCTTGGGGGAAATCCTCTTGAGTCAAACAAAGAACTTGCAGATGATGATGAGTACATAAGAGAAGCTCTTGAAGATTTGTATTTGAATGAGAATGAGCCTTCTCAACCAATAGAATTAGCAAAAGAATGGCAATCACCAAGAGGACTTTCAATGTACAATATTATTGGTGATATCTCAAAAGGGGTAAGAACTAGAAATATGATTAATTTCTGCTTGTCTGTAGCTTTTGTTTCACAGATAGAACCCAAAAATGTTGAGGAAGCGCTTAAAGATGACCGATGGTGCATAGCAATGCAAGAAGAACTTAATCAATTTGAAAGGAATCAAGTCTGGGAATTAATCCCAAGAGAAGAATCACATCAAGTAATTGGAACTAAATGGGTATTTAGAAAAAAAATTGACGAAGATGGAAATATAACAAAAAATAAAGCCAGACTTGTTGCCAAAGGTTACTGTCAGGAGGAAGGTATTGATTATGATGAAACTTATGCTCCTGTTGCCAGGTTAGAGGCTATACGCCTATTTCTTGCTTATGCATCATTGATGAAATTTAAATTATATCAAATGGATGTTAAAAGTGCATTTTTGAATGGATTTATCAAAGAAGAAGTATATGTGGAACAACCTCCTGGATTTGAAGATTTTAATTATCCAAATCATATTTTTAAATTGAAGAAAGCATTATATGGTTTGAAACAAGCTCCTAGGTCTTGGTATGAAAGATTAAGTAGTTTTCTAACTTCAAATGATTTTTCTAGAGGAAAAATTGATTATACTTTGTTTATAAAGAAAGTAAAAGAACATATCTTATTGGTTCAAGTATATGTTGATGATATCATTTTTGGATCAACTGATAATTCTTTGTGTGTAGAATTTGCTAAGATAATGCAGGGAGAATTTGAAATGTCAATGATGGGAGAATTAACTTTCTTCCTTGGACTTCAAATCAAGCAACTTAAAGATGGCATTTGTGTCTCTCAAACCAAATACTGCAAAGAGATTCTCAAGAAATTTGGAATGGACACTTGACAGGAAGCTAACACACCCATGGGAACTTCATGCTACTTAGACAAGGATGAATCAGGTTTGGAAATTAATCAATCCATGTATAGAGGTATGATAGGTTCACTGTTATACTTAACTGCAAGTAGACCTGATATTATGCATTTTGTCTGTGTGTGTGCTAGATTTCAAGCATGTCCAAAAGAATCTCACCTAACTGCAGTTAAATGTATTTTAAAATATTTAAAAGGAACTACTGGTTTTGGTTTATGGTATCCATCTGAAGCTTCTCCTAGCTTAATTGGTTATTCTGATGCTGATTATGGTGGATGCAAAATAGATAGAAAAAGTACTAGTGGGACATGTGATTTTTTAGGATCATCATTAGTGTCTTGGAACTCTAAGAAACAAGCATGTGTTGTTTTATCCACTACTGAAGCTAAATATATTGCAGCTGGTAATTGTTGTGCTCAAATTTTATGGATGAAGCAACAACTAGAAGATTATAGTATATTTCTAAATGATATTCCTTTGATGTGTGATAATACAAGTGCAATTAATCTTACTAAGAATCTAGTAATGCACTCTAGGACTAAACATATAGAAATTAGACATAATTTCTTAAGAGATCATATAAGTAAAGGAAACTGTAAAATTGAGTATGTTGATACAAAGCACCAATTAGCGGATATTTTTACTAAGCCTCTTCCCAAGGATAGATTCTATGATCTTAGAAGAGACTTAGGAATATTAGACATTGCTTAAATTTTGCATGATTAAATAGTTTTTGTATAAATGTAATGTTATAATCAATTATGTAGGGTATTAATAGATTATCATGTGTCTAAACCTCTAAAATTTGATGAACTCTCTGGAATAATCGATTATTTGAAGTTATAATCGATTATTTGCACCTAAGATGTCCAAAATCTAAAGTTACTCATTGGATTAATCGATTATTTCATCAAATAATCGATTAACTACAACTTTAATCGATTAACATCTTGATTTAATCGATTAAATGGGTCTGTTACTGGTTTAATCGATTATTTCAAGATTTAATCGATTAAACCTGATAGTTTTTGTTTACTAGCCGTTTCCAACGGCTCTTTTGGCCCCTATGCACTCCCAAATGACCGTTTATGACCGTTGGAGATGTTGTTTATAAATAGGAAGCCTTCATTTCACTTCTCCACACCTCAAACTCTTGAATCCAAGCATTCTAGCATCATTCAAGCCTTCTTGCCTTCTCCTAACATCACTTTTCTTCCTAAACTCTCTTGCTATTCTTCTAATCCTAAAATGGCCTCATCTTCTCGTGCTAAAATTCCCACAAGAAGAAGATCTGCTCCTGCCTCTCATCCCCGTCCAAATTCTGTCGAAGGATGGATCTCAGATGATGAGGGCCGACAGGAATTTCTCACTTTTTGGAAGGAATGAGGTATCATTACTCCAAAATTCCTTATTGGTGATAAATTCATCAATAGGGGATTTATTTTCCTAATCTTCTGGAAATTCAAGGTGTTCTCCTTTTTATCCAAATGCAAGATACATACTATCCTGACTTAGTTAGGGTATTTTACTCTCGCTTTAAATTTAGAGATCAAGTAGCTACCTCTCGTCTAAATGGGGTAACCATTATTCTTGATGACGATATATGGGAAAATGTTGCATATTTTCCTATAAGTGATGATGCTATTAACATTTTTGTGGAGTTAGATGACTTTGACAGGATCATGGCTTACCATTCTTTTCTCCGCAACCCTTCCATGGAGATTGAGCGTCTTCTTCTAGACGGGCCATTAAAGAAGGAGGAACACCTGCTCCTGCATCTACTCGTCTGGATCTTATGTCCCCGGGCAACCAACCATGCCCAATGCTCTTTAATAGATCTTCGCAGTATTCATGCAATAATGAATAATGAGCCATTATATTCAGGAAGATTTGTCACAATGACTATGCTGAAGGCCAAAGTCATCCTACTTTCAAAATTCCCTATGCTCCTTATTATTAGAAAAGTAGGCTGAGATCAAGAGGGGGGGTGAATTGATCTTTGAAAGATTTTCGCAATTAACAGATTATCTATTTGTAAAATAAGATTTCAGATCTGTTCTTGAATCACAAAGCAATCAATCAACAATAAACGTAGCGACAGGATTAAAATAGGAGAAAGGTTTAGAAAGATATCACCGGTGTTTATAGTGGTTCACCCAATACTAGGGCTACGTCCAGTCTCCGGCCAAATTTTAGCTGGGTTCCACTAGATCAAATGTTTTACAGATTACAATCTTACACTTAATCTACTACAAGAACCACAATTCCAGTTCCTGCACCTAACCTTTCACCAAGAACCAAATTCCAGTTCTTGACAACCTCTTCAACCAAATTCCAGCTGCAGAGAAACCAGTGCCCACACTTCCAGGCACCAAACCTTTCACCAAGAACCAAATTCCAGTTCTTGACAACCTCTACAACCAAATTCCAGCTGCAGAGAAACCTGTGCCCACAATTCCAGGCACCAAACAATACAAAAAGAATGTAAAGAATTGAAAAGAAGAAACTAGAATGCTCAAACCAGTTTTATGCAATTCTGTACTAAGTGTTTCTTCTCCAAAAGAAAGTAATTTGCCTCAAGAAAGAATTTCAAAGAACTTCACAAAAACTAGCGCGAATCTTTCTTGAAAGAGTGCTAAATTTTGCTTGCTTGATTGCTAAAGCATATGTAAAAGATTGATATTCAATGTGTGTTTAAAATGTTCAAGCCAAACTGTTTTTATAGAAGATTTTCAAAACTGCTGGTTTAATCAATCTATTAAAATAATCTTTTAATCTGTTAAAAGTCTAGTTTTAATCTGTTAAAACTTCTTTTAATCCATTAAAGCGTTCTTGATTATTTAACAGATTTGTTTTAACTGATACGACAACGTTTATATCAATTAAAACTCTTTACAAAAAATCTTCTAATTTGTTTTAATCGATTGTTCCGTGATTTAATCGATTAAAATACTACAAAACTTTCTTGTAAAATTTTCAAAGTAATTTTAACTGATAAAAATAAGTTTTAATCGATTAAAACGCTGTGTAGAAAATTTCTAAGTTGTTTTAATCGATTGAAACCTGTTTTAATCGATTAAAAAGGTTCTGATCAGTCATAACTCAATTCTGATCGATCATATCTGATTCTGATCGGTCATTATTGCATTATGATCGATCATCCTGAACTCTAAGTGGTTTTAATCGATTAAAACTAAGTTGTATCGATTAAAATACTGCAAAAACACTTCTCTTAACATTTTAAGTGATTTTAATTGGTTATAGTGAAGCTTTATCAGTTAAAATACTGACAAAAGGTTTTCAAAGCTTTCTTTAATGAAAACAACCGGTTATTTCGAAATTATATCAGTTAAAAACTTGTTTAAGAAAGCTTTGTTAAAATACTTTGTTTTTAACTGCTTAAACGTTTTTAGAGGCATTTTGCAAAATCTTTTAAGTGAAGAAACCTCATGCAGCAGAAAAGATAAAAATGATTATACCCAAGCAGAGCTGTGGACACACTAATCTCTCTACTCTTTTATCTAAGTGATTGTTGACCGCTACAAAGTTGACTTTGACTTTATCTTTGACTTCATCAAATCAACAAGATATTTGCCAAAGTATTTCAATAAGATCTTCATCACTTTCACTTATCTCTCGCATTCTAGAGTACAAAGGAGTGAATGTTGAAGGGAACAAACGGTACGAACGACAAAATAAAACCGAATGTTGGACAGCACATTAACCCAACTTCAAATGGTGCGTGTCAATAATATTTATGTTCACAAGGATGACGTTCCGAACATAGATGCAGATGATGAAGATTCTGACGAAGAAATGCCTCCTGCTGCTGAGTTTCCCTCTGAACAGATTCATAATGCTGGAACATCTTCTGCTCCTCCTGAAACCCGTCAATTTGTGGAAGCCATGTTATTTGATATGAACCAGAGGATGCAGACATTCTTCACTCTCTCTGTAGTACGACATGAGGAAATCATCCACCGTATCTCCGACGTAGATGATAAAGTTTGTCACTTAGAGAATAAATTTGATGCTCACTTTAATAGCGATAGTGAAAAGTTTTAATATTGTTTTCATATCTTCTTGTTTTGTAAATTATTTTCATTTATGAAATAAAATTTGTATTTTTGCTTTGTTTGAGGGGGAGTTATTTCCTAATTATGCATATTTTGAGGGGGGAGCTCTTAATTTTTTGATCATAATCAAAATAGGGGGAGCTCTTAATTTTTTATGAAATATTATCTGGTATGTTTAAAGTTTTTGTTAGTATGACAGATAAAATAGGTTATTACAGGGCTTTAAAAGAAAATTTTGATCATCATCAAAAAGGGGTAGATTGTTGAAACATACAAGGACATGAATGTTGAACTTACATGGACATGAAGCTTGTTGATTTTGATGATGATTCAAGAACAATGGACTTAGAGAGTTGAAGACTTGTATTCTTGTGTAATAACTCGTTTTGATGATTTTAAGTCTGTAATATTAGAGTCTAAGATAGCCAACACATAGTCTAATCTTTAGAAGATTCAAAAACTCATTTTTATAAAAAACACACTGGTTTAATCGATTAAAAGGCTAAATAATCGATTATTACAGAGAGAAAAACCATTTTCTGTATCAGCTCTCTGGAATAATCAAGTAACACCTGAAATAATCGATTAACAGGGTTGTTAATCGATTAACAACCTAAATAATCGATTAACTAGCATGGTTATGGGTTCCTATTGATTTTGGCTCTGTAATAATCAATTAACACTCAAGATAATCAATTATTTCAGTCATATATGCATTTTAAACTTCAAAATTAGGCCAAGTTTCGAAAACCCTAGTCGCAATACACCAGGTTTCGAAATTCCCCAATTCCCAAACCCTAATCTGTCTACTTAAGGTTCTCTAAGGCTCTCTGCAAAGTGAACAACCATTTTCAAACAAAAGTTGAGAGCTGTGATTGCCAGAGAACTGTTTGTTGGAGGAAAAAGGGACTTTTGGAACCTAGTGTGGGCTAGAAGCGATAAGACTCACTAAGTGGGTTTTCTTGGTGGATTGTGTGTTGTGTTGTCTCTAGGGAAAGCTGTTCTTCATCTCTTGTGTAACTCAAGAGAGGTGTTTTCGTTACCTTATCTTTTCAATTGTTATCTGTTTGTAAAACTTGATTATAGTGACAGCGTTAATCCTCTGTTTGAGTGATTAGCAACTGGACGTAAGATCTTTTGATTCAAACCAGTATAAATCTTCTATGTTAGACTCTATCCTTACTCTATTTACATTACACAACATTTTAATCGGTAAAATTTGGGAAAATTTTTAAAACCCAAATTTTTTTTAAGAAACCAATTCACCCCCCCTCTTGGTTTTTGTCCGAAAACACAAACATTCTGCTATGCGATTCTAACAAATTGTTTGTGCATTTGTTTGTTGCATTTTGTTTGTCGCATTTGCATAGCATAATCATACAACAACAAAAATAAAATTAAAAAAATAAAAATACAAATAGAATCTCAAAACCCTTTTGTGATAAACAATCTTATCTCGGATAGTCTTCATTTAAGTTAGCTTGGTTTCAGGTCCTTTGTAAGCTAAGTAGCCACGTTGACTTACAGAAGAGATAAGGGGTTATAAAACTAAATTTTTTATAATAAACAAACTTTATTTATAAACATTCATTTAAAAATAATAAAACTCAATAAAACGATTTTGACAAAGTCAAGTGATTCATACCCTCATCATCTTAAGAGTGGTAAAATAAGAGAGAAAAATAAATGCATAAGAAAGGTATGCATACAATCTTTCAAACATAAATTCATTCATTACTAGGATGAATTAGATAACCTTAAGACAAGGGTGAAAGAGGATCCAAGCACGTTTGTAACCATCCACAAGGAAGGAACAAATATGATAAGGTGTGGTAACCTTTGTATTACTTGTCAAATGCATGATGGGGAAGGAACCATTACACCAAAGTGGGTATGGTATCCCGCAAAGCGTAACTTTGAGGATGACACCAAAGCCATTGTCTTAAGACATATCTATCCTACCCTAGTCATTTATTTCAAAAATAAAATAGGAAAATGAGACCCTGTTCTTGGTAATAACATCAAATCCATAAACATCCATATAGGTAGTTTCCTTTTTCTTGAAAAAAATAAAAAAATAGTAAAAACAAAACATAATACAACAATTTTGATAAAATCAAAACATTCATTTCAAAATAAACAATAACAAAATCTAATAAAAATATTTTGGCAAAGTTAAATCATTCATACCCTCAGCATTTCAAGAGCGGTAAAAATAAGAGAGAAAATAAATGCATAAGAAAGATATGCATAAACATCATTTTAATAAAAGTCTCTCATGCATAAATACATTCATTTTAGGAGCATTAGATATCCTTAAGATAAAGGCGAAAGAGACCCAGGTGTGTTTGTAACCTCCGTCACACTTGTCAATCTATGACAAGGAGGGGACAAGGGTGCTAAGGTGTATGGTGACCTTCGTTATACTTGGCAAATCCATGATGGGGAAGGAATCATTATACCAAGGTGGGTATGGAGCTCCATAAAGCATAAGCTTTAAGAAGGACACCAAAACCATTGACTTAAGGCATATTTATCCCACACTAATCATTCATTCCACAAAATAAAAATAAAAATATTAATTCATTTGCATTCTAGAAAGTGGCTGGTCTTCTTCCTGTCCTCACTCGCGCGCAAAAGGCCAAGAGGATGCAGAAATTGGAAGAGCGAAATCACAAGCTCACTGTCGCCGCCGTCAAAAAGAGGCGGTCGGAGCGACGCGATGGTTTTATCGACCCTCTTGATTTTCGCGTTTTTTATTGGTGGGTACAACGTCTTCAGGTTGTCCGATAACCGGGCTAACCTAGAGACGAGGTTTTCGAAAAGTGTCCTTGGGCTGTCCGATAACCGGGCTAATCCAAGGACTTATTTATTTTGGGTTCTATGGAGTCGCCACCGATATTTTTACCATAAACATCGGAAAAGGGGTTTAAAAAGGCGTTGGTTTTCGAAAACCAACTTTGGTCATTAGAACCAGAGTTGGGTAAGGGAGTTGGTTACGTGCAAAAGGAGTATTAGTCCCTTTGCGACGCCCCTTTCGGGTTCCCTATGATAGGCCGGCTTATTTTTATTGATAAACTAGAAAAACGCACTTTTGCCCTTTTTATTCTGCGGAATTTAAAAGTGTGACTACATGGCCCTACTGTCTACCTGCATAATTTAAGATAAAAGCGGTAAAGGTGGAAAGAGAGAATTTAAACCTCCGAAGCACGCTTTTTATATTAATTCTCTCGGAAAAATAGGGTGCTTTATGGCAGCCCTTCGCTCTACAAGACGTCGGAAACCTCTCGAACGCCGAAAATCACTCTTGAAAACACTCGAAACTCGGAAATGCGTCGGAGGGATTCTAGAGAGAAGTTTTAGAGAGAAGGGAGAGCTATGCAGCTGTGGTGTGTGGAAATGAGGGGGAAGAGCCCCTATTTATAGGTTTTCGCAGCTGTCGGGTGGCGAGACCGCCGGTCTCGTCTCGACGAAGCGAGACCGCCGTCTCGCACAACGAGACCGCCGTCTCGTTTGACGAAGCAACGAGACCGCCGTCTCGTACAACGAGACCGCCGTCTCGTTTTCGCAGGTAACGAGACCCGGCTGCAGGTGAACGAGACCCGGTCTCGTGTTCGTAGTCAACGAGACCCCGGTCTCGTTGGAGCATCCGTCGCTCAAGCGAGTATACCAGTCGCTTGAGCGAGACTTGACCCGGGAGTCCCCTTCGTTTGCGGCACCTGTCGCTCAAGCGACGGACGTACTCGCTTGAGCGAGACTTGACCCGGGAGTCCCCTTCAACGCGAGAAACTTTATTTTGGGCCAAAAAACCCTCCTATCTTGGTATGGGAGCCTAATAGTCTCTCCTAGTGGCTTGTTAGGCTCCGGCCGTCTTCGAATAGGGGACCTTCTGACTTTATTTGGAGCCCGGGCAAGATTTGGGGTCTACAGCTGCCCCCCCTTTACCCATCCAGTCGATTGCTGGCCTTCTGTTGTCAGGATGATCGACTGGGGGGTAAAGGAGTTGACCCTCTTGCCCGGTTGCCTTTCGGATGTCCCATCTTGTGGCGGATGATCCTCTGGGGAGATGTGGTGGTCGTGTGCCTCCGAGATACTACTTCTGACGTAGCCGATCCCTTTGGTGAACACGTGGTAGAACCTCCGGATACTACTTCTGACGTAGCCGATCCTTTGGTTGATGGGTATAAACCCCCCATCAGGCTGGTACGGTCCGTTGTGTGGGACCGGATGGGTATGAACCCCCCATCAGGGTGGTACGGTCCGTTGTGTGGGGCCGGATGGGTATGAACCCCCCATCGGGGTGGTAATGGCGGCTTACGGTTCATGTGGCCCATGCGCCGGCAAGGCGCTTCTCGTGTGTTGGTTGATAGGTATAAACCCCCTATCTGGCTGGCGCGATCCACTCGCGTAGGACCGGTGGTGATGGCGGCTTACTCGCTCGGGTCGCTCATGCGCCGACTCTCCGGGGAATGATTTCGTGCTCGTGCACTTCCAGGATACTACTTCGACGTAGCCGATCCTTTCGATGGACACGTGGTGGAACCTCCGGATACTACTCCCGACGTAGCCGATCCTTCGGTTGATGAGTATAAACCCCCCATCAGGCTGGTAGTTGCAGTCCGTTGTGCGGGACCGGATGGGTATGAACCCCCCATCAGGGTGGTACGGTCCGTTGTATGGGACCGGATGGGTATGAGCCCCCCATCAGGGTGGTACGGTCCGTTGTATGGGACCGGATGGGTATGAGCCCCCCATCAGGGTGGTACGGTCCGTTGTATGGGACCGGATGGGTATGAGCCCCCCATCAGGGTGGTAGTGCGACTTACTGATCTGGCTCGGGCGCAGATCAAGCGCATTCTTCTAGAGAATGCGTCTTATGTTGAGTTGACTGTTTTTCAGATTTCTTGAATAGTCATCCGGATCACGCCGGGGATTTTGTTGGTGTTCGCCCGACCTTTGTTGATTGCCAGGGATCCTTTGTTTTTGTTCTTTTGGTAGTGGTCATCCGACTTTGCTGGTTGTCGGGAATTTTTGATGAGTGCCTCTTAGGTAGGCAGGAATCCTCTAGGGATTTGGTGAGGCCTCTTGAGTAGGCGGATACTCCATTGAGTTCTCTAGTGATGCCTCTGAGTAGGCAAAATGCTTCATTTGGAGGTGAAGACTTTTGGTTTCGCTTCTTTGCTTCTGAATAGGTTAATGTTGCTTTTTTGCTTGCAAGGTTTTGCCTATGCGTTCCACTAGGGATATCCATGTTAGGTGATATAGGCAAGTAACTTTCTGAGGATATGTGTTTGGAGTTTTGCCTTTGCAATAGGCTCTCTGGGGGTAAGTTTTTTGGCGATCCACCAGGGAATTGGTCGACTCCTTGGGGATCTTATTTTGGTCGCCCTTTTGGGAATGGAGTTGTGACTCCTTGTTGGATGTTGTTGTTTTGAGCTGGCTTTGCCTATGCTCTTATTCCGCTGGGGATGATCAAGCCTTTCCGTTGGCTTTTTCTGGTGTACCTTCGTTTATTGGTGTAGAAGGTTAGAGCTATTTTCCTTGAAGCTCTTTATTCTGCTGCAATGGTTTTGATTTCGCCTTTTTTCCGCGATTTATCTCTTTTTATCGCGATTTTGAAATCTGGCTTTTGTGGGGATAATGCGTAAGCCTTTTTACTTTTTAGTCTCTTTTTATTACGCTGGCTTTTTCCTTTCTTTTTGGGGAAGGTCCACTAGGGATGACGTTTTCTTTCTTTAGTGATCCACTAGGGCATTAGTTGACTTCCTGGGGATCTGATGGAGTCTTGGCTCCTTGATTGAGGTTGATGTGAGCTAGACTTGTGAAGCTCTTATTCCACTGGAGAGTGGGAATTTCTGATTCTTTTTTGTTGGATTTTTTGGAGACCCACTTGAGGATTTTTATTTGGCCTTCTCTGTTATGGCCTTTTTGGACATCTGCTGGGGATGCAAGAGTTTTCTTCTTTTTTCCTCTTTTTTTTTTTTGTTGAGCCCTTGTTGGTTTGGACTCTTTTGACTATTGATGATGATGGGCTCTTGAAACCTTTATTCTCCATTGGGGAGTGTGGAGGCAACTTTGGGTGAGTGTGCTCGATGACTCATGTGGTGATGCAGCTGAGTCGTGAGGTAATCTTTTTGTTTTGCCTCTGGAGTAGGCAAGGATCCTTTTGGGGATGACTAAGCCTTTCCGTCGGCTTTTCTTTTATGATGTCTTGATGATTGTGCCCTCTTTTATTGTGATGATTGGAGCTTTGGCTTCCTGGAAGCTTCTTATGACGACTCGCTCTTCTTTCTTGAGGGAGAGCACTCGTGTGAAGACTTATTACTTTCTTGTGCCTTCTTTTTTTGGGTAGAAGGATGGTAGTTGGAGCTCTTGATATTGGAAGCTCTTATTTTCATGAGTTGCTTGATTGACAACTTGCTCTATTTTCTTGAAGGCTTTATTTTGGAGACTCGGTCTCAGTGATCCTGTTTTCAATCACAAATATGGAGCTAATCTCCTTATATGAATGCTTTTCATTTTTTTGTTTTTTATTGAAAGTGATTTTTTATTTTTTTTTATTTTGTTATTTTTTTTTATTTTTTTTTTTTTACCTTGACAAAGTCGTTTTGTGCGACTACTTGTGTGTGGATGCTTTAAATGCAATCTTTTCTTTTTGATTGATGCATCTGGAAAAGTGACTCGGCATTTTCCTGCTTGGACTTATGATTATGATGAAAGACCCCTCTCTTTTATTTATTTTTTGGTTTAGCCCTATCTTTTGCCTAGAACGCCCCTTTTGGGGTTTTCGGTCCTAGCGAGCTGCCTTAATTTTTGCCTAGGATATCTTAGCGGGCTTTTTCCTTTTTTGCGAATGCCCTAACTTTTGCCTAGACCGCCCTTTGCGGGTTTTCGATCTAGCGGGCTACCCTAACTTTTGCCTAGACCGCCCTTTGCGGGTTTTCGATCTAGCGGGCTACCCTAACTTTTGCCTAAGAATATCCTAGCAGGCATTATTCTTTTTATTTTATTTTTTCTTCTTTTTTTGAGAGATAGGAGCCTACCATATGCATGCAATGTTCGCGATATGCATCCTATAATACTATTTCAATTAATTTTTCAAAAGGATTAACCAATGTGCTTGAGCTTCTGATGAGCTTCTGACGTTATATGCTGTCGTCGTCAGGGATAGGCTGTACCCATTTTGCCGCCTCGATTTCATGACCGAAGAATGATTGGTTTTTCTCTTTTCCTTCTTTTTTCTTGTAGAGCACTCTTTGCCATGTAGTGTCCCTCTTTCTTCACTCTAGGGATTTCAATCCTCTTGTTGACTATACGCCTCCATATTCCCAAATTAATTATTAGAATTTTGGTGTGAGGGTCAAGAGAAAAGAAGTAAAAAGGTAAATTCAATGGCTTGTGTTTTAGCATGTTATTTTTGTTAGAAAAAGGTTTTTGTAAGAATGGTTGGCTAGGGTTAGGCTTAGGTGTTTAAGCTTTTGTCTAAGCATATGTTTTCCCCTTTTGCGCCTCAGTTTTGTTTCCATTGCTTTTAAATGGCTAGCTGATATCCCTAGATCGCCCTTTGGGTTTTCGAACTAGGATACTGTGTGTTGGCCCTATCTTTTGTCTAGGTTCTCTCTCTTGTAAAAATTTGGAGGAATCCTAGCGGACCTTATTTTGTAACCCTAACTTTTGCCTAGGCTACCCTTTATTGTTGTTCGGGTATCCTACCGGGTCAACCCTATCTTTTGTGTAGCCCCCTTAGTGGGTTTCCTACCGGGTAATTTGCTCTTTTCTTTGGCCTTTGGCTTCTCTGGGCTTTTTTCTTTTTTTGTGGATTTATTTTTTTGTTCACAGTATTGGCGAAGCGTGACTCTCTTTATGGCTTTAGGTGAAGTCTTATTTTTATGTGCTTCTAATCAGCTAACTCGATGATGATAGCAATGACGAAGGTTTGATTATTTGGAAGCGCTTCTTATTCTCTTCTTTTTTTTTTTTTTTTTATGTTTACTTAGACAGGGTTATTCATGTGGTCCAGTCAGAAGTAGCAAGAAAAGAAGCAAATAGAAAGAATCATTCTTATTAATTAATGAGGGAATATGTGCCCTAAGATGCCCGGGGGTCGGGCTCGCCCCGGGGGATAGTCTCTAACAATCATGGGGTTTACATCCCTTGAACAAAGAAAAAGATTTCCTAATGACTAGAGTGGCTCTTGACGCTTGCACCCCTCCACTTCGGAAAATCTGCTTGAGTGTGTGGAGGGGAGACTTCCCTTTTCTGTTTTCGCACGGCCCTTAGTAGGGTCATATCCTAGGCCATGTTTGAAAGGATTGTCTTTGAATTCTGGGGGTTCCCTTATGCCTTGGGAATCTGCCCCCAGTCCTTGGCCAGGATGGTAACCATGCTTCAACATCATGTGGGCTACCTTTGTATTTTTGGGAAGTCGCTTTTATGTTGGCAATTTTGAGCGCTTGAAAAGATGTTTCAAGGGCCTTTTCAGCCGCATCCACATGAGGCTGGGTGGATGGTCCACTGATCAAGATGTCGTTTTCTGCTTGGACCGTGATCAATTTTCCTTCCACTATGAACTTGACTTTCCGGTGGAGCGTTGAAGCTAATGCCTTAGCGTCATGAATCCAAAGCCTACTTAGTTTCCTCTTTGGACTCCTTATTTTCTTTTTCCTCTTCGGTCTTTTTATTTTTTCCTTTATTTGTAGGAGCGTTGTCTTGTAGCTCTTGGGGGTGTAGATTTTTTCACTTCTAATTTTGCCCCCGAATGCCAGCTATATTTGTGATATCCTTTTTTATTGGTGAAGACTTTCCGTATCTCCACGGTGCAGCTTATTTGATTCGTAGGGGAAAGGACGTGGCATAAATAGTCGCACTGGCGTCCGTGTCCCCTCTTCTTTATTCTTGAGGACCAACGACCGAGGTTTATTTCCCTCTTGCGAAGATTCGACCGTTGGGGTGAGCTTGATGACGAAAGGCTTACTCTCCATCTTACTTTGATTTGTGGAAAGCACATCGACTAATCCTTTCTTTTTATTATCTTTTTATTAAAGTGAGAATGAATGCAATTTATGGATGCAATTCATGAATGTAGTAGACGGTTGAGACAAACAATTTTATTTGTTTCATCCAGACAGTGTACATTCCTCAATGCAATGTTTTGAAGTACATATTTTTTGAATGAAAAGCGGAGAAGCCTAAATGAACCCATAGGCAGGTTAGAATTTTCCTTTATTTTCATTTTGACTTCCCGTGCATGGCTTGCGAATGCCTTATCCTCTTCACATGGTATTGAGGAATGTCCACTTTCTTCAACCGCCTACTTCTAGATGATGTTATGAGGATGAAGTTTTGGTGGATGCATGTATGCAAGTGTTTGTTTTTTTCCTAAACATTATCATGTTTTATTTTCTAACATGATGTATGATAGTGTTTGGGATTTTGTGTGTTTTTTTTTTGTATGCGGATGAGGGCGTGAAGAATACCAGCCGCTTTCTAGAATGCAAAAAGATTTTTATTGAATGATATATGAGATGGATATTCCTTAAGACAATGGCTTAGGTATCCTCCTTAAAGCTTACGCTTTGTGGGGTATCCTACCCACCTTGGTGTAATGGTTCCTTCCCCATCACAGATTCGACAAGTATAATGGCAATCACCATCACACCTTAGTACATTTGTCCCTTCCTTGTCGCGAAGGTCACAAATGTGCTCGGGGCCTCTTTCGCCATTGTCTTAGGGATATCTAGTGCTCCCTAGAATGAATGTATTTATGCATGCACCAGTACAAAAGGGCAGCAGATGTTCAAAGTGGCATAACTTTTGACTGGGTTGTCCGATTTGGACGTACAGCATGTCAAAACGAAGAAAAAAGGGTGAAGAACCAAGCTGCAAATTCCCAAAGGGGATTTGGCCCAGTATTTTCCCCAAAAAACGCCTCTAAGACACATTTTTGAGAGGTTTATTAAAATGATGCGTATGCATACTTTCCTTATGCATTTATTTTCTCTCTTGTTTTTTTTCACTTATGGCATGATGCAATATGAATGACACGACTTTGTCAACATTATTGTTATAAATGCTTTGATTTTGTTATTATTATTTTATTTACTTTGGATTTATTTTATAGCCTTTTATCTCTTCTGTCGGACTGCGTGGCTACTTAGCTTACAAAGAACCTGAAACCAGGCTAGCTAAAAGGCAGACTGTCCGAGATAAAATATGGCTTTATGCGAAAAATATTTAGCGTCCCTTATCTCTTCTGTCGGAACTGCGTGGCGACTTAGCTTACAAAGAACCTGAAACCAGGCTAGCTAAAAGGCAGACTGTCCGAGATAAGGGTGTTTATTTGCGAAAATATTTTTGTGATTTTTGTTCTGTTGTTTGTTTATGCTATGCAATCAAATGCAACAAACAAATGCACATACAATTCAGTCATCCGCGAACAGGCGAGAATTCGTTTTTATCACGAGGTAGGGTTTTCCTGCAGAAAAGTGCATTGGCAAGGGTTGGTTCTAACTGTTCTCACCAGGCTAAGGCCCCCAAGGTGCCCCCATTATAGGGTCCCCACTCTCCAGCCGTCCGACCATGCTCAACACTAAGGCCAGAGTCGGTCTTGTTGCCAAAAGAGGAAGGTTATCACCTTGAGTGGTGGTTTCCGATCACACTGGTGGGCACAAGGCCCTAACTGCAGCGAACCGTACCTGCCACCCACTCCCTATGGTTATCTCACTTGCCCCCGGGTATAGGAGGAACTGTAGTGTGCAAGGGTTTGTGTGCAATTTATATTTCAATCAATTGCGTAAGTATAAACAAACAACAGTTTATTGAAAGCCAAACAATAAAACATGTTATAAATACAAGTTAAGGGCAAAAGTGTATTTTCTTGGTTTATTTATTGTTTAAACCGACCTATCACTAAATGGGACTAACTCTCTAGGCTTCCCCAGTGGAGTCGCCATCTGTCGCCGCCGTCAAAACGAGGCGGTCGGAGCGACGCGATGGTTTTATCGACCCTCTTGATTTTCGCGTTTTTTATTGGTGGGTACAACGTCTTCAGGTTGTCCGATAACCGGGCTAACCTAGAGACGAGGTTTTCGAAAAGTGTCCTTGGGCTGTCCGATAACCGGGCTAATCCAAGGACTTATTTATTTTGGGTTCTATGGAGTCGCCACCGATATTTTTACCATAAACATCGGAAAAGGGGTTTAAAAAGGCGTTGGTTTTCGAAAACCAACTTTGGTCATTAGAACCAGAGTTGGGTAAGGGAGTTGGTTACGTGCAAAAGGAGTATTAGTCCCTTTGCGATGCCCCTTTCGGGTTCCCTATGATAGGCCGGCTTATTTTTATTGATAAACTAGAAAAACGCACTTTTGCCCTTTTTATTCTGCGGAATTTAAAAGTGTGACTACATGGCCCTACTGTCTACTGCATAATTTAAGATAAAAGCGGTAAAGGTGGAAAGAGAGAATTTAAACCTCCGAAGCACGCTTTTTATATTAATTCTCTGGAAAAATAGGGTGCTTTATGGCAGCCCTTCGCTCTACAAGACGTTGGAAACCTCTCGAACGCCGAAAATCACTCTTGAAAACACTCAGAAACTCCGGAAATGCGTCGGAGGGATTCTAGAGAGAAGTTTTAGAGAGAAGGGAGAGCTATGCAGCTGTGGTGTGTGGAAATGAGGGGGGAAGAGCCCCTATTTATAGGTTTTCGCGCTGTCAGGTGGCGAGACCGCCGGTCTCGTCTGACAGAAACGAGACCGCCGTCTCGCACAACGAGACCGCCGTCTCGTTTGACAGAAGCAACGAGACCGCCATCTCGTACAACGAGACCGCCGTCTCGTTTTCGCAGGTAACGAGACCCCGGTCTGGGTGAACGAGACCCCGGTCTCGTTTTCGTAGTCAACGAGACCCCGGTCTCGTTGGAGCATCCGTCGCTCAAGCGAGTATACCAGTCGCTTGAGCGAGACTTGACCCGGGAGTCCCCTTCGTTTGCGGCACCTGTCGCTCAAGCGACGGACGTACTCGCTTGAGCGAGACTTGACCCGGGAGTCCCCTTCAATGCGAGAAACTTTATTTTGGGCCAAAAAACCCTCCTATCTTGGTATGGGAGCCTAATAGTCTCTCCTAGTGGCTTGTTAGGCTCCGGCCGTCTTCGAATAGGGGACCTTCTGACTTTATTTGGAGCCCGGGCAAGATTTGGGGTCTACACTCACCATTGAGCTTAATGGCATAAAGGAGCAAATGGCGCGATTAATGGAGAGTTAGAGGAACAAAACCGCAAGCTCATCGCTGAGTTTAATTCTGTGAAGGAGCAGATAACATATTTAATGGAACTAATGTGCCAACAACATCTCCATAATGACGGTCCCCATAATGACCATATGGGAAAAAGAGTGGAGCAGGGACTGAAAAGTGGGAGGATTACGCAACTTCCCTCATCTGCATAATTCAAGAAGTTCCTTAGCAAAAAGGAGTAGAGAAGCACGAACACCACCAATTTTACTACTCCTTCTTCCTCTGCGCGACCAGCTAAGCAACCATGAAATCAAGAGGGGAAATTCACTCCCATTCCAATCTCCTATGGGAGTTTGCTGCCAAAGTTGTTAGAAGCCAAACTCTTAGCATGTATCACTCCAAAGAAGACGGGTCCACCCTACCCCGGGTGGTACAAGCTTAATGAAAATTGTGATTACTACTCGGGTGCTCCTAGGCATTCTGTGGAAGATTGCTTGAACTTGAAGCATAGAGTTCAAGATTTGTTGAATGCTGGGTGGATCACTTTCGATGCTCCCAACGTAGTCATTAGGCCTCTGTCACAACCAGAATAATGAGGTTAGATAAGAGAAGACCAGCTGACTAGGGCTCCTTAGGATAACATTTGTTTTTTTAGCTTCCTGTGCATCTCTCTCGGTCCCTGCCCGTGGCCACGAGATCTTAATTAAAAGGGCTCTGTAAACCCCAAATCTTGCCTGGCCTCAAAATAAAGAGTAGAAGACCTCTAATTCGAAGATGGGCAAGGCCTAACAGGTCCCTAGGATAGACTAATAGGCCCCATATTAGATTAGGAAGGATTTTTGTACAGAAAAAAATAAGGAATTCCACTTGGAAGGCCGAGACGGCCGTATCGCCATTAGCAAAGGGTGAGACGGCCGTCTCACTACTTGCCAATGGCGTGACCACCTTCTCGTTTGGCGAGACAGCCTTCTCACCACTCGCCAATGGCGAGACCGCCATATTGTTTAGCGAGACGCCCTTCTCGCCATTTGTCAAGGGTGAGACTGCCGTCTCATTTGGCTAGACGGCGTTCTCGACCTTGTCAGGCTAGACGATGGTCCTGACCTGACAGACGCGAATCCCTATAAAAGGAGGGCGCGCTCCCCCTCCTTTTCACACCATTCTTCAACTTTCCCTTCTACAATTTTCTCTAATTCTTTTCCTAGGATCCTTCCGAAGCATTTCTGAAGTTTCTTAGCATTCTTAGAGGGTATTCTATAGCGTTGCAAGGAAGAGCGACCAATGTTGTAGAGTGAGGGATTGCCAAAAAGCACCCTACTTCAAGAATATTAAATACGAAAGCTTGCTTCGAAGGTTTCCATGCTTTCTCTCTTTATTTTACCGCTTTTTCCTTACATTTATCCATGCATTAGCTGTTAGGGCCATGTAGTCAATATTTTAAATTCTGCAAATAAATAAAGGGTAAAAACGTCATTTTTAAGGTTTATTTATAAAATAAATGACCCATCATAGGGAACTAGAAAAGGACGTCGTAGGGAAGCTAATACCTTTCCTACACGTAACTAACTCCCTTTCCCAACTCTAGTTATAATGGCCAAAGTTGCTTTTTTAAAACCAACACCTTCTTTTTTTTCCTTTTCCAATGTTTCCAGATAAAACATTGGTGGCGACTCCAGAACCCATTTTTGAAAACCTCGCCTTTAGGTCCAGTCCGGTTATCAGACAACCTAAAGGCATTGTAAAATCACTTTAAAAACGCGAGTCAAAGTCGAAAACTATCGCATCGCTCCAATCGCCTCTTTTGACGACAGTGACAGATGACGACTCTACTGGGGAAGCCTAGAGAGTTGATCCCATTTAGTGATGGGCCAATTTAATAAATAAACTTTAAAATTTTGTTTTTACCTTGGCTTGTTTTATAACATTTTTATTTGCTTGACTTTAATAAACTGTTGTTTGTTTATTTTACGCAATTGTTTGAAATACAAATTGTACACAAACCTTTGCACACAACAGATCCCCCTATACCCGGGGGCAAGTGGGAAACCCATAGGGAGTAGGTGGCAGGTACGATTTCTCATAGTGAGGGCCCTGAGCCCACCGGTATGGTCGGAAACCATCACTCAAGGTGATAACCTTCCTCTTTTGGCACAAAGACTGACTACGGCCTTAGTGCCATGTATGGTCTGAAGGTTGGAGAGTGGGGACCCTATAATGGGGGCACCTTGGGGGCCTAGCATTGGTCAAGAAAATTAGAATTACCCTGAATATGCACTCTTCTACAGGAGACCCCTACATCGTAATTAAAAACGTCATCCTACTTGTTCGTGAATGAGTGAAATTGTGTGTACATTTGTTTGTTGCATTTGATTTCATAACATAAGCATACAACAGATAAAAAATAGAAAAACCACAAAATTTTTTCGCAATAAACACCCTTATCTCGGACAGTTTGCCTTTTAGCTAGCCTGGTTTCAGGTTCTTTGTAAGCTAAGTAGCCATGCAGTCCAACAGAAGAGATAAGGGACGTTAAAATTATTCTTTCGCAATAAACCATTTTATCTCGGACAGTCTGCCTTTTAGCTAGCCTGGTTTCAAGTTCTTTGTAAGCTAAGTAGTCACGCAGTCCGACAGAAGAGATAAAAGGTTATAAAATAAACCTAATAAAAACCGAATAAAATCAACTAAGCCCTAATAAAATAAAATGGGATCTTGTTCATAAAGCATCAAATTCATAAAACATCCATATAGGTAATTTACTTTCCTTTTGAAAAAATACAAAAACCCAAACACTATTATACATCATGTAGAAATAAAGACATGATAATATTTTGGAAAAATAAACACTTACATACATTAAGCATCATATTCATAGCATGCATTTTGGTTTTTAGAAAATGGAGGGGACTAGTAGACAATTGAAGAAAGTGGATATTCCCCAATACCATGCCGAGAAGTTAGAATGACTTTGCGCGTTGATGCCGTCAGAGGTCTGCTCCAACTTTGAAAAATCCTATGGATGGATTCTCGACCTGCTGAAGATCTGTGTCAACCCTATTTTCATCAGGATTCTAGTCCATTTTTGGAACTCTAGTCTGCATTGCTTTGAATTCCCACAGTTCGATATGGTGCCCACTTTGGAGGAGTATGAGATTATGCTAAAATGGCCCAAGTCAACCGGGGTCCATATTCGCCATGAGGCATATACTGCTGCAGCCCAAGTCGTTGCCATCATCTGATTGCCATCTCGGCAGACTACCCTGATAGTAAAAGGGAATGTCTAGGGTTGGAAAGTCTCAATGTTAGAAGACCATCTGTCCTCTTTGGCTGAAAGGGAAGATTGGTCTGCTTGTAACAAAACCCTGCCTTTAATCATGTTTGGGACGATATTGTTTCGTTTCCACCTTTACATAGTGGATCAAGCCATCATGGACAGCTTCTTCGCCTGGGACGTGAACTCGAAGAGTCCCTTGCCTGCACTTCTTGTCGACACCTTGGTTTCGGTGGAATTTTGTCACCAAAATCAAGGAAGAACACTCAAATGCTGCTCTTCACTGCTATTTGTGTGGGGTATCACATTTCTACGCCTCCAGTCACATGGGGATGTTCCCCGACCCTTTGAGAAGCTTCTCCAAAATCTCTCTCCACCGACGCCTAACAATGGAGTGGAAGGTCGAGTTGGAACAATGGGATGCCAATCATTTATCTTGGGCATGTCCTTGGTTCCGACCCGGCCCAATCCTCATCAGATGTGGGTATTATGCGAGTGTACCGTTAATAGGTCTTAGGGGTTGCATAGCCTATTCTCCAAAAGTGGCTATGAGACAACTTGTGAGAACCCAAACCCTGTTATCACAGGAAGAGCTCGGAGGACTGTGTTTCATCGGAGACCCATGCACTGTCGCTAATTCACTTGCTGTACGAAGAGCATGGGAGAAACCAGTCTTCATGGGAGATAGAGAGCTAGGAAAAGCTCGAGTAGCTATCTCCAGTGACTATAAGGAATGGAGAAGAAATAGAGGGATGTCACAACCATCCGCCCCACCTGTTGCGCCTTCAACCAACGAAGAGCTTCAAAGCCAAGTCGATGCCTTGACCCAGAGGATAGAAATCATGGGAGCCCAGAAGAGGGCCCTTGAGGAAAAAGAGCAATAATCTATCCTCACCATAGACGATCTACAAAGGCAATGCAAGAAGAAGGATCATGAAATAGAGCACCTCAAGGACTAGTGTGCTGACTCTAGTGAGAAGGTTATCCGAGCATCCAAAACTACCAGAATCAGCTTGGGTAACTGTTGCCACTGTCAAAAGAGGTAGTCGGAGCGACACGATGGTTCCGACTTCTATTTTTGCGTTTTAGAAGGGGTGATGTTACAACGCCTCTAAGTTGTCCGATAACCGGGATGGACCTAAGAGCGAGGTTTTCGAAAGGGGGCTTTTAGGTTGTTCGATAACCGGGCTAGACCTAAAAGCAAGATTTTCAAAGAGGGGTTCTTATGGAGTCGCCACCGACGTTTTTACTGAAAACATCAGAAAAGGAAAAAAAGTAGGCGTTGGTTTTTAAGAAACCCAACTTTGGCCATTATAACCAGAGTTGGGTAAGGGAGTTAGTTACGTGTGGGGAAGGTATTAACACCCCCACAACGCCCCTTTCAGGTTCCCTATGATAGGCCAGTTATTTCATAAATAAACTTTAAAATGATGCTTTTACCCTTTTATTTGTGGAATTACGAAAATAATGACTACATGGCCCTAGTAGCTAATGTACAGATAAATATAAATAAAAAGGCGGTAAAAGAGAGGGAGAAAATGAAGAAACCTCCGGAGTAAGATTTCTTGATTAATTCTCTTAAAATTGGATGCTTTTTGGAATTCTTTCGCTCTACAACGCTATAAAAACTCTCTAAGAACACTCAGAAAACTCCGAAAATACTTCGGAGGGGCTCTAGGAGAAGAATTTTAAGAAATAATAGAAGGAAAGGTTGAAGAACTGTGTGAAATGAAGGGGAAAGTGCCCCCTTTTATAGGGATTTGCGCCTGTCAGGTCGAGACTGTCGTCTCGCCAATCGGGACGGCGGTCTCGCCTTTGGCAGATAGTGAGACAACCGTCTCGCCACTCGGGACGGCGGTATCGATTTGACAAATGGCGAGAAGGCCGTCTAGCCAAACGGGAAGGTGGTCTTGCCATGGCAAGTGGTGAGACGGTCGTCTCACCAAACGAGACGGCGGTCTCGCCCTTGCTAATGGTGAGACGACGGTCTCAATAAGCGAGACGGAGGTCTTGACCCTTCAGGTGGAAATCCTTATTTTTTTTCCGTACAAAAAGCCTTCCTAGTCTAATATGGGGCCTAATAGTCTATCCTAAGGACCTTTTAGGACTTGCCCATCTTCAAATTTGGAGGTTTTCTGCTCTTTATTTTGCGATCGGATAAGATTTAGGGTCTACAGCTGCCCCCCCTTTACTCGACCAATTGATTATGGGCTTTGGTACCATAAGGTCGATTGGCGGGTAAAGGAGTTAACCCTCTTGTCTGACTATCCTCTGGATGCTCCCTCGATGTGGTAGTTGACCCTTGGGATGATGAATGTAGTCTGGTACTGTCTTCAGGATGCTTCCTTGTTGCAGAGGCTGACCCGTCAGACGATATTTTGGTGAGGCTTCAGGATGCTCATTTGATGCGGTAGCTGACCCTTTCGCTGATGGAGATTTTCCTTTGGGATACTCCTTTGATGTGATAGCTAACCCCTTAGGTGGTGGTAAGTTATATCTTTTGGATACCCTTTTGCAACAGGGCTGATCCTTGGATGCGGTAGCAACTTACCGTTCTAGCCCATGCGCCAAGTGAGAAACCTTAGGATGCTCCTTTGATACGGTAGCTGACCCCTTGGTTGATGAGTATGAACCCTCATTAGGTTAGGTGCCTTAGGATGCTCCTTCAATGCGGTAGCTGACCCTTCGACTGTGGTGTCAGCTTACTGATTTCGATCATGTGCTTGTTGATGTGAGAAATGCTCTCTTGCTTTGAATGTTTTCTTCTGGTAGAGTATTTCGGTGTGCCGGAGGTCTTTTAATGTTTGACTTTTCTGATGGTCGTCTAGCTCGTTGATTGTTGGGGATTCTTTGGTTATGGTTGTCGTGTCAGTCTGCCTTGACTAACGTTTCGAATTTAATCCTGCCTTTTTCTACGGTTTATCTTTTTTCTCGCAACTTTGGATTTGTACTTTTTCGGGACTAAGCGTAAGACAAACAAATTTACTAAAAATTTTATTCATATTATGGTAAAATTTAATACAATAATTATTTTGATGATGTCCCTAAGACAGCGGTGGACTCAAGCCGGGAGACGATCCGGGAGGGGGAAACTGCCGATACATATGCCTTTGAAGTTCCTCCTGGCTCCGGATTGAGCTGAGCTTGTCTTGTCGGATCAATGCCAGGTCTTCTCTCATCCCCTCCTGCATTTGGCCGAAGGTCTCCAACCGTGTCTTGAAGACATCTTGTCTTAGGGACATCTAGTCCAACTGCTGGCGCATGTCGTAGATGTTGCGGTTGATGCCAGCGAAGTTGTCCCCGTACTGTTGTTGCTGTTGTCGTTGTTGTTGTTGTTGTTGTTGAAATTCTGGGGGCGTCGGAATGTCCTGCATTGCCACTAAATCTTGGAGGTCTAGGGTCATGGCGAGCGTAGGGTGAAGGGCCATCTGGGTCCCCTGCCGGATGAGCATCCCCATGCTGACAAGCATGAACTCGTTGATGTATTCAGGTCGGAGATCGGAGGGGATGCTCTCTCCGCCGCGACACCCCCACTTCTCGGCTAGTGGGGTGATGAGGGGACCCGTGAGGATAGCTCCCACGGGACAAAATCTGTGAGGGCCTTCACGAAAAAGTAGCCGGGATTGCACCGGCGCCCATGGAACATGCATTGCAGGGCAAAGAGGTCAGGGTGGGTGACCTTTCCCTGACTCTCCTTCCCCGATGGATGGTTCCCGCCAGCAGCTTGTGGCAAATGCGGAGGGCGGGGATAAGCACAGACCCCTTTAGTAGAGTCAGCAGAAGTCACGCTCCCGTGAGATCTTCCCACATCTCACCGACTGTGAGGGTAGAGGGCCGCTCATAGATTGCCCCGTGGTACTCCAAGGTCAGGACATCCTCGGGCTGGACGAAGCCGATGGAGATGTTGACTTCGTCCAACGTCATCGTCTGGTAGGACCTGTTCATGAAGTACGAGACCATTTTGACGGGAGGGATGCCCGGGATCATCGTGGGGAGCTCAAACGACGTAATGGAGGTGAGAAACTCCATTACGGCTTGTGTATACATGCGGGTGGGGGGAGGCTGGAGGAGGAAGCCCCACTCGATACTCTCAATGTACCCTAGCACGTCGTCCTCCCATCCAAATTCGGCGAGGAGGTGAAAGTCCAGCCTCAGCATGGGGTGCCAGGCATAACCCCAGATGTGCTTGAGCCTGGCCTGGTGCTGGGGTGTCAGCTGGGTCGGGTTTGGAGGAACCGGGGCCGCAGATGTGCTTGGCCCAGAACCCCGACCTCTCTTCTCGGAAGACTCTCCTCTATGCATCTTTGGTAAGAAAGCTCAGAAATATAGAAGAAGGTGCAGAGAAGGCAAGAAAGGATGCTCCAAACCACCCCCCATGCCCTCCTATTTATAGAATTTTCGCTACAAGTCGAGACCGTCGTCTGGGATTTTGGGATGGCAGTCTCGATTTAACGAGATTCGGGACCGCCATCTGGAACTTTGAGACGACGGTCTTGCTTTTGGCCTATGGTGAGACGGTCTTCTCACTAAGCGAGAAGGCGGTTTCGTTTCTGTCCAATAGCGAGATGACGGTCTCGAAATTCGGGAAGGCGGTCTCGATTCTACGCGGGTCGATACGGCAGTCCCAAGAGTCGAGACGACTGTCTCGCTTTTTAGAGGGATTTTTTTTAAAAGAAATAGGACCTTGTTCAAAAACATTTTATGCATACAATGTTTTCATGTTTGATGCCCTATAATGCTATTTCATTAGTTTTTTCAGAAGGATTAACTGGTGTGTCTTATAGAGACGGGGGCCCTCTGATGTTTGCTTCTTAGTTGTACTTGTTTGTGCTGTTCCATATTTAACGTGACCGAAGAATGACTTTTGATTTGGAGAACACGCTTTGTCACGTTGGTGCCCTTTTTCCTTGCTTTAGGGATTTCAATCCTCTTATTGATTATACGCCTCCATATTCACAAACTAATTGTTAGAATAATATTGTGAGGGTCAAGAGAAAAGAAGTAAAGGGGATAAATTCAACAGCTTGTGTTTTAGGTGGTTGATTTTTATTTAGAAGAGATTTTGTAAGAATGGCTGGCTAGGGTTGGCTCGAGTGTTTGAGCTGCTGTTTAAACAAACGTTTTTCTTTGTGAATTTGTGCCTTAGCCTATTTCCATTGCTTTCATGGCCAATTGATTTCCCTAGACTACCCTTTGGGTTTTCGGACTTGGATATTGTGTTTGGGTCCTATCTTTTGTCTAGGTCCCTTTTTTCTTGTTTTGGGAGTCCTATGGGACCTTATTTTGTAACCGTAACTTTTGCCTAGGCTACCCTTTATTTTTGTTCGGGTGTCCTAACGGGTTGACCCTAACTTTTGCGTAGCCCCCTTAATGGGTTTCCTACTGGGTATGTTACCCTTTTTCTTTTTTGGACTTTGGCTTCTATGGGCTTTTTCTTTTTGTTTTTACAAATTTTGGCGAAACACGATTTTATTTGTGATGAGGTAAAACCTTATTTTGTGCTTCTAATCAATCAGCTTGATTATTATGGCAATGGTACATTTTGATTATTTGGACGCATTTTTATTCTTCTCTCTCCTTTTTTTTTGTTTCCTTAAACATGGTTATTCTAGACATGAAGTAGCAAGAAGACAAGCAGATAGTAAGAAATGTATTCTTTATTAATTAGTAAGGGAATATGTGCCCAAAAGATGCCCGGGGGTCGGGCTACCCCGGGGGATAATCTCTAATAATCATTGGGTTTACATCCCTTAAGAAAAGAAAAAGAACTTCTAATGACTAGGGTTGCTCGTGACACTTGCATCCCTCCGCTTCGGAACATCTGCTTGAGTGTGCAGAGGGGGGACTTCCCTTTTCTTCTTTCTGCTCAGCCCTTTGTAGGGTCATATCCTAGGCCATGCTTTAAAGGGTTATCTTTGAATTTTGGGGGTTCCCTCATCCCTTGGGAGTCTGCCACAGTCCTTGGCCAGGATGGTAACCATGCTTCATCATCATGCGGCCTACCTTTGTATTATTGGGAAGTATCTCTACACTAGCAATTTTGAGCACTTGAAAAGATGTTTCAAGGCCTTCTTGAGCCGCATCCACATAAGGTTGGGTAGACGGTCCACTGATCAGGATATCGTCTTCTGCTTGAACTGTGACCAGTTTGTCATCTACTATAAACTTGACTTTCTGATGGAGCGTTGAAGGCACTGCCTTAACGTCATGAATCTAAGGTCTACCGAGGAGACACCTGTATGCTGGAGTAATATCCATTATGTGAAAATCAATGTTGAAGATAGTGGGTCCGACTTGAATTGGCAGATTGATTTCCCCCACTACTTCTCGCTTGGATCCATCGAAGACTCGAACGATAGTGTTGCTTGGGCGCAAGCGGGTTCCTTGAATAGTCAGTTTGTCAAGTGTGCACTCGAGCATCATGTTCAAGGATGACCCATTATCCATAAGAATTTAGCGATGAGATACTCCTTGCACTTGATAGAAATGTGCAAGGGCTTGTTGTGGCTCGACTCCCCTAGGGGGAGTTCTTCCTCTGTGAAGATGAGGTGATTGCTTGCCGTAATGTGACCGACGATCCTCTC
This sequence comes from Sphenostylis stenocarpa, assembly GCA_963425845.1. NCBI lineage: Eukaryota > Viridiplantae > Streptophyta > Magnoliopsida > Fabales > Fabaceae > Sphenostylis > Sphenostylis stenocarpa. The sequence goes on along the minus strand of OY731404.1, from coordinate 26,481,663 downwards.
TACTTTTTCTTGGGATATATTATGAGGTACATGCGCTTCGCTCTAAACCTTCATCAGGGCGTTTCTATGTCGTTTAGAACTCATCATTAAAGATAACAGAGTTATCTTTGCAGGTGTATGATTGAGCTGGTCAATATTGGAATACTCGCTTTTGTTGAACATACAAGGACTTGATGTTAAACTTACATTGACATGAAGCTTGTTGATTTTGATGATGATTCAAGAACAAATAACTTAGAGAGTTGAAGACTTGTTTTATTGTATAATAAATCTGTTTTGATTAGTTTGAGTCTGTAATATTAGAGTCTAAGATAGCCGGTACATAGTCTGCACCTTAGAAGCTTCAAAAAAGCTCAATTTTATCAATGTACCTCGGCTTTAATCGATTAAATGGTGAAATAATCGATTAAAACAATGAGAAAAACCATTTTCTGTATCTGCTCACTGGTTTAATCGATTAACACACCTGTTAATCGATTAACAGGTCTTTTAATCGATTAAAACAGAGAGTTTTGGGGTTCTGTTGATTTTGGCTGTGTAATAATCGATTAACACTTCATTTAATCGATTATTTCAATCAGATTTTGATTTTCAACTTCAAATCAACCCTATTTTCGAAAACCTTATTCCCAAGACTCCTAGATCCAAAAATCCCAATTCCCAAACCCTAATTTCTCTACTTAAGCTTCTTTATGGCACTCAGAAAAGAAGAACAACCTTTTTCAAACAAAAGTTAAGTGTTGTGAGTGCCAGAGAACTGTTTGTTGGAGGAAATAGGGGCTTTTGGAACCTGGTGTGGGCTAGAAGCGATAAGAATCACTAAGTGGAGTTCTTAGTGGATTGTATGTTGTGCCGTCTCTGGGGAAAATTGTTCTTCATCTCTTGTGGATTTCAAGAGAGGTGTTTTCTTTACTTTGTATTTTCAATTGTTATCTGTTTGTAACAACTTTGATTATAGTGACAGCGTTAATCCTCAATTTGAGTGATTAGCAACTGGATGTAGGGTCTTTTGATCCGAACCAGTATAAATCTCCTGTGTAAGACTCTATCTCTATCTTATTTACGTTTACACAGCTTTTTAATCGGTAAAATTTGGGGAAAATTTTGAAAACCTAATTTTTATTAAGAAACCAATTCAACCCCCCCTCTTGGTTTTTGTCCGACCACGCGAACATTTCGCTGCGCGATTCTAACAAGTGGTATCAGAGCTTGCTTTGATAGTCATTCAAACTTTTCGAAAATGGCCAGACAAAATCAAACTTTTGCCGAAGGTGCGTCTATCAACAGACCCCCACTTTTTGCGGGTCAAAATTATCCTTTCTAGAAAGTAAGAATGCAAATTTTTTTAGAGTCTGTTGATAGAGGCGTTTGGGACGCTATTTTAAACAGTCCATATGTTCCTAAAGTTACTGAGAACGGTGTTGACATTCCCAAACCTTTTTCTAAATGGACAACAGAGGAAAACAGAAAAGCACAATTTGACGTTAGGGCTAGAAACATAATTTCATCTGCTTTAACCCTTGACGAGTTTTACAGAATTTCTATTTGCAAAAGTGCTCAGGAGATGTGGGAAATGCTAAGAGTGACCCACGAAAGTACCGACGATGTTAAGAGAGCACGGAAAAATTCCCTAATCCAAGAATACGAGATGTTCTGGATGCAACAAGGCGAAACAATATTTGACGTTCAAAAGCGTTTCACTCATATTGTAAATCATCTCACCGGATTAGGTAAAATCTTTGACATTGATGAATTGAATGTTAAAATTTAAAAATCTTTGGATAGGAAATGACAACCTAAGGTGACGGCCATCTCGGAGTCACAAAACCTTGCCACAATGTCTATGGCGGCGCTCTTTGGAAAACTAAGAGAGCATGAGCTAGATCTTGGAAGATTAAATGAAGAAGAAGGACAATATCAAAAGAAGAACTTAGCCTTCAAAACCGAAATTTCCAAAGGTAAAAATAAAAAGGAAAAAGAAGACTCGGAGAACGAAGAAGAAGAATTGAGTCTTATGATAAAGAAGTTCACCAAATTCATGAAAGCAAAAGGAAGGCATCCATTCAAAGGTAAGGGAAAGGTAAGAGAAAGTACTTCCGTGAATATAAAATATTATGGTTGTGGTGAAGCAGGACATGTAAAGGCCGAATGCCCAAACAAGAAAAACGATGAAAACAAAGGCAAAAAGTTCTTCAAGAAGAAAGCCTATATTGCTTGGGACAACAATGATTCAAGTTCGAAATCAAGTGACTCGGAAGTTGAAGCTAATATTTGCTTAATGGCAAATGACAACATATCTTCTAATTTTGAGGTAAGTGATTCCGACTCATCTTCTAGTGATGATGATAATAACTATGATGAACTGCCAAATGCATATAATGAATTATTTAGTGTCTTTAAGAACTTGAAAAATGAATATAAATTTGTGAAGAAGAGTTTAAGTAGATCCGAAAAGGAAATTGACTCATTAAAAACGAAAATCACATGTTTAGAAGAAAAGGAATCCTTAGAAACGAAAATTGTATAATTAGATGAGAATGATGATAAGAACTTAGCATGTGAAACTTGTAAAGAGTATGAATATGACATAGATATTCTTAATCATCTTCTTGATAAAGCCGAAAAGGAGATAAGTGATTTTAAGAAGGATAAAGTTGTTGTAACTCAAAATAGTGTAAATTATCAAGTTCCTTTGAAAAAGCCTAAAATTAAAAAGAGAAGAGTATGGGTAGAAAAAGGAACTAGAGCATCTATTATTAGAAATGCATCTTATTCTAAAGTGACATCTAAAGCATGTTTTTATTGTATGAAACAAAGTCACACTTCAAATAAATGCAAAATAAAACATTTTGGTGTTCCTAAAGGTATATACATTTGGGTTCCTATTGTTAAATAATTTGTTTGTCTCTAACCCCAAGGACCCAAAAGTTATGGGGACCTAAGTTTACTATGTTCTTGTTTTGTAGGAAACTTCCAAATCAAAGAAGTCTATGTGGTATCTTGATAGCAGATGCTCAAAGCATATGACCGGTGATAAAACGAAATTTGTGAGTTTCAAAGCTAAAGAACAAGGATATGTAACTTATGGGGACAAAAACAAAGGGAAGATTCTTGGAATTGGAAATATAGGTGGTGCAAACACTTTGGAGATCAAGGATGTGCTTCTTGTTGATGGACTAAAGCATAATCTCCTTAGCATAAGTCAACTATGTGACAAAGGATTTAAGGTAATCTTTGAAAGTAAATTTTGCACCATACATTTGATAGATTCCGAAAATGTAGAATTAAAAGGCATTAGGCACAATAACATATATTTGATTGATGTCGTCGCCGTCAAAACGAGGCGGTCAGAGCAACGCGATGGTTTCAACTTTCCATTTTTCGCTTTTTTATTGGTGTGGTTACAACGCCTTTAGGTTGTCCGATAACCGGGCTGAACCTAGAGGCGAGGTTTTCGAAAAGGTGCTCTTGGATTGTCCGATAACCGGACTAATCCAAGAGCTAGTTTTGAAGGGTTCTCTGGAGTCGCCACCGATGTTTTTACCGGAAACATCGGAAAAGGGGTTTTTAAAAGGCGTTGGTTTTCGAAAAACCAACTTTGGTCATTATAACCAGAGTTGGGTAAGGGAGTTAGTTATGCGTAAAGGAAGTGTTAGTTCCTTTACGACGCCCCTTTCGGGTTGCCTATGATAGGCCAACTATTTAAAAATGATTAAACCATTGAAAATACGCTTTTACCCTTTTATTTGCGGAATTTAAAGATTATGACTACATGGCCCTAGTATCTATCGCATAATTTAAATAAAGCGATAAAAGGTAAAGGAAGAAAGTAGAAACCTTCGGAGCAAGCTTTCTATTAATTCTTTTTGAAAATAGGGTGCTTTGTGGCAGCCCTTCACTCTACACAGCGCCGGAAACCTCTCGAAACGCTCAGAAACACTCTTAGAAACGCTCAGAAACTCCGGAAATGCTTCGGAGGGATTCTAGAGAGAGAATTTGAAGAGATTTCTAGAGAGAAGGAGGAAGAACTATGCAGAATGAGGGGAATGGGGGTCCTATTTATAGGGATTCGCGCCTGTCAGGTTGAGACGGGTCGTCTCGTCTGACAAGGTCGAGACGGCGGTCTCGCCTTGTAGGAATGGCGAGACGGCGGTCTCGCCAATCGTGCAAGGTGAGACGGCGGTCCCGAATCTGGGATGGCGGTCTCGACCTTAAAAGGCGAAAATCCTTATTTTTGTGCTAAAAAAAACCCTCCTATCCTAATATGGGGCCTAATAGTCTCTCCTAGTGGCTTCTTAGGCTTCATCCATCTTCGAAAAGGAGGTCTTCTAGTCTTTATTATGAGGCCGGGCAAGATTTGGGATCTACAACTAGGGTAGCTCTTGACGCTTGCATCCCTCCGCTTTGAAATATCTGTTTGAGTGTGCGGAGGGGAGACTTCCCTCTTCTTCCTTCTACTCGGCCCTTAGTAGGGTCATATCCTAGGCCACACTTGAAAGGATTATCTTTGAATTCTGGGGGTTCCCTCATGCCTTGGGAATCTTCCCCCAGTCCTTGGCCAGGATGGTAACCATGCTTCATCATCATGCGGGCTACCTTCATGTTTTTGGGGAGTCTTTCTACACTGGCAATTTCAAGCGCTTGAAAAGATGTTTCGAGGGCCTCTTCACCTGCATCCACATAAGGTTGGGTGGACGGTCCACTGATCAAGATATCATCTTCTGCTTGGACCGTGACCAACTTGTCATCTACTATGAATTTGACTTTTTGGTGGAGCGTTGAAGGTACTGCCTTAGCGTCATGAATCCAAGGCCTGCTGTGGAGACAACTATATGCCGGAGTAATATCCATTACATGGAAATCGACATTGAAGATAGTGGGTCTGACTTGGATTGGCAAATTAACTTCTCCCACTACTTCTCGTTTCGATCCGTTGAAGGCTTGAACGATAGTGCTACTTGGGCACAGACTGGTTCCTTGTATAGTCAACTTTTCGAGTGTGCACTTGGGCATCACGTTCAAGGATGACCCGTTATCCACAAGAACTTTGGCAATGAGGTACTCCTTGCACGTGATAGAAATGTGCAAGGGCTTGTTGTGTTTTGACCCCTCGAGGGGGAGTTCTTCCTCTGTAAAGGTGAGGTGATCGCTTGCCGTAATGTGACCAACGATCCTCTCAACTTTTTCTTGGGATATAGTGTGAGGTACATGCGCTTCGCTCAAGACCTTCATCAGGGCACTTCTATGTGGTTCCGAGCTCATCATTATAGATAATAGTGTTATCTTTGCAGGTGTATGATTGAGCTGGTTAATAATGGAATACTCGCTTTGCCTTATAAACTGGAGTAATTCATCGGTCTCCTCCTTGGATTCTTTATTTTCCTTTTCTTCGGTCTGTTTATTTTTTCCTTTATTCTTGGGGGCATCTTCTTGTAAGTCCTTGGGGGAGTAGATCCTTCCACTTCTAGTCATGCCCGCAATGACGGCTATATTGGAGATATCCTCCTTTATTGGTGAAGATTCCCCGTATCTCCATGGTACAACTTTATTTGACTCGTAGGGGAAAGGACGTGGCATAAATAGTCACACGGGTGTCCTTGCCCCCTCTTCCTTATTGGTTTTGAAGACCAATGGTCGAGGCTTATTACCCTCTTGTGGTGGATCGACCGTTGGGGAGAGCTTGATTAAAAACGGCGTTCTTTCCATTCTTCTGATTTGGAAGACGTGTCAATTAATCCTTCCTTTTTATTATCTTATTAATTAAGAGTGAAGGAGGGGAAATTAAATATGCAAATGAATGATATGCATGCAAGTAGACAATTGTTGAATAAAGAAAAAAGTTCATTTATCCGTAGAAGGTGTACATTCCCCTATTCCATACTACTAAGCAACTTTTGACAGAAACGGAAAAGCCTAAAGAAACCCACAGGCGGGTCTTGATCTTTATGTAATTCCCTTTCGGCTTCCCGGACGTGACGAGTGAGTGCTTCGCTTTGCTTCTGGACCGCCTGGCTCATATCTTCACTGTACTTTTGAGCCTCTTTGATCTTCGCCTCTTGATGGACGACCAAGGCTTGCAGTTCATCGAGCTTTGTAAGGGCTCGGTCTTTTTCTCATAGTACTTGGCCATACTGAGCTAGCCCATCTCTTTCTTTGCAACGTAGCTCAGTGAGACTTTTGTTGAGTCTCCGATTGGCCTCTCGCTCTTGGCGTATTTCTGACCGAGTCCTTGTTGAAAGTAATGAAGATCTTATTGAAATACTTTGGCAAAGATCTCATTGATTTGATGAAGTCAAAGATGAAGTCAAAAGCAACTTTGCAGTGGACAAAAGTCACTAAGATAAAAAAGTAGAAGAATTAGTGTGTCTTCAGCTATGCTTAGGTATAATCATTTTATCTTTTCTGCTGCATGAGGTTTCTTCACTTAAAAGATTTTGCAAAATGCATCTAAAAATGTTTTAAACAATTAAAAACAAAGTATTTTGACAAAAGTTTTCTTAAACAAGTTTTTAACTGATACAATCTTGAAATAAACGATTAAAATCACTTAGAATGTTCAGAGAAGTATTTTTACAGTATTTTAATCGATACAACTTGATTTTAATCGATTAAAACCACTTGGAGTTCAGGATGATCGATCAGAATACAATTATGACCGATCAGAATCAGATATGATCGATCAGAATTGAGTTATGACCGATCAGAACTTTTTTAATCGATTAAAACACGTTTCAATCGATTAAAACAACTTAGAAAATTTCTACACAGCGTTTTAATCGATTAAAACTTATTTTTATCAGTTAAAATAACTTGAAAAGTTTTACAAGAAAGTTTTGCAGTATTTCAATCGATTGAATTGCGAAACAATCGATTAAATCAACTTAGAAGATTTTTTGTAAAGTGTTTTAATTGATATAAACGTTGTCGTATCAGTTAAAACAAATCTGTTAAAGAATCAAGAACGTATTAATGGATTAAAAGAAGTTTTAACATATTAAAACTGCACTTTTAACAGATTAAAATAATCTTTTAACAAATTAATTAAACCAGCAGTTTTGAAAATCTTCTATAAAAACAGTTTGGCTTAAACTTTTTAAACACACATTGAACATCAATTTTTACACATCCTTGAGCAATCAATCAAGCAAACTTTAGCACTCTTTTCAAGAAAGATTCGCATCAGTTTTTGAGAAGTTCTTTGAAAATCTTTCCTGAGGCAACTTGATTTCTTTTGAAGAAGAAACACTTACAGCAGAATTGCATAAACTGGTTTGAGCATTCTAGTTTCTTCTTTTTCATTTCTTTACATTCTTTTTGTATTGTTTGGTGCCTGGAATTTGGGCACTGGTTTCTCTGCAGCTTGAATTTGGTTGTAGAGGTTATCAAGAACTGGAATTTGGTTCTTGGTGAGAGGTTGAGTGCAGGAACTGGAATTTGGTTCTTGTGGTAGATTAAGTGTAAGATTGTAAATCTGTAAAACATTGGATCTAGTGGAACCCAGCTGGAATTTGGCTGGAGACTGGACGTAGCCCTGGTATTGGGTGAACCAGTATAAAACACCGGTGATATCTTTCTTAACCTTTCTCTATTTTAATTCTGTCGCTGCATTTATATTGATTGATTGCTTTGTAATTTAAGAACAGATTTGAAATCTTAATTTTTGAATTAGATAATCTGTTATTTGCGAAAAACTTTTAAAGATTAATTCACCCCCTCTCTTGATCTCAGCCTACTTTTCTAACAATTCGCATCAGAGCGAGGTTCTTGAAAGTTATTCAAGTTCTTCGATCCATGGCTGAAAACAGGTTACCATTTACTGAGGGAGCTTCTATTAACAGACCTCCACTATTTTGTGGAACAGATTATCCTTTTTGGAAAATTAGGATGAAGATCTTTATTGAATCCATTGATAGAAATGTTTGGGATGTAATTTCTAATGGCCCTTTAATTACAGAAAAAGAATGGTCCAGTCTAAATGATGAGGAAAAGAAAAAAGTTCAAAATGATTGCACTGCTAAAAATATTATTACTTCTGCACTTAACATGGATGAGTTTTTCAGGGTATCCCAATGCAAATCTGCGAAGGAGATGTGGGATGTTCTTGAGGTTACTCATGAAGGGATAGCAGATGTAAAAAGAGCCAGAAAGCATACTCTCATAAGAGAATATGAACTGTTCAAAATGCAAACTGGTGAAAGCATTGCAGATGTGCAGAAGCGATTCACTCACATCATTAATCATCTAATGGGCCTAGGTAAGACCTTTGATAAAGAAGAATTAAATATTAAAGTCTTGAAATGTCTTGACAGGTCTTGGCAGCCAAAGGTCACAGCAATTTCAGAGTCAAAAGATCTGTCCGTAATGACAACAACTTCTCTGTTTGGCAAACTCAGAGAACATGAAATTGAAATCAACAGATTTAATGAACAAGAAGTCTCTGAGAAGAAAAGCATAAGTATAGCACTTAAAGATGAAGAAAAAAATCAAGAATCAGAGGAGGAAAGTGAGAACCTTGGACTGCTTGTCAAGAAATTCAACAAGTTTCTCAAGAAAAAGATTCAAGACAAACAGGGCCATGAGAAAAAAAATGATTCTTCTAACTTTAAATGCTATGGCTGTGGTAAGCAGGGCCATGTAAGGATGGAGTGCCCAGAAAAGAACAAACATAATGAAAAGAAAGAAGAGAAAGTCAAAAGAAGAGTCTATATAGCGTGGGATGACAATGACACTTCATCAACAGACAATTCTGATAATGAAGAAGCCAACTTATGTCTAATGGCAAGTAAAAATCCTCAATCCAACAGTGTAAGTTCTAGTTCTTCTTCAAATTTAGTGAATTATGATTCATTACAAGAAGCATTTAATGAAATGCATGAAGAGGCTAAGAAACTACAAAAAGAAAATGATAGGCTAAAAGGACTAAATAATTGGTTAATAAATAAAGTAGACTCTCTTGAAAAAAGAATTCTTGAAGATGAAACTTATTGTGATTTCTTAAAATTAATTCATGATAATTCTGATTGTGCATGTAATAAACCCTGTAATAATTGTTCAGAATTACAAAAGAAAATTGATTTTTTATCACAAACCGTTTCAAGATTTACACAGGGTCAAGCTAATCTTGACGTTTTACTTGGGTCTCAAAAACTAATTTTTGACAAATCTGGAATAGGATTTAAATCTAGAATGAAATTCAGAAAAACAAATAGGAAATCATACTCTGTGATTAAATGTTTTTACTGCATGAAAAGAGGTCATTCAGTGAAATACTGTAGAATTAAAAAGTATGTTATTCCTAAAGGTAGAATGAAGTGGATTCCAAAAGTTAATTCATTTCAAATAACCTAATTGGACCCAATAACTATAAAGGGTACCAGAAACATGCTGAATTTGTTTTGCAGGAACAAAATCTGGGAATCCCTTGGAGTTCAAAGCAGCGAATCAGGTTCTGATTTCATAAAACTGATTGTTTTAATTGATATAAAACAATATTAATCGATTAAAATAACATACAGAGGATATCAGAAAATCTGTCCGTACCATTTTAATCGATTGGAATGTCAAATTAATCGATTGAAACGTTCTCAGGTTTTGAGTTTAGCTGTTTTAATCGATTAAAAAGAATTTATATCAACTAAAAATACTAAGATGTAAAATTTAATCGATTATTTTTCGTTTTAATCGATTTAAATTCTGTTATTATTTTATTAATTTCATCCTGTACAAGAAACAATCGATTCCTTTATGAAATAATCGATTACTTCACTGTAACAGTTTCAAACCTAATATTAAAAGATAAAATTAATAGGTTAATCAGTTGGTTAATCGATTGATTTGGTTCTGAAAATTAGTTTTATAACATCTAATTAAAGATTGGTAAGCAAACCAAATTCAAAATCTCAAGTTTTTCTGTTAATCAAAATCTGCATAATTCTTTTAAAATTTCTTTGACCAAGTCAAACATATTCCCTAGAACAATTTAGCTGATACATCCACTGGTCAGAAATCTGTGTTTTTGTCCTCAGTCAAGGGGACATGCAATTAAAGCTGTTTTTGCAGGCTGTGTCTGAAGTAAACTGCAATTCACAAAAATTGGCATCCGTGAATCTTTAGTTTACTCCCGCAATCATTGCTCTCTGTCTTCTCTTCCTGGTTCAAAGTTCTTCTTCCTTCCTTCCTTGTGCACGCATCTCTGAAACTATTCTCTGAAAATACAACAAGATGCTTAGAAGATCTAAGTCAAGAAAGAGGCAAAAAGGAGAGTCTTCCTCTGCTGGAAATCAGGGAGGCCACCTTGAAAATTGGTTCAGTGGTGATAGAGATAAGATGAATAACTTCATCACCAATTTTAGCCAAAAACAACTTGTTATCCCCAAATTCATAAGGCTTGCATGGCTGGATGAAGAAGGATTCACTTCATTAAGAAGGAGACTAAAGAGTCTAAAACTGAAGAATTTCCTGGAATTTACTGGCAATATCCAACCAGATCTGGTAAGAGTTTTCTATGCAAATCTCACTGTCAGTGGTTCTACTTTAAGGTCTTAGGTAAAAGGAGTCAATTTGGTCATTACTCCTGACATTTGGGATGAAGTTGCTGGCCTCAAAGATGTTGGGGTAAAAATCTCTAGAGGGAATATTGTTGAATTACCAGAGTTTAACAAAACTCAATTTTTTCGCACTTGTCTTAAAGACCAAAATGAATCAGCTAGAACTTTCAATGCTGGGAAGATGAGGCTTGAATCAAGAATTCTTGCCTTCATTATTGCATGGATACTTACTCCAAGGGGGAGTAATCATGCTATACTCAATGAGGGTGATTTGGCTCTCATGTACTGCATTGAAAACAGGATTCGGGTTAATTGGGTCTATGTTATTAAAGACCACATGGTAAAAGCCAAGAGGCTTGCTGATTACAAATTACCTTATGCTTTGTTGATCAGTAAATTGTTTAGACATTTTGCAGTGGATTTAGAAGGGGAGTATGTAGAAACTCCGAAAGCATCAAATGAGGTTGATGACTCAACCCTACGAAAAATGGGGTTTATTAAAATTGATGGTGAATGGATTTCGAAGGTGGATGCTGGGATGTCAGAGGGTGAGGAAGAAGGTGAACATGAATATCAAGGCCAGATCCCTCCCTCTCCAGCTACTGCAGAGGTTCCAGAGTCAACAAGTGGTCAAGCGTCCTATGAAAAGATGGAAATTATCCCTTTCATGGAGCAGCCTGACCGTGGGACTCCTCTATCTCAGTTTGAAAGAACTATGCTTTCCCAAATGGCTGCAGTGCAGGAAAATCAGAGAAAGCATATGCAGATGACTTTCCAACACTTTCAGCAAACCAACCATCAATTCGCATCCCTTGGCAACCAAATTGTTGATATCTACACCAAGCTGGAAGATATGCAGCTGAATCAAGGGAACTGGGATGATTAGATTTATGGATAAAAAGGGTCCCTTCTCATCTTTTATTGCTTATTTCTTTTGATGCTTATTCTAAATTTTTGGGTCTGTAATATTACTGGTTATATACCAGGCACAATCTCTCTAGCTTTGAATTAATATAATGTAGGTTTAATTCGAATCAAACTAGCATAGATAGAATTCAAAATAGATCCCTGAGAGTTTCAGCTGATACAAAATGGAATTAATCGATTAAATTGATTAAAGGAAACACTTTTCATTACAAAATAACTGATTAAAACTTCGTATCAATCGATTAAAATTTTTATAAACTAGCTTACATCAGTTAAATTAGCTAAATAAGATTTTATTCTGATTTTAATGGATCTATTAGTTAAAATTTAATCAATGTAGTTGATATTATTGTGAAACATCCTTCTAGCTGATCAGTATTACAAAATATCCACTAAGATTAGGCGTGAGAAATTCGCATCAAACATTACTTAGTTTTCAAAACTGAGTGTTTTCTTCAATAAAAAAATCTTTTAAATCGATTAAAAGAATTTATTCAACATTTTCCTTATTGTTTTAATCGATTAAATGTTGAAATAATCGATTAAATGCACTTATGTGTTATATTTCAAAGTCCTTCACTGTTTTAATCGATTAAACCTTTATTTCAATCGATTAAAATCATTAAACATGAACTTTTTAATCGATTTTATCCTGTTTTTAATCGATTTTTATTCTGGAAAGAAAAATTAAAGGCTTTAGTTAATGGTTGTTCTTGTAACATGCTACTAAAGCGTGATTCCCTTATCTTTACACGTATTAATTGTATTCATTACAAACGTGTTAATGAAGATAAGTTTGAATCAACTTTGATTGATCTTTACATTAGTAAAGTATCGTATTTTTCATTTTTTTTCTTCTATTTTCAAAATCTTTTCAATACATACCTATGCATTGTTTCTCTTCTATTCCCTATTTTTTTTTATGAAGTCAAAAGGGGGAGAAATAGTTGCTTTTACTTTTGATCAATTTAAAGGGAAAAATAACTATTAATTTAGGGGTAGAAATAGGTAGATAATTCATTTTTTATTACTCACGAAATCTGTATTATCAAGTGACTTCTTTTGCAGAGTTTTTTTCAAAAGTGGTATTTGTCTTCATCAAATAGGGGGAGACTGAAAGTGATGAAGATCTTATTGAAATACTTTGGCAAAGATCTCATTGATTTGATGAAGTCAAAGATGAAGTCAAAAGCAACTTTGCAGTAGACAAAAGTCACTAAGATAAAAGAGTAGAAGAATTAGTGTGTCTTCAGCTATGCTTAGGTATAATCATTTTATCTTTTCTGCTGCATGAGGTTTCTTCACTTAAAAGATTTTTCAAAATGCCTCTAAAAATGTTTTAAACAATTAAAAACAAAGTATTTTGACAAAAGCTTTCTTAAACAAGTTTTTAACTGATACAATTTTGAAATAAACGATTAAAATCACTCAGAATGTTCAGAGAAGTGTTTTTACAGTATTTTAATCGATACAACTTGATTTTAATCGATTAAAACCACTTGGAGTTTAGGATAATCGATCAGAATACAATTATGACCGATCAGAATCAGATATGATCGATCGAAATTGAGTTATGACCGATCAGAACTTTTTTAATCGATTAAAACACGTTTCAATCGATTAAAACAACTTAGAAAATTTCTACACAGCATTTTAATCGATTAAAACTTATTTTTATTAGTTAAAATAACTTGAAAAGTTTTACAAGAAAGTTTTGCAGTATTTCAATCGATTGAATTGCGAAACAATCGATTAAATCAACTTAGAAGATTTTTTATAAAGTGTTTTAATTGATATAAACGTTGTCGTATCAGTTAAAACAAATCTGTTAAAGAATCAAGATCGTATTAATGGATTAAAAGAAGTTTTAACAGATTAAAACTGCACTTTTAACAGATTAAAAGAATCTTTTAACAGATTAATTAAACCAGCAGTTTTGAAAATCTTCTATAAAAACAGTTTGGCTTAAACTTTTTAAACACACATTGAACATCAGTTTTTACACATCCTTGAGCAATCAATCAAGCAAACTTTAGCACTCTTTTCAAGAAAGATTCGCATCAGTTTTTGAGAAGTTCTTTGAAAATCTTTCTTGAGGCAACTTGATTTCTTTTGAAGAAGAAACACTTACAGCAGAATTGCATAAACTGGTTTGAGCATTCTAGTTTCTTCTTTTTCATTTCTTTACATTCTTTTTGTATTGTTTGGTGCCTGGAATTTGGGCACTGGTTTCTCTGCAGCTGGAATTTGGTTGTAGAGGTTATCAAGAACTGGAATTTGGTTCTTGGTGAGAGGTTGAGTGCAGGAACTGGAATTTGGTTCTTGTGGTAGATTAAGTGTAAGATTGTAAATCTGTAAAACATTTGATCTAGTGGAACCCAGCTGGAATTTGGCTGGAGACTGGACGTAGCCCTGGTATTGGGTGAACCAGTATAAAACACCGGTGATATCTTTCTTAACCTTTCTCTATTTTAATTATGTCGCTGCATTTATATTGATTGATTGCTTTGTAATTCAAGAACAGATCTGAAATCTTAATTTTTGAATTAGATAATTTGTTATTTGCGAAAAACTTTCAAATATCAATTCACCCCCCCTCTTGATCTCAACCTACTTTTCTAACACTTGTGAGGTCTTGTAACATGCCCTTGATCGTCTGAGCCTGTTTTGCTGATTCGGCCTCAAGGCGTGCTGATTTGGTGGTTATTTCTTGAAGTTGGCTATCCGAGCTGGTTCTAGCAGCTTTGGATGCTCGAATAGCTTGCTCATTAGACTCAGCACACTAGTCCTGGAGGCGCTCTATTTCATGATCCTTTTTCTTGCATTGCCTCTATAGACCGTCTATGGTGAGGATAGATTCTTGTTCTCTTTCTTCAAGGGCCCTCATCTAGGCTCCCATGATTTCTATCCTCTGGGTCAAGGCATCAAATTGAGTTTGTAGCTCTTCACTATTGAAACATCTAGCGAGTGAGGTGGATGGTTGAGCCATCCCTCTTTTCTTTCTCCACTCCTCGTAGTCACTGGAGACAGCTATTCGAGCTTTTCCTAGCTCTCTATTTCCCATAAAGACTAGTTTCTCCCATGCTCTTCTCACGGTTAGTGAGTTAGCAATTGTGCATGGGTCTCCGAAGAAACACAGTCCTCCGAGCTCCCTTCGGGGTATTGTAGTTTGAGTCCTCATGAGTTGTCTCATAGCTACTCTAGGTGAATAGGCTATGCAACCCCTGAGTCCTATCAACGGTATGCTCGGGTAATCCCCACATCTGATGAGGACTGGACCGAGTCGGAACCAAGGGCAGACCCAGGATAATTGGTTGGCGTCCCATTGTTGCAACTCGTCCTTCCACTCTGAAGTTAGGTGTCGGTGGAGAGGTATTTTGGAGAAGCTCCTCAAAGGGTCGGGGAACATCCCCATGTGACTACAGGCGTAGAAGTGTGTGATTCCCCACACAAAAAGCAGTGAAGAGCAACAACAGAGTGTTCTTCCTTGCTTCTGGCAGCAAAATTCCACCGAGAGCAAGGTGTCGGCAAGAAGTGCAGGCAACTGACTCTTCGAGTTCACGTCCCATGCGAAGAAGGCGTTCATGACGGCTTGGTCCACTGTGTTGATGTGGAAGGGAAACAAGATTGTTCCAAATATAATCAAGGCCAGGGTTTTGTTAAAAGCAGTCCATTCTAACATCGAGACTTTCCAACCCTGGATGTTCCCTTTTTCTATCAAGGTAGTCTGCCGGAATGGCAATCGGATGATGGCAGCGATTTGTGCTGCAGGAGTATATGCCTCGTGGCGAATATGGACCCCGGCTGATTTGGGCCATTTTAACATAATCTCATACTCCTCTAAAGTGGGCACCATGTCTAACTGCGGGAATTCGAAGCAGCGCAGACTGGAGTTCCAGAAATGAACTAGAACCCTAATAAAAATGGGATCAACAAAGACCTCAGGTGGCATTATTGCGCATAGTCATTCCAGCTTCTCAGTATGGTACCGGGGAATGTCCACTTTCTTCAATTGTCTACTAGTCCCCTCCATTTTCTAAAACCAAAATGCATTTTTTATGAATATGATGCTTATTGTAGGTATGAGTGTGAGTTTTTTATTTTTCCTATTTATCATGTTTTATTTCTACATGATGTATGGTATTTGTGTATATTTTTTTTTTGAAAATAAACTACCTGTATGAATGATTTATGAGTGTAATGTTTATGAACAAGGTCCCATTTATTTTTATTTGATTTGGGTTTTTATAAGATTTTATTTTAGAGCCTTTTATCTCTTCTGTCAGACTGCGTGACTACTTAGCTTACAAAGAACCTGAAACCAGGCTAGCTAAAATGCAGACTATCCGAGATAAAAATGGCTTATGTGAAAGAATAACATTTAGCGTCCCTTATCTCTTCTGTCGGACTGCATGGCTACTTAGCTTGCAAAGAACTTGAAGTCAGGCTAGCTAAAAGGCAGACTGTCCGAGATAAGGGCGTTTATTGCAAAAAAATATTTTTTGTGATTTTTCTGTTGTTTGGTTATGCTATGCAATCAAATGCAATAAACAAATGCGCATACAATTCAATCATCCGCGAACAGGCGAGAAGTCGTTTTAATCACGAGGTAGGGTTTTCCTGCAGAAAAGTGCATTGGCGAAGGTAGGTTCTAACTATTCTCACCAAGGCTAAGGCCCCCAAGGTGCCCCCATTATAGGGTCCCCACTCTCCAGCCTTCCGACCATGCTTAGCACTAAGGCCATTGTCAGTCTTTGTGCCAAAAGAGGAAGGTTATCACCTTGAGTGGTGGTTTCCGATCACAATGGTGGGCTCAAGGCCATCACTACAGCGAACCGTACCTGCCACCCACTCCCTATGGATTTCTCACTTGCCCCCAGGTATAGAGGGAATTGTTGTGTGCAAAGGTTTGTGTGCAGCTTTTATTTTAAACAATTTCATAAAAATAAACAAACAACAGTTATTAAAACCAAGCATTTAAAGCATGTTATAATACAAGGTAGGATAAAAGCGAAATTTATTAGTTTATTTATTAAACTGGCCCATCACTATTTGGAATCAACTCTCTAGGCTTCCCCAGTGGAGTCGCCATCTGTCACCGCCGTCAAAAAGACGCGATCGGAGCGACGCGATGGTTCTGACTTTCCATTTTTTGCGTTTTTATGGATCAGGTTACAACGCCATTAGGTTGTCCGATAACTGGACTGAACCTAGGGGCGAGGTTTTCAAAAAGGTGTTCTTAGGTTGTCCGATAACCGGGTTAACCCAATAACTAATTTGAAGGGGTTCTTATGGAGTCGCCACCGATGTTTTTACCAGAAACATCGAAAAAGGAGGAAAAAGGCATTGGTTTTTCGAAAAACCAACTTTGGTCGTTAAAACCAGAGTTGGGTAAGGGAGTTAGTTACGTGCAAGGGAAGTGTTAGTTCCCTTATGAATCCTCTTTCGGGTTCCCTATGATAGGCCAACTATTTTATAAATGAACTTTTGAAAAAATGTTTTTACCCTTTTATTTGTAGAATTAAAATACTGACTACATGGCCCTAATGTCTATTATGCAATTTAATCATAAAAATAAAGACAGTAAAAGAGAGGGGGAGAATGAAGAAACCTCCGAGGCAAGCTTTTGATTAATTTTCTTGAAAGTAGGGTGCGTTTTAGTAGCCCTTCGCTCTTACAACGCCGAAAACTCTCTCGAAACGCTATAAAAAGCTCTCTAAGACTCTCAGAAACTCCAGAAATACTTCGGAGGGACTCTAAGAAGATAATATGAAGAAATTGTAGAAGGGAAAGTGGAAGAACTGTGTGAAATGAGGGGGGGAGCGCTCACTATTTATAGGGATTCGCGACTGACAAGGTCGAGATGGCCGTCTCGCCATTCGGGATGGCGGTCTCGACTTGCAAAAGTGGCGAGACCGCCGTCTCGTTTGGCGAGATAGCAGTATCGACTTTTCAAGTGACGAGAAGGCCTTCTCGCCAAATGGGAGGGGGGTCTCGCCATTGGCAAGTGGCGAGATGGCCGTCTCGCCAAATGAGACGGCGGTTTCGACTTGCATCAATGGCGAGACAGCGGTCCCGAAAAGCGAGACGGCGGTCTCGACTCCTGAAGGCGAAAATCCTTATTTTTATACAGAAAATCCTTCCTACTCTAACATGGGGCCTAATAGTCTCTCCTAGTGGCTTTTTAGGCTTCGTCCATCTTCAAATAGTAGGTCTTTTGTTCTTATTTTGAGATCGGGCAAGATTTGGGGTCTACAGCCAACAGCAAGACAGTCTTGCCAAACGAGACGACAGTCTCGCCAAACGAGACAACGGTCTCGACCCTTTGGGTTGAATTTCTTATTTTTTGTGTACAAAAATCCTTCCTATTCTAATATGGGGCATATTGATCAATCCTAGGGACCTTTTAGGCCTTGCCCATCTTCGAACGGAAAGTCTTCTACTCTTTATTTTGAGGTCAGGCAAGATTTGGGGTCTACAGCTGCCCTCCCTTCACCTGACTAGCCGACTGTTGGCTCAATATGCCAAAATGATTGGCTAGAGGGTGAAGGAGTTAACTCTCTTGCCCAGTTGTCCTTCGATTGCTTCCCCTGTCATGGTAGTCGATCTTTGACACTAAATTGATCCTCCGGATGCCCTTGACTCGATACCCCTTTGCGTGAGTACGAACCATGTAGACCCAATCTTGCCCCTCATAATAAAGACCAAGACCTCTATTCGAAGATGGATGAAGCCACTAGGAGAGCTATTAGGCCCATACTAGGATAGAGGGATTTTCGATGTAATAAAGATTCCGCTTGGTCGAGTCGAAGTGATGAAGATCTTAGTGAAATACTTGGCAAAGATCTCATTGATTTGATGAAGTCAAAGATGAAGTCAAAAGGCTACTCTGCAGTGGTCAACAAGTCACTCAGATAAAAGAGTTAGAGGATTAGTGTGTCTAACAGAATGCTTAGGTAAAACCACTTTATCTTTTCTGCTGCATGAAGTTTCTTCACTTAAATGATTTTGCAAAATGCCTCTAAAATCGTTTTAAACAATTAAAAACAAAGCATTTTGACAAAAGCTTTCTTAATAAAGTTTTTAACTGATATAGTTTTGAAAGAACCGATTAAAATCACTTAGAATGTTCAAAGAAGTGTTTTTACGAGTATTTTAATCGATACAAATTGCTTTTAATCGATTAAAACCTTTTAGAACCCATTATGACCGATCAGATTTGAAATATGAGCGATCAAAATTTATTTAAATCGATTAAAACACGTTTCGATCGATTAAAATCACTTAAAGGGTCAGAATGATCGATCAGAATGCAGTTATGACGGATCAGAGTTGGTTATGATCGATCAGAATTGAATTATGACCGATCAGATCTGTTTCAATCGATTAAAACGCATTTCAACCGATTAAAACAACTTGGAAAAATTTTGTGCAGAGTTTTAATCGATTAAAACCTATGGTTTATCAATTAAAATAACTTGAAAAGTTTTATAAGAAAGTTTGCAGTATTTAAATCGATTAAAATGCGAAAGAATCGATTGAATTAACTTAGAAGATTTTTTGTAAAGTGTTTTAACTGATATAAACGTTGTTGTATCAGCTAAAACAAATTTGTTAAAGAATCAAGAACGTATTAATGGATTGAAATGACTTTTAACAGATTGAAACGGCTATTTCAACAGATTAAAACAAACTTTTAACAGATTAATTAATGCAACAGTTTTGAAAATCTTCTTTAAAAACAAAGTTGCTTGAACTTTTTAAACATACATTGAACATCAGTTTTTACACATCCTTAAGCAATCATCCAAGAAAACTTTAGCACTCTTTTCAAGAAAGATTCGCAACAATTTTTTAGAAGTTCTTTTGAAAATCTTTCTTGAGGCAACTTGCATTCTTTTGAAGAAGAAACTCTCTGCAGATTTGAATAAACTGGTTTGAGCTTTCTAGTTTCTTCTTTGTCAATTCTTTTTCATTCTTTTGTACTGTGTGGTGCCTGGAATTTGGGCACTCGGTTTCTCTCGTACTGGAATTTGGTTGTAGAGGTTATCAAGAACTGGAATTTGGTTCTTGGTGAGAGGTTAGGTGTTGGTGCCTGGAATTTGGGCATTGGTTTCTCTGCAGACTAGAATTTGGTTGTAGAGGTTATCAAGAACTCGAAATTTGGTTCTTGGTGAGAGGTTAGGTGTTGGTGCCTGGAATTTGGGCACTCGGTTTCTCTCGTACTGGAATTTGGTTGTAGAGGTTATCAAGAGCTGGAATTTGGTTCTTGGTGGAGAGGTTAAGTGCAGGAACTGGAATTTGGTTCTTGTGATAGATTAGGTGTAAGATTGTTGAATCTATAAAACATTTAATCTAGTGGAACCCAGCTGGAATTTGGTCGAGACTCGGACGTAGCCCTGGTATTGGGTGAACCAAGTATAAAATACCTGGTGATATCTTTCTTAACCTTTCTCTCTTTTAAATTCAGATTGTCTGCGCTTATTTTGATTGATTGCTTTGCGATTCAAGAATAGATTAGTAAACTTAATTTTCGAATTAGATAATCTGTGATTTGCGAAAAACTTTCAAAGATCAATTCACCCCCTCTTGATCTAAAACTACTTTTCTAACAATTGCCATCGGAGCGAGGTGCTTGAAAGTTATTCAAGTTTCTTCGATCCATGGGTGAAAACAGATTACCATTTTCCGAGGGGGCTTCTATTAACGGACCTCCACTATTCTCGTGGAACAAATTATCCTTTTTGGAAAATTAGGATGAAAATCTTTATTGAATCCATTGATAGAAATGTTTGGGATGTTATTTCTAATGGTTCTTTAATTACGGAGAAAGAATGGTCCAGCTTAAATGATGAAGAGAAGAAGAAAGTTCAAAGTGATTGCACTGCAAAAAATATAATTACTTTTGCACTTAACATGGATGAATTTTTCAGGGTATCCCAAGTGCAAATCTGCAAAGAGATGTGGGATGTTCTTGAGGTCACCCATGAAGGGACAACAGATGTAAAAAGAGCCAGAAAGCATACTCTAATAAGAGAATATGAGCTGTTCAAGATGCAGACTGGTGAAAGCATTGCAGATGTGCAGAAACGATTCACTCACATCATTAACCATCTAATGGGCCTAGGTAAGACATTTGATAAAGAAGAACTGAATATTAAAGTTTTGAAATGTCTTGACAGGTCTTGGCAGCCAAAAGTCACAACAATTTCAGAATCAAAAGATCTGTCCGCTATGACAACAGCTTCTCTGTTTGGAAAACTTAGAGAACATGAAATGGAAATCACAAGATTTAATGAACAAGAAGTCTCTGAGAAGAAAAACAGAAGTATAGCACTTAAAGTTGAAGAAAATCAAGAATCAGAGGAAGAAAGTGAGAACCTTGGACTGCTTGTTAGGAAATTCAACAAGTTTCTCAAGAAAAAGATCCAAGACAAGGAAAGACATAAGAGGATGGAATGCCCAGAAAGAAACAAACAAAGTGACAAGAAAGAAGAGAAAGCCAAAAGAAGAGCCTATATAGCTTGGGATGACAATGACACTTCATCAACAGATAATTCTGACAATGAAGAAGTCAACCTATGTCTAATGGCAAGTCAAAATCCACAATCCAGCAATGTAAGTTCTAGTTCATCTTCAAATTTAGTTAATTATGATGCATTGCAAGAAGCATTTAATGAAATGCATGAAGAGGCTAAGAAACTTCAAAAAGAAAATGATAGGTTAAAAGGGCTAAATAACTGGCTAGTAAATAAAGTTGATTCTCTGGAAAAAAGAATTCTTGAAGATGAAAATGATTGTGAATTCTTGAAATTAATTCATGCTAATTCTGATTGTGCTTGTAATAAACCATGTAATAACTGTTCAGAATTACAAAAGAAGATTGAATTTTTATCTCAAACTGTTTCAAGATTCACACAAGGGCAAGCCAATCTTGATGTTTTACTTGGGTCTCAAAAATTGATTTTTGACAAATATGGAAAAGGATTTAAATCTAGATCCAGGAAAACAAACACAAATAGGAAATCATACTCTGCAATCAAATGTTTCTACTGCATGAAGAAAGGTCACTCCGTCAAATATTGTAGAATCAAAAAGTATGCTATTCCTAAAGGAAGAATGAAATGGGTTCCAAAAATTAATTCATTTCAAATAACCTGATCAGGACCAGTAACCATAAAGGGTACCAGAAAAATTCTTAACTTGTTTTGCAGGAACAAAGTCTGGGAATCCCTTGGAGTTCGAGCTACGAATCAGGTTCGATTACTTAAACTAATTGTTTTAATTGATATAAAGCAATATTAATCAATTAAAATAACTTACGGAGGAATCGAATATCTCGTCAATACCATTTTAATCGATTGAAATATCGAATTAATCGATTAAAATGTTCTCATGATTTTAGTTTAGCTATTTTAATCGATTAGAATGAATTTATATCAACTGAAAACACTAAGGTATCAAATTTAATCGATTCATTTTCGTTTTAATTGATTTAAATTCTGTTATCATTTTTTTAATCTCATTCTGTATAAAACTAATCGATTCTTTTATGAAATAAATCGATTAATTCACTGTAGCAGTTTCAAACCTAATAGTAAAGATCAAATTAACAGGTTAATTAGTTGATTAATCGATTAATTAGGTTCTGAAAATAAGTTTTATAACTTCCAATTAAAGATTGGTAAGTAAAATCAAGTCAAAAACTCAGGTTCTATTATAATCAAAATCTGCAATAATTCTTTAAAATTTCTTTGACCAAGTCAACCTTATTCCCAAGAACAAATTAGCTGATACACCCACTGGTCAGAAATATGTGTTTTTGGCCTCTGTCTTTGGTAAAGGGGACAATTGCAATTAAAGTTGAAGCATTGCAGTTTTGTCTCTCTGAATTTCAAAAACTTGAAATCCGTTTCTTCATCAAACCAGGTTCTGAACTTATCATTTCTTCCTCTCAAATCTCTGTTGCATACATATCATTGATTTACTATAGTATACATTAGAGAATTTAGTTTCTTCCATTACAATCATAAATAGCAGCCAGACAATCATGATTGGAAACTAGTCTAGTGGAATAATTTGGAAAAAGTTATTGCTGTTATCCATGGATGGAAAGATTTTTTCATGGCAGCGTCATTGCATGCGTCAACCCAGTTTCAAGAATAAATCTTGGGGACAAATATCACAAGATCTGTCATAACGATTTGATGATTGTGCTTTTGAGGATATTGTTGAATTATCAAGATTGCAACAAGAGGAAGATTTGGGAGAATATTTGGTATGAAAACTAAACTGAAAAATCTGTAAGAATTCATAAACCACAGTCTCTGCAAGAAGGTGTTTGTTCCAGTAACTACCGATTCGAAAGATAGCACCTCAACTTCCATAGTTAGAACAGAAGTTACTAACATGATTACAAAGGGATTGTGTAGGTTATGTGGTGACAAAATTCATAAGTTGAAATATAAAGTCTGGGGTAAGCCCAAACGCTATCTTCTTTGCACAGGAAGAAATTGAGGCCGATGTAGTGTAAAGACATGGACTTTGAGATAATCATTTGTGTTCCAATATATGATACCATTGGAAACAACAAAGTTTAAGATGATTAATTCCTCAAAGATAATAATGACTGGTCCACTGAAAGTGAGAATAACATGCTATCATACTACATTAAGAATGTAGTTATTTGCTTGGATGGTGATAACTGCAGGGTTCATAATAGGAAAAATAGTTGTTGGTGTCTAAATGGTTGATAAAGCAAAATTGGTTTCAGCAAAAAGTGAAGCCTATGGCCTTTTAAAGTTGGTAGGGATCAAATGACTGAGTCATGAATTTTGATATCTGACACAAATAATCAGGGAAGTATGGATAAAAAGGGTCCCTTCTTACCTTATCTCTTATATCTTATTGCTTTTTGATGCTTATTTTTCTGGGTCTGTAATATTACTGGTTATATACCAGGAACATTTGCTTTAACTTTGACTAATATAGTATAGGTTTTAATTTCGATGAAACTAACATAGATAGAATTAGATCATAGATCCCTGAGAATTTTAACTGATATTATTGGATCTATTAGTGAAAAGATAATCAATATAGTTGATATTGTTGCTAAACACCTTTCTAGATAATCAGTTCACAACATATCCACTAAATTAGATATAAGAAATTCGCATCAGATATGTCATAGTTTTCAAATCTGAATGTTTTAATCAATAAAAACATCTTTTAAATCGATTAAATGAATTTATATAACATTTTTCATTAATGTTTTAATTGATTAAAAGTCGAAATAATCGACTAATTGCACTAAAGCTTCATGTTTTCAAATTCTTAAATGTTTTAATCGATTAAACCTTTCTTTCAATCGATTAAAATCATTACCAAGAACATTTTAATCGATTCTGTTCGTTTTTAATCGATTTTTATTCTGGAAAGAAAAATTAAAGGCTTTAGTTAATGGTTGTTCCTGTAACATGCTACTAAAGCGTGATTCCCTTATCTTTACACGTGTTAATTGTATTTCATTACAAACGTGTTAATGAAGATAAGTCTGAATCAACTTTAATTGATCTTTACATGAGTAAAGTATTGATTTCTTTTTATTTTCAAAAACTCAAACTGTTGAAAACCTTTGCATTTCATTATTTCTCTTCTGTTCCCTATTTTTTTGATGAAGTCAAAAGGGGGAGAAATAGTTGCTTTACTTTAGGATCAATTTAGAGAAATAAATCTCACATTAAGGAAGCATCATTTTAGGGGGAGAAATAAGTTTTAGTGGGAGAAATAGGACATTAATACATTTTTTAATTTCTCACTAATCTGTTTTATCAAGTGACTTCTCTTGCAGAGTTTTTTTTTTCAAAATGGTGTTTGTCTTCATCAAATAGGGGGACACTGAAAGTGATGAAGATCTTAGTGAAATACTTTGGCAAAGATCTCATTGATTTGATGAAGTCAAAGATGAAGTCAAAAGGCTACTTTGCAGTGGTCAACAAGTCACTCAGATAAAAGAGTTAGAGGATTAGTGTGTCTAACAGAATGCTTAGGTAAAACCACTTTATCTTTTCTGCTGCATGAAGTTTCTTCACTTAAATGATTTTGCAAAATGCCTCTAAAATCGTTTTAAACAATTAAAACAAAGCATTTTGACAAAAGCTTTCTTAATAAAGTTTTTAACTGATATAGTTTTGAAAGAACTGATTAAAATCACTTAGAATGTTCAAAGAAGTGTTTTTACAGTATTTTAATCGATACAAATTGCTTTTAATCGATTAAAACCTTTTTAGAACCCATTATGACCGATCAGATTTGAAATATGAGCGATCAAAATTTATTTACATCGATTAAAACACGTTTCAATCGATTAAAATCACTTGAAGGGTCAGAATAATCGATCAGAATGCAGTTATGACCGATCAGAGTTGGTTATGATCGATCAGAATTGAATTATGACCGATCAGATTTGTTTCAATCGATTAAAACGCATTTCAACCGATTAAAACAACTTGGAAAAATTTTGTGCAGAGTTTTAATCGATTAAAACCTATGGTTTATCAATTAAAATAACTTGAAAAGTTTTATAAGAAAGTTTGCAGTATTTAAATCGATTAAAACGCGATAGAATCCATTGAATTAACATAGAAGATTTTTTGTAAAGTTTTTTAACTGATATAAACGTTGTTGTATCAGCTAAAACAAATCTGTTAAAAAATCAAGAACGTATTAATGGATTGAAAGGACTTTTAACAGATTGAAACGGCTATTTCAACAGATTAAAACAAACTTTTAACAGATTAATTAATGCAACAGTTTTGAAAATCTTCTTTAAAAACAAAGTTGCTTGAACTTTTTAAACATACATTGAACATCAGTTTTTACACATCCTTAAGCAATCATCCAAGAAAACTTTAGCACTCTTCTCAAGAAAGATTCGCAACAATTTTTTAGAAGTTCTTTTGAAAATCTTTCTTGAGGCAACTTGCATTCTTTTGAAGAAGAAACTCTCTGCAAATTTGCATAAACTGGTTTGAGCTTTCTAGTTTCTTCTTTGTCAATTCTTTTTCATTCTTTTGTACTGTGTGGTGCCTGGAATTCGGGCACTGGTTTCTCTGCAGCTGGAATTTGGTTGTAGAGGTTATCAAGAACTGGAATTTGGTTCTTGGTGAGAGGTTAGGTGTTGGTGCCTGGAATTTTGGCACTGGTTTCTCTGCAGCTGGAATTTGGTTGTAGAGGTTATCAAGAACTGGAATTTGGTTCTTGGTGAGAGGTTAGGTGTTGGTGCCTAGAATTTGGGCACTGGTTTCTTTGCAGCTGGAATTTGGTTGTAGAGGTTATCAAGAGCTGGAATTTGGTTCTTGGTGGAGAGGTTAAGTGCAGGAACTGGAATTTGGTTCTTGTGATAGATTAGGTGTAAGATTGTTGAATCTGTAAAACATTTAATCTAGTGGAACCCAGCTGGAATTTGGCTGGAGACTGGATGTAGCCCTGGTATTGGGTGAACCAGTATAAAATACCGGTGATATCTTTCTTAACCTTTCTCTCCTTTAAATTTAGTTGTTGCGCTTATTTTGATTGATTGCTTTGCGATTCAAGAATAGATTAGTAAACTTAATTTTCAAATTAGATAATCTGTGATTTGCGAAAAACTTTCAAAGATCAATTCACCCCCCCTCTTGATCTAAAACTACTTTTCTAACAGAGACCGCCATCTCGTATTCGGGACCGCCATCTCGCCTTGCGAAAGTGGCGAGACCGCCGTCTCGTTTGGCGAGATGGCCGTCTCGACCTTGTCAGACGAGACGGTTGTCTCGAACTGACATGCGCGAATCGCTATAAATAGTCGCGTCATTCCCCTCATTTCACATAGTTCTTCCATTCTCTCTCTTGTCACTTTCTCAAATTCTCTTCCTAGAACCCCTTCAAAGCACTTCTGGAGTTTTCTGAGAGTTTCTAAGAGTTTTTATAGCGTTTTTGATAGGTTTCTGGCGCTATAAAGAGTGAAGGGCTGCCAAAAAGCACTTTAATTTTAAAGAAATTAATAGAAAGCTTGCCTCAGAGGTTTCTACATTCTCTCTCTCTCTCTCCTTTACTACTTTATTTTTAATTGCACAGTAGATATTAGGGCCATGTAGTTGTAATTTTAAATTCCATAAATAAAGGGTAAAAGCGTATTTTCACCGGTTTACTTATTTAAATAGCTGGCTTATCATAGGGAACCCGAAATGGGCATCGTAAGGGAACTAACACTTCCCTTACACGTAACTAACCCCCTTACCCAACTCTGGTTCTAATAACCAAAGTTGGTTTTTCGAAAACCAACGCCTTTTCACTCCTTTTCCGATGTTTTCGGTAAAAACATTGGTGGCGACTCCAGAAGAACCCTTCAAAATTAGTTCTTGGGTTAGCCCGGTTATCGGACAATTCAAGAACGCCCTTTCGAAAACCTCGCCCCTAGGTTCAGCACGGTTATTGGACAACCTAAAGGCGTTGTAACCACACCAATAAAACCGCGAAAATTGGAAAGTCGAAACCATCGCGTTGCTCCGACGTCCTCGTTTTGACGGCGGCGACAAACCCCCATCTGGTTGTAAAGCTTGGTTTAAGCCCCCTTTTGTAAGGCTTGATGAATATGCACCCCCATCTGGTTTGGCGAGTACGAACCCCCATCTGGTTAATGTAACCTTGGGATGCTCCTTTGGTAGCTGACCCCTTGGTTGAAAAGTCTGGTTTAAGCCCCCTTTTGTAAGGCTTGATGAGTACGCACCCTCATCTAGTTTGACGAGTACGAACCTCCATCTTGTTGTGAAGTCCACTTTGTAGGACTGGTGTGACTTACTGCTCTGGCTCATGCGGAGTGATTTTGCCTATGTGCAAGTCTTTTGTCTTTGGGACCTTCCTTGTCCCGAAGTTGTGTTGGCGGCTTACTGCTCTAGCTCATGTGCCGTTCTTTGTGAGGAGTGTTTTTTCTTGATATTTGTTTTGGAATTTTCTGATGAAGTCTTCCGGTGTGTCGGGGATTTGTTGGTCTTCCTCTAGCTGGTTGAGTGTTGGAGATTCTTTTGTTTTTCGGGCTTTTGTAATAGTCATCCGACTTTGTTGGTTGTCGGGGATTTTTGGTGAATGCCTTTTACATAGGCAGGAATCCACTGGGGACTTGTTGATTTTGTTAACGCCTCTGAGCAGGCGGGCGTTTTGCTTGTTTCCCTTTTCTCTTTGATGGGAGAATGTTTGGAAAATTTTAGTTTTGCCTTTTTTCGCGGTTTATTCTTTTTTCTCGTGATCTTGAACTTTGGCTTTTTCGGGATAGTGCGTAAGCTTTTTTACTTTTTAGTTTCTTTTTAGTACGCTATCTTTTTTCAAAGAGAGTAAAGGCAAACAACTTAACCAAAAGATTTTATTTATATATCATGAATTTTGTACAACAGATATATATACAATGATGTTCCTAAGGCGGCGGCGGGCTCGACTGCGAGGCTGAAGACGACTCAAGAGGAGGGAACTGCAGGAGCATGTTCCTCTGAGACTCTTCCTAGCTCCGGATCATATTAAGCACATGCTGGCTGATCGTGTCCAGGCTTTGTATCACTCCTTCCTGCCTCTGGCTGATAGTCTCCAGTCGCGTCTCGAAGACGTCTTTCCTCAAGGACATCTGATCTAGTTGCTGGCGGATGTCATCCATGTGGCGATGGACACTGGGAAAGTCATCCCCATACTATTGCTGCTGCTGTTGCTCAAACTCTGGGGGCATGGGGATCTCCGCTGACTCATCCAGATCTCGGATGTCCAATGTCATGGTGAGCACTGGGTGGAGGGTCAACTTGGACCCTTGCCTGATGAGCATGCCGATGCTGATGAGCATGGACCCGCTAATAGGCTCAGGTTGGAGAATAGAGGGTATGTCCTCCCCATGGGTGCATCCCCATCTCTCGCCCAGCAGGCTGATGATGGGAGCCATGAGGATGGCTCCAATGGGGCGGCTCCCGAAGTCCTTTAGAGCCCTCAAGAAAAAATAGTCAGGACTATACCGAAGTCTGTGCAGCATGCAGTACAGCACGAAGAGATCGGGCTGGGTGATCTTCCCCTGACTCTCCTTCCGGGCGTGCATCGTCCCTGCTAGCAGCTTGTGGCAAATGCGGAGAGGAGGGTTGAGTGTTGACCCTTTGATCAGCGCTAGTATGATGTGCGACCCGATGAGTTCCTCCCAAATCTCACCGGTTGTGAGGGCAGCTAGCTGCTCACAGATGGCTCCCTGGTACTTTGGCATCAGTGTGTCCGCGGGCTGGTTGAAGCCCATGGTGACGTTGAACTCATCCAACGTCATCGTCTGATAGGTCCCGTTCATGTAGTATGAGACCATCCTCGTCGAAGGGATACTTGGGAACAGTGCAGGCATATCGACCATCGTGACGGAGGCAAGGAACTCCATCACGACCTCACGATAGATGCGGGTAGGAGGGTCTTGGAGGAGGAAGTCCCACCCAATGTTGTGGATGTAGCCTCGTACATCCTTATCCCAACCGAACTCGGTCATGATACTGAAGTCCAGGCGCAACAGGGGGTGCCAAGAGTAGCTCCTAATATGATCCATCCTGGGCTGATGTTGTGGCATGAGCTGAGTCGGGTCTGGCGAGGCCTATGGTGCCGGGGTGCTCTAGCTGGATCCCCGACCTCTCTTCCCAGGCCTAGAAGACTCTCCTTGTTGCATTTTGCTCAAAGATGAAAGTGATCCTAGCAAAGATCTCAGTGATTTGATGAAGTCAAAGATAAAGTCAAGGGTCAACTCTGCAGCTGTCAAACAAGTCACTCAGAACAAAGGAGCTGAAGACTTAGTGTGTCTTAACAGAAAGCTTAGGTAAAACCACTTTACCTTTTCCACTGCATAAAGCTTCTTCACTCAATTTGCAAAATGCCTCAAAAATAGTTTTAAACAAATAAAAAAACAAAAGCATTTTGGCAAAGAATTTTCTTAAACAAGTTATTAACTCGATAAAGGTTTGAAAGAATCAATTTAAAACACTTAGAATGTTTTAAAAAGTGTTTTTACAATATTTTAATCGATACAAACTTCTTTTAATCGATTAAAACTCTTTATGACCGATTAGAATTCGAATGTAATAGGTCAGAATGCAATATAATCGATCAGATCTTAAATATGAGCGATTAGAATTATTTTAATCGATTAAAACACGTTTCAATCGATTAAAATCACTTTGGATGTCAGTATGATCGATCAGAATGAGATTATGACCGATCAGAGTTTGATATGATCGATCAGAATTGAATTATGACCGATCAGATCTGTTTCAATCGATTAAAACGTATTTCAATCGATTAAAATAACTTAGAAAATCTTTTCAATCGATTAAAACGAACTTTCAATCGATTAAAATGACTTGAAAATATATGTGCAGTTTTTCAATCGATTGAAACGACTTTATATCAGTTAAAATAACTTGGAAAGTTTTATAAGAAGGTTTTTAAACAAATCAATCGATTAATACGTGATTCAATCGATTGTTTTATACTTAGAAAATGTTTGTAAAACGTTTTAACTGATAAAAACGTGGTCGTATCAACTAAAACATTTTCTGTTAAAGATCAAGAACGCATTAATGGGTTGAAAGGACTTTTAACAGATTGTAACGGCTATTTCAACAGATTAAAACAAACTTTCAACAGATTAATTAATGCAGCAGATTTGAAAATACTCTTTTATAAACAGATTTGCTTGAAACTTTGAGATATAGATCATACATCAGCTTTTACACAATTCAAGCAATCAATACAAGCAACTATTAGCATTTTTCAAGAAAGATACACAACCTGTTTTTGTGAACTTCTTTTGAAATCTTTCTTGAGGCACTTTGCATTTCTTTGAAGAAGAAACTGACTGTGGATTGGTGTAATCCGGTTTGAGCTTTCTTTGTTTCTTCTTTTCAATTTCTATTCATTCATTTGTACCTGTTTTGTACCTGGAATTTGGGTACAAGTTTTCTGCAACTGTTGTAGAAAGTTGCCAAGAACTGGAATTTGGTTCTTGGTGGAAAGGTTAAAGCAAGAGCTGGAATTTGGTTCTTGTGTGTGGTGCCTGGAATTTGGGCACTCGGTTTCTCTCGCTGGCTGGAATTTGGTTGCAGAGGTTTCCAAGAGCTGGAATTTGGTTCTTGGTGGAGAGTTAGAATAGGTGTAAGAGGGTGAGTCTCAGAAACATCTATTCTAGTGGAACCCAACTGGAATTTGGCTGGAGTCCGGACGTAGCCCTGGTATTGGGTGAACCAGTATAAAATTACCGGTGAAATCTTTCCTAACCTTTCTCTCTTTAATTTCTGCTGCTGCACTTAAACTGTTTGATTGCATTGTAATTTGTGAATTCATAAGTAATCTTAATTTTCGAATTAGATAATCTGTGTATTGCGAAAAACTTTCAAAAATCAATTCACCCCCCCTCTTGATTTAAAACTACTTTTCTAACAAAAGACACTCAAGTATGTATGAGGATGTATGAGAGGATGCAGGAATGGAATGCTTTGAAACTGACCCAAAAGCCCTATATATAGAAAATCTTTTTTTGGTTGGGACCGCTGTCTGGGATTTGGGATGGCGATCTCGAATTTTCGAGGTTCGGGACCGCCGTCTGGAATGTCGAGACGGAAGTATTGCTCTTTGCAACATGGCGAGACGATGGTCTCAATTTCAACGAATGACGAGACGGTAGTCTCGCCATTATTGAATGTCGACACGGCGATCTCGCCAAATGAGATGGTTGTTTGGGCCTTTCGAGGTGTTTTTTTTTGAAAAATATAGGACCCTGTTCACAAACATCTATGCATGCAATGTTTTCATGTTATGTGTCCAATAATACTAATTAGTTAATTTTTCAGAAGGATTAACTGATGTGTCTTTTGAAGACGACACCCTTCTGATGTTGTTCTCTAACTGTACTTGTTCGTACCGTTCCGGACTTAATATGACCGAAGAATAATTTTTGACTGAGGAGAAAACTTGCCATGTTGGTGTAATTTTTCCTTCCTCTGGAAGTTTCAATCCTCTTGTTGATTATATGCCTCCATATTCCCCCACTAATTATCATAATATTATGATAAGGGTCAAGAGAAAAGAAGTTAGAGGATAATTTATCCAAGGGCTTGTGTTTTAGACGGTTGTATTTTTTTTACTTTTTATTCAAAGGGGGATTTTGTAAGAATGGCTAGGCAGGGTTGGTCAAAGTGTTTAAGCTAATGTTAAACAAACGTTTTGTTTTGAGGATTTGCATCTTAGCCAATTTCTATTTGCTTTCTTATGGCTGATTGACTTCCCCAGACTACCCTTTGGGTTTTCAGGCTAGGATATTGTGTTTTGGTCCTGACTTTTGTCTAGGTTTCCTTTTTTCTTGTTTTGGGAATCCTAGCGGACCTTATTTTGTAACCCTAACTTCTGCCTAGGCTACCCTTTATTGTTGTTCGGGTTTCCTAGCAGGTTAACCCTAATTTTTGCGTAGCCCCCTTGGTGGGTTTCCTACTAGGTAATTTTGCCCTTCTCTTTTTTGTTTTGGCCTTTAGCTTCTATGGGCTTCTTTTGATTTATGTTTTTTCTTTTTACACAATGTTGGCGAAACACAGTTTTATTATGATGAGGAAAAACCTTATTCTGTGTTTCTAGTCAATCAGTTTGATTACTTTTGCGATGACACGTTTTGGTTATTTTGACGTACTTTTGAAAACATTTGCTTAAACATGGTTATTATGAGTTTAGACATGAATAGCAAGAAGAGAAGCAAATAGTAAGAATTGTATTCTTATTAATTAAAGGGGAATATGTGCCTTAAAAATGCCTGGGGGTCGGGCTAGCCCCGGGGAATAATCTCTAATAATCATTGGGTTTACATCCATTAAGAAAGGAAAAAGAACTCCTAATGACTAGAGTTTCTCTCGATGCTTGTATCCCTCTGCTTCGAAAGATCTACTTGAGTGTGCGGAGGGGAGACTTCCCTTTTCTTCTCACAGCTTGACCCTTTGTAGGGTTGTATCCTAGGCCATGTTTTAAAGGATTATCCTTGAATTTCGGGGGCTCCTTTATTCCTTGGGAGTCTGCATCGAGCCCTTGCCCAAGATGGTAACCATACTTCATCATCATGCGGGCTACCTTCATGTGGCTAGGAAGTCTCTCTACATTGGCGATTTTGAGCGCTTGAAAAGTTGTTTCAAGGGCCTCTTCAGCCGCATCCACATAGGGTTAGGTAGATGATCCACTAATCAGGATATCATCTTCTGCTTGGACCGTGACCAGTTTGTCATCTACTATAAACTTTAATTTTTGGTGGAGCATTGTAGGTACTGCCTTAGCGTCGTGAATCTAAGGTCCGCCAAGGAGACAATTGTATGCTGGAGTTATATCCATCATGTGGAAATTGACGTTGAAGATAGTGCGACCAATTTGGATTGGCAGATTGATTTCTCCCACTACTTCAAGTTTGGATCCGTTGAAGGCTCGAACGATAGTGCTGCTTGGGCACATGCGGGTTCCTTGAATGGTCAACTTTACAAGTGTGCACTTCACGTTCAAGGATGACCCATTATCCATAATGTAGACCCCAAATCTTGCCCAGCCTCATAATAAAGGCCAGAAGACCTTCTATTCGAAGATGGATGAAGCCTAAGAAGCCACTAGGAGAGACTATTAGGCCCCATACTAGGATAGGAGGGATTTTTGGCATGTAAATAAGGATTCTCGCCTTTTTAGGTCGAGACCGCCGTCTCGCCATTTCTGCAAGGCGAGACGGCCGTCTCGAATGACGAGACGACCGTCTCGACCTGATAGGCGCGAATCCCTATAAATAGTCGCACCATTCCCCTCATTTCACACAGTTCTTCCATTCTCTCTCTTGTCACTTCATAAAATTCTCTTCCTAGAACCCCTCTGAAGCATTTCCGAAGTTTTCTGAGAGTCTCTAAGAGTTTTTATAGCGGTTTTTGAGAGGTTTCCGGCGCTGTACAGAGTGAAGGGTTGCCAAAAAGCAGCCAAATTGTCAAGAAATTAATAGAAAGCTTGCCTCGGAGGTTTCTACATTCTTTCTCTCTCTTTACTGCTTTATCTTTAAATTACGCAGTAGATATTAGGGTCATGTAGTCATAACTTTAAATTTCGCAAATAAAGGGTAAAAGCGTATGTTCACCGGTTTACTTATTTAAAATAGCTGGCCTATCATAGGGAACCTGAAAGAGGCGTCGTAAGGGAACTAACACTTCCCTTACACGTAACTAACTCCCTTACCCAACTCTGGTTCTAATGACCAAAGTTGGTTTTTCGAAAACCAACGCCTTTTTACTCCTTTTCCAATGTTTTCGGTAAAAACATCGGTGGCGACTCCAGAAGAACCCTTCAAAATTAGTTCTTGGTTTAGCCCGGTTATCGGACAATCCAAGAACGCCTTTTCGAAAACCTCGCCCCTAGGTTCAGCCCAGTTATCGGACAACCTAAAGGCGTTGTAACCACACCAATAAAATCGCGAAAATTGGAAAGTCGGAACCATCGCGTCGCTCTGACCGCCTCATTTTGATGGCGGCGACAGATGGCGACTCCACTGGGGAAGCCTAGAGAGTTGATCCCATTTAGTGATGGGCCAGCTTAAAATAAGTAAACCAAGAAATTATGCTTTTACCCTACCTTGTATTATAACATGTTTTAATACTTGGCTTTAATAACTGTTGTTTGTTCATACTTACGCAATTGTTTGAAATACAAACTGTACACAAACCCTTGCACACTACAGTACCCTCTATACCCGGGGGCAAGTGAGAAATCCATAGGGAGTGGGTGGCAGGTACGGTTCGCTGTAGTGATGGCCTTGTGCCCACCAGTGTGATCGGAAACCACCACTCAAGGTGATAATCTTCCTCTTTTGGCACAAAGACTGACTATGGCCTTAGTACTAAGCATGGTCGGAAGGCTGGAGAGTGGGGACCCTATAATGGGGGCACCTTGGGGGCCTTAGCCTTGGTGAGAACAGTTAGAACCTACCTTCGCCAAAGCACTTTTTTGCAAGAAAACCCTACCTCGTGATTAAAACGACTTCTCGCCTGTTCGTGGATGATCGAATTGTGTGTGCATCGGTTTGTTGCATTTGTCTGTTGCATAGCATAACCAAACAACAGGAAAATTACAAAAAACATTTTTTGCAATAAACACCCTTATCTCGGACAGTCTACCTTTTAGCTAGCCTGGTTTCAAGTTCTTTGTAAGCTAAGTAGCCACGCAGTCCGACAGAAGAGATAAGGGACGCTAACTATTCTTTCGCATAAAGCCATTTTTTATCTCGAACAGTCTGCCTTTTAGCTAGCCTGGTTTCAGGTTCTTTGTAAGCTAAGTAGCCATGCAGTCCGACAGAAGAGATAAAAGGCTATAAGAAAAAGATAAAAATCAAAATACAAGTCAAAACTAGAAAATAAATCAACTTCTGACAAAGTCAAATCATTCATATTACATCATATCATGAGTAAAGAAAAACCAAGAGAGAAAATAAAAAGTGAGAGCACAATTAGCATCATCTAAACAAAATCTCTCATACATAAACATATCCATGTTAGTCCAACACTCAACATGCATTAATAAATTTCTTTCGGGCATTCTAGAAAGTGGCTGGTCCTCTCCCCATCCGAAATCGTGCACAAAAGGCAAAAGCTATGGAGAGCCTAGAAGAACAAAACCAAAAGCTCACTGCAAAGGTTAATACCCTCCGTGAACAAATGGCCCAACTGATGGAGGTCGTGCGCCAAGGCCAAAACAAGGGCGAAACCCAAGCGGAACACACCTCTCGCCATGAAGAGGATGAGGAAGAAGAATACTTCTACGATCAAAAAGTGCCTCTCCAGTCCGACGCTCGGACTGCACACATCCTCACCCCGGAAGTGTCTAAACAACAAATTTCCGCCCTAGAAGAAAGGCTGAAGGCAGTAGAAGGGCACAACTTTGATGTCAAGGAGGTGGCAGAAATGTGCCTGGTGAAGAACATCCATTTCCCTCCCAAATTCAAAATCCCGGACTTCCCCAAGTACGCCGGGATGACCTGTCCAAAGAACCATCTTATGATGTATTGTCGTAAGATGGCCGCACATGCTGAGAACGAGAAGCTCCTGATCCACTGCTTCCAGGAGAGTCTGGCAGACACGGCTCTCAATTGGTATATGCAGCTGGAAAGAGGGCAGGTCCAGAACTGGAAACAATTGGCTAACACTTTTCTTCGTCGTTACCGATACAACATTGATCTGACCCCTGACAGGTCAGATCTCAGGACTCTAAGCAAAAGGAACGACAAACCTTTTAAAGCGTACGCCCAGAGATGGAGGGAAATGGCGGCCCAGATAGAGCCTCCTTTGACGGATAAGGAAACAGTGACTATATTCATAGATTCACTAACTGGAGCGTACTACGATAAGGCAATAGCCAGTACCTCCAACCTTTTCTCGGACATAGTCACTGTAGGGGAAAGAGTAGAGCAGGGGCTGAGGAGTGGAAGATAGCACAGTCTTTCCAAGCTGGTGTCTCGTTCAGAAAACCTGCCGGCAAGAAGAAGGACGAAGTTGTGCATGCAATCAACTTTGCTACTCCTTCTTCTGCTCCGCAAACAGCTAGGCAGCCTCGCAAGAAAGCGGCTCATATAAATATGCATCAATTAAACAAACTAATATCAAAGGACTTAGTTGTTGGTTTGCCTAAGTTAAAATTTGAAAAAGATAGGTTATGTGATGCATGTCAAAAAGGTAAACAAGTGAAATCATCCTTTAAATCTAAGAATGTTATTTCCACTTCAAAACCCTTAGAACTATTACACTTAGATTTATTTGGTCCATCTATGATAAAAAGTTTTGGTGGAAATTACTATGCTCTTGTAATTGTTGATGATTTTTCTAGATACACTTGGACATTTTTCTTAACTTAAAAAAGTGAAGCTTTTAAGGTCTTTAGGAAGTTTGCCAAGCAAATCCAAAATGAGAAAGACTTAAGAATTAAGGTGTTAAGAAGTGACCATGGTGGAGAGTTTCAAAATGAATGGTTTAAAAATTATTGTGAGGAAAATGGTATTTTGCATAATTTTTCTGCACCTAGAACTCCCCAACAAAATGGTGTAGTAGAAAGGAAAAATAGGTCACTAGAGGAACTTGCTAGAACAATGTTGAATGAATCAAATGTTCCTAAATATTTTTGGGCTGATGCTCTAAGTACTGCATGTTATGTATTGAATAGGATTCTTATTAGGCCAATTATAAAATCAACTCCTTATGAATTGTTAAATGGTAGGAAGCCTAATGTTGCTCATTTAAAAATATTTGGATGTAAATGCTTTGTTTTAAATAATGGAAAAGATAACTTAGGAAAATTTGACCCAAAAGCCGATGAGGGAATTTTCTTAGGTTATTCACTAACTAGCAAAGCATATAGAGTTTTCAATAGAAGAACTTTGAATATTGAAGAATCTGTACATGTCACCTTTGATGAAATTGTAGACCTTGAGGGAAATCCTCTTGAGTCAAATAAAGAATTTACAGGTGATGATGAGTACATAAGAGAGGCTCTAGAAGAAATGTACTTGAATGAGAATGAGCCATCTCAACCAACTGAATTGACAAAAGAGTGGCAATCACAAAGAGGACTTTCAATGGACAATATAATTGGTGATATCTCAAAAGGGGTAAGAACTAGAAATATGACAAATTTTTGCATGTTTGTAGCTTTTGTTTCACAGATAGAACCCAAAAGTGTTGAAGAAGCTCTTAAAGATGATCAATGGTGCATAGCAATGCAAGAAGAACTTAATCAATTTGAAAGAAATCAAGTCTGGGAATTAATTCCAAGATAAGAATCTCATTAAGTGATTGGAACAAAATGGGTATTTAGAAACAAACTTGATGAAAATGGAAATATAACAAAGAACAAAGCCAGACTTGTTGCCATAGGTTATTGTCAAGAGGAAGGTATTGATTATGATGAAACTTATGCTTTTGTTGCCAGGTTAGAGGCTATAGGCCTACTTCTTGCTTATGCCTCATTGATGAAATTTAAACTTTATTAAATGGATGTTAAAAGTGCATTTTTGAATGGGTTTATCAAAGAGGAAGTATAAGTGGAACAACCCCTTGAATTTGAAGATTTTAAATATCCCAATCATATTTTTAAATTGAAGAAAGCTTTATATGGTTTGAAACAATCTCCTAGGTCTTGGTATGAAAGATTAAGTAGTTTTCTAATTTCAAATGACTTTCCTAGAGGAAAAATTGATTCCACCCTGTTTATTAAGAAGTTTAAGGAACATATTCCGTTAGTTCAAGTTTATGTTGATGATATTATTTTTGGATCAACTGATAATTCTCTGTGTGAAGGATTTGTTAAGATAATGCAGGGTGAATTTGAAATGTCAATGATGGGAGAATTAACATTCTTCCCTGGACTTCAAATTAAACAACTTAAAGATGGCATTTTTGTGTCTCAAACCAAATACTGCAAAGAGATTCTCAAGAAATTTGGAATGGACACTTCGAAGGAAGCTAACACACCCATGGGAACATCATGCTATTTAGACAAGGATGAATCAGGTTTGGAAATTAATCAATCTATGTATAGAGGTATGCTAGGTTCACTATTATACTTAACTGCAAGTAAACCTGATATTATGCATTCTGTTTGTGTGTGTACTAGATTTCAAGCATGTCCAAAAGAATCTCATTTAACTGCAGTAAAACGAATCTTAAAATATTTAAAAGAAACTACATGATTTGGATTATGGTATCCGTCTGAAGCTTCTCCTAGTTTAATAGGATATTCTGATGCTGATTATGGTGGATGTAAGATTGATAGAAAGAGTACTAGTGGAACATGTCATATGTTAGGATCATCTTTAGTATCTTGGCATTCTAAGAAACAAGCATGTGTATCTTTGTCCACAACTGAAGCTGAATATATTGTAGTTGGTAATTGCTATACACAAATCCTATGGATGAAGCAACAACTAGAAGATTATAATATTTTTCTAAATGATATTCCTTTGATGTGTGATAATACAAGTGCAATCAATCTTACTAAGAATCCAGTAATGCACTCTAGAACTAAGCATATAGAGATTAGACATCATTTCTTAAGAGATCATATTAGTAAGGGAAATTGTAAAATTGAATATGTTGATACAAAGCATCAATTAGCAGATATTTTTACGAAACCTCTTCCCAAAGATATATTCTATGATCTTAGAAGAGACTTAGGAATATTAGAGATAATCTAAACTCTGCTTAACTAATCAATATTTACATTTTGTACTGTAATAATCAATTATATAGGGAATTAATCGATTATCCTATGTCTATAACATTGAAAATTTGTTAATCTCTCTAAAATAATTTATTATCTTGGATAATAATTGATTGTCGAAGTTTAAATAAGTGAAATATGTGAAATCTTTCTGTAATAATCGATTATTTGGGGTAATAATTGATTATCTGGCCCAAAATTGCCCAAAATTACCCAAAACCAGTATTTTGCCACTGGAATAATCGATTATCCAGCCTGATAATCGATTATCTCTGCACTTGAAGAAATAATCGATTATCAGAGGCTGATAATCGATTATCCTGCGACGTTGAAGGTTCACTAGCTGTTTGTAACAACTATTTTGGCTCCAATTCTCCACCAAATAGTCGTTTATGACCGTTAGGATGTTTCTCTATATATAGGAAGACTCCAATTCACATCTACACACCTCCAAACCTTGAATCAAAGCATTCTACAATCATTCAAGCTCTCTTGTCTCCTCAAAACCTTATTCTTACCAAAAACTTGTTCATCTTCCTCTCTTTCTAATCTAAATGGCTTCATCATCTCATAGTAAGATCCCAACAAGGAAAAGATCCGCTTCTGCTTTTCATCCCCGTCCCAATTCAATTGAAGGGTGGATCTCCGACGATGAAGGAAGACAGGAATTCCTGACTTTCTGGAAAGAAAGGGGCATTATCACTCCCAAATATATTATTGGTGATCAATTCATCAATAGGGTTTTCAACTTCCCAAATCTCCTTGAGTAGCAAGGTGTCCTTCCATTCATAGAAATGCAAGGTACTTACTACCCAAATTTAGTTAGGGTCTTCTATTCACACTTTAAATATAGAGATCATATCGCCACTTCTAGAGTCAAGGGTGTGACCATCATCCTTGATGATGATATCTGGGAAAATGTTGCTCATTTTCCTTTAAGGGAGGATGCTACCAATGTTCTTGCGGATTTAGAAGATTTTAATAGAATTATGGCTTACCGCTCCTTTCTCCGCAACCCCTCTATGGAAATTGGCCGCCAACTTTTGGTCGGGCCTTTAAAGAAAGAAGAACGCCTTTTGCTGCATCTTCTTGTCTGGATTTTATGTCCTCGGGCAACCAACCATGCCCAATGTTCTTCTGCTGACCTTCGCATTATTCATGCCATCATGAATAATGAGCCCATTGATTGGCCAAGCTTAGTTACTTTAACAATGCTCAAGGCGAAGCGTCACCCAACATTCAAGATTCCATACACTCTCCTAATATCCAAAATTCTTAAATACAAGGGCGTAAATGTTGAAAGAGAACAACGGGCCTGGATCCTAAATTCAAACAGAATGCTAGACGACACACTCACTCGGCTACAGATGGTGAACGTAAACGGAATTTACGTTCATAAAGATGATGCTCCTCACATGGCCAACATGGTTCAAGATTCTAATGATGAGGACATGCCTGCTGCTGAAATGCCTGCTGCTGAAATGCCTGCTGAAAACATTCATACTGTTGGGACGTCATCTACTCATCCTACATCCCGCCCATCTATGGAAGATATGTTGTTTGATATGAATCAAAGAATGCAAGAGTTCTTCTCTATCTCTCAAGAACGTAATCAGGAAATTATTCAACGTATTTCGGATGTAGATGATAGGGTATGTAATTTAGAGGACAGATTTGATGCCTAATTTAACAGTGATAAAAGTGAAGAGTTTTAATCTCTTAAACATATTTCTTGTTTGTAATTAATTTGCTTTATGGAATAAAAATGGTATTTTTGCTTTGATTGAGGGGGAGCTATTTTCTATTTTATGCACTTTCATTGAGGGGGAGAAATTATTTAAAGCCTCTTATATTTATTAATTTTAAATGTTGTTTGGTATGTTTAATGTTTTTGTTAGCTATGACAGATAAAACAGGTTATTACAAAGGGCTTTAAAGGAAATTTTGATCATCAAAAAGGGGGAGATTGTTGAACATACAAGGATATGAATGTTGAACATACAAGGATATGAATGTTGAACATACAAGGATATGAAGCTTGTAGATTTTGATGATGATTCAAGAATAAAGGACTTAGAGATTTGAAGACTTGTAATCTTATGTAATAACTCTGTTTTTATGTTTTTGAGTCTATTAGAGTCCAAGATAGCCAGCACATAGACCATCCTTTAAAAGCTCTAAAAACTCATTTTTATCAAAATTACACTGTGATAATCGATTATCACCCTAGATAATCGATTATTACAACAAGAAAACCATTTTCAGGAAATCCTCTCTGTGATAATCGATTCTCACTCAGGATAATCGATTATCACAGGCTGATAATCAATTATTTGGCCAAATAATCGATTATCCTGGCCCAGTTTTGTTCCTCTGCGAATATGGCGCTAAAATAATCGATTATCACTCAAGATAATCGATTATTTGTGTCTGTTATGTGTTTTGAAATTCAAATTTGGACCAAGTTTCGAAAACCCTATTCCCAATTCATATGTTTTCGAAAATCCCCAATTCCTAGACCATATTCTCTCTACTTAAGGTTCTCTAAGGCTCTCTGCAAAAAGAACAAACCTTTTTCATACAAAAGTTAAGAGTTGTGGCTACTAGAGAACTTCTATAGGGAAGAAAAAGGGGCTTTTGAAAACCTAGTGTGGGCTAGAAGCGATCAGAATCACTTAGTGAGTTTCTTAGTGGATTGTGTGTTGTGCCATCTCTAGGAAAAGCTGTTCTTCATCCTTTGTGGATTCAAAGGAGGTGTTCATCTCTTGTGTGACTCAAGAGAGGTGTTTTCTTTACCTTATCTTTTCAATTTGTAATCTGTTTGTATACTGTGATTATAGTGACAGCGTTAATACTCTGTTTGAGTGATTAGCAACTGGACGTAGGGTCTTTTGATCCGAACCAGTATAAATCAACTGTGTAATCTTCTGTCCGTTATCTATTTACTTTACACAACATTTTAATCGGTGAAATTTGGGGAAAATTTTTAAAACCCTAATTTTTGTTTAAGAAACCAATTTACCCCCCTCTTGGTTTTTGTCCGTAAACGCAAACATTTCACTGCGCAATTCTAACAGAAACAGCTACTCGGGCTTTGTCTAGCTCTCTATCTCCCATAAAGACTGGTTTCTTCCATGCTCTCTGTACAACACGTGAGTTCGCAACATTGCATGGGTCTCTGAAGAAACACAGTCCTCCGAGCTCTTCCCATGATAGCGCGATTTGGGTTCTCATGAGTTGTCTCATAGCCACTTTTGGAGAATAAGCTATGCAACCGCTAAGACCTACTAATGGTACGCTCAGATAATCTCCACATCTGATGAGAATAGGGTCGGGTCGAAACCAAGGACATGCCCAGGATAAGCGGTTGACATTCCATTGTTCCAACTCAACCTTCCATTCCATGGTTAGACGTCGGTGGAGAGGGATTTTGGAAAAGCTCTTCAAAGGATCGAGGAACATCCCCATGTGGCTAGAGGCATAGAAGTGCGTGATATCCCACACGAATAGCAGCAAAGAGCAACATCTGAGTGTTTTTCCTTGCTTTTGGTGACAGAACTCAACCGAAAGCAAGGTTTCGACAAGAAGTGCAGGCAAGGGACTCTTCGAGTGCACGTCCCAGGTGAAAAAGGCGTCCATGATGACCTAATCTACTGTGTCGAGGTGAAAGGGAAACAACATGGTCCCAAACAAGATCAGAGCCAGGGTTTTGTTAAACGCAAACCAATCTGCCTTATCAGCCAAAGAGGACAGATGGTCTTCTAACATTATGACTTTCCAACCCTAGATATTCCCTTTTACAATCAGGGCAGTCTGATGAAGCGGCAATTGGATGATGGCAGCAACTTTGGCTATAGGAATATATGCTTCGTGACGAATATGGACCCCGACTGACTTGGGCCATCTCAACATTATCTCATATTCCTCCAAAGTGGGTACTAGATGAAATTGTGGAAACTCGAAGCAATGCAGACTGGAGTTCCAAAAATGGACCAAAACCCTGATGAAGATGGGGTCGACACAGATCTTCAATAAGTCGAGAATCCATCCATAAGATTTCTTGAAGTTGGAACGGACCTCAGGTGGCATCAATGCACACATCCGTTCTATCTTCTCTACATGGTATCAGGGAATGTCCACTTTCTTCAATTGTCTACCGGACCCCTCCATTTTTCTAAAAACCAAAAATACATGCTATGAATATGATGTTAATGCGGGCATGCATGCAAGTGTTTGTTTTTCCTAAACATTTTCATGTTTTATTTTCTACATGATGCATGATAGTGTTTGGGTTTTTTGTATTTTTTCAAAAGAAAGATAAACTACCTATATGGATGTTCATGAGTCTAAGGCTTATGAACAGGGTCCATTTTTTATTTGATTTATTTGTTTTATTTGATTTTTTTATTTTTATAACATTTTATCTCTTCTGTCGGACTGCGTGGCTACTTAGCTTACAAAGAACCTAAACTAGGCTAGCTAAAAGGAAGACTGTCCGAGATAAAAGTGGTTTATTGCGAAAGAATGGTTTTATCATCCCTTTTCTCTTCTGTCGGACTGCGTGACTACTTAGCTTACAAAGAACCTGAAATCAGGCTAGCTAAAAGGAAGACTGTCCGAGATAAGGGTGTTTATTATGAAAGAATTTTGATAGATTTTCTTTTTATTTTTATGTTGTATGATTATGCTATGCAACAAACAAATGCACACACAATTCACTCATTCGCGAACAATAGGACGACATTTTTATGATGAGGTAGGGGTATCCTGTAGTAGAGTGCGTATTCAAGGTAGTTCTAAATTTCCTCACCAAGGCCAGGCCCCCAAGGTGCCCCCTTTATAGGGTCCCCACTCTCCCAGCCTTTAGACCATGCATGGCACTAGGGCCTTGTCAGTCTTTGGGCTAAAAGAGGAAGATTATCACCTTGAGTGGTGGTTTTCGACCATACCGGTGGGCTCATGGCCCTCACTACGGCAAATCGTACAATGTCACCCACTCCCTAAGGTTATCCCACTTGCCCTCGGGTATAGGCGGAACTGTTGTGTGCAAGGGTTTGTGTACATTTGTTATTTCAAACAATTGCATAAAATAAACATACAACAGTTATTAAAGCCAAACAATAAATCATGTTATAAAACAAGAAAGGGTAAAAGTGCAATTTCTAGTTTTTATTTCTCAAAACTAGTCCATCGCTAAATGGGATCAACTCTCTAGCTTCCCCAGTGGAGTCGCCATTTGTCGCCGCTTTCAGAAGAGGCAGTCGGAGGGATGTGATGGTTTTGTTTGACTCGCGTTTTTTAAAGTGTGGTTTAACGTCTTTAGGTTATCCGATAACCAGGCTGGACCTAAGGGCAAGATTTTTGAAAGGGCGAGATTTTCGAAAGGGTTCGAGGAGTCGCCACCAATATTTTTACCCAAAACATTGGAAAAGGAAAAAAGAAGGCGATGGTTTTTAAAAAACCAACTTTGGTCATTACAACCAGAGTTAGGTAAGGGAGTTAGTTACGTGTGGGGAAGGTATTAGCTTCCCCACAACGCCCCTTTCGGGTTCCCTATGATGGAATGTTTTTTTATAAAGAAATAAAAATTTTAAAACTACGCTTTTACCCTTATTTATTCATTACAAAAGTTAAGTTATCGACTACATGGCCCTTAATAATTAATGCACAGAGATAGTATCTAAAAAACAATAAAATAGAGAAAGAGGTATGGAAGAACCTTTGAAGCAAGCTTTTATATAATATACTCTTGAAAAGG
The DNA here is from genome assembly GCA_963425845.1 of Sphenostylis stenocarpa. Lineage (NCBI taxonomy): Eukaryota > Viridiplantae > Streptophyta > Magnoliopsida > Fabales > Fabaceae > Sphenostylis > Sphenostylis stenocarpa. Next base: position 26,437,134 of record OY731404.1, on the reverse strand, counting down.
GTGCTTTTTGGCGAACCCCACACTCTACAAAGCAGCTCACTCTTCTCTCGCAGCACTTTAGAATGATTTCTAAGAACTCTAAGAACTTTGGCAATGCTTCAGAAGGGTCCCCGTCCCAGATTCGGGACCGCCGTCTCGCCTTGCGCAAATGGCGAGACCGCCGTCTCGTTTGGCGAGACGACCGTCTCGCCACTCGCGAATGGCGAGACCACCGTCTCGACCTTGTCAGACGAGACGGCCCGTCTCGACCTGACAGGCGCGAATCCCTATAAATAGGGCCCCCATTCCCCTCATTTCACACAATTCTTCCTCCTTCTCTCTAGACTTTTCTTCAAATTCTCTCTCTAGAACCCCTCCGAAGCATTTCCGGAGTTTTTGAGTGTTTCTAAGAGTGTTTTTGAGCGTTTCGAAAGGTTTCTGACGCTGTGTAGAGTGAAGGGCTACCACATAGCACCCTAAATTTTAAAGAATTAATAGAAAGCTTGCTCCGAAGGTTTCTACTTTCTCCTTTTACTTTTTACCGCTTTATTTAAATTATGCAATAGATACTAGGGCCATGTAGTCGTAATTTTAAATTCTGCAAATAAAAGGGTAAAAGCGTATTTTTCTAGTTTAATCATTTAAGTAAGCTGGCCTATCATAGGGAACCCGAAAGGGGCGTCGTAAAGGAACTAACCCTTCCTTTACAAGTAACTAACTCCCTTACCCAACTCTGGTTCTAACGACCAAAGTTAGTTTTTCGAAAACCAACGCCTTTTAACCCCTTTTCCGATGTTTCCGGTAAAAACATCAGTGGCGACTCCAGAGAACCCTTCAAAACTAGCTCTTGGATTAGCCCGGTTATCGGACAATCCAAGAGCGCCCTTTCAAAAACCTCGCCTCTAGGTTCAGCCCGGTTATCGGACAACCTAAAGGCATTGTAACCACACCAATAAAAAACACGAAAAACGGAAAGTCGAAACCATCGCGTCGCTCCGACTGCCTCTTTTTGACGGCGGCGACAAGGGTTAAAGCAAATGAAATAATATTTCTAGCCCTAACATCATATTAGGCTTTTCTATTTTTCTCAGCCGACCATCTAGAAAATGGTTTTGGTACCTCTTCTCCATTTTTAGTAATTTTAGGAACAAAAGGTCCATTTAAAATTGCATCCCAAACACCTCTATCAACAGACTCCAAAAATATTTGCATTCTAACTTTCCAAAACAGATAATTTTGTCCCCGCAAAAAGTGGGGGTCTATTGATAGAAGCACCCTCGACAAACATTTGATTTTGTCCAGCCATTTTTGAAAATTGAATGAATATCAAAGCAAGCTCTGATACCACTTGTTAGAATCGCACAGCGGAATGTTTGCGTTTACGGAAAAAAACCAAGAGGGGGGGTGAATTGGTTTCTTAAACAAAAATTAGGGTTTTAAAATTTTCCCAAATTTCACCAATTAAAATGCTATGTAAAGTAAATAGAGAAGGGATAGAAGATTACACAGTCGATTTATACTGGTTCGGATCAAAAGACCCTACGTCTAGTTGCTAATCACTCAAACAGAGGATTAACGCTGTCACTATAATCACAGTTTTACAAACAGATAACAAATGAAAAGATAAGGTAAAGAATACACTTCTCTTAAGTCACACAAGAGATGAACACCTCCTTTGAATCCACAAAGGATGAAGAACAGTTTTCCCTAGAGATTACACAACACACAATCCACCAAGAAAACCCACTCAGTGATTCTTATCGCTTCTATCCCACACTAGGTTTCAAAAGCCCCTTTTTCCTCCCAACAAATAGTTCTCTAACAGTCACAACTCTTAACTTTTGTTTGAAAAAGGTTGTTCATTTTTGCAGAGAGCCTTAGAGAACCTTAAGTATAGATATTAAGGTTTGGGAATTGGGGATTTTTTAAAATAGATGAATTGGGAATAGGGTTTTCGAGACTTGGTCCAATTTTGAATTTCAAAACACATATCTGACTGAAATAATCGATTTTCTTGAGTGTTAATCGATTATTCCAGAGCCAAATTCGCAGAGGACCAAAAACTACATCATTTAATCGATTATTAGGCCAGTTAATCGATTAACAGGCTAGTTAATCGATTAACAAGGCATTTAATCGATTATTCCAGAGAGCAAAGACTGAAAATGGTTTTCTTTCTGTAATAATCGATTATCCTGCCATTTAATCGATTATTCCAGTATGTTTTTGATAAAAATGAGTTTTTAGAGCCTTTAAAGAGTGGACTATGTGCTGGCTATCTTAAACTCTAATATTACAGACTCAAAATCATAAAAATAGAGTTATTACATAACATTATAAGTCTTTAAATCTTTAAGTCCTTTATTCTTGAATCATCATCCAAATCTACAAGCTTCATATCCATGTATGTTCAACATTTATATCCTTGTATGTTCAACAGAGATGACGGTCTCGCCCTTAGCCAACGGCGAGATAGCGGTCTCGCTAAACGAGACGAGGGTCTCGACCCTTTGGGTGGAATTTCTTATGTTTTGTGTACAAAAATCCTTCCTATTCTAATATGGGGCCTATTGATCAATCCTAGGGACCTTTTAGTCCTTGCCCATCTTCGAACGGAAGTCTTCTGCTCTTTATTTTGAGGTCGGGCAAGATTTGGGGTCTACACCGACTATCCAGATTAGGTTGCGCGACAAACAAGCTTTTTGTATGGTAGTAACCAGCAAGGAAGACAAATCCCCTTGGTATTATGACATCAAGCGATATCTTATTATGGGTGAATATCCCAAGGGAATTAACAATAGTGATAAAAGGATCATTCGGAAGAGAGTTGTAGGGTTCACGCTAATTAGAGGAACCCTTTATAAGAAAAATCTCGACTCCAGCTTATTAAGGTGTGTGAACCACGAAGAAGCCCAAACCCTAATTAAGGAAATTCATGAATGTTGAACATACAAGGACTTGATGTTGAATGTACATGGACATGAAGCTTGTTGATTTTGATGATGATTCAAAAACAAAGAACTTAGAGTGTTGAAGACTTGTATTGTTGTGTAATAACTTTGTTTTGATGAGTTTGAGTCTGTAATATTAGAGTCTAAGATAGTTGGTACATAATCTACTCTTTAGAAGCTTCAAAAACTCATATTTATCAAAAAGCCTCGGGTTTAATCGATTAAATCATCAGATAATCGATTATTACAGTGAGAAAAAACATTTTCTGTATCTGTTCATTGTAATAATCCATTAACACACCTGTTAATCGATTAAAATAGAGATACGGAATATAATCCGTAGGTAATGCACTCACCTAAACAAAATATTTTTATTTATTACAACCCCCTCCCCTTTATATTATATTTTTATTATTTATTATGTCTTCGAACTTTGAATTATTATTAGATTAAAGGAATTGTCATTGGCGAGGATTCGAACCCAGTACCTTAGAGTTAGAGGCTAATACTCAAACCACTAAGCTATTAGGATATTTTGATAATAATATAAAAAAAATTATATTTATATTTATCCAGTGTAAATATATAAATATATAAATATATAAATATATAAATATATAAATATATAAATATATAAATATATAAATATATAAATATATAAATATATAAATATATAAATATATAAATATATAAATATATAAATATATAAATATATAAATATATAAATATATAAATATATAAATATATAAATATATAAATATATAAATATATAAATATATAAATATATAAATATATAAATATATAAATATATAAATATATAAATATATAAATATATAAATATATAAATATATAAATATATAAATATATAAATATAAAATATATATAAATATAAATATATAAATATAAAATATATTTATGTATTTATGTATTTATATATTCATGTATTTATGTATTTATATATTCATGTATTTATATATTTATATATTTATCTATTTATATATTGATGTATTTATGTATTTATATATTTATGTATTTATGTATTTATATATTTATGTATTTATATATTTATGTATTTATATATTTATGTATTTATATATTTATGTAATTATATATTTATGTATTTATATATTTATGTATTTATATATTTATGTATTTATATATTTATGTATTTATATATTTATGTATTTATATATTTATGTATTTATATATTTATATATTTATATATTTATATATTTTATATTTATATATTTTATATTTTATATTTTATATTTATATATTTATATATTTATATATTTATATATTTTATATTTATATTTATATATTTTATATTTATATTTATATATTTATGTATTTATGTATTTATATATTCATGTATTTATGTATTTATATATTTATGTATTGATATATTTATGTATTTATGTATTTATGTATTTATGTATTTATGTATTTATGTATTTATATATTTATGTATTTATCTATTTATGTATTTATCTATTTATATATTTATATATTTATATATTTGTATATTTATATATTTATATATTGATATATTTATATATTGATATATTCATATATTGATATATATATTTATATATTTATATTGTACACAAAACATAAGAGAAGAACCTCTCTACATGGTTTTATCTACATTGCATACGAAAGCAGTAAATAAAGCAGTAAAAGGGAAGAGAATTGAGAAGAACCTCCGAAGCAAGCTTTATATTATAAGTCCTTTATACAGAGGATGCTTTGCGGCAATCCTTCGCTCTACAGCAACTCTCCTCTCAAATACAGACTCGACTCGACTAAGATTTCTAGAAGAATCGAATGCTGGAATACAAATTCCTTAACTGATTGTTACCTATTAAAGGCAATCAGAGAGATCATTCGAAGGAGGGAGAGAAGAAGACAAGTCTTGGAGTTGTTTGGTGTGTGGAGAATGACAAATGAGACTCCTATTTATAGCCATTTTTCGCCTGTAACTTTGGGATGGCCGTCTGGGTTGGGACGGCCATCCCAAACGCGTTTTCCACGTTGTGCCAATCTGGGACGGCCAGTCTGGGTTGGGATGGCCGTCCCAAATGCAATTTTAACACAGGTCGGGACCCCCGAGGTTTGGGACGGCCGTCCCAAGTTTGGGACGCGCGTCCCACTTGCACGATGACGAGTTGGGACGGCCGTCCCAACTGCGGGACGGTGGTCTCGGCCTGTTTAGTCCGGTTTTCGCGTTCGGGACCCCAGGAAGCTTTCCTTTCCTTTTCGGACGTAGATTGATGCCGATGTGTGTCCGTTGAAGCTTTATCTTCATGTAGGAAGTCTTATTGGCCTTCATTAAAGTGCCGGGCGAGCTTTATCTCTGTGTAGGAAGTCTCCTTTGCCTTTATTGTGTGGATGGGTGACCTCCGTCTTATTGCGAGAAGTCTTCTTTTCTTTTATTTGGGAAGCCGGGTGATCTTTGTCTTTGTGTGAAATTCCCCTAGCTTTTATTTGAGAGGCCGGGCAAAATTAGGGGTCTACAGCTGCCCCCCCTTCACCTGCCAAACTAATTTGTTGGTTTAATATACCGACAAAGTTAGTTGGTAGGGGAAGGAGTTAACCCTTTTGCCCGGTTATCCTTCAGATGCTGCTCCTTTGCTGATCCTCCGGATGATAAATATTTTGATAGGTACCAACCCCTATCTGGTTTGAGCCTCCTTTTATAAAGCTCTGGTAAGTACTTACCCTCACCAGGTATAAGTCTGTATTTTACTAGACTTTTGTGAGTACCTACCCCCACTAGGTATGAACCTTGTTTTACAAGGTTTTGGTGAGTACCTACCATCACCCGGTATGAGTTTGCATTTTGCTAAACTCTTGTGGGTACTTACTTCTGAGGTGCTCAACACTGAACTATCCTCTAATAGAAGCAAGTCTTTGCACCCGTTTTTTGTAATGCTTCAGGTGAGTATTTTTACTATACCCGAGGCATTTTGGTAAGTTTTGATGAGTACCTACCCTCATCTGGTAAAAACCTTATTTTTAAGGTTTTGGTGGGTACCTACCCCCACCTGGTACGAATCTACATTTTTGCTAGATTCTAGTGGTTTTTACACCTCCACTTGGTGTGAACCCGCATATTGACTAGGTTCTAGTGGATTTTACACCCCCACTGGGTGCGAACCTGCATATTGACTAGGTCCTAATGGATTTTACACCCCCATTGGGTGCGAACCTGCATATTGACTAGGTTCTAATGGATTTTACACCCCCATTGGGTGCGAACCTGCATATTGACTAGGCTCTATTGGTTTTTACACCCCCACTGGGTGCGAACCTGCATATTGACTAGGTTCTAATGGATTTTACACCCCCATTGGGTGCGAACCTGCATATTGACTAGGTTCTAATGGATTTTACACCCCCATTTGGTGCGAACCTGCATATTGACTAGGCTCTAATGGATTTTACACCCCCATTGGGTGCAAACCTGCATATTGACTAGGCTCTAGTGGTTTTTACACCCCCACTCGGTGCGAACCTGCATATTGACTAGGTTCTAATGGATTTTACACCCCCATTGGGTGCGAACCTGCATATTGACTAGGCTCTAGTGGTTTTTACACCCCCACTGGGTGCGAACCTGCATATTGACTAGGTTCTAATGGATTTTACACCCCCATTGGGTGCGAACCTGCATATTGACTAGGCTCTAATGGATTTTACACCCCCATTGGGTGCGAACCTGCATATTGACTAGGCTCTAGTGGTTTTTACACCCCCACTGGGTGCGAACCCGCATATTGACTAGGTTCTAATGGATTTTACACCCCATTGGGTGCGAACCCGCATATTGACTAGGCTCTAGTGGTTTTTACACCCCCATCGGGTGCGAACCCGCATATTGACTAGGTTCTAATGGATTTTACACCCCCATTGGGTGCGAACCTACATATTGACTAGGCTCTAGTGGTTTTTACATCCCCACTGGGTGCGAACCTGCATATTGACTAGGCTCTAATGGATTTTACACCCCCATTGGGTGCGAACCTGCATATTGACTAGGCTCTAGTGATTTTTACACCCCCACTGGGTGCGAACCTGCATATTGACTAGGTTCTAATGGATTTTACACTCCCATTGGGTGCGAACCTGCATATTGACTAGGCTCTAGTGGTTTTTACACCCCCACTGGGTGCGAACCTGCATATTGACTAGGCTCTAGTGGTTTTTACACCCCCACTGGGTGCGAACTTGCATATTGACTAGGTTCTAATGGATTTTACATCCCCATTGGGTGCGAACCTGCATATTGACTAGGCTCTAGTGGTTTTTACACCCCCACTGGGTGCGAACCTGCATATTGACTAGGCTCTTGTGGGTACCTACCCCCACCTGGTACGAATCTGCATTTTGGCTAGATTCTAGTGGTTTTTACGCCCCCACTGGGTGCGAACCTGCATATTGACTAGGTTCTTCTCATTCAATCTTTTGATTGATGAGTTCATACCCTTAACGGGCTTTCGGAGAAGTGTTGGCGGCTTACTGTCTTTGATCATGCGCCTATTCCTTGGGGAATGATTTGGTTTTTTGCCTTGACTTTTTAGTCATCCGGTTTTACCGAGGATTTCATTGCTTTGGCTTTTTCTTTTAGCCATCCGGCTTTTGCGAGGATTCTTTGTTTTTGGCTTTTAGCCATCCGGTCTTGGCTAGGTGATTCTTTGATTTTGGCTTTTCTTTTAGCCATCCGGTTTTTGTCAGGGATTTTGTCGATTGCCTCTTTTTAGGCGGGAATCCTCCGGGGATTTTGAGTTCTCTTATTGATTGTGCCTCTTGATTAGGCGAAGATCCACTTGGGGATTTGTTGATTTTTGATTGTGCCTCTTGATTAGGCGGGTGCTTCAATAGTGGTGAAGGCTTTTTACTTGTTGTTCGCCTCTGAATAGGCTGATGTTCTACCCGAGGATATTTGCTCTTGGTAATACCTCCGAGTAGGCGAGATGCTTTATTGGAAGCTTTGTGCTTGTATTACCTCTTATAGGTTGATTTCCCATTTCTTGGGGATATCGGTTTTTGCTCGCCTTAGGCGAGAGGTTCTTCTTGGGAGTGAAGGCTTTGCACTTCGTTGGGGATATCCATATTGGGCGCTATAGGTGATTAACTCCCCGAGGATATGAATTTGTAGTTTGCCTTTCTTTGGTAGGCTTGTTGGGGATTTTTCTTTTTGGTAATCCACCAGGGATTTGGTTGTTTTACGGGGATCTATTTTGAATTGCCCCCTAGGGAGGAATGGAGTTTTTGACTCCTTATTGGATGTCGTTGTTTGAGTCGGCTTTGCACTGTGCTCTTATTCTGTCTGGGAATGGGTTTATATGTGCGCCTTTGTATGCACATTGGCTTTTTCTTTGGATGAAAAGATATCATTTTTCTTTTCTTAGGGGATCTAATCCTTGATTTGATTTTTTTTATGATGATGGAGTCTTGAGCTCCTGGTCTTTTGTGAAGCTCTTCATTGAGCGAAATGAATAAATTTTCTTCTTTTCTTTTTTTTGGAGATTCACCGAGGAGTTTGTCGGTTTCCTGGTCTTTTGTGAAGCTCTTATTTGAGCTAGATGAAGAGATTTTTCTTCCTTTTGTCTTTTATAGACTTTTCTTGATATGCTCTTCTTGGAGATTTTTTATTTGGCTTTTTCTGTAGTGGCCTTTGGGATGAAGAATTTTCTTTTCTTTTCTTTTTGTTGCCCCTTGGTGATATAGAGGACTTGACTTCATATGATGGGCTCTTTGTGTAGCCCTTATTCTCCGTTGGGGAATGAAGCGGAGATCTTTATAAGAATGTGCTTGATAACTCATGTGATGATGAAGCTGAGTCACGAAGTAGTCTTTTTGCTTTGCCTCTGGAGTAGGCAGGGATCCTCTTGGGGATGGTCGAGCCTTTCCATTAGCTTTTTCATTTTGATGGTTTCCTTCTTTCTTGGATGGAAGGATGGTGATTGAAGCTTTTTGACAACTCATATGATAATGTTGAGTTATGAAATAAAAATTTTTTTCTGCCTTTGGAGTAGGCAAGGAACCACTTGGGGATCATTAAGCCTTTCCGTTGGCTTTTCTTATCCTTCTTTTATTGGTGTAGAAGATTGATGGTGATTAGAGCTATTTTCTTTGAAGCTCCTTATTTTGTTGAAGATAATTTTGGTTTCGCCTTTCGCGATTTTGATATTCATATGTAGAATGGATTCTGGCGCCTCCTGTTTTCAATCACAAGTATGGAGAATAGCCTCCTTATGTGCATGTTTATTTATTTGAAGAAAATTATTTTTCTTGATTTTGACAAAGTCGTATTATGCAACTACTTTGTGTGTGGATGTCCTAAATGCAATCTACTTGTTTATTTATTTTTGATGCATTTAAAAAGTAACTGGCCTTCTCCCGTTGGCTTTTTATGAATACGCCGATGGGCTCCTCCTTTATGACCATGATGATGGGCTCCTCTTTTTATCCATCTCTTGTTTTTAGCCCTATCTTTTGCCTAGACCACCCTTTACGGGTTTTCAATCTAGCAGGCTGCCTTAATTTTTGCCTAGAATATCTTAGGGGGCTTTTGCCTTATCTTTTGCCTAGACCGTTCTTTTGGGATTTCCGATCTAGCAGGCTACCCTGATTTTTACCTAAAAATATCCTAGCAGGCATTTGTTATTTTCTTATTATTTTTTATATGCTTCCCTTTTTTAGATGCATGCTTGATCTTTGATTAAAGGTCTTTGCGCATATTTATGATTTATAAAAAAAGAGGCATTTCCATAATATTTGGTCAAGAGAAAGGAAATGAAAAGGAATTTTATTGATAAATGAGCAAAAGTTTATTTCTTTTACAGAAGGATTTCAAAAGGTATTTAGAAGAATGGGTAGTCAGGGTTGGCTATACTGTATAGGCTTAAACAGTCATGTCCATGATATCTGCCCCCTGATTCTCCTAATTGCTTCATTTGAGATGCCTGAGCTCAGAGTGAAGACCATGCAGACTGCTTGCTTCTGGAAGAATGTTACTTTAGCCGCCTTTTCGGTTTTCGACTAAAGTAACCATTGCTCTTACTTAGTTTTTTTTTTTTTTACCTCTACTTTTTGCCTAGGACGTATCCTAGCGAGGAATATAGACCCTATCTTTTGCCCAGGAATGCCCTTTGCGGGTTTTCATTCCTGACGGGTCTTGAGCAATGTCTTCAAGCATAATACTTCTTCACCGCATCAGAGTTGATTGGATGTCGAAGTTCCTCTCCATCCATATTGGTGAGGATAAGGGCCCCCCTTGAGAAAGCTCTTTTGACCACAAAGGGTCCTTCGTAATTTGCTGCCCATTTTCCAATTTTATCCTTCTGGGCCGGAAGCAGTATCTTTATAACTAGATCCCCTTCTTGATAAGTATGAGGGTGGACCTTTTTATCATAAGCCTTTTTGATCTTCCTTTGATAGGCTTGTCCATGGCATATAGCATTTAACCGCTTTTCATCGATAAGGTTTAATTGATCGTATCAACTTTGAACCCATTCGGCTTCTGTTAATTTTGCTTCCATTATGATTCGCAAGGAAGGTATTTCGACCTCTATTGGCAATACAGCTTCCATTCCATATACAAGGGAGAATGGAGTAGCTCCTGTTGAAGTCCTTACAGACGTCCGATAACCATGAAAAGCAAAGGGCAACATTTCATGCCAGTCCTTATAGGTTTTAACCATCTTTTGAACAATCTTCTTGATGTTTTTATTAGCTGCTTCTACTGCGCCATTCATTTTGGGCCGATAAGGAGAAGAATTATGGTGTTGAATTTTGAAATCTTGACATAGTTCTTCCATCATCTTATTATTTAGATTGGACCCGTTATCGGTAATGAGGCGATGTGGGATGCCATATCGACATATGATATTCTTCTTAACAAAGGTGACCACTACCTTTTTAGTCACATGTGCATAAGATGCAGCTTCTACCCACTTAGTGAAGTAGTCAATGGCTACCAAAATGAATCGATGACCATTGGATGCCTTAGGTTCAATAGGTCCAATAACATCCATGCCCCACATAGCGAATGGCCAAGGTATAGCCATAACATTGAGAGGTACTGGTGGAACATGTACATTATCTGCATGTACCTGGCACTTGTGACATTTCCTGGCATACTGATGACAGTCTTTTTCCATTGTGGACCAATAATATCCTGCCCTGAGAATTTTCCTAGCCATGATATGCCCTGGCGCATGCGTCCCGAAGGTTCCTTCATGTATTTCCCTAATCAGTATCTGGGCTTCTTCAATATTGACGCATCTTAGCAAAGTAGAATCAAAGTTCTTTTTATAAAGGGTTTCTCCTATCAACATAAACCCTATGGCTCTTTTCCGAATGATCCTTTTATCGTTGTCGCTGATCCCCTCAGGGTATTCACCCTTTGTCAAGTATTGCCTTATGTCATGATACCAAGGGTTTTCATCTTTTCCACTATTTATCATCATACAAAAGGCTTGCTTGTCATGCCTTTTGACCTGGATGATGGGCATCTCATGTTCTTGTCCTAATGCAAACATAGATGATAATGTTGCCAGTGCATCTGCAATCTGGTTATCTTCCCGAGGGATGTACTCGAAACTGATGTTTCCCAGTTTTGAAGTCATATTACGGATGTGTTCTAGATAAGGGATTAATTTGGAATTTCTAGTTTCCCATTCACCCTTGAGTTGGTAAATAACCAGGGATGAGTCACCAAATACTTTGAGTTTAGTCACCCCATAATCCAGAGTTGCTTGAATACCTAGAGCATAGGCTTCATATTCCGCCATATTATTTGTACAGTCAAAGTTTAATCTGGTTGTTACTGGGATATACTTCTTTTCGGGAGATATTAACATAGCTCCGATCCCATGTCCCATTAAGTTTGAAGCTCCATCGAAAAACATGATCCACTCATCATTTCCAAGCTCTTCATGTTGGATGTGCATTATGTGCTCATCTGGAAAATCGTCTTGGAGGGATTGATATTCATTAGTTGGCCCATGTGCCAGGTAGTCTGCTAAAGGACTGCCTTTGATAGCTTTCTGAGTGACATGAACAATGTCGAATTCTGAGAGGAGTACTTGCCACCTGGCTATCCTTCCGGTCAAGATGGGCTTTTCAAACAGGTATTTGATTGGATCCATTTTGGAAATCAACCAAGTTGTATGTATGACCATATATTGTCGAAGGCGTTGAGTTGCCCACACCAATGCACAACATGTTTTTTCGAGTGGTGTATAACGGGTCTCATAGTTTAGAAATTTCTTACTGAGGTAATATATGGCTTGTTCTTTTTTACCCGTATCATCTTGTTGACCGAGCACACATCCCATGGATTCATCGAGTACTGAAAGGTAAAGAATCAAGGGCTTCGATTCCACAGGCGGTACCAATACTGGGGAATTGGTTAGGCATATTTTGATTTTTTCGAAAGCTTGTTGACATTCGTCGTTCCAAACTTTTGGTTGGTTTTTACGCAATAACTTGAAGATAGGCGTACACTTGTCTGTTAATTGTGCGATGAACCGTGCGATGTAGTTTATTCGGCCTAAGAACCCTCTAACTTCTTTTTCTGTTCTTGGTGGGGGCATTTCTACGATTGCCTTTGTTTTATCAGGATCTACCTCGATTCCTCTTTTACTGACAATAAACCCAAGGAGTTTTCCTGATCGCACTCCGAATGTGCATTTAGCCGGATTGAGCTTGATCTGGTATTTCCGAAGTCGATTGAATAACTTTTTTAAGTATTGGAGGTGATCTATTTCATTTTTGGACTTGGCGATCATATCATCCACATATACTTCGATTTCTTTGTGGATCATGTCATGAAATAGTGTAACCATAGCCCTTTGATAAGTAGCCCCTGCATTCTTAAGTCCAAAAGGCATTACTCTATAGCAGAATGTACCCCACGGTGTAATGAAGGAAGTTTTTTCTCTATCTTCCACGACCAATTTAATTTGGTTATACCCTGCATATCCATCCATAAACGAATAGAGAGTATTTGTAGTGGTGTGATCTACCAGCATATCAATATGCGGTAAGGGAAAATCATCTTTTGGACTTGCACGGTTTAAGTCCCGGTAATCTACGCATACTCTGATTTTTCCATTTTTCTTTACAACTGGCACAATGTTCACCAACCATTCAGGGTATTTTGAAACAATTAGGAAATTGGCATCCAACTGTTTTTCTACTTCCTCCTTAATTTTTAAGGACCATTCTGGCTTTACTCTTCTGAGTTTCTGCTTAACTGGTCGAAATCCCTCTTTTAATGGTAATCGATGCTCTACTATACTTTTATCGATTCCAGGCATATCATGGTAGGACCATGCAAACACATCCACATACTCTCTTAGTAATTGTATTAGTTTTTCCCTGATATCATTGTCAATTTGGGTTCCAATATTTACTTCTTTCTTATTATCTTCTTGTCCCAAATTGATGGCCTCAGTTTTTTCCTGATGGGGCTGTATTGATTGAGCTTCTTTTTCTAGCAGTCTTTGCATATCCGAGGAAATGGTCCCCTCCTCACTGTCTGACTCAATCCATTCGTCTTCGGCTTTCGGATCTTCCAGGGAGTTTTCAATTATAGACATGACTGTATGGTTATGCTTTGTTTTAGATTTCTTTATTAAATGTATAAGAGGGAAAAGAATAAAAGAGAATATGAATATTAAAAAAATGCCTCATTGTATTGATAGAAACAAAATATTTACAAAGCCCTTATTAACCAAAAATCTCGTGATCATGGGCGGGGATCACGAGGAGTACATCGAAGCTTTTCTATATATTTTTATATATATTTTTTATTACATTTTTAGAGATGGTAAAAATGATGAGCCCTAAATTGCTTGGTCTTCCTTATCCCGTCTCTTACTCGAGCTTTGATAAGGGTTGCTCGTCCACCTTTGGAGTAGATGCGTCAAAAGTGATCCATCCCGCCTCTATCAAACTTTGGACCTTGTGTTTTAAGGCCATACGGTTTTCAACGGAGTGTCCTGGAGAACCATAATGGTAATCACAGCTTTCATTAGATTTATACCATTCCGGGTATGGTGGCTCCATCTTCTTGGGAGGGATGCGTACGAGGAGTTTGGCATCCAATAATTTTGACAGCGAGCTTCCATAGGAAGTTGGGATTGGAGTGAATTTCCTCTCCGGCTCGCGTGGCTTGATCTGGCTGCGAGGAGGAAGAAGGAGTGACGAAGTTGATTGCATTCACGGTTCCTTCCTTCTTCTTTCCCAAGCTCTTTTTAACGTGTTGAGTAGAGAAATTGGAGGAATTCTGTGTAATTCTTCCGCTTTTTAAACCTTGCTCTACTCTTTCTCCTATAATGACCACATCTGCGAAGAGTGTTGATGTGTTCCCTATCATTTTGTCATAATAGGGACCGAGTCAAAGAATTGATGAACATGGATGTAGTCTCTTTGTCGGATAGAGGAGGTTCTACTTGTGCTTGCCAATTCCCTCCATCTTTGGGCATATGCCTTGAAGGATTCATCGTCTTTCTTGCTTAATAGTTGTAGATCTCGCTCTTTCGGGGGTCGGATCAATATTGTATTTATAGCGACGAAGAAAAGCATCTACCGGATGTCTCCGGGTTTGGATTTGCCCTCCTTCCAGCTGCATATACCAGTTCAAGGCTGATTCGACCATGCTCTCCTGAAGCGAGTGGATCGGGAGTTTTTCATTATCGGCATGTGCGGCCATCTTACGGCAGTACATTGTAAGATGGCTTTTTGGACAGGTCATTCCCATGTATTTTGGGAAGTCCGGAGTTTTGAACTTGTTAGGGAATTGGATGTTTTTGACGAGGCACATATCAGCCGCCTCTTTAACATCAAAATTATGCCCCTCCATGGCTCTCAATCGCTCTTCAAGAGCAGTCAACTATTGTTTTGATACTTCTGGTGCATGAATATGCACTGCCCTTGTATCAGATTGGGCTTGTTCATCATTGGGTCCCTCCTCTTCTTCTTGGTGAGAGACTTGTCCACTTTGAGGACCCTCCTTTTGGAGATTCTGCTAACGCACCATTTCTAACATCTGTGCCATTTGTTCTTTTAGCGTATTAAGCTCAGTAGTGAGCTTTCGATTTTGTTCCTCAAGATGTTCCATCTTCTTAGCTTTCTAGGCGCGAGTGAGGACGGGCGGAAGACCAGCCACTTTCTAAATGATTTAAAGATTTTTATTATTATATCTTTTTATTTTAAATGATTGATGTGAAATAGATATGCCTTAGACAATAGCTTTGGTATCTTTTCAAAAGCCTATGTTTTAAAGGTACCATACCCACTTCAGTGTGATGACTTCCTTTTTTCAAAGGTTGCCAACATACCTTAGCGCACTTATCTCTTCAAGGAAAGTGATAAACGTACTTGGGTCTCTTTTGCTATTGTCTAAGGATATCTAATATATCCTAGAATGAATGTGTTTATGTATGCCTTTCTTAGTGCATTTATTTTCTCTCTTAGTTTTACCACTTATTGAATGATGTGGTATGAATGATACGACTTTGCCAAGAATCTTTTTATTATAAAAGGTATTTTTATTGATTAAATTTGTTTTTATATTTTTTATGACCCTTTATCTCTTTTGTCGGTCAACGTGGCTACTTAGCTTGCAAAGAACCTGAAACCAGACTAGCTTAACTGAAGACTGTCCGAGATAAAGGTCTTATCTTATCACTTTTATGATTTTTAGGGTTTTTCATTTTTTGTTTGTTGTATGATTACCCTATGCTAATGCATCAATACAAATGCAGCAAACATATGCACACACAATTCATACATCCACGAGCAGAGCCACGCTTATTTAATCACGAGGTAGGGTTTTCCTACAGAAACGTGCTTGGTTTAGGCGGTTCTAACTGTTCTCACCAAGGCCAAAGGTCCCCAAGGTGCCCCCATTATAGGGACCTCTCAATCTCTCAGTCCTCGGGTCATGCACGGAACTCCGTGGCGACATCCTTAGACCAAAAGAAGAGAGTTATCACCTTGAGTTGGTGGTTTTCGACAACGGTTGTAGCCCCGTGTGCCAACAAGCCGGTCGTATCTGCCACCCACTCCCTATAGGTAATCACTCTTGCCCCCAGGTATAGAGGGACTGTTGTGTGCAAAGGTTTTTGTGTGCAATTTATATTTCAGACAATTTGCAGAAAATAATCATACAGCAGTTATTAAAGCCATACAATAAAACATACGAAAAAGGGTAAAGGCGTAATTTCAAATCTTTACTTAGTTTGAATTTATCCGTCACTAAATGGGATCAACTCTCTAGCTTCCCCAGTGGAGTCGCCATCTGTCGCCGTCGTCCATTCCAACGTCTTGGGACGTCTGGAACGTTTATGCGAGCGGTCACGAAAAGATGGTTTAGACTCGCATTTTTTGTTAAAATTATGTTCATTGCTTCCGAGGTGCTCAAAACTGAACTATCCTCTAATAGAAGCAAGGTTTTCGAAAAGGGTTCTTTTGGAGTCGCCACCAATGTTTTGACCATAAACATTGGAAAAGGAGAAAAAGCATTGATTTTAATAAAAACCAACTTGGCCATTATAACCAGAGTCGGGTAAGGGAGTTAGTTACGTGTGGGGAAGGTATTAGCACCCCATAACGCCCCTTTCGGGTTCCCTATGACGGATTAATTCATTTAAGTAAAGATTATAAGAAATTACGCTATTACCCTCTTTTATTCGTACAGTTATTTAAATATGGCTATCTACATGGTTTTATCTACATTGCATACAGAAAGCAGTAAATAAAGCAGTAAAAGGGAAGAGAATTGAGAAGAACCTCCGAAGCAAGCTTTATATTATAAGTCCTTTATACAGAGGATGCTTTGCGGCAATCCTTCGCTCTACAACAACTCTCCTCTCAAATACGAGACTCGACTCGACTAAGATTTCTAGAAGAATCGAATGCCTGAATACAAATTCCTTAACTGATTGTTACCTATTAAAGGCAATCAGAGAGATCATTCGAAGGAGGGAGAGAAGAAGACAAGTCTTGGAGTTGTCTGGTGTGTGGAGAATGACAAATGAGGCTCCTATTTATAGCCATTTTTCGCCTGTAACTTTGGGATGGCCGTCTGGGTTGGGACGGCCGTCCCAAACGCGTTTTCCACGTTGTGCCAATCTGGGACGGCCAGTCTGGGTTGGGATGGCCGTCCCAAATGCAATTTTAACACAGGCTAGGACCCCCTGAGGTTTGGGATGGCCGTCCCAAGTTTGGGACGTGCGTCCCACTTGCACAGTGACAGTTGGGACGGCCGTCCCAACTCTGGGACGGTGGTCTCGGCCTGTTTAGTCCAGTTTTCGCGTTCTGGGACCCCCGGGAATCTTTCCTTTCCTTTTTCAAACGTAGATTGATGCCAATGTGTGTCCGTTGAAGCTTTATCTTCATGTAGGAAGTCTTATTGGCCTTCATTAAAGTGCCGGGCGAGCTTTATCTCTGTGTAGGAAGTCTCCTTTGCCTTTATTGTGTGGATGGGTGACCTCCGTCTTATTGCGAGAAGTCTTCTTTTCTTTTATTTGGGAAGCCGGGTGATCTTTGCCTTTGTGTGAAATTCCCCTAGCTTTTATTTGAGAGGCCGGGCAAAATTAGGGGTCTACAACTCCATAAAAAATAGGAGCTTCCAAAAACTCAAAATTCTTCCACTCAAGAAGAAGAAGGAAACCTTCAAACCAAAACAAAGCCGACAGAAAGGCTTACTCCCTAAGAGGATCATTGCCTACTCTAGAGGCAAACAAAAACATCGTCACACGACTCAGCATCATCACCACACGAGTCATCAAGCACCACATCCATCAAGAGAGAATAAAGGCTTCGTAAAAGCCCTTCACCAACACAATCAAGGAGGCAAGACTCCATTTCCCCCAGAGGGCTACCAAAATTAGATCGCCAAGGAAACAAAATTTCCCCAACGGATCGCTAAAAAGAGGAACCAATCCCCAGTGAGCCTACCACAAAGGCAATCTTCAAAGACTTATTCTCAGTAAGTTGTTTACCTACGCATAGGCAAAACCTAGCAAGCAAAGAGCCAACATCCCTGAAGGGAATATCAGCCTACTCAGAAGGCAAAGCAATACAAGCTGAAAGCCTTCACTTCTGATGAAGAATTCGCCTATTCAGAGGCACCATCTAAATCAACAAATCCTCAGTGGATTCCTGCCTACTTAAGAGGCATTCATCAAAGGTCCCCGGCAACACCAGATGGCTACATAAAAAAGCCAGAAATACATTTTCGGACAAAAATCACTCCCCATGGAGTCGGTGCATGAGCTAGAGCAGTAAGTTGCCACCACCTTATCTATCAAAAGGATCAACCACCACAACAAAGGGGCATCTGGAAGATAGAGTTCCACACATCGTCCGAAGGATCAACTTCGTTCCAAAGGAGTATCTGGAAGACACAATTTGCCATCGTCGCCCGAAGGATCAACTCCGTTGCAAAGGAGTATCTTGAAGGCAGGATTTACACACATCGTCCGAAAGATTAGTTTCGTTGCAAAGGGATATCCGAAAGACACAACCCGCCTTTACCATCCGAAGGGTCAGCTTCCACAGCATGGGATCATCCTGAAGACAAAAGTCTACTATGCATTCACCACCTGAGGGGTCAGCTGCCGCATCAAAGGAGCATCGCGAGGGAAAATCTTCATCAGCCGAAGGGTCAGCTACCGCTTCAAAGGAGTATCCTAAAGCTTCACACATATCGTCTGAAGGGTCAGCCTCCGCAACAAGGAAGCATCTTGAAGATAGCACCAAACTGCATTCATTGTCCCAAGGGTCAGCTACCACGTTAAGAGGATCATCCAGAGGACAACCGGGCAAGAGGGTTAACTCCTTCACCTTCCAATCGACCTTATGGTACATTAGTCCATAGTCAATTGGTTAGGTGAAGGGGGGGCAGCTATAGACCCCAAATCTTGCTCGGCTTCCTAATAAAGCCAGAAAATCATCTGTTTCGAAGATGGTCAAAACTTAGTTAAGTCCCTAGTAGCTTTTTCTAGGTTCCATTTAAGATAAGAAGGGTTTTATCAGGCAATAGAAATCGAAAATTTTGTCGGGAACAGCGGATGACCGTCCAGGCTAGCCAAACGGCCGTCCATGCCTATTTTGAGGCAATGGACGACCATCCATTTAGCCCAAACGACCATCCATGGAAACTTTTAGACATGGACGACCGTCCACTTTGCATAAACGGTTGTCCATGCTTACTTTTGGCCATGGACAGTCGTCCACTAAGCCCAGACGACCGTCCACTTTTCTTGGCTCTGTTCCATATAAAGATGAGCCCCATTTCTCATTTTTCTCACATTATTCACTCCTACCACTCTCTAAGAAGCCTTTTAGCACTTTAGAGTGACTCTGAGCATTATTCCGAAGTTCGAGTGATCTTTTAGATTTCTGTTAAGGTAGAAATCAGTTAAGGAGGTCTCTCTTTGAGACATCTGGCCCTCGGTAGAGTGAAATTTTCTCTTTTGCAGGGAGGAGCGTGCTTGTAGAGTGTGGGAACAACCAAAAAGTGTCCTCAAGTCTTGAAGTATTAATAGAAAGCACGCTTCAGAGGTTCCTTCTCTATTCTCCTTTTACTGCTTTCCTTATATGCATTAGATACTAGGACCATGTAGATATTTAATGCTAGTAGATAAATAAATAGGGTAAAAACATAGTTTCTTCCAGTTTTTATTTTACGAACTAGTCTATCATAGGGAACCCGAAAGGGGCGTTGTGGGATGCTAACACCTTCTCCACACGTAACTAACTCCCTTACCGAACTCTGGTTGTAATGGACAAAGTTGGTTTTTTCTTAAACTAATGCCTTCTTTTTTCCTTTTTTGATGTTTATGGTAAAAATATCGGTGGCGATTTCATAGAACCTTTTTCGAAAACTTCATTCTTAAGATCAGTTCGGTTATCGGACATCTTAAGAATGTCGACCATCTTTATAAAAAATGTGAGTCATCCAAAACCATCGCGTCGCTTCGACCGCCTCTTTTGACGGTGGCGACAGTGTGAATATGTCTAACACTTGTTTTAGCTAAGGTGTGAGGTTGATGCTCTTTATTTGCTCTTGAAATTCTTGTGATTACATGCAAAGTGTTTGGTAAAATCCCTAGTCTTATAATGACCACAAAATGCATGATATATTAGCTACATGTTACTTTTAGTTCATGTCTATTTGAGTCTTTAAATTTACTTACCTTTTTGCTTGAGTTAAATGTCTCACATGCTACTTTGAAGTTTCTCTTCTTGTTTCCAATACTTGAACATATTTGATAAAATGCCTAACTTATTGCATCCATCTTGAATTGATAGTGGAGCCTAAACATATGAGCCAAATATTCATGACCATCTAACAACAATTTCAATATTATTTGTTAATTTTAGAATCAATACTTAAGAAAAAAAATCTACAACTTGAAAAATATTGTCCAAGACTCTTTAAGCCATTTTTAAACAAAAAAAAATTCTATGATTGTAGGCTAATTGATTCTAGTATTGTTAATCACTAAAGGTTGTATGGATGAGTATGGAAAATTATTCCCAACATTGTAGGAACCATAATCTTCTTGGTGTATGTTTTTTGTTAGAAATTTTTTTAATTGCATGTTTAAGTATTTCCTTGAAATATCTTCTAGTTTTTTCTCTTTTAGTCTTTTAAAAGTTTTGTCTGAATATCTCTCTCTAGTGTACCATTTCTTGCTTTGAACATTTCTTAATTGTCTTAGAATTTTAAGTTTTGTCATTTTGGTTTTCTTTTCTTGGAACTCTTGAGTGCTTTGGTTGGCGCACATATTTCCATTTGAACACCAACTTTCAAGATTAAAGGACTTTTAAGAGGGTTGAACACCTAAGAAAGTACTCCAGGGTTTGAGTGACCATACCTTGAAAGTTATTTGTGAGAAGCCAAACACTTTGAGAGTTTGTTAATTGTTTATCTAACTTTTTTTCTTTGAATTGTTTTTATTTGTTTTAGACATGTGTTTTTAGGAAAAAAAAAGTGAAACACCTCATCCAAGAAGGCAAACAAGGTGGGACAATCCCATGAAGGACAAATGAAAGGACAAGTTGAAGCCTCCTTGGTGGAACTCCTTAGGAAAATAGAACTCTCTGGGAAGGAGAGTGAAAGGCACATAAGGGAACGAACTAAGAGAGAAAGAAGAAGATCATTCTCACCCACAAGTTCCCAAGAAGATGAAGGAAGGAGGTATCATAGAAGGAGGAAGTCAAGGCCAACGCTACACCAAAGAAACACAACATCAAGATCCCAAAATTCTATGGAGACAATGACCTGAATGTGTACTTGGATTGAGAAGCAAAGATAGATTATATCTTTAATGTAAATCTAGTAGGGGATCAAGAACAAATAGACTTGGTAATAGTAGAATTAGAAGGATATGCCATAATTTGTTGGCATAAAGTTTGTATGGACAATTATCAAGGGCCACCTGTGACTTCTTGGAGATTTTTTTTTCAATCGAGCACGGGAACTGAAGAAAAAATATCTTGATAGCATACTATTTGAAAAATTTACGTACATAGCATACATTTCACTATATGGTCGAAATTCGGCTTGTGGAACTTCGAATTCCGACCTTAACAATTAATAAATTTTTAAAATATAATAATATTTATTAAATATATAAATTAAATATAAATATATATATATATATATATTAAATTTTATTTATATAACTATATGAAATAAATATAAATATATTTTTTTATATAACATAAAAATATATTATATAATTATATTATTGATATCTTTTTATAAATATAATAAATACAAATATATTTAATATATGTATAATATTTAAATATATATTTATATTTTTATAAATATAATAAAATTTAATAAATATATATATTTATATCTTTCTACCTTTTTACATAAGTAAATTATATATATTATTTATATATATTTTTAATATAAAATAATTTTAGTATGTAAAAATAATATTTTTTCTATAGAATTATATAAATACTTTTATAAATATGGTAAATACATATTTATATTTTGTTATAAACATTATAACTTTATTAAATATACTATATGTATATATACATTATAACTTTATTAAATATAATATATAATAAATATAAATATATACTTGTATATATAATAAAAATATATTGTATAATTATAGTTTTAATATATTTATATATACTTTTATATAATATATATATATATATATATATATATAATATTTAAGTATTTATTTAATAAAAAAGATTTTTAGTAAATAAATAAATAATATATATAATTATATTTTTAATATATTTTTATAAATATAGTAAATATAGATATAAATTAAAGGAAACAAAAAATCGAATAAAAATTAGAGTGGAATAATTAATTTTAAAAAAAGATACATAACACAAATTATACCGGAAATTAGACAATACGAACAAATATAAGTTATATAAAAAAAAGATACATAAACCAACCATACACTACTACAAAAAAGGCTTTTTATGTCGGTTAAAATGGCTTTTGACGTCGGTTAAAGAGGCGACATAGATACAAGGGTCCTCTTTTTTTTTTTTTGTTCACTACATATTATATACAATAAAAGATTATCTAGCAGAAAGATTCTAAGTTGGAAAAAATAGAAACTAAGGTATAGGATTTTTCAGGAAGGGATTCAAAAATATTATTTTATGGATATTTTTAGAATATTTATATTTCAACACAAACAGGAAAGAATAGGAATCGGACTCTAGGAAAAGACAAAGAATCCCCCTTAGAGTAACTTTTCCATATTTTAAATTTTTTTTTAGATATGTATCTATATGGATAGATATCTATTTTATGTTTAGTATCGAATCCAGTTTTCTTGTATTTTACAATAGAAAAAGATTTGTATAATAGAAAACTCTCTATTCTAGAAAAGGGAAATATGAAAAAAAATTAGTTATTTTTACGAGTTTAATATGTTGATAAATACGCGGCGTCGATTCTATGATCGACCAGACGTAGAAAGTCTTACTTTCTATGTCGGTTTACATCGTTAACCGACATAGAAAGTCTTACTTTCTATGACCCCTGTATCTATATCGGTTAACACTAACCATGATTGTATGTAATATCAATGTCGGTTATGAAGATAACCGACATAGAATTTAAACTTTCTACGTCGGTTATGTCATTAACCGACGTAGAAAGTTTGTGTTTTTTTTAAAGGACGTGCATTTTCATTGCAGTTTCTGCCTTTCATCGAATAAACCTGCCTATTCATCATAGTTCCAAACAGATATTCACAGTTTCAAACAGTTGTACAGACAGATATGCACAGTTCACAGTTCTAGATAAATATGCACATATGAAACATACTTTCATTTACTTAAACGAATGCAAATTTGCTAACTTAAATGAATTCAATAAAAATTGTTACAAGTCAAATTTGCTATGAAGATTAAATACTTAAAAGGAAAGAAGTTCAATGCTCTTTAATATCGTCTAACACTTCAATCTTCAATGGAGATGAGTCTCTAAAATCCTATATAATGAAACATTTCAGATTTAGAAATCATTTACATAATTGGCATATTTGACTTAATTATAGTATATTTACCTCCCTCCATGAGTCAATAATGTTTGCGGATATGATGGTGTGCATGTGCTTCATCACATAATACCCACACTCATAGCTTCCCGGTTGGCGTGGGCATTACAAGTTAAATACATGTCAGATTAACTTTAAATGACAAATTGAACAATAGTAAGAGGAATGTGTGGTCACCTTTGGTGCAATATACGTCAATTTCTTTCTAGCATGAGATGGAAGGCCTTGCAACATGTGGTGAGCTTCCAAAGCTCTACAAAAGGACAGGAATTAATTATAATAAAACCTAATTTTGGTGTAAGTGCACATATGATACAATAATTAAAAAAAACAAACTTACGCATCTATGTGCTTTCTAATATCCAAATGATTTGGTTTCTTGTGTAATGAACACAAGAGAACCACAAGAAATTGCCGAGGAACAATGACTATGAGCTGTCAATGACCCCTGCACGTTGAAATAATATTAGTAAAATTTCAGTTTTACATAAATGTGCATTAATTTATAAGATGTATACTTACTGATGCAAGTAAGGTGCTAAGTAGACTTCTTTGCCCTCATTTTGAAATGTCTATTAAGTACGTTTGCACCTCTTCAGCTTTATTCCCAACGGACTAAATGGCAATAGGGTCAATAAATCCATAGATAAAGGAAATCTTCCTCTCAACACACAAACGATGTAAATACATTCAACATTAAAAATAAATAAAGTTACAAAATAATGTACCAGTGAGAATATCAAAAATATGAAAATTTACTTACTTTTCCCAAAGTTGCAACACTAATACACATAGCATATTAGTACCAGTTAGAATATAAAAAATATCCCTTTGGAATAGGAAAAAAGGGATTGTCTGGGTCTTGTATACGACTTCGGGTGGCATATCTAACTGTATGGGAGTTGTCCTGATAGTCGCTGTAAAGCACTCGGTGGTGGTGGTGATTCATGCACAACTTCCTTTACTTTTTCAGCCTCTTTCTATACAAGTACCAAAAATAAATAACATTAATATACATAAACATATCAAAAAATAATAAGTAAAAGGGATAAATGCATGACACAACCTGTGCATGTGTTGGGATGGGTCTTGTTAATGAAACTGGCCATAAGATAAAATTTCCAAGTGCGTGTCCCACTGTTTGAACCTCTTTAGTGGGAATAGGGATTGTGGAAAAGATCTACAACCACCACTCTTATCATATCATCTCCAATACTCTGGTGGTGGATGGTTGACCCCAATGCATAAATTTTCCCTAAGGTAAACAAATGATAAAATATTTTAGACAATATAATGCTTAACAGAGTACCAAATACATGTCAAAGATATAATATGTACTGTATGCCACCAAATGCTCGGGAGGACCCGTAACATACAACTGGCAGTCAACAGTGACAGTAGGAGCAACCTCTACCCTTCTATTAGGAGCATCACAACTCTCCTTTGTGCTGACATGAATCGGGGATGCCTCTCATGCGGGAACAGAAGGTTGGGTGGACAAAGATGCCAACTCTGCTCGCATTGAGCTCAATAACTCTGCCTTCAAGTCAGAGTACACCTCATCTCAAATCTCCTTCCTAATTTGTTGTTTGAGGGACTCTAACTCCTACTCATTCAAATGTCTCAAAGTTTGAGTTGCCAAGGATGGGGCACAAAAGTACTGTCTAATGTCCACCCAGCAGCACGAACAAGTCTGGGATGTTAGAATCGCGCAGCGGAATGTTCGCGTTTAGGGACAAAACTCAAGAGGGGGGAGTGAATTGGTTTCTTAAACAAAAATTAGGGTTTTTAAAATTTTTCCCAAATTTCACCAATTAAAATTCTTTGTAAAGTAAAGAGATAAGGGAAAGAAGATTACACAGTTGATTTATACTGGTTCGGATCAAAATACCCTACGTCCAGTTGCTAATTACTCAAAAAGAGGATTAATGATGTTACTATAATCACAGTTTTACAACAAATTACAAATTGAAAAGATAAGGAATAGAAAACACCTCTCTTGTGTCACACAAGAGATGAAAACCTCCTTTGAATCCACTGTCGCCGCCATCAAAAGAGACGGTCGAAGCGATGCGATGGTTCCGACTTCCGTTTTTGCATTTTAGATGGGTGGTGTTACAACGCCTTTAGGTTGTCCGATAACCAGGCTAGACCTAAGGGCGAGGTTTTTGAAAGGGAGCTTTTAGGTTGTCCGATAACCGGGTTGAACCTAAAAATAAGGTTTTCGAAGAGGGTTCTTATGGAGTCGCCACCAATGTTTTTACCGAAAACATCGGAAAAGGAAAAAAAAGAAGACGTTTGTTTTTAAGAAAAACCAACTTTGGCCATTTTAACCAGAGTTGGGTAAGGGAGTTAGTTACGTGTGGGGAAGGTATTAGCACCCTCCCACAACGCCCCTTTCGGGTTCCCTATGATGGGCCAGTTATTTCATAAATAAATTTAAAAATGACGCTTTTACCCTTTTATTTGCGGAATTAAAAGATAATGACTACATGGCCCTAATAGATAATGCACATATAAATGACAAACCGATAAAAGAGAGGGAGAGAGTAAAGAAATCTCCGGAGCAAGCTTTGATTAATTCTTTTAGAATAGGACACGTTTTGGCAGCCCTTCTTTCTACAACATCAACTTTTTCTCTCTTGCAATGCTATAAAAACTCTCTAAAAACACTCAGAAAACTCCGGAAATGCTTCGGAGGGGCTCTAGGAAAAGAATTTTAAGAAATGCTAGAAGGAAAGGTGGAAGAACTTGTTAGAAAAAGAGGCTGAGATCAAGAGGGGGGGTGAATTGATCTTTGAAAGATTTTCGCAATTAACAGATTATCTATTTCAAAAAATAAGATTTCAGATCTGTTCTTGAATCACACAGCAAGCAATCAAAGAAAATAAAAGCAGCAACAAAATTAAAGAAAAGAAAGGTTTAGAAAGATATCACCAAGGTTTATACTGGTTCACCCAATCCCAGGGCTACGTCCAGTCTCCAGCCAAATTCCAGCTGGGTTCCACTAGATTGAATGTTTTACAGATTACAACCTTAACATTACACTCACACTACTACAGAAAACACTTACTACGACAGCATCCAACGTCGGTTTTTATGAAGACCGACGTTGTACAAGACGTGGTGGCAAACCTGTAATTAAGAAACAATATTTAACGTCAGTTATAACAAAACCGACGTAGTAATGGACAAATAACATCGGTTAGATCACAGACGACGTTAAATGTTTAAATTTAACGTCGGTTATGTATAACCGACGTTGAAATCCCAAAATCAACGTCAGTTCCATGATTTACCCGACGTCGAAAGCATTATCCACGTCGGGTTTTTTAATAACCGACGTCGAATGTCCTAACATACCTAGCCTCCAGAGCGCGCAATTGTTCTTCTGCTTCTTCTTCGTGCTCTGGTCTCAGTTCCTCTGCTTCTTCTTCGTCATCTGCTACCTCAGTTCTCAATGTCGTGCGTTGCTACCTCAGTTCTCTCCTTCTTCGTCATTCGTTGTTTGACGTCGTAACACCGCCCCCTCGCCGCCCCCTCGCCGCGCTCTTACACGGCTTTGCACCGCCGTTGTTGTCGTGTGTGTGGTACCCTTCGTTTCCCTAAGGAAACCCCTTCTCATCAGGTTAGATTAAGCTGATTAAGTTGTATGGATGATTTACAGCATGCATTTAACATAAATATAGATTATTTAGAGCATTTCCTGCATATGAACATTGGAAAGATGATGGATGATTTTGTATGGTTTGATTTGATCTAGGTTCCTTTAGGCTTTTGGAAGTTTGTTTTCGGTTTCGAACTGGCATATACTAATGTAGATGTACACATTTTATTTTCCCATTCTTCACGTGGGAAATCAGATGCAGACGTTTTTTTTGTATTGTTTTGCTAAAACCTTGAATATCTAGGCAAGCCCTTTTATGTAGTTAGATGGATCGAACTTGGGTCAATGCAAGTCGCATGTCAGAAGAGTATGAGAATGGAGTTGACTCCTTTTTGAAATTTGCCGAAAAAAATGCTCCCAAAATGAATGGAAAAATCTATTGCCCATGCGTTAATTGTGTAAATGGCAGAGTACAAGAGATGGACATAACGCGGGAACATCTTATTTGCGATGGGATGATGAAGAATTACACCATATGGACATGGCACGGTGAAGTGGTTGATATTCCAACAGTATCACAAACTATTGAGGATGATGTAACCTGCGAAGATCGAATAGAGGACATGCTTTGTGATGTGGGTCAAGAGAGCTTTCTTGAAGCACATGCATCTATATATGATACATTGAGGACCGATTCAGAGACACCTTTGTATCCCGGATGTACAACTTTCACACAGTTGTCATCTGTGATAAGATTGGTCAATCTAAAAGCAAAATTTGGTTAGAGTGATACAAGTTTTAATGAATTACTCCAACTTTTGAAGGAGATTCTCCTAGACAATAACACCTTGCCGAACCGTATGTATGAAGCGAAGAAGATACTTTGTCCGATGGGTTTAGAATATAGGAAGATACATGCTTGCCCTAATGATTGTGTGTTATACAGGAAAGAATTCTCATCTTTAGACCAATGTCCAACATGTGGTGTATCACGTTACAAAGCGAAGGATGGTGATGATTGTAGTCAGGAGAGTGGTAAAAAACGTCCTCCTGCAAAATTTTTATGGTATCTTCCAATAATTCCAAGATTTAGGCAGTTGTACGCTCACGAAGATGCTGAAAATTTAATTTGGCATTCAAAGAGAAAAACATGTGATGGGCAAATGCGACATCCATCTTACTCTCCCCAATGGAAGAATTTTGACCGTCTATTTCCAAGTTTTGGTAGTGATGCAAGAAACCTTAGACTTGGATTAGCAATAGATGGGATGAATCCTTTTGGAAATGTAAGTAGTAACCATAGTTCATGGCCCGTTTTATTGATGATTTACAATCTTCCACCATGGTTATGCATGAAGCGCAAATATGTCATGTTGTGTATGATGATTTCATGTCCAAGACAGCCAGGAAATGACATAGATGTGTATTTGAGTCCTTTGATAGAAGACTTAACATTATTATGGGAGGAAGGAGTAGATGCATTTGATGGGTATCAGCAGCAGAAGTTCAAGTTGCATGCAATGTTATTTTGTACCATTAATGACTTCCCTGCCTATGGAAACTTGAGTGGGTATAGTGTGAAGGGGCATTATGCTTGTCCTATTTGTGAAGAAGAGACCAGTTATCTACAATTGAAACATGGAAAGAAGACAGTTTATAACAGGCACAAAAAATTTCTCCCGCATGACCATCCATACCGTAGACTGAAGAAAGCTTTTAATGGCATACATGAGGATGAAATTGCCAGAGAACCATTGACTGGTTTACAAGTTTACGATCGAGTGAAGAACATAAGCATTACATTTGGAAAGACCCAAAAAAGGTCTTCTAACAAGAACATGTGGAAGAAGAGATCAATTTTCTTTGATCTTCCATATTGGAGCCATTTAGAAGTACGACATTGTATTGATGTTATGCATGTGGAGAAGAATGTATGTGATAGTCTCATTGGCACATTGTTAAACATTCAAGGAAAGTCAAAGGATGGGATCAAAGCACGTCAAGACCTTTGTGAGATGGGAATACGTCCTGAATTACATCCAAGGCCTGAAGGCAATAGAACATATCTACCACCAGCATGTCACACCTTGTCAAAGAAGGAGAAACGTAGTTTATGTCATTGTCTTGAAAGTATTAAAGTGCCACAAGGATACTCTTCAAATATTAAGAGTCTTGTATCCATGAAAGATCTGAAGTTAATTGGATTAAAGTCCCATGATTGTCACATTTTTGATGCAACAGTTGTTACCCGTGGCTATACGTAACATATTGCCTAAGAATGTTAGACATGCCATTATGCGACTATGTTTTTTCTTCAATTCTATTTGTGCCAAGGTTATCGATGAAAAATCACTAGATGAGTTGGAAAATGAGGCTACGGTTGTGCTATGTCAATTGGAGATGTATTTTCCTCCATCATTCTTTGATATAATGATTCACTTAATAGGTCATGTTGTGAGGGAGATACGAATTTGTGGGCCGGTTTATTTGAGGTGGATGTACCCAATTGAGCGATACATGAAGATCTTCAAAGGGTATTCTAAAAATCCATACAGACCTGAAGCTTCAATTGTTGAGCGGTATATTGCAGAAGAAGCCATAGAATTTTGTACAGATTACTTGGCAAGAGTCGTACCTGTGGGTGTACCTAGAAATCGTCATGATGATAGGCTAAATGGTAAGGGAACTCGTGGTATTAGAATTCAAACAAAAGATCATGTAGAGTTGAGCACCGCCCACTTGTATGTTTTGAACAATACAGAAGAGGTTATTCCTTACATAGATGCGCATAAAGCCATGTTAAAGGATCTAAACCCCAAAATGGGTGAAAGGTGGTTGATGAAAGAGCATAACAACAACTTTATCAATTGGTTTCAAAACAAAATATTTTCAAGTGACAATGCCTCTGATTCACTGAAATGGCTAGCACATGGTCCTAGATATAATGTTATAACTTGGCAAGGGTATGACATTAACAAATACTCATTCTATACGAAGGCACAAGATGACAAAAGTACGGTCCAGAATAGTGGAGTATCTATTGAGGCAACATCTATGCACTTTTCTAGTGCAAAGGACAAAAACCCCATCATGGCATCAATTAGTTACTTTGGAGTCATTGAGGAGATTTGGGAGGTCGACTATAATAAATTCAAAGTGGCTTTATTTAAATGTAAATGGGTTGATAGCAATACTGGTGTCCAAAGAGACCAAATGGGATTTACTTTGATTGATATAAACAAGATTGGTCATAAGGAAGAACCCTTCATAATGGCATACCAGGCAAAACAAGTGTTTTATGTCACTGATCCATCAAATGGTAGGTGGTCAGTTGTCCTCAAAGGAAAAATGATTGATGTCACAAATGAGAATGGAGAAGAATTAGATGATTTTATTAACATTCAAAATTCACCACGGTTGACTATTGCTATATCCCAATTGGAAGAGGACTTTGTTCATGCTACTCGCACTGACCATGATGAAGGCATATGGGAAAATATTAATACAATCTAAGTTATGTTTCTATTTATTTTTTTAACATGTAATTGAGGAGACTTTGCATGTGTATTGATATAATTGTATGTTTTTTTCATTACAGGTAAATGGCATGTCCTCCACCATCTTCTCCACCATCTCCACCATCTCCACCACCATCTCCTCAGGCATATGGAAAGACATTTTCCAGTAAGAGGAGTCGACAATCTACACGGTTGAAAGGCTTGACCGTTAGACACATATCTGGCCAGAAGTTATCTGTGTCTGTTGATCCTAGGACTGGCAAGGTGTCAGGTCCCTTTAGTACCCAATTTAGTAGCTACTTGGGTACACTAGCTAGAGAGAAGGTATTTATTCTATTTGAAAGTGAATTTCATTTCAAATATATTGCTGATACTTATGTTGTTTATGTTGTGTAGATATCTATTCTCCATCCTAGTTGGGATCATGTGGAGGAAACTGTGAAGAACTTGTTATGGCAAGATCTTCTTGTAAGTATGTGTATTTAGTTGTTTATACATTATTATCAATTGGTTAACTAAAACTTGTTTGCTACTGTAGGAACACTTTGATATAGTCAATTCTGAGGATGTGAGGAGGAAGATAATGACAGCCATAGCAAAAATGTGGAGACAGTTCAAGTCCACATTGACCACTAAATGGGTGTATGCTGAGGACAAAGTTAGGAAGGGATTAACCCCTTGCCAAAGATATGGCATAGATGAGGACACTTGGAAGAAGTTTTTACATAGTAAGACTAGTTCAGAGTGGGAGGTAATGTTAATTGCTTAATTGACTTGAACATTTTATAATGAGTTGTGTATCTAATATTGTGTTCAATTATGTTGCAGGAAAGAAGACAAAAAGCAAAAGACATTCAGAGCCAGAATGTCGCCCCCCACCTTCTGTCTCGTGGTGGGTACGACCTATTGACAAAGAAGATGATGGAGGAGAAGATGAGACTTCGATAGTCGGAGTTAGCCTCTTCTGGTTTAAGCGAAGAGCAGATTCCTCCACCATCTCCTCCAAAACGTCACCAGAAGTGGAAGAGGGCTCGTACAAAGCCTTCTGGTGACATGACATCGCAGGAAGCCCGAGAAATTGCTTCTCGGATTGTAAGTAAAAGAAGTTAATTTACTTTGAATTAGTTATATGTAACATGTTCATTAATAAAATTAACTTTTATAATGTAGGATGCCTTGGAGGAGCAGTGTACACAGGGAACTTTCATCCCTTCTGGTTGTCAGGATATCTTGACCACTGCTATTGGACGACCAGAACATCCAGGTCGTGTTCGAGCTGTTGGCCAAGGTGTGGGTGTCCGACAGTATTTTGCACCACCATCATAGGATATCCGCACCTCCACATCCCTGAGCCAAGAAGATATTGCTGCCTTGGAGATGGCTCTCAGAGAAATTGACACCAGCCATCAGGGCAAAATTGGAGGAAGAGTTGACTCCTGCCATCAGCGCACGACTTCAGGAGACCAGCACTGCACGTGTGCAGGAGCAGTTCCTGCGTATGACCTCCATGGGTACTTCATTTGCTGATGCTCGTCCTCCATCAGGTGCATTTTCAACCACAAATTGGTACTTGACTTGTGTTTCTAAAATCTTAGTCCTTATTGGAATTTACTGTATTTGTAGGTCCAAGAGTTAGCACAAAGGGCAGTTGTGCTGAAGCCACTATCGAGGTCACACCTGAGGTGGCATCTATTCATCCTGAATCCACAAAGGATGATCGATATGGCTTGTGGGTTGAGGTAGATGAAGGTCTAAGACTAGTGGCCCATGGATCAGTTCATGAAGGGGCTTCAACCATCCACAATGTGCCTTTGGATCCTAACTTGGTCAAAGTAGTGGTTGAAAAGGTGGTTGACGCTGAGGCTAGTGTCCCTATCCCCACTGAAGAGGTGCAGACAGTGGGCCAAGCCCTTCAGACCTTCATTACTTGGCCCCGACATTTAGTTAGGTCAATCATGGCAAAGGTATGTATATGTATGGTTATAATACATCTAACACATAAATAAATTGATTTATTGTTTATGATTATATTTTATAAAATATGTAGGATGTTCAGCAGCCAAAAGACTTGGGTAAAGCTATTACCACTCCTTCTGGATCTAAGGAGAAGACACCAGTTGTGGAGACTTCTCCAAATCCAATTTTTGATCTCTTGTCTCTTTCCCCACAATTGTATATGCAGTCATTCCAAGTTCCATGGGATTGTACATTATTTGGGATGGCTTCTAGCAATATCCCCCTATACATTTCCCACACTGATGCCCTGGAGATTGGGATGGGCAATCAATGTCTAAATATAGTTGTTTTACAATTTTGGACATTGTAAGTTCATATCTTTCATGACTCTTTTCATTTTAGTAAATATATAAGCTATAAGTTCACTTAAATTGGCATATTTTAGGATGATGCACGAAATGATAGTGGAGCAGGGCATTGGTCATGTGTATGGATTCTTCGAGCCTCAATCCATACAAAAGTCTGGGAATAAGCGTGATCAAATTCTCAGTTACATGCAGAATTGGATCACTGATTCTAAAAGAGATATTTACCTTGGAGCATACCATCATTCGTAAGTTATCCCAGCCTCTTCTGGTTTTACACAAGTTTTTTTAATAGATTCTAATCATGTGTATATACAGAAACCACTGGCAGCTATTAGTTATTTGTCCAAAGCAGAATCTTGTGTGTTGGTTCTGCTCATTGGGAAGGAAACCTAACATGGAGCTAAAAAATATTGTAAATGAGTAAGTATTTCTTATATTATGTCTAAACATCTTGATTATTCTATTTCTAACCCCCTTCTTTTCAATATATAGTGCTCTAAAGGTTTGTAGTACATTAGGTGGAAAACACACAAGTAAAAGCACAACTCCAAATTGGAATTTTATCAAAGTAAGTAGCCTTTATATATATTATACTATCTATTAATTTATGTTCAAATTTAATAGTTATTTTTAACATATTTAGTCATTTTTAGTGTAACAAACAAAATGGAGGATACGAGTGCGGCTACTATGTAATGTATTGGATGTGGCTCATCATTTTTGGTAGCATTCAGGATAGTTGGAATGAGGTAAGTTGACATTTGCTATTATATTCAATTCCTTTATTTTTATTGCTTAGGGTTTACCATTCTATTATTGTGATCTTCTTACAGGCATTTAAAGATATAGAACCTTTGCCTATGGATACTATAGACATGGTTAGAAACAAATGGGCAGAAAAGTTTGTACAAGTAGTTAGGAATAGGATTGATTGATAATTTTTTGTGTATTTTGTACATAATTTGGCTGATTTTGACATATATATCTATCATTTTATATATTAGTGATTAGCTGAAATAAATATACTGTCTGGACTGAGATTATAGCAGGTCGTGTACTGTTGGTGGCACAAAAACAGACCAACATTTAAAAAAAAAAAAAGGGGATATTCTACATTGGTTATTGCATTAACCGACGTTGTAACGTCGGTCGCTTGAGCGATACAGAACCCGAGAGTCCCCTTTGTTTGAAGGCTTTGTCGCTCAAGCGAGTACACCGGTCGCTTGAGCGAGAAAGGACCCGAGGGTCACCTTTGTTTGAAGGCTTAGTCGCTATATATAACTTTCAACGTCGGTTAGTTCAATAACCAACGTAGAATTTACTAATTTCTACGACGGACATTTGGTTAACCGACGTAGATATATATCACTTTCAACGTCGGGTATTCTAAACCGACGTAGAATCCTTTGACATTCAACGACGCCTGAATCAACGACGTCATTGGAACCGACGTTGAATGCCTTCCACACCCGACGTTGAATGATCATTTTGTAGTAGTGTCAATCTACCACATGAACCACAATTCCAGTTCCTGCACCTAACCTTTCACCAAGAACCAAATTCCAGTTCTTGACAACCTCTACAACCAAATTCCAGCTGCAGAGAAACCAGTGCCCACAATTCCAGGCACCAACAGTACAAAAAAGAATGTAAAGAAACAAACAGAAGAAACTAAAACACTCAAACCAGTTTTATGCAGTTCTGCAATATGTTGTTTCTTCTTCAAAAGAATGCAGTTTTGCCTCAAGAAAGAACTTTGATGAACTTCACAAAAACTAGCATGATTCTTTCTTGAAAGTAGCACTTTTGATTGCTTGATTGATTGCTCAAAGATGTATTTCAGATGTATGTTTAAAAAGTTCAAGCAACACTGTTTTTATAGAAGATTTCAAAACTGCTGGTTTAATTAATCTGTTAAAATAATCTTTTAATCTGTTAAAAGTCTTGTTTTAATCTGTTAAAACTTCTTTTAATCCATTAAAACGTTCTTGATTATTTTCCAGATTTGTTTTAACTGTTATGACAACGTTTATATCAATTAAAACCCTTTGTAAAAAATCTTCTAATTTGTTTTAATCGATTGTTTGTTTTTCAATGGATTAAAATACTGCAAAACTTTCTTGTAAACTTTTCCAAGTGATTTTAACTGATAAAAACTCGTATTAATCGATTAAAACGTGTAGTATAAATTTTCTTAAGTTGATTTAATCGATTGAAACGTGGTTTAATCGATTAAAATAGCTCTGATCGGTCATAACCTCAATTTTGATCGATCATATTTGGTTCTGATCGGTCATAAACCCATTCTGATCGGTCAAACAAGTATCCAAGTGGTTTTACTCGATTATTTCGAAGTTGTATCGATTAAAATATTGCCAGAACACTTTTCTGAACATTTTAAGTGATTTTAATCGGTTATTTCGATACTGTATCAGTTAAAATACTGACTGAAGGTTTTCAAAACTTCTTTTAATGAAAACAATCGGTTATTTCGAAGTTATATCAGTTGAAACCCTGTTATAAAAGTGTGAAGAACATTTTAGTTGATAAAGCTTATATTCTATTAGTTAAAATAGTTGATTAAGAAAGCTTTTATCAAAATACTTTGGTTTTGACCGTTTAAACACTTTTAGAGTCATTTTGCAAAATCTTTGAAGTGAAGAAACCTCATGCAGCAGAAAAGATAAAAATGATTATACCTAAGCAGAGCTACAGACACACTAATCCCTCTACTCTTTTATCTAAGTGACTCTTGATTGCCACAAAGTTGCCTTTGACTTCATTCTTGACTTCATCAAATCAACAAGATCTTTGCCAGAGTATTTCAATAAGATCTTCATCACTTTCCGTCTCCCCCTATTTGATGAAGACAAACACCACTTTGAAATAATAACTCTGCAAAAGAAGTCACTTGATAATATAGATTAGTGAGTAACCAAAAATGAATTATTTTTCTATTTCTCCCCCTAAATTGTTGCTCCCCCTAAATTAAAAAGTAAAGCAACTCTTTCTCCCCCTTTTGACTTCATAAAAAATAGGGAACAGAAGAAAAACAATGCCTGGTATGTATTATGTCTTAGATTTTGAAAATAGGAGAAAAAAAATGGATACGATACTTTACTCATGTAAAGACAAATCAAAGTTGATTCAAGCTTATCTTCATTAACACGTTTGTAATGAATACAATTAACACGTGTAAAGATAAGGGAACCACGCTTTAGTAGCATGTTACAAGAACAACCATTAAGTAAAGCCTTTAATTTTTCTTTCCAGAATAAAAATCGATTAAAAACAGGACAAAATCGATTAAAAATTTCTTGTTAATGGTTTTAATCGATTGAAATAAAGGTTTAATCAATTGAAAATTCAAAGTTTGAAACATAGTTCATTAATCGAATTCGATTAAAAAGTGAAATGATGATAAACTTTATCGATTAACATGATGAAAAAAGAGATGTTTGATGCATCTAAAATGCCATTCATCAATTTTGTAAACCGCTGAGTTGTTTTTCGAGTTTCTATGAAGAAAATTTCACAATCACCTTTCAAAACATGATCTCTAATGAAATGATGTCTAATTTCTATATGTTTTGTCCTAGAATGTTGAATTGGGTTTTTAGTTAACATAATGGCACTAGTGTTATCACATAACAGAGGAATCTTTCTGAGAATTAAACCATAATCCTCAAGTTGTTGTTTGATCCAAAGAGATTGAGCACAACAACTTCCAACTGCAATGTACTCCGCTTCAGCTGTAGAAAGAGCAACACATGATTGCTTTTTACTGTGCCATGAAATTAGACTGCTTCCAATAAGATGACAGGTGCCACTGGTACTTTTCCTGTCAAGCTTACAACCTGCAAAATCTGAGTCAGAGTATCCAATTAAGTTTAATTTGGACTCACCAGGATACCATAACCCAACATTTAAAGTTCCTTTGAGATATTTGAGGATTCTTTTTTGCAGCAGTAAGATGTGATTCTTTTGGTGCAGATTCAAACCTGGCACACATACAAACACTGAACATAATGTCAGGTCTACTTGCTGTTAGATATAGCAAAGAACCAATAAGTCCTCTATATTTGGTTTCATCAACAACTTTTCCTTTTTCATTAGAATCAAGATAGCAATTTGTGGACATAGGTGTTGATGCTTCTTTGCAATGTTGCATCTCAAATTTCTTCAAAAGTTTTGTGCAGTATTTAGATTGATGCAGAAAACTTCCTTCTTTAAGTTGTTTAACTTGTAATCCAAGAAAGTAGTTAAGTTCTCCCATCATAGACATCTCAAATTCTCCCTGCATATCTTTGATAAAATCTTTACATAAAGAGACATTAGTGGCTCCAAATATGATGTCATCAACATATACTTGAACTAGAATTACCTCATTATTTAATTTTTTCAGGAATAAAGTTTTATCAACCAACCCTCTTTGATAGCCCTTAGAAATGAGAAAATTACTTAACCTTTCATACCATTGTCTTGTGGCTTGTTTAAGACCATACAAAGCTTTCTTTAGTCTATAAACATATTCTGGATGAATGTGATCTTCAAAACCAGGTGGTTGTGTAACAAAAACTTCTTCATTCAAGTAGCCATTTAAGAAAGCACTTTTGACATCCATTTGAAATAACCTGAAACTTTTTATTGAAGCATAGGCAAGCAAAAGTCTAACAGCCTCTAATCTAGCAACAGGAGCATATGTCTCATCAAAATCAATTCCTTCTTGCTGATTATACCCTTTAACAACTAATCTGGCCTTGTTTCTAGTGATTATACCATTTTCATCCATTTTATTTCTAAAAACCCATTTTGTACCTACAATATTAGCATTATCTGGTTTTGGAATTAATTCCCATACTTCATTTCTAGTGAATTGATTTAATTCATCATGCATAGCATTAATCCAATTATTATCCTTTAATGCATCAGATAGAGTTTTAGGTTCAATTTGAGATACAAATGCCATATGATTGCAAAATTTATTTAAAGATCTTCTAGTGGAAACTCCCTGATTTATTTCACCAATGATCTTGTCTATTGAAAGATTTCTTGGAGTTTTCCAATCTTTAGGCAGCTGTTCTTCAGTTTCTTCAACTTCTTCAACCTGCTTTTGAGAAGCTGGTGATTCTGGCAGTTTTAACTGATACATTATATTAGTTAAAACATCATCTTCTGTACTATATTCAGAAATATTCTACACACTTGGGTTAGTCTCATCAAATACAACATGGACAGATTCTTCTACAGTATTTAGCCTTTTGTTAAAGATTCTATAGGCATGGCTATTCAATGAATATCCCAAGAAGATACCTTCATCTGATTTGGAATCAAACTTTCCAAGACTTTCCTTTCCATTGTTTAAAACAAAAACCTTACTTCCAAATACTCTGAAATAGTTTATGTTAGGCTTTTTACCTTTGAATAATTCATAGGGGGTTTTCTTGAGAAAATGTCTGATTAAAACACGGTTTAATACATGGCAAGCAGTGCTAATGGCATCAGCCCAAAAATATTTTGGTAATGCTTTCTCATTAAGCATTGTCCTAGCTAGCTCTTCAAGAGAACAATTTTTCCTTTCAACTACACCATTCTGTTGAGGAGTTCTAGGAGCAGAAAAATTATGCTTGATACCATGTTTATCACAAAATTTATTGAAATTTTTGTTTGAAAATTATCCTCCATGATCACTTTGAATACAAGAGATAAAATAGTCTTTTTCATTTCGAATTTGTTTCGCAAATTTCTTAAACAAATGGAAAGTATCAGATTTTAATTTTAAAAATAATGTCCAGGTAAATCTTGACTAATTATCTACTATAACCAGTGCATATAGATTTCCTCCTAAACTCATAGTTCTAGAAGGACCAAAGAGATCCATGTGCAAAAGTTCAAGAGGTCTAGATGTTGAAATAATATTTTTCTGTGAAAAAGATTTCTTTACTTGTTTCCCCTTTTGACATGCATCACATACTTTGTCTTTCACAAACTTAAGTTTAGGCAAGCCAACAACAAGATCTCTAGAAATCAGTTTGTTTAGATGATTCATATGAATATGAGCTAACCTCCTATGCCATAACCAGGAATCATTTTCTTTCGAAATTAAGCAACAGTTTTGAGCGAGAATTAGTATCTAACATGTAAATATTGTTGATTCTCTTACCGATAATCAGTGCACTGTTCGAATCTGATTTGATTATCCGACATTGATTTTGTCCAAAGACAACTTTGTGTCCTTTATCACAAAGCTGGCTAATACTAATCAAATTATGTTTTAAACCCTCAACATATAATACATTGTTAATAATACCTGATTCTGTGCATTTGATGTCACCTATTCCAAGGATTCTTCCTTTGTTATTATCACCATAGACAACAGTCCCGCCATTCTTTAGTTTTAAGTTGCAAAATTTTGTAATATCACCTGTCATGTGTTTAGAACAGCCACTGTCAAGGTACCAGAGATCTTCAGTTTGTTTTGCCTGAAAAAGAAATTAGTATAGTTGCAGTACTAAAATTTAAATACACAATTAATTCAGCACTGGAAGTAGAATTTTAATTGATTAATTTGATATTTAATCGATTAAACAAGTTTTGGAAAATAATATATCATAATAATAATCGATTTATACGAGAAATAATCGGTTAATTTTATCCTTTTAATGATTTAAACTGATATAAATCCATTTTAATCGATTAAAACAGCTAAACTATATTTCAGAGAACAATTTAATCGATTAATTCGTATTTTAATCGATCAAAACTGCACGGACAACTTTTCTGATATTCTCTGTAAGTGATTTTAACCGATTAAAATAGTTTTATATCAATTAAAATGCTCAGTCCAAGAATCCAAAAACAGATTTTGCAGATTTGATAACCAGGGACTTCCAGATTTTGTTCCTGCAAAACAGATTAGGCATATTTTGGTATCCTTTTTTTTAATTACTGGGTCCAATTATGTTATATAAAATGAATTTTTGGGAATCCATTTCATTCTACCTCTAGGAATAGCATATTTCTTAATTCTGCAATATTTCACAGAATGACCTTTCTTCATGCAGTAAAAACATTTAACAAATGGAGATGACACAGATTTACTATATGTAAAATAGTTTTAAAGTACTCTAGTTTTCTTTCCAATGGGAGGTATAAAACCTAATCCACCACGGTTAATAACTAATTTTTGAGAGTCGAGTATCATATCAAGACTAGTCTTTCCTTTTGCTAGTTTAGATCTAGTCTTTATTAAATATGTTACTTTTTCTTGCAACTCAGGACAATTTTTACAATCTTTAACATTACACATGCAATCAAAGTTATTATCTATATCTGAATTTTCATTTTTGATTTCTTCATCAACAATTTTCTTTTCAAGAATAGTGATCTTGTTTTCTAATAGATTATTCATACTTTTTAATCTTTTGCTTTCAGTTTCTAATCTTTTAGCTACAACATGCATTTCATAAAAGGCATCTTGTAAAGAACTATAGTTCAGAGTAGTTGTTGAGTCAGAACTTACACTGGTTATTGGAGAATCCGAATTGACCATTAAGCATGTCTCTGTAGTTTCTTCATAGGCCATTTCAAGGGTTTTCCACATTTGTGCAGCAGTTTGACAATGTGCTATCCTGAAAAAATTGTTTCTGTTAAGTGCAGATATAATGATATTTTTGGCAATACAATCATCTTGGATTAATTTTTTTTCACAGTAATTTAAGCTAGACCAATCTTTGTTAAAAATATCAGTTTCTTGTTCAATGATATTCCAAACATTTATACTAACAGATTCAATAAAGATCTTCATCCTAATCTTCCAAAATGAATAATCTATTCCACAAAACAGTGGAGGTCTATCAATACAAGCACCCTTAGAAAATTTATTTCCAGCCATGGATCGAAAGACTTGAATAACTCTCAAGAACCTTGCTCTTGATACCAATTGTTAGAAAAAGAGGCTGAGATCAAGAGGGGGGGTGAATTGATCTTTGAAAGATTTTCGCAATTAACATATTATCTATTTCAAAAAATAAGATTTCAGATCTGTTCTTGAATCACACAGCAAGCAATCAAAGAAAATAAAAGCAGCAACAGAATTAAAGAAAAGAAAGGTTTAGAAAGATATCACCAAGGTTTATACTGGTTCACCCAATCCCAGGGCTACGTTCAGTCTCCAGCCAAATTCCAGCTGCAGAGAAACCAATGCCCATAATTCCAGGCACCAACAGTACAAAAAAGAATGTAAAGAAACAAACAATAGAAACTAAAACGCTCAAACCCGTTTTATGCAGTTCTGCAATATGTTGTTTCTTCTTCAAAAGAATGCAGTTTTGCCTCAAGAAAGAACTTTGATGAACTTCACAAAAACTAGCGTGATTCTTTCCTGAAAGTAGCACTTTTGATTGCTTGATTGATTGCTCAAAGATGTATTTCAGATGTATGTTTAAAAAGTTCAAGCAACACTGTTTTTATAGAAGATCTCAAAACTGCTGGTTTAATTAATCTGTTAAAATAATCTTTAAGACTTGAATAACTCTCAAGAACCTTGCTCTGATACCAATTGTTAGAAAAAGAGGTTGAGATCAAGAGTGGGGGGGTGAATTGATCTTTGAAATATTTTCGCAATTAACAGATTATCTATTTCAAAAAATAAGATTTCAGATCTGTTCTTGAATCACACAGCAAGCAATCAAAGAAAATAAAAGCAGCAACAAAATTAAAGAAAAGAAAGGTTTAGAAAGATATCACCAAGGTTTATACTAGTTCACCCAATCCCAGGGCTACATCCAGTCTCCAGCAAAATTCCAGCTGCAGAGAAACCAGTGCCCACAATTCCAGGCACCAACAGTACAGAAAAGAATGTAAAGAAACAAACAATAGAAACTAAAACGCTCAAACCAGTTTTATGCAGTTCTGCAATATGTTGTTTCTTCTTCAAAATAATGTAGTTTTGCCTCAAGAAAGAACTTTGATGAACTTCACAAAAACTAGCGTGATTCTTTCTTGAAAGTAGCACTTTTGATTGCTTGATTGATTGCTCAAAGATGTATTTCAGATGTATGTTTAAAAAGTTCAAGCAACACTATTTTTATAGAAGATTTCAAAACTGCTGGTTTAATTAATTTGTTAAAATAATCTTTAAGACTTGAATAACTCTCAAGAACCTTGCTCTGATACCAATTGTTAGAAAAAGAGGTTGAGATCAAGAGGGGGGGGGTGAATTGATCTTTGAAATATTTTCGCAATTAATAGATTATCTATTTCAAAAAATAAGATTTCAGATATGTTCTTGAATCACACAGCAAGCAATCAAAGAAAATAAAAGCAACAACAAAATTAAAGAAAAGAAAGGTTTAGAAAGATATCACCAAGGTTTATACTGGTTCACCCAATCCCAGGGCTACGTCCAGTCTCCAACCAAATTCCAGCTGCAGAGAAACCAGTGCCCACAATTCCAGGCACCAACAGTACAGAAAAGAATTTAAAGAAACAAACAGAAGAAACTAAAATGCTCAAACCAGTTTTATGCAGTTCTGCAATATGTTATTTCTTCAAAAGAATGTAGTTTTTCCTCAAGAAAGAACTTTGATGAACTTCACAAAAACTAGCGTGATTCTTTCTTGAAAGTAGCACTTTTGATTGCTTGATTGATTGCTCAAAGATGTATTTCAGATGTATGTTTAAAAATTCAGCAACACTATTTTTATAGAAGATTTCAAAAATGCTGGTTTAATTAATCTGTTAAAATAATCTTTAAGACTTGAATAACTCTCAAGAACCTTGCTCTGATACCAATTGTTAGAAAAAGAGGCTGAGATCAAGAGGGGGGGGTGAATTGATCTTTGAAAGATTTTCACAATTAACAGATTATATATTTCAAAAAATAAGATTTCAGATCTGTTCTTGAATCAGACAGCAAGCAATCAAAGAAAATAAAAGCAACAACAAAATTAAAGAAAAGAAAGGTTTAGAAAGATATCACCAAGGTTTATACCTGGTTCACCCAATCCCAGGGCTACGTCCAATCTCCAGCCAAATTCCAGCTGCGAGAGAAACCAAGTGCCCACAATTCCAGGCACGAACAAGATGAGAAAAGAATGTAAAGAAACAAACAGAATAAACTAAAATGCTCAAACCAGTTTTATGCAGTTCTGCAATATGTTGTTTCTTCTTCAAAAGAATGCAGTTTTGCCTCAAGAAAGAACTTTGATGAACTTCACAAAAACTAGTGTGATTCTTTCTTGAAAGTAGCACTTTTGATTGCTTGATTGATTGCTCAAAGATGTATTTCAGATGTATGTTTAAAAAGTTCAAGCAACACTGTTTTTATAGAAGATTTCAAAACTGCTGGTTTAATTAATTTGTTAAAATAATCTTTAAGACTTGAATAACTCTCAAGAACCTTGCTCTGATACCAATT
This sequence comes from Sphenostylis stenocarpa, assembly GCA_963425845.1. NCBI lineage: Eukaryota > Viridiplantae > Streptophyta > Magnoliopsida > Fabales > Fabaceae > Sphenostylis > Sphenostylis stenocarpa. The sequence continues at coordinate 26,393,744 of OY731404.1, read as the reverse complement.
GTTAGAAAAAGAGGTTGAGATCAAGAGGGGGGGGGGGGTGAATTGATCTTTGAAATATTTTCGCAATTAACAGATTATCTATTTCAAAAAATAAGATTTCAGATCTGTTCTTGAATTACACAGCAAGCAATCAAAGAAAATAAAAGCAACAACAAAATAAAAGAAAAGAAAGGTTTAGAAAGATATCACCAAGGTTTATACTGGTTCACCCAATCCCAGGGCTACGTCCAGTCTCCAGCCAAATTCCAGCTGCAGAGAAACCAGTGCCCACAATTCCAGGCACCAACAGTACAGAAAAGAATGTAAAGAAACAAACAGAAGAAACTAAAACGCTCAAACCAGTTTTATGCAGTTCTGCAATATGTTATTTCTTCTTCAAAAGAATGTAGTTTTTCCTCAAGAAAGAACTTTGATGAACTTCACAAAAACTAGCGTGATTCTTTCTTGAAAGTAGCACTTTTGATTGCTTGATTGATTGCTCAAAGATGTATTTCAGATGTATGTTTAAAAATTCAAGCAACACTATTTTTATAGAAGATTTCAAAACTGCTGGTTTAATTAATCTGTTAAAATAATCTTTAAGACTTGAATAACTATCAAGAACCTTGCTCTGATACCAATTGTTAGAAAAAGAGGCTGAGATCAAGAGGGGGGGGGGGTGAATTGATCTTTGAAAGATTTTCGCAATTAACAGATTATCTATTTCAAAAAATAAGATTTCAAATCTGTTCTTGAATCACACATCAAGCAATCAAAGAAAATAAAAGCAACAACAAAATTAAAGAAAAGAAAGGTTTAGAAAGATATCACCAAGGTTTATACTGGTTCACCCAATCCCAGGGCTACGTCCAGTCTCCAGCGAAATTCCAGCTGCAGAGAAACCAATGCCCACAATTCCAGGCACCAACAGTACATAAAAGAATGTAAAGAAACAAACAGAAGAAACTAAAACGCTCAAACCAGTTTTATGCAGTTCTGCAATATGTTGTTTCTTCTTCAAAAGAATGCAGTTTTGCTTCAAGAAAGAACTTTGATGAACTTCACAAAAACTAGCGTGATTCTTTCTTGAAAGTAGCACTTTTTGATTGCTTGATTGATTGCTTGATTGATTGCTCAAAGATGTATTTCAGATGTATGTTTAAAAATTCAAGCAACACTATTTTTATAGAAGATTTCAAAACTACTGGTTTAATTAATCTGTTAAAATAATCTTTAAGACTTGAATAACTCTCAAGAACCTTGCTCTGATACCAATTGTTAGAAAAAGAGGCTGAGATCAAGAGGGGGGGTGAATTGATCTTTGAAAGATTTTCGCAATTAACAGATTATCTATTTCAAAAAATAAGATTTCAAATCTGTTCTTGAATCACACATCAAGCAATCAAAGAAAATAAAAGCAACAACAAAATTAAAGAAAAGAAAGGTTTAGAAAGATATCACCAAGATTTATACTGGTTCACCCAATCCCAGGGCTACGTCCAGTCTCCAGCCAAATTCCAGCTGCAGAGAAACCAGTGCCCACAATTCCAGGGACCAACAGTACAGAAAAGAATGTAAAGAAACAAACAGAAGAAACTAAAACGCTCAAACCAGTTTTATGCAGTTCTGCAATATGTTATTTCTTCTTCAAAAGAATGTAGTTTTGCCTCAAGAAAGAACTTTGATGAACTTCACAAAAACTAGCGTGATTCTTTCTTGAAAGTAGCACTTTTGATTGCTTGATTGATTGCTCAAAGATGTATTTCAGATGTATGTTTAAAAATTCAAGCAACACTATTTTTATAGAAGATTTCAAAACTGCTGGTTTAATTAATCTGTTAAAATAATCTTTAAGACTTGAATAACTCTCAAGAACCTTGCTCTGATACCAATTGTTAGAAAAAGAGGCTGAGATCAAGAGGGGGGGTGAATTGATCTTTGAAAGATTTTCACAATTAACAGATTATCTATTTCAAAAAATAAGATTTCAGATCTGTTCTTGAATCAGACAGCAAGCAATCAAAGAAAATAAAAGCAACAACAGAATTAAAGAAAAGAAAGGTTTAGAAAGATATCACCAAGGTTTATACTGGTTCACCCAATCCCAGGGCTACGTCCAGTCTCCAGCCAAATTCCAGCTGCAGAGAAACCAGTGCCCACAATTCCAGGCACGAACAGTACAGAAAAGAATGTAAAGAAACAAACAGAATAAACTAAAACGCTCAAACCAGTTTTATGCAGTTCTGCAATATGTTGTTTCTTCTTCAAAAGAATGCAGTTTTGCCTCAAGAAAGAACTTTCATGAACTTCACAAAAACTAGCGTGATTCTTTCTTGAAAGTAGCACTTTTGATTGCTTGATTGATTGCTCAAAGATGTATTTCAGATGTATGTTTAAAAAGTTCAAGCAACACTGTTTTATAGAAGATTTCAAAACTGCTGGTTTAATTAATCTGTTAAAATAATCTTTAAGACTTGAATAACTCTCAAGAACCTTGCTCTGATACCAATTGTTAGAAAAAGAGGCTGAGATCAAGAGGGGGGGGTGAATTGATCTTTGAAAGATTTTCGCAATTAACAGATTATCTATTTCAAAAAATAAGATTTCAGATCTGTTCTTGAATCACACAACAAGCAATCAAAGAAAATAAAAGCAGCAACAGAATTAAAGAAAAGAAAGGTTTAGAAAGATATCACCAAGGTTTATACTGGTTCACCCAATCCCAGGGCTACGTCCAGTCTCCAGCCAAATTCCAGCTGCAGAGAAACCAGTGCCCACAATTCCAGGCACCAACAGTACAGAAAAGAATGTAACGAAACAAACAATAGAACCTAAAACGCTCAAACCAGTTTTATGCAGTTTTGCAATATGTTGTTTCTTCTTCAAAAGAATGCAGTTTTTCCTCAAGAAAGAACTTTGATGAACTTCACAAAAACTAGCGTGATTCTTTCTTGAAAGTAGCACTTTTGATTGCTTGATTGATTGCTCAAAGATGTATTTCAGATGTATGTTTAAAAAGTTCAAGCAACACTACTTTTATAGAAGATTTCAAAACTGCTGGTTTAATTAATCTGTTAAAATAATATTTAAGACTTGAATAACTCTCAAGAACCTTGCTCTGATACCAATTGTTAGAAAAAGAGGCTGAGATCAAGAGGGGGGGGGGGTGAATTGATCTTTGAAAGATTTTCGCAATTAACAGATTATCTATTTCAAAAAATAAGATTTCAGATCTGTTCTTGAATCACACATCAAGCAATCAAAGAAAATAAAAGCAACAACAAAATTAAAGAAAAGAAAGGTTTAGAAAGATATCACCAAGGTTTATACTGGTTCACCCAATCCCAGGGCTACGTCCAGTCTCCAGCCAAATTCCAGCTGCAGAGAAACCAGTGCCCACAATTCCAGGCACCAACAGTACAGAAAAGAATGTAAAGAAACAAACAGAAGAAACTAAAATGCTCAAACCAGTTTTATGCAGTTCTGCAATATGTTATTTCTTCTTCAAAAGAATGTAGTTTTGCCTCAAGAAAGAACTTTGATGAACTTCACAAAAACTAGCGTGATTCTTTCTTGAAAGTAGCACTTTTGATTGCTTGATTGATTGCTCAAAGATGTATTTCAGATGTATGTTTAAAAATTCAAGCAACACTATTTTTATAAAAGATTTCAAAACTGCTGGTTTAATTAATCTGTTAAAATAATCTTTAAGACTTGAATAACTCTCAAGAACCTTGCTCTGATACCAATTGTTAGAAAAAGAGGCTGAGATCAAGAGGGGGGGTGAATTGATCTTTGAAAGATTTTTACAATTAACAGATTATCAATTTCAAAAAATAAGATTTCAGATCTGTTCTTGAATCAGACAGCAAGCAATCAAAGAAAATAAAAGCAACAACAGAATTAAAGAAAAGAAAGGTTTAGAAAGATATCACCAAGGTTTATACTGGTTCACCCAATCCCAGGGCTACGTCCATTCTTCAGCCAAATTCGAGCTGCAGAGAAACCAGTGCCCACAATTCCAGGCACGAACAGTACAGAAAAGAATGTAAAGAAACAAACAGAATAAACTAAAACGCTCAAACCAGTTTTATGCAGTTCTGCAATATGTTGTTTCTTCTTCAAAAGAATGCAGTTTTGCCTCAAGAAAGAACTTTGATGAACTTCACAAAAACTAGCGTGATTCTTTCTTGAAAGTATCACTTTTGATTGCTTGATTAATTGCTCAAAGATGTATTTCGGATGTATGTTTAAAAAGTTCAAGCAACACTGTTTTTATAGAAGATTTCAAAACTGCTGGTTTAATTAATCTGTTAAAATAATCTTTAAGACTTGAATAACTCTCAAGAACCTTGCTTTGATACCAATTATTAGAAAAAGAGGTTGAGATCAAGAGGGGGGGTGAATTGATCTTTGAAAGATTTTCGCAATTAACAGATTATCTATTTCAAAAAATAAGATTTCAGATCTGTTCTTGAATCACACAGCTAGCAATCAAAGAAAATAAAAGCAGCAACAGAATTAAAGAAAAGAAAGGTTTAGAAAGATATCACCAAGGTTTATACTGGTTCACCCAATCCCAGGGCTACGTCCAGTCTCCAGCGAAATTCCAGCTGCAGAGAAACCAATGCCCACAATTCCAGGCACCAACAGTACAGAAAAGAATGTAACGAAACAAACAGAAGAAACTAAAACGCTCAAACCAGTTTTATGCAGTTCTGCAATATGTTGTTTCTTCTTCAAAAAGAATGCAGTTTTGCCTCAAGAAAGAACTTTGATGAACTTCACAAAAACTAGCGTGATTCTTTCTTGAAAGTAGCACTTTTGATTGCTTGATTGATTGCTCAAAGATGTATTTCAGATGTATGTTTAAAAAGTTCAAGCAACACTATTTTTATAGAAGATTTCAAAACTGCTGGTTTAATTAATCTGCTAAAATAATCTTTAAGACTTGAATAACTCTCAAGAACCTTGCTCTGATACCAATTGTTAGAAAAAGAGGCTGAGATCAAGAGGGGGGGGGGGTGAATTGATCTTTGAAAGATTTTCGCAATTAAAGATTATGTATTTCAAAAATTAAGATTTCAGATCTGTTCTTGAATCACACAACAAGCAATCAAAGAAAATAAAAGCAGCAACAGAATTAAAGAAAAGAAAGGTTTAGAAAGATATCACCAAGGTTTATACTGGTTCACCCAATCCCAGGGCTACGTCCAGTCTCCAGCCAAATTCCAGCTGCAGAGAAACCAGTGCCCACAATTCCAGGCACCAACAGTACAGAAAAGAATGTAACGAAACAAACAATAGAACCTAAAACGCTCAAACCAGTTTTATGCAGTTTTGCAATATGTTGTTTCTTCTTCAAAAGAATGCAGTTTTGCCTCAAGAAAGAACTTTGATGAACTTCACAAAAACTAGCGTGATTCTTTCTTGAAAGTAGCACTTTTGATTGCTTGATTGATTGCTCAAAGATGTATTTCAGATGTATGTTTAAAAAGTTCAAGCAAGACTACTTTTATAGAAGATTTCAAAACTGCTGGTTTAATTAATCTGTTAAAATAATATTTAAGACTTGAATAACTCTCAAGAACCTTGCTCTGATACCAATTGTTAGAAAAAGAGGCTGAGATCAAGAGGGGGGGTGAATTGATCTTTGAAAGATTTTCGCAATTAACAGATTATCTATTTCAAAAAATAAGATTTCAGATCTGTTCTTGAATCAGACATCAAGCAATCAAAGAAAATAAAAGCAACAACAAAATTAAAGAAAAGAAAGGTTTAGAAAGATATCACCAAGGTTTATACTGGTTCACCCAATCCCAGGGCTACGTCCAGTCTCCAGCCAAATTCCAACTGCAGAGAAACCAGTGCCCACAATTCCAGGCACCAACAGTACAGAAAAGAATGTAAAGAAACAAACAGAAGAAACTAAAACGCTCAAACCAGTTTTATGCAGTTCTGCAATATGTTATTTCTTCTTCAAAAGAATGTAGTTTTGCCTCAAGAAAGAACTTTGATGAACTTCACAAAAACTAGCGTGATTCTTTCTTGAAAGTAGCACTTTTGATTGCTTGATTGATTGCTCAAAGATGTATTTCAGATGTATGTTTAAAAAGTTCAAGCAACACTGTTTTTATAGAAGATTTCAAAACTGCTGGTTTAATTAATTTGTTAAAATAATCTTTAAGACTTGAATAACTCTCAAGAACCTTGCTATGATACCAATTGTTAGAAAAAGAGGTTGAGATCAAGAGGGGGGGTGAATTGATCTTTGAAATATTTTCGCAATTAACAGATTCTCTATTTCAAAAAATAAGATTTCAGATCTGTTCTTGAATCACACAGCAAGCAATCAAAGAAAATAAAAGCAACAACAAAATTAAAGAAAAGAAAGGTTTAGAAAGATATCACCAAGGTTTATACTGGTTCTCCAAATCCCAGGGCTACGTCCAGTCTCCAGCCAAATTCCAGCTGCAGAGAAACCAGTGCCCACAATTCCAGGCACGAACAGTACAAAAAAGAATGTAAAGAAACAAACAGAATAAACTAAAACGCTCAAACCAGTTTTATGCAGTTCTGCAATATGTTATTTCTTCTTCAAAAGAATGTAGTTTTTCCTCAAGAAAGAACTTTGATGAACTTCACAAAAACTAGCGTGATTCTTTCTTGAAAGTAGCACTTTTGATTGCTTGATTGATTGCTTGATTGATTGCTCAAAGATGTATTTCAGATGTATGTTTAAAAATTCAAGCAACACTATTTTTATAGAAGATTTCAAAACTACTGGTTTAATTAATATGTTAAAATAATCTTTAAGACTTGAATAACTCTCAAGAACCTTGCTCTGATACCAATTGTTAGAAAAAGAGGTTGAGATCAAGAGGGGGGTGAATTGATCTTTAAAATATTTTCGCAATTAACAGATTATCTATTTCAAAAAATAAGATTTCAGATCTGTTCTTGAATCACACAGCAAGCAATCAAAGAAAATAAAAGCAACAACAAAATTAAAGAAAAGAAAGGTTTAGAAAGATATCACCAAGGTTTATACTGGTTCACCCAATCCCAGGGCTACGTCCAGTCTCCAGCCAAATTCCAGCTGCAGAGAAACCAGTGCCCACAATTCCAGGCACCAATAGTACAGAAAAGAATGTAAAGAAACAAACAGAAGAAACTAAAACGTTCAAACCAGTTTTATGCAGTTCTGCAATATGTTATTTCTTCTTCAAAAGAATGTAGTTTTTCCTCGAGAAAGAACTTTGATGAACTTCACAAAAACTAGCGTGATTCTTTCTTGAAAGTAGCACTTTTGATTGCTTGATTGATTGCTTGATTGATTGCTCAAAGATGTATTTCAGATGTATGTTTAAAAATTCAAGCAACACTATTTTTATAGAAGATTTCAAAACTACTGGTTTAATTAATATGTTAAAATAATCTTTAAGACTTGAATAACTCTCAAGAACCTTGCTCTGATACCAATTGTTAGAAAAAGAGGCTGAGATCAAGAGGGGGGGGGGGTGAATTGATCTTTGAAAGATTTTCGCAATTAACAGATTATCTATTTCAAAAAATAAGATTTCAAATCTGTTCTTGAATCACACATCAAGCAATCAAAGAAAATAAAAGCAACAACAAAATTAAAGAAAAGAAAGGTTTAGAAAGATATCACCAAGGTTTATACTGGTTCACCCAATCCCAAGGCTACGTCCAGTCTCCAGCCAAATTCCAGCTGCAGAGAAACCAGTGCCCACAATTCCAGGCACCCACAATACAGAAAAGAATGTAAAGAAACAAACAGAAGAAACTAAAACGCTCAAACCAGTTTTATGCAGTTCTGCAATATGTTATTTCTTCTTCAAAAGAATGTAGTTTTGCCTCAAGAAAGAACTTTGATGAACTTCACAAAAACTAGCGTGATTCTTTCTTGAAAGTAGCACTTTTGATTGCTTGATTGATTGCTCAAAGATGTATTTCAGATGTATGTTTAAAAATTCAAGCAACACTATTTTTATAGAAGATTTCAAAACTGCTGGTTTAATTAATCTGTTAAAATAATCTTTAAGACTTGAATAACTCTCAAGAACCTTGCTCGATACCAATTGTTAGAAAAAGAGGCTGAGATCAAGAGGGGGGGGTGAATTGATCTTTGAAAGATTTTCACAATTAACAGATTATCTATTTCAAAAAATAAGATTTCAGATCTGTTCTTGAATCAGACAACAAGCAATCAAAGAAAATAAAAGCAACAACAGAAATTAAAGAAAAGAAAGGTTTAGAAAGATATCACCAAGGTTTATACTTGGTTCACCCAATCCCGAGGCTACGTCCAGTTTCTAGCCAAATTCCAGACTGCAGAGAAACCAAGTGCCTACAATTCCAGGCACGAACAAGTACAAAAAAGAATGTAAAGAAACAAACAGAATAAACTAAAACGCTCAAACCAGCTTTTATGCGGTTCGCAATATGTTGTTTCTTCTTCAAAAGAATGCAGTTTTGCCTCAAGAAAGAACTTTGATGAACTTCACAAAAACTAGCGTGATTCTTTCTTGAAACTAGCACTTTTGATTGCTTGATTGATTGCTCAAAGATGTATTTCAGATGTATGTTTAAAAATTCAAGCAACACTATTTTTATAGAAGATTTCAAAACAACTGGTTTAATTAATCTGTTAAAATAATCTTTAAGACTTGAATAACTCTCAAGAACTTTGCTTTGATACCAATTATTAGAAAAAGAGGCTGAGTTCAAGAGGGGGGGGGTGAATTGATCTTTGAAAGATTTTCGCAATTAACAGATTATCTATTTCAAAAAATAAGATTTCATATCTGTTCTTGAATCACACAACTAGCAATCAAAGAAAATAAAAGCAGCAACAGAATTAAAGAAAAGAAAGGTTTAGAAAGATATCACCAAGGTTTATACTGGTTCACCCAATCCTAGGGCTACGTCCAGTCTCCAGCGAAATTCCAGTCGTAGAGAAACCAATGCCCACAATTCCAGGCACCAACAAGCATGTAAAAGAATGTAAAGAAACAAACGAAGAAACTAAAACGCTCAAACCAGCTTTTATGCAGTTCCGCAATATGTTGTTTCTTCTTCAAAAAGAATGCAGCTTTTGCCTCAAGAAAGAACTTTGATGAACTTCACAAAAACTAGCGTGATTCTTTCTTGAAAGTAGCACTTTTGATTGCTTGATTGATTGCTCAAAGATGTATTTCAGATGTATGTTTAAAAAGTTCAAGCAACACTATTTTTATAGAAGATTTCAAAACTGCTGGTTTAATTAATCTGTTAAAATAATCTTTAAGACTTGAATAACTCTCAAGAACCTTGCTCTGATACCAATTGTTAGAAAAAGAGGCTGAGATCAAGAGGGGGGGTGAATTGATCTTTGAAAGATTTTCGCAATTAAAGATTATCTATTTCAAAAAATAAGATTTCAGATCTGTTCTTGAATCACACAACAAGCAATTAAAGAAAATAAAAGCAAGCAATGTAATTAAAGAAAAGAAATGTTTAGAAAGATATCACCAAGGTTTATACCTGGTTCACCCAATCCCGTGGCTACGTCCAGTCTCCAGCCAAATTCCAGCTGCAGAGAAACCAGTGCCCACAATTCCAGGCAGCAATAGTACAGAAAAGAATGTAACGAAACAAACAATAGAACCTAAAACGCTCAAACCAGTTTTATGCAGTTTTGCAATATGTTGTTTCTTCTTCAAAAGAATGCAGTTTTGCCTCAAGAAAGAACTTTGATGAACTTCACAAAAACTAGCGTGATTCTTTCTTGAAAGTGGCACTTTTGATTGCTTGATTGATTGCTCAAAGTTGTATTTTAGATGTATGTTTAAAAAGTTCAAGCAACACTACTTTTATAGAAGATTCCAAAACTGCTGGTTTAGTTAATCTGTTAAAATAATATTTAAGACTTGAATAACTCTCAAGAACCTTGCTCTGATACCAATTGTTAGAAAAAGAGGCTGAGATCAAGAGGGGGGGGGGGTGAATTGATCTTTGAAAGATTTTTGCAATTAACAGATTATCTATTTCAAAAAATAAGATTTCAGATCTGTTCTTGAATCACACATCAAGCAATCAAAGAAAATAAAAGCAACAACAAAATTAAAGAAAAGAAAGGTTTAGAAAGATATCACCAAGGTTTATACTGGTTCACCTAATCCCAGGGCTACGTCCAGTCTCCAGCCAAATTCCAGCTACAAAGAAACCAGTGCCCACAATTCCAGGCACCAACAGTACAGAAAAGAATGTAAAGAAACAAACAGAAGAAACTAAAATGCTCAAACCAGTTTTATGTAGTTCTGCAATATGTTATTTCTTCTTCAAAAGAATGTAGTTTTGCCTCAAGAAAGAACTTTGATGAACTTCACAAAAACTAGCGTGATTCTTTCTTGAAAGTAGCACTTTTGATTGCTTGATTGATTGCTCAAAGATGTATTTCAGATGTATGTTTAAAAAGTTCAAGCAACACTACTTTTATAGAAGATTTTAAAACTGCTGGTTTAATTAATCTGTTAAAATAATATTTAAGACTTGAATAACTCTCAAGAACCTTGCTCTGATACCAATTGTTAGAAAAAGAGGTTGAGATCAAGAGGGGGGGTGAATTGATCTTTGAAAGATTTTCGCAATTAACAGATTATCTATTTCAAAAAATAAGATTTCAGATCTGTTCTTGAATCACACAGCAAGCAATCAAAGAAAATAAAAGCAGCAACAGAATTAAAGAAAAGAAAGGTTTAGAAAGATATCACCAAGGTTTATACTCGGTTCACCCAATCCTGGGGCTACGTCCAGCTCTCCAACCAAATTCCAACTGCAGAGAAATCAAGTGCCCACAATTCCAGGCACCAACAAGATCAGAAAAGAATGTAAAGAAACAAACAATAGAAACTAAAACGCTCAAACCAGCTTTTATGCAGCTTCTGCAATATGTTGTTTCTTCTTCAAAAGAATGCAGTTTTGCCTCAAGAAAGAACTTTGATGAACTTCACAAAAACTAGCGTGATTCTTTCTTGAAAGTAGCACTTTTGATTGCTTGATTGATTGCTCAAAGATGTATTTCAGATGTATGTTTAAAAAGTTCAAGCAACACTATTTTTATAGAAAATCTCAAAACTGCTGGTTTAATTATTCTAATAAAATAATCTTTAAGACTTGAATAACTCTCAAGAACCTTGCTCTGATACCAATTGTTAGAAAAAGAGGCTGAGATCGAGAGGGGGGGTGAATTGATCTTTGAAAGATTTTCGCAATTAACAGATTATCTATTTCAAAAAATAAGATTTCAGATCTGTTCTTGAATCACACAAGCAAGCAATCAAAGAAAATAAAAGCAAGAATGTAATTAAAGAAAAGAAAGGTTTAGAAAGATATCACCAAGGTTTATACTCGGTTCACCCAATCCCGTGGCTACGTCCAGCTCTCCAACCAAATTCCAAATGCAGAGAAATCGATGCCCACAATTCCAGGCACCAACAAGATGCAAAAGAATGTAAAGAAACAAACAATAGAAACTAAAACGCTCAAACCAGCTTTTATGCAGTTCTGCAATATGTTGTTTCTTCTTCAAAAGAATGCAGTTTTGCCTCAAGAAAGAACTTTGATGAACTTCACAAAAACTAGCGTGATTCTTTCTTGAAAGTAGCACTTTTGATTGCTTGATTGATTGCTCAAAGATGTATTTCAGATGTATGTTTAAAAAGTTCAAGCAACACTGTTTTTATAGAAAATCTCAAAACTGCTGGTTTAATTATTCTATTAAAATAATCTTTAAGACTTGAATAACTCTCAAGAACCTTGCTCTGATACCAATTGTTAGAAAAAGAGGCTGAGATCGAGAGGGGGGGTGAATTGATCTTTGAAAGATTTTCGCAATTAACAGATTATCTATTTCAAAAAAATAAGATTTCAGATCTGTTCTTGAATCACACAGCAAGTAATCAAAGAAAATAAAAGCAACAACAAAATTAAAGAAAAGAAAGGTTTAGAAAGATATCACCAAGGTTTATACTGGTTCACCCAATCCCAGGGCTACGTCCAGTCTCCAGCCAAATTCCAACTCGCAGAGAAACCAGTTCCCACAATTCCAGGCACTAACAAGTACAAAAAAGAATGTAAAGAAACAAACGAAGAAACTAAAACGCTCAAAACAGTTTTATGCAGTTCTGCAATATGTTGTTTCTTCTTCAAAAGAATGCAGTTTTGCCTCAAGAAAGAACTTTGATGAACTTCACAAAAACTAGCGTGATTCTTTCTTGAAAGTAGCACTTTTGATTGCTTGATTGATTGCTCAAAGATGTATTTCAGATGTATGTTTAAAAAGATCAAGCAACATTGTTTTTATAGAAGATTTCAAAACTGCTGGTTTAATTAATCTGTTAAAATAATCTTTAAGACTTGAATAACTCTCAAGAACCTTGCTCTGATACCAATTTTTAGAAAAAGAGGCTGAGATCAAGAGGGGGGGTGAATTGATCTTTGAAAGATTTTCGCAATTAACAGATTATATATTTCAAAAAATAAGATTTCAGATCTGTTCTTGAATCACACAGCAAGCAATCAAAGAAAATAAAAGCACCAACAAAAATAAAGAAAAGAAAGGTTTAGAAAGATATCACCAAGGTTTATACTGGTTCACCCAATCCCAGGGCTACGTCCAGTCTCCAGCCAAATTCCAGCTGCAGAGAAACCAGTGCCCACAATTCCAGGCACCAACAGTACAGAAAAGAATGTAACGAAACAAACAATAGAAACTAAAACGCTCAAACCAGTTTTATGCAGTTCTGCAATATGTTGTTTCTTCTTCAAAAGAATGCAGTTTTGCCTCAAGAAAGAACTTTGATGAACTTCACAAAAACTAGCGTGATTCTTTCTTGAAAGTAGCACTTTTGATTGCTTGATTGATTGCTCAAAGATGTATTTCAGATGTATGTTTAAAAAGTTCAAGCAACACTATTTATATAGAAGATTTCAAAACTGCTGGTTTAATTAATCTGTTAAAATAATCTTTAAGACTTGAATAACTCTCAAGAACCTTGCTCTGATACCAATTGTTAGAAAAAGAGGCTGAGATCAAGAGGGGGGGTGAATTGATCTTTGAAAGATTTTCGCAATTAACAGATTATCTATTTCAAAAAATAAGATTTCAGATCTGTTCTTGAATCACACAAGCAAGCAATCAAAGAAAATAAAAGCAAGCAATGTAATTAAAGAAAAGAAAGGTTTAGAAAGATATCACCAAGGTTTATACCTGGTTCACCCAATCCCAGGGCTATGTCCAGTCTCCAGCCAAATTCCAGCTGCAGAGAAACTAGTTCCCACAATTCCAGGCACCAACAGTACAGAAAAGAATGTAAAGATACAAACAGAAGAAACTAAAACGCTCAAAACAGTTTTATGCAGTTCTGCAATATGTTGTTTCTTCTTCAAAAGAATGCAGTTTTTCCTCAAGAAAAAACTTTGATGAAATTCACAAAAACTAGCGTGATTCTTTCTTGAAAGTAGCACATTTGATTGCTTGATTGCTTGCTCAAAGATGTATTTCAGATGTATGTTTAAAAAGTTCAAGCAACATTGTTTTTATAGAAGATTTCAAAACTGCTGGTTTAATTAATCTGTTAAAATAATCTTTAAGACTTGAATAACTCTCAAGAACCTTGCTCTGATACCAATTGTTAGAAAAAGAGGCTGAGATCAAGAGGGGGGGTGAATTGATCTTTGAAAGATTTTCACAATTAACAGATTATCTATTTCAAAAAATAAGATTTCAGATCTGTTCTTGAATCAGACAGCAAGCAATCAAAGAAAATAAAAGCAACAACAGAATTAAAGAAAAGAAAGGTTTAGAAAGATATCACCAAGGTCTATACTGGTTCACCCAATCCTGGGCTACGTCCGATCTCCAGCCAAATTCCAACTGCAGAGAAACCAAGTGCCCACAATTCCAGGCACGAACAAGATCGAGAAAGAATGTAAAGAAACAAACAGAATAAACTAAAACGCTCAAACCAGTTTTATGCGCTTCGCAATATGTTGTTTCTTCTTCAAAAGAATGCAGTTTTGCCTCAAGAAAGAACTTTGATGAACTTCACAAAAACTAGCGTGATTCTTTCTTGAAAGTAGCACTTTTGATTGCTTGATTGATTGCTCAAAGATGTATTTCAGATGTATGTTTAAAAAGTTCAAGCAACACTGTTTTATAGAAGATTTCAAAACTGCTGGTTTAATTAATCTGTTAAAATAATCTTTAAGACTTGAATAACTCTCAAGAACCTTGCTCTGATACCAATTGTTAGAAAAAGAGGCTGAGATCAAGAGGGGGGGGTGAATTGATCTTTGAAAGATTTTCGCAATTAACAGATTATCTATTTCAAAAAATAAGATTTCAGATCTGTTCTTGAATCACACAACAAGCAATCAAAGAAAATAAAAGCAGCAACAGAATTAAAGAAAAGAAAGGTTTAGAAAGATATCACCAAGGTTTATACTGGTTCACCCAATCCCAGGGCTACGTCCAGTCTCCAGCCAAATTCCAGCTGCAGAGAAACCAGTGCCCACAATTCCAGGCACCAACAGTACAGAAAAGAATGTAACGAAACAAACAATAGAACCTAAAACGCTCAAACCAGTTTTATGCAGTTTTGCAATATGTTGTTTCTTCTTCAAAAGAATGCAGTTTTTCCTCAAGAAAGAACTTTGATGAACTTCACAAAAACTAGCGTGATTCTTTCTTGAAAGTAGCACTGTTGATTGCTTGATTGATTGCTCAAAGATGTATTTCAGATGTATGTTTAAAAAGTTCAAGCAACACTACTTTTATAGAAGATTTCAAAACTGCTGGTTTAATTAATCTGTTAAAATAATATTTAAGACTTGAATAACTCTCAAGAACCTTGCTCTGATACGAATTGTTAGAAAAAGAGGCTGAGATCAAGAGGGGGGGGTGAATTGATCTTTGAAAGATTTTTGCAATTAACAGATTATCTATTTCGAAAAATAAGATTTCAGATCTGTTCTTGAATCACACAGCAAGCAATCAAAGAAAATAAAAGCAGCAACAGAATTAAAGAAAAGAAAGGTTTAGAAAGATATCACCAAGGTTTATACTAGTTCACCCAATCCCTGGGCTACGTCCAGTCTCCAACCAAATTCCAGCTGCAGAGAAACCAGTGCCCACAATTCCAGGCACCAACAGTACAGAAAAGAATGTAAAGAAACAAACAATAGAAACTAAAACGCTCAAACCAGTTTTATGCAGTTCTGCAATATGTTGTTTCTTCTTCAAAAGAATGCAGTTTTGCCTCAAGAAAGAACTTTGATGAACTTCACAAAAACTAGCGTGATTCTTTCTTGAAAGTAGCACTTTTGATTGCTTGATATTGCTCAAAGATGTATTTCAGATGTATGTTTAAAAAGTTCAAGCAACACAATCTTTATAGAAGATTTCAAAACTGCTGGTTTAATTAATCTGTTAAAATAATCTTTAAGACTTGAATAACTCTCAAGAACCTTGCTCTGATACCAATTGTTAGAAAAAGAGGCTGAGATCAAGAGGGGGGTGAATTGATCTTTGAAAGATTTTTGCAATTAACAGATTATCTATTTCAAAAAATAAGATTTCAGATCTGTTCTTGAATCATACAGCAAGCAATCAAATAAAATAAAAGCAGCAACAGAATTAAAGAAAAGAAAGGTTTAGAAAGATATCACCAAGGTTTATACTGGTTCACCCAATCCCAGGGCTACGTCCAGTCTCCAGCCAAATTCCAGCTGCAGAGAAACAAGTTCCCACAATTCCAGGCACCAACAAGTATGAAAAAGAATGTAAAGAAACAAACAGAAGAAACTAAAACGCTCAAAACAGTTTTATGCAGTTCTGCAATATGTTGTTTCTTCTTCAAAAGAATGCAGTTTTGCCTCAAGAAAGAACTTTGATGAACTTCACAAAAACTAGCGTGATTCTTGCTTGAAAGTAGCACTTTTGATTGCTTGATTGATTGCTCAAAGATGTATTTCAGATGTATGCTTAAAAAGTTCAAGCAACACTGTTTTTATAGAAGATTTCAAAACTGCTGGTTTAATTAATCTTTTAAAATAATCTTTAAGACTTGAATAACTCTCAAGAACCTTGCTCTGATACCAATTGTTAGAAAAAGAGGCTGAGATCAAGAGGGGGGGTGAATTGATCTTTGAAAGATTTTCGCAATTAGCAGATTATCTATTTCAAAAAATAAGATTTGAGATCTGTTCTTGAATCACACGACAAGCAATCAAAGAAAATAAAAGCGACAATAGAATTAAAGAAAAGAAAGGTTTAGAAAGATATCACCAAGGTTTATACTGGTTCACCCAATCCCAGGGCTACGTCCAGTCTCCAGCCAAATTCCAGCTGCAGAGAAACCAATGCTGACAATTCCAGGCACCAACAGTACAGAAAAGAATGTAAAGAAACAAACAGAAGAAACTAAAACGCTTAAAACAGTTTTATGCAGTTCTGCAATATGTTGTTTCTTCTTCAAAAGAATGCAGTTTTGCATCAAGAAAGAACTTTGATGAACTTCACAAAAACTAGCGTGATTCTTTCTTGAAAGTAGCACTTTTGATTGCTTGATTGATTGCTCAAATATGTATTTCAGATGTATGTTTAAAAAGTTCAAGCAACATTGTTTTTATAGAAGATTTCAAAACTGCTGGTTTAATTAATCTGTTAAAATAATATTTAAGACTTGAATAACTCTCAAGAACCTTGCTCTGATACCAATTGTTAGAAAAAGAGGCTGAGATCAAGAGGGGGGGGTGAATTGATCTTTGAAAGATTTTTGCAATTAACAGATTATCTATCAGATCTGTTCTTGAATCACACAGCAAGCAATCAAAGAAAATAAAAGCAGCAACAGAATTAAAGAAAAGAAAGGTTTAGAAAGATATCACCAAGGTTTATACTAGTTCACCCAATCCCTGGGCTACGTCCGAGTCTCCAACCAAATTCCAGTTGCAGAGAAACCAGTGCCCACAATTCCAGGCACCAACAGTACAGAAAAGAATGTAAAGAAACAAACAATAGAAACTAAAACGCTCAAACTAGTTTTATGCGGTTCCGCAATATGTTGTTTCTTCTTCAAAAGAATGCAGTTTTGCCTCAAGAAAGAACTTTGATGAACTTCACAAAAACTAGCGTGATTCTTTCTTGAAAGTAGCACTTTTGATTGCTTGATATTGCTCAAAGATGTTATTCAGATGTATGTTTAAAAAGTTCAAGCAACACAATTTTTATAGAAGATTTCAAAACTGCTGGTTTAATTAATCTGTTAAAATAATCTTTAAGACTTGAATAACTCTCAAGAACCTTGCTCGATACCAATTGTTAGAAAAAGAGGCTGAGATCAAGAGGGGGTGAATTGATCTTTGAAAGATTTTTGTAATTAACAGATTATCTATTTCAAAAAATAAGATTTCAGATCTGTTCTTGAATCACACAGCAAGCAATCAAATAAAATAAAAGCAGCAACAGAATTAAAGAAAAGAAAGGTTTAGAAAGATATCACCAAGGTTTATACTTGGTTCACCCAATCCCAGGGCTACGTCCAGTCCTGACCAAATTCCAGCTGCAGAGAAACCAGTTCCCACAATTCCAGGCACCAACGAGATGTAAAAGAATGTAAAGAAACAAACAGAAGAAACTAAAACGCTCAAAACAGTTTTATGCGGTTACGCAATATGTTGTTTCTTCTTCAAAAGAATGCAGTTTTGCCTCAAGAAAGAACTTTGATGAACTTCACAAAAACTAGCGTGATTCTTGCTTGAAAGTAGCACTTTTGATTGCTTGATTGATTGCTCAAAGATGTATTTCGAGATGTATGTTTAAAAAGTTCAAGCAACACTGTTTTTATAGAAGATTTCAAAACTCGCTGGTTTAATTAATCTTTTAAAATAATCTTTAAGACTTGAATAACTCTCAAGAACCTTGCTCGATACCAATTGTTAGAAAAAGAGGCTGAGATCAAGAGGGGGGTGAATTGATCTTTGAAAGATTTTCGCAATTAACAGATTATCTATTTCAAAAAATAAGATTTCAGATCTGTTCTTGAATCACACAGCAAGCAATCAAAGAAAATAAAAGCAGCAATAGAATTAAAGAAAAGAAAGGTTTAGAAAGATATCACCAAGGTTTATACTTGGTTCACCCAATCCCAGGGCTACGTCCAGTCTCCAGCCAAATTCCAGCTACGAGAGAAACCAAGTCTTGACAATTCCAGGCACCAACGATACAGTAAAAGAATGTAAAGAAACAAACAGAAGAAACTAAAACGCTTAAAACAGTTTTATGCGGTTATGCAATATGTTGTTTCTTCTTCAAAAGAATGCAGTTTTGCATCAAGAAAGAACTTTGATGAACTTCACAAAAACTAGCGTGATTCTTTCTTGAAAGTAGCACTTTTGATTGCTTGATTGATTGCTCAAATATGTATTTCAGATGTATGTTTAAAAAGTTCAAGCAATATTGTTTTTATAGAAGATTTCAAAACTGCTGGTTTAATTAATCTGTTAAAATAATCTTTAAGACTTGAATAACTCTCAAGAACCTTGCTCTGATACCAATTGTTAGAAAAAGAGGCTGAGATCAAGAGGGGGGGTGAATTGATCTTTGACAGATTTTCGCAATTAACAGATTATCTATTTCAAAAAATAAGATTTCAGATCTGTTCTTGAATCACACAGCAAGCAATCAAAGAAAATAAAAGCAGCAACAAAATTAAAGAAAAGAAAGGATTAGAAAGATATCACCAAGGTTTATACTGGTTCACCCAATCCCAGGGCTACGTCCAGTCTCCAGCCAAATTCCAGCTGCAGAGAAACCAGTTCCCACAATTCCAGGCACCAACAGTACAGAAAAGAATGTAAAGAAACAAACAGAAGAAACTAAAACGCTCAAAACAGTTTTATGCAGTTCTGCAATATGTTGTTTCTTCTTCAAAAGAATGCAGTTTTGCCTCAAGAAAGAACTTTGATGAACTTCACAAAAACTAGCGTAATTCTTTCTTGAAAGTAGCACTTTTGATTGCTTGATTGATTGCTCAAAGATGTATTTCAGATGTATGTTTAAAAAGTTCAAGCAACACTATTTTTATAGAAGATTTCAAAACTGCTGGTTTAATTAATCTGTTAAAATAATCTTTAAGACTTGAATAACTCTCAAGAACCTTGCTCTGATACCAATTGTTAGAAAAAGAGGCTGAGATCAAGTGGGGGGGGTGAATTGATCTTTGAAAGATTTTCGCAATTAACAGATTATCTATTTCAAAAAATAAGATTTCAGATCTGTTCTTGAATCACGCAGCAAGCAATCAAAGAAAATAAAAGCAGCAACAGAATTAAAGAAAAGAAAGGTTTAGAAAGATATCACCAAGGTTTATACTGGTTCACCCAATCCCAGGGCTATGTCCAGTCTCCAGCCAAATTCCAGCTGCAGAGAAACTAGTGCCCACAATTCCAGGCACCAACAGTACAGAAAAGAATGTAAAGAAACAAACAATAGAAACTAAAACGCTCAAACCAGTTTTAACTCGGTTAATGTCCCATTGTTCTAACTCGACCTTCCACTCCATGGTCGGGTGTCGATGGAGACGGATTTTGGAGAAGCTTCTCAAAGGGTCGGGGAACATCCCCATGTGACTAGAGGCGTAGAAATGTGTTATACCCCACACAAAAAGCAGTGAAGAGAAACATCTAAGTGTTTTTCCTTACTTCTCGTGACAGAGTTTCACCGAAAGCAAGGTGTCGGCAAGAAGTGCATGCAAGGGACTCTTCGAGTTCACGTCCTAGGCGAAGAAGGCGTCCATGACGGCTTGGTCTACTGTGTCGATATGGAAGGGAAACAAAATTGTTCCAAATATGATTAAAGCCAAGGTTTTGTTAAAAGTAGCCCATTCTGCCCTTTCAGCCAAAGAGGACAGATGGTCTTCTAACATTGCGACCTTCCAACCCTGGACATTCCCTTTTTCTATTAGGGTAGTCTGCCGAAACGACAATCGGATGATGGCAGCGACTTGTGCTAAAGAAGTATATGCTCCATGGCGGATATGGACCCCGGCTGATTTGGGTAATTTTAGCATAATCTCATACTCCTCTAAGGTAGGCACCATATCGAACTGCAGGAATTCGAAGCAGTGCAGACTAGAGTTCCAAAAATGAACTAGAATCCTAATAAAAGTAGGATCGACACAGATCTTCAGTAGGTCGAGAATCCGTCCATAGGATTTTTCGAAATCGGAGCGGACCTCTAGTGGCATCAATGCACAAAGCCATTCCAATTTCTCAGCATGGTATCGGGGAATGTCCACTTTTTTCAATTGTCTACTAGTCCCCTCCATTTTCTAAAAAAACCAAAATGCATGCTTATGAACATGATGCTTATTGTAGGTATGCATGCGAGTGTTTGTTTTTTCCTAAATGCTTATCATGTTTTATTTCTACATTATGTATGATATCATTCGTGTATTTTTTTCAAAAATAAACTACCTATATGGATGTTTTATGAATTTAATGTTTATGAACAAGGTCCCATTTTTTATTTTATGGTTTTATTTTATAGCCTTTTATCTCTTCTGTCGGACTACGTGGCTACTTAACTTACAAAGAACCTGAAACCAGGCTAGCTAAAAGGCAGACTGTCCGAGATAAAATAGTTTATTGCAAAAGAATAATTTTAGCATCTCTTATCTCTTCTATCAGACTGTGTGACTACTTAGCTTACAAAGAACCTGAAACCAGGCTAGCTAAAAGGCAGACTATCCGAGATAAGGGTTTTTATTGCGAAAATATTTTTGTGGTTTTTCTATTTTTATTTGTTGTTTGGTTATGCTATGTAATCAAATGCAAAAAACAAATGCACACACACAATTCACTCATCCGCGATCAGGTAAGATGACATGTTAATCACGAGGTAGGGTTTTCTTGCAGAAAAGTGTATTGGCAAAGGTAGGTTATAACTGTTCTCACCAAGGCTTAGGCCCCCAAGGTGCCCCCATTATAGGGTCGTCACTCTCCAGCCTTCCGACCATGCTTAGCACTAAGGCCATAGTCAGTGTTTGTGCCAAAAGAGGAAGGTTATCACCTTGAGTGGTGGGTTCCGATCATACCGGTGGGCTGCATGACCCTCACTACGGCAAACCGTACTTGCCACCCACTCCCTATGGATTTCTCACTTGCCCCCGGGTATAGAGGGAACTGTTGTGTGCAAGGGTTTGTGTAAAGTTTGTATTTCAGACAATTGCGTAAAATAAATAAACAACAGTTATTAAAGCCAAGAAAATAAATATGTTATAAGACAAGGTGGGATAAAAGCAAAATTTCTAAGTTTATTTATTAAACCGGCCCATCACTAAATGGGATCGACTCTTGTAGACCCTAAATCTTGCCCGGCCTCATAATAAAGACCAGAATACCTCCTTTTCGAAGATGGATGAAGCCTAAGAAGCCACTAGGAGAGACTATTAGGCCCCATACTAGGATAGGAGGGATTTTTGGCATAAAAATAAGGATTTTTGCCTTTTAGGGTCGAGACCGCCGTCTTGCCTTGCGAAGGTGGCGAGACCGCCGTCTCGTTTGGCGAGACGGCCATCTCGCCATTCCTGCAAGGCGAGACGACCGTCTCGATTGACGAGACGGCCGTCTCGACCTTGTTAGACGAGACGACCCGTCTTGACCTGACAGGCGCGAATCCTTATAAATAGGAGCCTCATTCCCCTCATTTTCACACAGTTCTTCCTCCTTCTCTATAGAAATCTCTCCAAATTCTCTCCTTAGAACCCCTCCGAAGCATTTCTGGAGTTTTTGAGTGTTTTCTAGAGCGTTTTTGAGCATTTTCGGCATTGTAACGAGCGGAGGGCTGCCAAAAAGCACCCAATTTTTCAAAGAATTAATAGAAAGCGTGCCTCGGAGGTTTCTACACTCTCTCTCTCTCTCTCTCTCTCTCTCTCTCTCTTTTATCGCTTTATTTCAATTATGCAATAGATATAGGGCCATGTAGTCATAATCTTTAAATTCCGCAAATAAAAGGGTAAAAGCGTATTTTTCACCGGATTATTTATTTTAAAATAGCTGGCCTATCATAGGGAACCCGAAAGGGGTGTCGTAAAGGAACTAACACTTCCTTTACGCGTAACTAACTCCCTTACCCAACTCTGGTTCTAATGACCAAAGTTGGTTTTTCGAAAACCAACACCTTTTCACTCCTTTTCTGATGTTTCTAGTAAAAACATCGGTGGTGACTCCAGATGAACCCTTCCAAAACTAGCTCTTGGGTTAGCCCGGTTATCGGACAACCCAAGAGCGCCCTTTTGAAAACCTCGCCTCTAGGTTCAGCCCGGTTTTCGGACAACCTAAAGGCGTTGTAACCACACCAATAAAAACGCTAAAAAAGGAAAGTCGAAACCATCGCTGTCGCCGCCGTCCGTTCCGACGTCCAGGGACATCTCGAACGTTTATGCGAGCGGTCGCGAAAATATGGTTTAGACTCGCGTTTTTTGTTAAAATTATGTTCATTGCTTCCGAGGTGCTCAACAACTGAACTATCCTCTAATAAAAGCAAGGTTTTCGAAAAGGGGTTCTTTTGGAGTCGCCACCAATGTTTTGACCGTAAACATTGGAAAAGGATAAAAAGGCGTTGATTTTAATAAAAACCAAACTTGGCCATTATAACCAGAGTTAGGTAAGGGAGTTAGTTACGTGTGGGGAAGGTGTTAGCACCCCACAACGCCCCTTCCGGGTTCCCTATGACAGATTAATTCATTTAAGTAAAGATTATGAGAAATTACGCGATTACCCTATTTTATTGTATAATGTTAAAAATGGCTATCTACATAACTTTATTTTACATTGCATACATAAAGCAATAAATAAAGCAGTAAAAGAGAAGAGAATTGAACAGAACCTCTGTAGCAAGCTTTGTATTGCGAATCCTTAATAGTGAGGATGCATTTTGGCAATCCTTCGCTCTACAAAGACTCTCCTCTCCGAATACAAGATCGACTCGACTAAACTTTTACAGAAGAATCGAATGTTGAAATATGATTCCTTAACTGATTGTTACCTTATTAAGGCAATCAGAGAGTTCATTCGAAGAGGGAAGAGGATATACAAGTACTAGGAGTTGTCTGGTGTCTGAAACAGTGCCAAATGAGCCTCCTATTTATAGTTTTCGCTGCCTGCGCATTTGGGACGGCCGTCTGGGTTGGGACGGCCGTCCCAACTGCCACTTTTGCATATACTGAGACCACCTGGGGAGCTGGGACTGGAAGTCCCACTTGGGACGGCCGTCCCACTTGGCCAGGGAAGGTTGGGACAGCCGTCTCGACCTTGGGACAGCCGTCTCGACCTGTTTTGGCCAGCTTTTGTGTTCTGGGACCCCTGGGAAGCTTTCCTTTCTTTATTCGGACGTCGGTTGATGCCTATAGACGCCCGTTGAACCTTAATCTTCATATAGGAAGTCTTCTTTGGCCTTTTGAGATGCGGGGCGAGCTTTATCTTTGTTATAGGAAGTCTCTTTAGCCTTTATTATCGAGAGGTCGAGTGAGCTTTGCTTTATCATAGGAAGCCTCCTTAGCCTTTATTTGAGAGACCGGGCAAAATTAGGGGTCTACAGCTGCCCCGCCTTCACCTGCCTGACTAATCTGTTGGCTTAACATGCCGACAAAATTAGTTAGTAGGGGAAGGAGTTAACCCTTTTGCCCCGTTATCCCTCGGATGCTCCTTTGCTGATCCTCCGGATCAAAAATATTTTTGATAGGTACCAACCCCTATCTGGTTTGAACCTTATTTTATAAGGCTCTGGTGAGTACTTACCCTCACCCGGTACGAGTCTGTGTTTCACTAGACTCTTGTGGGTACCTACCCCCACTAGGTATAAACCTCGTTTTGCAAGGTTTTGGTGAGTACCTACCCTCACCCGGTATGAGTTCGCGTTTTGCTAAACTCTTGTGGGTACTTACTTCCGAGGTGCTCAACACTGAATTATCCTCTAATAGAAGTAAGGTCTTTGCAACCCGTTTTTGTAATGCTCAGGCGAGTATTTTACTCCACCTGATGCATTCTGCTAAGTTTTGATGAGTACATACCCTCATCCGGTACAAACCTTATTTTATAAGGCTCTGGTGGGTACCTACCCCCACCTGGTATGAATCTGTGTTTTGCTGGATTCTGATGAGTACCTACCCTCATCTGGTATAAACCTTATTTTGTAAGGCTTTGGTGGGTACCTACCCCCACCTGGTACGAATCTGTATTTTTACTAGATTCTGATGAGTACCTACCCTCATCCGGTATAAACCTTATTTTATAAGGTTCTGGTGGGTACCTACCCCCACCTGGTACGAATCTGCATTTTTACTAGATTCTGATGAGTACCTACCCTCATCCGGTGTAAACCTTATTTTATAAGGCTTTGGTGGGTACCTACCCCCACCTGGTACGAATCTGTATTTTTACTAGATTCTGATGAGTACCTACCCTCATCCGGTATAAACCTTATTTTATAAGGTTCTGGTGGGTACCTACCCCCACCCGGTACGAATCTGCATTTTGCTAGATTCTGATGAGTACCTGCCCTCATCCGGTATAAACCTTATTTTATAAGGCTTTGGTGGGTACCTACCCCCACCTGGTCCGAATTTGCATTTTGACAAATTCTGATGGGTACCTACCCCCACCTGGTTCGAATTTGCATTTTGACAGACTCTTGTGGGTACCTACCCCCACCTGGTACGAATCTGCATCTTGACAGACTCTAGTGGTTTTTACACCCCCACTTGGTGCGAATCTGCATCTTGACAGACTCTTGTGGGTACCTACCCCCACCTGGTACGAATCTGCATCTTGACAGACTCTAGTGGTTTTTACACCCCCACTTGGTGCGAATCTGCATCTTGACAGACTCTTGTGGGTACCTACCCCCACCTGGTACGAATCTGCATCTTGACAGACTCTAGTGGTTTTTTTACACCTCACTTGGTGTGAACCCTATTCTATAGGGCTTTTTGAGATGTTCTCAAAAAATCCTTATCGGATTTTTTTTGGAGAAGTGTTGGCGGCTTACTGTCTTTGATCATGCGCCTATTCCGTGGGGAATGATTGATCTTTTCTTTTTGACTTTTCTTTTTTAGTCATCCGGCTTTTACCGGGGATTTTTTGTTTTTGGCATTTCTTGTTTAGCCATCCGGCTTTGCCGGGGATTCTTCGTTTTTGGCTTTTCTTGTTTAGCCATCCGGCTTTGCCGGGGATTCTTTGTTTTTGGCTTTTCTTGTTCAGCCATCCAGCTTTGCCGGGGATTCTTTTGCTGGTTGCCTCTTATTTAGGCGAGTATCCATTGGGGATTTTTTGGTTTGATTGTGCCTCTTGATTAGGCAGATGCTTCAACAGTGGTGAAGGCTTTGTTGTTTTTTCACCTCTGAATAGGCTAATGGTCTACCTAAGGATATTTGTTCTTGATAATACCTCTGAGTAGGCAGATGCTTTTTTGAAAGCTTTGTGCTTGTATTACCTCTTGCATAGGTTGATTCCCCGTTTCTTGGGGATATCGGTTTTTTGCTTGCCTTAGGCAGAGGCTCTTCTTGGGAGTGAAGGCTTTGCACTTTGCTGAGGATATCCATATTGGGCGTTATAGGTGACTAACTCCCTGAGGATATGAATTTTGTATTTTGCCTTTGCTGGTAGGCTTGCTGGGGATTTTTCTTTTTGGTGATCCACCGTGGATTTGATTGTTTTCCCAGAGATCTATTTTGTCTTGCCCTCTAGGGGGAAATGGAGTTTTTGACTCCTTGTTGGATGCTTTTGTTTGAGCTGGCTTTTCCTATGCTCTTATTCCTGCTGGGGAATGGGTTTATATGTGCGCCTTTTATGCACATTGGCTTTTTCTTTGGATGAAAAGATATCTTTTTTCTCTTTTCTTTTTGGTGATCCCTGGGGAATTTTTCTCTTGGGGATCTAATCTTTGATTTGATTTTTTATGATAGAGTCTTGGCTCCTGACTTTTTGTGAAGCTCTTTATTGAGCGTAATGAAGAGATTTTTCTTCTTTTTCTTTTTTTTTGGGATTCTCCGAGGAGTCTGTCGGTTTCCTGGGGATCCAAATTTGATGATGGAGTCTTGGCTCCTGGCTTTGTGAAGCTCTTATTTGAGCTGGAAGATGGAAACTTTTGTTTTCCTCTTTTTGTAGATTTTCTGGATATACTCTACTTGGAGATTTTTATTCGGCCTTTTTCGTTGTGGCCTCTATTGGGGAATGAAAGTTTTTCTTTTCTTTTCTTTTTCATTTCCCCCTGGTGATATGGAGGATTTGACTCCTTTTTTCTTTGATGAACTCCTGTATAGTCCTTATTCTCCTTTGGGGAATGAAGCGGAGACTCTTGCATGAGTATGCCTGATGACTCATGTGGCGATGAAGCTGAGTCGTGGAGTAATTTCTGTTTTGCCTCTGGATCAGGCAAGGATCCGCTTGGGGATGATCAAGCCTTTCCGTTGGCTTTTTCATGTTAATGGTTTCTTTCTTTCTTGGATGGAAGGATGTTGTTTGAAGCTTCAAATGACTGTGGTTGACGACTCATGTGGTGATGATGCTGAGTCGTGGAGTAAGCTTTTTGTTTTGCCTCTGGATCAGGCAAGGATCCGCTTGGGGATGATCAAGCCTTTCCGTTGGCTTTTTCATGTTGATGGTTTCCTTCTTTCTTGAATGGAAGGATAGTGGTCGGATCTTTAAATGACTATGGTTGACGACTCATGTGATGATGATGCTGAGTCATGGAGTAATTTTTGTTTTACCTCTGGAGTAGGCAAGGATCCGCTTGGGGATCATCGAGCCTTTTCGTTGGCCTCTTTTTTCGATGTACCTTCTTTTATTGGTGTAGAAGGTTAGAGCTAGTTTTCCTTGAAGCTCTTTGTTCTGCTGAAATGGTTTCGCCTTTTTCTCTCGCGATTTTGATTTTCATTTAGAGGCTGAATTTTGGCGCCTTCTATTTTCAATCACAAGCATTGAGACTATCCTCCTTATATGCATGTTTATTATTTTTGTTTGAAGAAAATTATTTTTTCTTGATTTTGACAAAGTCGTATCATGCAACTACTTTGTGTGTGGATGTCCTAAATGCAATCTATTGTTCATTTATTTTTGATGCATTTAGAAAGTAACTGACCTTCTCCTGTTGGCTTCTTATGAATACGCCGATGGGCTCCTCCTTTATGACCATGATGGTGGGCTCTTCTTTTGTTCATCTTTTGTTTTTAGCCCTATCTTTTGCCTAGACCGCCCTTTACGGGTTTTCGATCTAGCGGGCTGCCTTAATTTTTTCCT
Organism: Sphenostylis stenocarpa; assembly: GCA_963425845.1. Lineage (NCBI taxonomy): Eukaryota > Viridiplantae > Streptophyta > Magnoliopsida > Fabales > Fabaceae > Sphenostylis > Sphenostylis stenocarpa. The sequence continues at coordinate 26,366,402 of OY731404.1, read as the reverse complement.
AGAATATCTTAGGGGGCTTTTGCCTTATCTTTTGCCTAGACCGTTCTTTCGGGGTTTCTGATCTAGCAGACTACCCTAGTTTTTTCCTAAGAATATCCTAGCAGGCTTTTATTCCTTTATATTTTTTATGCTTCCTTTTTTTAGATGCATGCTTGATCTTTGATTAAAAGTCTTTGCGCATATTTATGATTTATCAATAAAGAGGCATTTCCATAATATTTGGTCAAGAGAAAGGAAATGAAAGGAAATTTTATTGATAAATGAGCAAAAGTTTATTTCTTTTATAGAAGGATTTCAAAAGGTATTTAGAAGAATGGATGGTAAGGGTTGGCTGTACTGTATAGGCTTAAACAGTCATGTCCATGATATCTGCCCCCTTAGTTCTCCTAATTGCTTCAGTTGAGATGCTTGAGCTCAGAGTGAAGACTATGCAAACTGCTTGCTTCTGGAAGAATGTTACCTTAGCCGCCTTTCCGGTTTTCGACTAAAGTAACCATTGCTCTTAGTTTCTTTTTTTTATTATTTTTTTTTACCTCTACTTTTTGCCTAGGACGTATCCTAGCGAGGGATATAGACCCTACCTTTTGCCCAGGGATGCCCTTTGTGGGTTTTCATTCCTGACGGGTCATGAGCAATGTCTTCAAGCATAATACTTCTTTACCGCATCAGAATTGATCGGGTGTCGAAGTTCCTCTCCATCCATATTGATGAGGATAAGAGCCCCTTCCAAGAAAGCTCATTTGACCCCAAGGGGTCCTTCATAGTTCACTGCCCATTTTCCAATTTTATTCTTCTGGGCTGGAAGCAACTTATTTACCATTAAATCCTTCTTTTGGTAAATATGAGGGTTGACCTTTTTTCCTAAGCCTTTTTTATTTTCCTTTGATAGGCTTGTTCATGACATATCATATTCAGCTATTTTTCTTCAATAAGGTTTAGCTGGTCATATCGGCTTTGAACCCATTCAACTTCTGTTAAGTTTACTTCCATCATCATGTGCTTTTGTCAACATGATTAGCTGTACCGATTTGCCGTCTCGGATCTTTGCTATAACCGAAGAGTAATCATTTTGAATGTAGAGCAATTGTCATGTCAATGCCCTTCTTCCTTTCCTTAGAGATTTCAATCCTCCTATTGATCACTATATTTCCACATTTCCCAGTCAATTACTTGAATGCTTTGTGGTGAAGGGTCAAGAGAATAGAAGGAAAGGGATTTATTGCAAAGGCTTGTGTTTTAGTGAGATTTTTTTTTTTGAAATAATAGTTTTTGTAAGAATGGCTAGCCAAGGTTGGTCGGTGTTTAGGCTAGTTTAAACAAACGTTTTGTTTTAATGATGTGGCGTCTTCAAATGAATACTCTGGCGCATATTTGTGACTGATTAACTTTCCTAGTTTGCCCTTTTGGGTTTTCAGCCTAGGATTTTGCCCTTTTATCTTTTTGTTTTGGCCTTTGACCTTGACGAACTTCTTTTAATAATAATTTCTTTTCTCAAACATTGTCGAAACACGATTTTCTTATTCGTGTCTCTAGCTAATCAATCATGTTAACTTTGGCTTCATTTTGTATATGGCGTTTTGATTATTTTGACGCATTTTGGAACAAAACGTTTGCCTAAACCTGGTTATTTATGGGGTATAGATATGATTAGCGAGAAAAGAAGCAGATAGTAAGAATAGCATTCTTTTGTAATCCAAAAGGAAATGCGTGCCCTAAAGATGCTCGGGGGTCGGGCACACCCCGAGGAGTGATCTCTAATAGTCATCGGGTTTACATCCCTTAAAATTGGAAGAAGGACACCTAATGACTAACGCCACTCTTTGCGCTAATATCCCTCTTTTCGGGAGATTGTCTTTTTAAGGTACAGAGGGGAGACTTCCCTTTTCATCGTATGACTTGTTCTTTTGTAGGGTTGTTCTTTAAAGGGTTATTCATAAAATCTGGTGACTCTCTTATTCCTTGAGCGTCCTTTCCAAGCCCTTGTCTGGGCTGTATCCATATCTCTTCATTATATGGGCCACTTTTAAATTGCTAGGATGTCTTTCCATATTTTCAAATGTCCTCTTCAGCCGCATCCATTTTAAGGTATGGTAGACGGCTCGCTGATTCAAATGTAGTCTTTAGTTTGAACCATGATCAACTTGTCGCCTACCACGAATTTGATTTTTCGGTGGAGCGTTGAAGAAATTGCCCTAGCACCGTGAATCCAAGGTCTGCTCAATCTTCCCCTTGGATTCTTTTTTCTTTTTCTCTTCGGTTTCTTTATTTTTCCTTTGTTTTTAGGAGCATTATCTTGTAGCTCCTTGGGGGAATAAATTCTTTCGCTTCTTGTTGTGCCCCCAATGCCAGTTATATTGGAGATATCTTCATTAACAAGCAATTCTTCTGTGCATATCCATAGTACAGCTTTATCCGATGTATAAGGGAAAGGATAAGGCATGAATAAACGCAAAAGTGTTATTGCCTCTTCCCTGACATTATCAATTTGGGTGTCAATGTTTACTTCTTTCTTATTATCTCCTTGTCCCAGATTGATGGCCTCAGTTTTTTCCGATAGGGCTGTATCAATTAAGCTTCTTTTTTCCAACAATCTTTGCATGTCTGGGGAAATGGTCCCCTCCTCACTGTCTGACTCAATCCATTCGCCTTCGGCTTTCAGATCCCGCAGAGAGTTTTCAATCACAGACATGACTGTTTATATGGTCTTTATTTGGGTTTAGATTTTATTTAATTATTTTGGAATGAGAGAGAAAAGAATGAGAAGCATATGAATATTATGAAAAAATGCCTCATTGTATTGATGAAAAGAGAAATATACACAGAGTCCCTTTTAATCAAAAAATCTCGCGGCCACAGGCAGAGACCGCGAGAGATGCATCAGAAGCTTTTTTTATTTATTTATGCTTTTTATTTATTCATATTTTTTTAATCAAAAGATGCACAAAATGGGGAGCCCTAGTTAGCTGGCCTTCTCTACCCAAGCTCACTATTCTGGTTGTGATAGAGGCTTGATGTTTACGTTTGTGTCGGGAGCATCGAAAGTAATCCACCCGACATTCAATAATTCTTGAACCCTATATTTCAGGTTGATGCAATTCTCCACGGAATGCCCAGGAGCACCTGAATGGTAATCACATTTTTCGTTAAGTTTGTACCAACCAGGGTAAGGTGGATCTTTCTTCTTTGGGGAGATACGTGTTAAGAGTTTGGCCTCTAAAAGCCTTGGCAGCAGACTCCCATAGGAGGTTGGAATGGGAATGAATTTCTTTTCTTGTCTGCGTGACTGTCCAGCTGATGGTGAAGAAGAAGAAAGAGTAGCAAAGTTCATGGCATTTACACTTCCCTCCTTTTTCTTGCCAAATGGCTTCTTGAATGATGCGTGAGAATTCTTAAACTTGGGAGGGAATCGAGTATTTTCGACATCGGTTACCTCCTTTACATCAAATTTATATCTCTCTAATGCCCTTAATTTCTCTTCTAGGGCAGAAATTCGTTGCTCAGAGACCGTATTGTGGAAGCATTGCTGATACATTAGCTCCGTCAACTGCGCTATTTGTTCCTTTATGACATTAAGCTCAGCGGTGAGCATACGGTTCTGCTCCTCTAATTGCTCCATCTTCTTGGCTTTTTGAGCAAGAGTGAGAACAGGTAGAATACCAGCCACTTTCTAAATGATTTAAAGATTTTTATTATTATAGCTTTTTATTTCAAATGATTAGTGTGAAATAGATATGCCTTAGACAATAGCTTTGGTATCTTCTCAAAAGCCTATGTTTTAAGGGTACCATACCCACCTTAGTGTGCTAACTTCCTTTTTTCAAAGGTTGCCAACATACCTTAGCGCACTTATCTCTTCTAGGAAGGTGATCAACGCACTTGGGTCTCTTTCACTATTGTCTAAGGATATCTAATAAATCCTAGAATGAGTGTGTTTATGTATGAGAGACTTTATTATGATGATGTTTATGCATACTTTTCTTAGTGCATTGGTTTTCTCTCTTAGTTTTACCACTTATTGGATGATGTGGTATGAATGATACGACTTTGTCAAAAAATCTTTTATTATAAAAGATATTTTTATGGCTTTAACATGTTTTTATATTTTTTATGACCCTTTATCTCTTCTGTCGGTCAACGTGGCTACTTAGCTTACAAAGAACCTGAAACCAGGCTAGCTTAACTGAAGACTGTCCGAGATAAAGTTGGTTTATCTTATCACTTTTATGATTTTTAGGGTTTTTCACTATTTTTATTGTATGATTACCCTATGCTAATGCATCAATACAAATGCAGCAAACGAATGCACACACAATTCACACATCCATGAGCGGAGCCACGCTTATTACGAGGTGGGGTTTTCCTGCAGAAACGTGCTTGGTTTGGGTGGTTCTAAACTATTCTCACCAAGGCCAAAGGTCCCCAAGGTGCCCCCATTATAGGGACCTCTCAATCTCTCAGTCCTCGGGTCATGCACGGAACTCCGTGGCGACATCCTTAGACCAAAAGAAGAGAGTTATCACCTTGAGTTGGTTGTTTCCAACAACGGTTGTAGCCCCGTGTGCCAACAAGTCGGTCGTATCTGCCACCCACTCCCTATAGGTATTCACTCTTGCCCCCGGGTATAGAGGGACTGTTGTGTGCAAGGGTTTTTGTGTGCAATTTATATTTCAGACAATTTTGCAGAAAATAATCATACAGCAATTTATTAAAGCCATACAATAAAACATACGGAAAAGGGTAAAGGCGTAATTTCAAATCTTTACTTAGTTTGAATTTATCCGTCACTAAATGGGATCAACTCTCTAGCTTCCCCAGTGGAGTCGCCATCTGTCGCCGTCGTCCATTCCGACGTCCAGGGACATCTCGAACGTTTATGCGAGCGGTCGCGAAAAGATGGTTTAGACTCGCGTTTTTTGTTAAAATTATGTTCATTGCTTTCGAGGTGCTCAACAACTGAACTATCCTCTAATAAAAGCAAGGTTTTTGAAAAGGGGTTCTTTTGGAGTCGCCACCAATGTTTTGACCGTAAACATTGGAAAAGGATAAAAAGGCGTTGATTTTAATAAAAACCAAACTTGGCCATTATAACCAGAGTTAGGTAAGGGAGTTAGTTACGTGTGGGGAAGGTGTTAGCACCCCACAAAGCCCCTTTCGGGTTCCCTATGACGGATTAATTCATTTAAGTAAAGATTATGAGAAATTACGCGATTACCCTATTTTATTGTATAATGTTAAAAATGGCTATCTACATAACTTTATTTTACATTGCATACATAAAGCAATAAATAAAGCAGTAAAAGAGAAGACAATTGAACAGAACCTCCATAGCAAGCTTTGTATTGCGAATCCTTAATAGTGAGGATGCGTTTTGGCAATCCTTCACTCTACAAAGACTCTCCTCTCCGAATATAAGATCGACTCGACTAAACTTTTACAGAAGAATCGAATGCTGGAATATGATTCCTTAACTGATTGTTACCTTATTAAGGCAATTAGAGAGTTCATTCGAAGAAGGAAGAGGATAGACAAGTACTAGGAGTTGTCTGGTGTCTGAAACAGTGCCAAATGAGCCTCCTATTTATAGTTTTCGCTGCCTGCGCATTTGGGACGGCCGTCTAGGTTGGGAGGGTCGTCCCAACTACCACTTTTGCATATACTGAGACCACCTGGGGAGCTGGGACTGGCAGTCCCACTTGGGACGGCCGTCCCACTTGGCCAGGGAAGGTTGGGACAGCCGTCTCGACCTTGGGACGGCCGTCTCGACCTGTTTTGGCCAGTTTTTGTGTTCTGGGACGCCTGGGAAGCTTTCATTTCTTTATTCGAACGATGGTTGATGCCTATAGACGCCCGTTGAAGCTTAATCTTCATATAGGAAGTCTTCTTTGGCCTTTTGAGATGTCGGGCGAGCTTTATCTTTGTTATAGGAAGTCTCTTTAGCCTTTATTATCGAGAGTCCGAGTGAGCTTTGCTTTATCATAGGAAGCCTCCTTATCCTTTATTTGAGAGACCGGGCAAAATTAGGGGTCTACAATCGCGTCGCTCCGACCGCCTCGTTTTGACGGCGGCGATAGATGGCGACTCCACTGGGGAAGCCTAGAAAGTTGATCCCATTTAGTGATGGTCCAGCTAGAAGTAAATAAACCAAGAAAATTACGCTTTTACCCTACCTTGTATTATAACATGTTTTTATTGCTTGGCTTTAATAACTATTGTTTGTTTATTTTACGCAATTGTTTGAAATACAAATTGTACACAAACCCTTGCACACTACAATTCCCTCTATACCCAGGGGCAAGTGAGAAATCCATAGGGAGTGGGTGGCAGGTACGATTCACTGTAGTGATGGCCTTGTGCCCACCAGTGTGATCGGAAACCACCACTCAAGGTGATAACCTTCCTCTTTTCGCACAAAGACTGACTATGGCCTTAGTGCTAAGCATGGTCGGAAGGCTGGAGAGTGGGGACCCTATAATGAGGGCACCTTGGGGGCCTTAGCCTTGGTGAGAATAGTTAGAACCTACCTTCGTCAATGCACTTTTCTGCAGGAAAACCCTACCTCGTGATTAAAAACGACTTCTTGCCTATTCGTGGATGATCGAATTATGTGTACATTTGTTTGTTGCATTTTTCTGTTGCATATCATAACCAAACCATAGAAAAATCACAAAAAACATTTTTTGCAATAAACGCCCTTATCTCGGACAGCCTGCCTTTTAGCTAGCCTGGTTTCAGGTTCTTTGTAAGCTAAGTAGTCACGCAGTCCGACAGAAGAGATAAGGGACGCTAACTATTCTTTCGCATAAAGCCATATTTTTATCTCGGACAGTCTGCCTTTTAGCTAGCCTGGTTTCAGGTTCTTTGTAAGCTAAGTAGTCACGCAGTCCGATAGAAGAGATAAAAGGCTATATATAAAAAAAAATCCAAAATAAATAAATCAAAACATTTATAGAAATAATTTTGATAAAGTCATATCATCCATATTACATCATATCATGAGTAAAGAAATACCAAGAGAGAAAATAAAAAAGTGAGAGTACATTTAGCATCATTTAAACAGGATCTCTCATACATAAACATATTAGTTCGACACTCAACATGCATTAATAAATTTCTTCTGGGCATTCTAGAAAGTGGCTGGTCCTCTCCCCATCCGAACTCGTGCACAAAAGGCCAGAGCAATGGATAACCTAGAGGAACAAAACCGAAAGCTCACTACAGAAGTCAATACCCTCCGCAAGCAAGTGGCCCAACTGATGGAGGTCGTGCGCCAGGGTCAAAACAAGGGTGAGGCCCAAACAGAACACGCCTCTCGCCACGAAGAGGAGGAAGAAGAAGAATACTTCTACAATGGAAAGGATGTTAAGACTGCGCGCATCCTCACCCCAGAGGTGTCCAAACAACAAATCTCCTCCCTAGAGGAAAGGCTGAAGGCGGTAGAGGGACACAACTTTGATGTCAAGGAGGTGGCGGACATGTGCCTGGTAAAGAATATCCACTTCCCTCCAAAATTTAAAATCCCGAACTTCCCCAAGTATGCCGGGATGACCTGCCCAAAGAACCATCTTACGATGTATTGTCGTAAGATGGCCGCACACGCCGAGAACGAGAAACTCCTGATCCACTACTTCCAGGAGAGTCTGGCATACACAACTCTCAATTGGTATATGCAGCTGGAAAGAGGGCAGGTCCAGAACTGGAAACAACTGGCTGATGCTTTTCTTCGTCGTTACCGATACAACATTGATCTAACCCCTGACAGGTCAAATCTCAGGACTCTGAGCAAAAGGAACGACGGACCTTTTAAATCATACGCCCAAAGATGGAGGGAAATGGTCGCCCAAATAGAGCCTCCTTTGACAGATAAAGAGACAGTGGCTATGTTCATAGATTCACTGACCGGAGCGTACTACACTAGTGCAAAAAAGGCTTTTTATGTCGGTTAAAATGAGCTTTTTACGTCGGTTAAAGAGGTGACATAGATACAGGGGTCATAGAAAGTATGACTTTTTATGTCGGTTGTGATGAACCGACATAGAAAGTAATGGGTTTTTTACGAAAATTGTCACTTGGTAGGATTCGAACCCAGGTACATTAGAGTCTAGAATTAGACCAACCACTATACTAGTACGATTTTTATTTATTTATTCATATTATATTTTTATTATACTTTATAATATATTATTTTATTATCTATTTAAGAGATTTGTCTCTTGCAAGATTCGAACCCAGTACCTTAGAGTTGGAGACTGATACTCCAACCACTAAACTACTACGAATTTCGATAAATAACTTACAAATAAATTATATTTATATACAAAATATATAAATACAAATATATTTATATATTTTGATATATAAATATTTATATACTTATATATTTAATTTTTTTTATTTAATATACACTTTCTATGTCGGTTAAATTTCAACCGACATAGAAAGTACTTTTTATGTCGGTTAAAATTTAACCGACATAAAAAGTGAATTTGCCCACATACCATGTCGGTTACATAACAACCGACATAAAAAGTTCATAATATTATTACAAAAATGCCACCGCCCTATATACTATGACGGGTGGATTACAACCGTGATAAAATGTCGTCATAGAATCATATTTTTCCACTAGTGCTACGACAAGGCAATAGCCAGTACCTCCAACCTTTTTTCAGACATAGTCACTGTGGGTGAAAGAGTAGAGCAGGGACTGAGGAGTGGGAAGATAGCACAGTCTTCCCAAGCTGGTGTCTCGTTCAGAAAACCTGCTGGCAAGAAGAAGGACGAAACTGTGCATGCAATCAAATTCGCCACTCCTTCTTCTGCCCCGCAAACAGCTAGGCAGCCTCGTAAGAAAGAGAGGAAGTTCACTCCAATCTCCACTTCCTATGGAAAGCTGCTGCCACAGCTGTTGGAGGCCAAACTCTTAACCTGCGTTCCTCCCAAAAAGCAAATGGAGCCTCCCTATCCCGAGTGGTACAAACCGAACGAGAAATGTGATTACCACTCGGGCTCACCCGGACACTCGACAGAAAACTACTTGACCCTTAAATATCGGGTCCAAGAATTAATAGACGCCGGGTGGATAACTTTTGATACCTCTGCTCCCGATGTTGACGCCAAACCCTTATCAAAGCCAGAGTAGCAGAGAGGGAGGATTGGGAGGATCAGCCCTAGTTTTTTTTGGAAAGTCAAAACCATCGCGTCGCTCCGACCGCCTCATTTTGACGGCGGCGAAAACTCTCTATGAAAGTGATGAAGATCTTATTGAAATACTCTGACAAAGATCTTACTGAATTTGATGAAGTCAAAGATAAAGTCAAAGTCAACTTTGTAGCGGTCAACAGTCACTTAGATAAAAGAGTAGAGGGATTAGTGTGTCCGAAGCTTTGCTTAGGTATAATCATTTTTATCTTTTCTGCTGCATGAGGTTTCTTCACTTAGAAGATTTTGCAAAATGCCTCTAAAACGTTTAAACAGTTAAAAACAAAGTATTTTAACAAAAGCTTTCTTAAACAAGTTTTTAACTGATATAATTTCGAAATAACCGGTTGTTTTCATTAAAGAAAGTTTTGAAAACCCTCTGTCAGTGTTTTAACTGATAAAGCTTCGAAATAACCGATTAAAATCACTTAAAATGTTAAGAGAAGTGTTTTTGTAGTATTTTAATCGATACAACTTAGTTTTAATCGATTAAATCCACTTAGTGTTCAGTACGATCGATCAGAATGCAATTATGACCTATCAGAATGAGATATGATCGATCAGAATTGAGTTATGACCGATCAGAGCTTTTTCAATCGATTAAAACACGTTTCAATCGATTAAAACAACTTAGAAAATTTCTTCACAACGTTTTCATCTATTAAAACTTATTTTATCAGTTAAAATCACTTGGATAAACTTACAAGAAAGTTTTGCAGTATATTAATCGATTGAATCACGGAACAATCGATTAAAACAAATTAGAAGATTTTTTGTAAAGAGTTTTAATTGATATAAACATTGCCGTATCAGTTAAAACAAATTTGTTAAAGAATCAAGAACGTTTTAATGGATTAAAAGAAGTTTTAACAGATTAAAACTACACTTTTTACAGATTAAAAGATTATTTTAACAGATTAATTAAACCAGCAATTTTGAAATCTTCTATATAAACAGTTTGGCTTGAACATTTTAAACACACATTGAATATCAATCTTTTACACATCCTTTAGCAATCAAGCAAGCAGACTTTAATACTCTTTTCAAGAAAGATTCGCGCTAGCTTTTTTAAGTTATTTGAAATTCTTTCTTGAGGCAAATTGCTTTCTTTTGAAGAAGAAACACACTGCAGAATTGCATAAAACTGGTTTGAGCATTCTAGTTTCTTCTTTTCATTTCTTTTCTTACTTTTACTGTATTGTTTGGTGCCTGGAATTGTGGGCACTGGTTTCTCTGCAGCTGGAATTTGGTTGTAGAGGTTGTCAAGCACTGGTATTTGGTTCTTGGTGAAAGGTTAGGTGCAAGAACTGGAATTGTGGTTCTTGTGGTAGATCGAGTGTAAGATTGTAATCTGTAAAACATTTGATCTAGTGGAACCCAACTGGAATTTGGCTGGAGACTGGACGTAGCCCTAGTTTTGGGTGAACTAGTATAAACACCGGTGATATCTTTCTAAACCTTTCTCCTCTTTTAATTTTGCTGTTGCGTTTATTGTTGATTGATTGCTTTGTGATTCAAGAACAGATCTGAAATCTTAATTTTACAAATAGATAATCTGTTAATTGTGAAAATCTTTCAAAGATCAATTCACCTCCCCTCTTGATCTCAGCCTACTTTTTTAACAATTGGCATTAGAGCAAGGTTCTTGAGAGTTATTCAAGTTCTTCGATCTATGGGTGGAAACAAATTTTCTGAGGGTACTTGTATTGATAGACCTCCACTGTTTTGTGGAACAAATTATCCTTTTTGGAAGATTAGGATGAAGATCTTTATTGAATCTGTTAGTATAAATGTTTGGAATATCATTGAATAAGAAACTGATATCGTTAACAAAGATTGGTCTAGCTTAAATGACTGTGAAAAGAAATTAATCCAAGATGATTGTATTGCCAAAAATATTATCATATCTGCACTTAACAGAAATGATTTTTTCAGGATAGCACATTGTCAAACCGCTGCACAAATGTGGAAGATCCTTGAAATGACCTATGAAGAAACAACAAAAATATGCCTAATGGTCAACTCGGATTCACCAAAAACCAGTGTAAGTTCTGACTCTATGAATTATAGTTCATTACAAGAAGCATTTAATGAAATGCATGAAGAGGCTAAGAAACTACAAAAAGAAAATGATAGGTTAAAAGGATTGAATAATTGGCTAGTAAATAGAGTAGACTCTCTTGAAAAGAAAATTCTTGAAGATGAAACTGATCATGATTTCTTAAAATTAATTCATGATAATTCTGATTGTGCATGTAATAAACCCTGTAATAATTGTTCAGAATTACAAAAGAAAATTGATTTTTTATCACAAACCGTTTCAAGATTTACACAAGGTCAAGCTAATCTTGACGTTTTACTTGGGTCACAAAAACTAATTTTTGACAAATCTGGCATAGAATTTAAATCTAGGATGAAAGTCAGAAAAACAAATGTAAAGAAGAAATCATACTCTGTGATTAAATGTTTTTACTGCATGAAAAGAGGTCATTCAGTGAAATACTGTAGAATTAAAAAGTATGCTATTCCTAGAGGAAGAATGAAATGGATTCCAAAGTTAAAGTCATTTCAAATAACCTAATTGGACCCAGTAATTATAAAGGGTACCAGAAACATATTAAATTTGTTTTGCAGGAACAAAATCTGGGAGTCCCTCGGTATTCAAAACAGCAAATCAGGTTCTGCTTTCATAAACTGATTGTTTTAATTGATATAAAACAATATTAATCGATTAAAATAACTTACAAAGGATATCAGAAAATCTGTCTGTACCATTTTAATCAATTGAAATGTGAATTAATCGATTAAAATGTTCTCAGGATTTTAGTTTAGCCGTTTTAATCGATTAGAAAGAATTTATATCAACTCAAAACACTAAGATGTCAAAATTAATTGATTCTTTTTCGTTTTAATCGATTCAAATTCTGTTATCATTTTATTATTTTCATCTTGTGCAAGACTAATCGATTCCTTTATGAATTAATCGATTATTTCACTGTAGCATTTTCAAACCTAGTATTAAAAATCAAATTAATAGGTTAATTAGTTGGTTAATCGATTAATTTGTTTCTGAAAATTAGTTTTATATCATCCAATTGAAAATTGGTAAGCAAATCAAAGTCAAAATCCCAAGTTTTTATGGTAATCAAAATCTGCATAATGCTTTTAAACATTCTTTGACCAAGTCAAACATCTTTCCAAGAACAAAATAGTTTATGTGTCCAACGTCCAGAAATGCAAACATTCCTTGATTTCACTGTAGTTTAAATTAGAGAATTTAGTTTCTTTCAGCCATGAATAGCGGCAAGACAATCATGAATAATGCCGAATGAGTTTCGGACATGTCTGATTTGAGTAGTCTATTATGAAACATCCAATTTCCTTTCAATGGCACAAATTTTCATGATTGGAAAGCGAAGGATGAACAAATCTTTGAATTGAAAACTAGACTAGTGGCATAATGTGGGAAAGTTATTGCTATTATCCATGGATGGAAAGACTTTTTCATGGCAGCGACATTGCATGCATCAACCCCGTTTCAAGAATAAATCTTGGGAACAAATATCACAAGATATGTCATATCGATTTGATGATTGTGCTTTTGAGGATATTGTTGAATTATCAAGATTGCAACAAGAGGAAGATTTGGGAGAATATTTGGAAGTTTATGTTTTTTTTGGCTCATGTAGTTATATCTGAGTCAATGACATTAAGTTTTTCTTTGTTAGATATGAAAACTAAACTGGAAAAATCTGTGAGAATTCATAAACCACAGTCTCTGCAAGAAAGTATGCATCTTGCAAGACTTCAAAAGGGAAATTTAAAAAAAGTTTTCAAAAATAAATTGCTGCAAACAAGAGTCCAATTCGGAAACATAAACAAGGTCAACTCCGATTAATTTGTAGCAGAGTCATTCTACAACCAGTTTGAAGCTTTAGGTGTTTGTTTCAGCAACTACCGATTCGAAAGGTAGCACCTCAACTTCTATATTTAGAAAGGAAGTTACTGACATGATTGCAAAGGGATTGTGTAGGTTATGTGGTGACAAATTAGATAAAAATCATAAGTTGAAATGTTAAGTTTAGGGTAAGCCCAACGCTATCTTCTTTGCCCAGAAAGAAATTGAGGCAGATGTAGTGTAGGACATGGACTTTGAGGAAGAACTAACTATTCAAGTTGTCTACATTTCTCTTAATACTTTACATGGAATGCTGGGTGGTAATACATTGCAAATCAAAGGAATTATCAAGAAGTAGACTGTCCCTTTTCTTATGGACTCTACGAGTACACATAATTTCATTAGTGACAAATGGTTCAAGTTATTGGGACTGAAAACATAGTTTATCAAGGATTTTTCAGTGATGGTTGCTTCTGATAATAAGTTGTTGATTACTAGGAAGTGTGAACAGATAACTTGGAGATTCAATGGACACACGTTTACATTAAATTTCTTGGTAATACCTAGCAATATATTTGGAATAATTTTGGGCATGCATTGGTTCAAGACTCTTGGTGAAATTCATTGGAATTATGCAACTTTGATAATTCGTTTTAATCATCAAGGTCACGAGGTGATACTAAAAGGAGACAAATCTGAGACAAAAATTCAAGAATTAAATGGAAAGCTAAAATTGGCACAGGGTATGTGTGTTTTATTGGCAGTACAGGGATCCATTTTATACTGATGATCTGGCATCCCTAACAACAAACCAACAAGAGGATCTTTCAATAATTCTAAAGGAGTTTCAGATGTTATTGTGGAACCAAGGCAACTGGGATGATTGAGTTTTTTTTCGGACAGAAAGGGTCCCTTCTTATCCCTTCTTATCTTTCTTTTATTTCTTATTTTGATGCTAATTTCAATTTCTGGTCTATAATATTTACTGGTTGTATACCAAGTACAATATTTTAGCTTTGGTTAATATAATGTAGGCTTTAAATTGAATCAAACTAGCCTAGATAGAGTTTAACATAGATCCCTAATATTTTTAGCTAATACAAAATGGTTTTAATCGATCAAATCGATTAAAGGAAACACTTTCACAACAAACTAATCGATTAAACTTCGTATCAATCGATTAAAATCTATATAAACAAGTTTACATCAGTTAAATTAGCTAAATAAGATTTTATTCTGATTATGACGGATTTATTGGTTAAAATCTAATCGATATAGTTGATATTATTGTAAAACATCCTTCTAAATGATTGGTGTTACAAAACTTACACTGGATTAGACATGATAAATTCGCATAAAACATTACTTAGTTTGCAAAACTGGTTGTTTTAATCAATAAAAAATCTTTTAAATCGATTAAAAGAATTTATACAGCATTTTTCTTTACTATTTTAATCGATTAAAAGTCGAATCAATCGATTAAATGAACTTATGTTTCATACTTTTGAAGTCCTTCACTGTTTTAATCGATTAAACTTTTATTTCAATCGATTAAAATCTTTAAACAAAAACCTTTTAATCGATTTTGTCTTGTTTTTAATCGATTTTTATTCTGGAAAGAAAAATTAAAGGCTTTAGTTAATGGTTGTTCTTATAACATGCTACTAAAGCGTGATTCCCTTATCTTTAGACGTGTTAATTGTATTCATTACAAACGTGTTAATGAAGATAAGTTTGAATCAATTTTGATTAATCTTTACATGAGTAAAATATCGTATTCATTTTTTTTTCTCTATTTTCAAAATCTCCAACTTATTACATACCTTTGCATTGTTTCTCTTTTGATCCCTATTTTTTGCTGAAGTCAAAAGGGGGAGAATAGTTGCTTTACTTTTGATCTTTATTTAGGGGAAGCAACAAGTTAGGGGGAGAAATAGGAAAATAATTCATTTCTTTATTACTCACTAATCTGTATTATCAAGTGACTTCTTTTGCAGAGTTTTTATTCAAAGTGGTGTTTGTCTTCATCAAATAGAGGGAGACTGAAAGTGATGAAGATCTTATTGAAATACTCTGACAAAGATCTTACTGAATTTGATGAAGTCAAAGATAAAGTCAAAGTCAACTTTGTAGTGGTCAACAGTCACTTAGATAAAAGAGTAGAGGGATTAGTGTGTCCGCAGCTTTTCTTAGGTATAATCATTTTTATCTTTTCTGCTACATGAGGTTTCTTCACTTAAAAGATTTTGCAAAATGCCTCTAAAAACGTTTAAACAGTTAAAAACAAAGTATTTTAACAAAAGCTTTCTTAAACAAGTTTTTAACTGATATAATTTCGAAATAACCGATTGTTTTCATTAAAGAAAGTTTTGAAAACCCTCTGTCAGTGTTTTAACTAATAAAGCTTCGAAATAACCGATTAAAATCACTTAAAATGTTAAGAGAAGTGTTTTTGCAGTATTTTAATCGATACAACTTGGTTTTAATCGATTAAATCCACTTAGTGTTCAGTATGATCGATCAGAATGCAATTATGACCGATCAGAATGAGATATGATCGATCAGAATTGAGTTATGACCGATCAGAGCTTTTTCAATCGATTAAAACATGTTTCAATCGATTAAAACACGTTTCAATCGATTAAAACAACTTAGAAAATTTCTTCATAGCGTTTTAATCGATTAAAACTTATTTTTATCAGTTAAAATCACTTGGATAAACTTACAAGAAAGTTTTGCAGTATATTAATCGATTGAATCACGAAACAATCGATTAAAACAAATTAGAAGATTTTTTGTAAAGAGTTTTAATTGATATAAACGTTGTCGTATCAGTTAAAACAAATTTGTTAAAGAATCAAGAACGTTTTAATGGATTAAAAGAAGTTTTAACAGATTAAAACTACACTTTTAACAGATTAAAAGATTATTTTAATAGATTAATTAAACCAACAGTTTTGAAATCTTCTATATAAACAGTTTGGCTTGAACATTTTAAACACACATTGAATATCAATCTTTTACACATCCTTTAGCAATCAAGCAAGCAGACTTTAATACTCTTTTCAAGAAAGATTCGCACTAGCTTTTTTAAGTTCTTTGAAATTCTTTCTTGAGGCAAATTTCTTTCTTTTGAAGAAGAAACACACTACAGAATTGCATAAAACTGGTTTGAGCATTCTAGTTTCTTCTTTTCATTTCTTTTCTTACTTTTACTGTATTGTTTGGTGCCTGGAATTGTGGGCATTGGTTTCTCTGCAGCTGGAATTTGGTTGTAGAGGTTGTCAAGAACTGGTATTTGGTTCTTGGTGAAAGATTAGTGCAAGAATTGGAATTGTGGTTCTTGTGGTAGATCGAGTGTAAGATTGTAATCTATAAAACATTTGATCTAGTGGAACCCAGCTGGAATTTGGCTGGAGACTGGACGTAGCCCTGGTTTTGGGTGAACCAGTATAAACACCGGTGATATCTTTCTAAACCTTTCTCCTTTTTTAATTCTGCTGCTGCGTTTATTGTTGATTGATTGCTTTGTGATTCAAGAACAGATCTGAAATCTTATTTTTACAAATAGATAATCTGTTAATTGCGAAAATATTTCAAAGATCAATTCACCCCCCCTCTTGATCTCAACCTACTTTTTTAACACTCTAGGCTTCCCTAGTGGAGTCGCCATCTGTCGCCTCCGTCAAAAGAGGCGGTCGGAGCGACGCGATGGTTCTGACTTCCGTTTTCCCGTTTTAGATGGGTGGTGTTACAACGCCTTTAGGTTGTCCGATAACCGGGCTATACCTAAGGGCGAGGTTTTCGAAAGGGAGCTTTTAGGTTGTCCAATAACCGGGATGGACCTAAAAACAAGGTTTTCAAAGAGGGTTCTTATGGAGTCGCCATCGATGTTTTTACCGAAAACATCGGAAAAGGAAAAAAAAGAAGGCGTTGGTTTTTAAGAAAAACTAACTTTGGCCATTATAACCAAAGTTGGGTAAGGGAGTTAGTTACGTGTGGGGAAGGTATTAGCACCCCTGCAACGCCCCTTTCGGGTTCCCTATGATGGTCCAGTTATTTCATAAATAAATTTAAAAAAGACATTTTTACCCTTTTATTTGCGGAATTAAAAGATAATGACTACATGGCCCTAATAGCTAATGCACATATAAATGACAAAGCGATAAAAGAGAGGGAGAGAGTGAAGAAGCCTCATGAGCAAGCTTTGATTAATTCTTTTAGAATAGGACGCGTTTTGGCAGTCCTTCGCTCTACAACGTCGACTTTTTCTCTCTCGCAACGCTATAAAAACTCTCTAAAAACACTCTGAAAACTCCAAAAATGCTTCAGATGGCTCTAGGAGAAGAATTTTAAGAAGTGCTAGAAGGAAAGGTGGAAAAACTGTCTGAAAAGAAGGGGAGAGCGCCCTCCTTTTATAGGGATTCACGCCTGTCAGGTCAAGACCGTCGTCTCGTCAATCGGGACGACGGTCTCGTCTTTGGAAAATGGCGAGACGAGCGTCTCGCCATTTGGGACGGCGGTATCAATTTTGCAAGTCGTGAGAAGGTCGTCTGGCCAAACGGGAAGGCGGTCTCGCCATGGCAAGTGACGAAACGGCCGTCTCGCCAAACGAGACAGCGGTCTCGACTTTGCCAATGGCGAGACGGCAGTCTCGATAGGCAAGACGGCGGTCTCGACCCTTCAGGTGGAATTCCTTATTTTTTTCATACAGAAAGCCTTCCTACCCTAATATGGAGCCTAATAGTCTACCCTAAGGACCTTTTAGGACTTCCCCATCTTCGAATTGGAGGTCTTCTGCTCTTTATTTTGCGATCAGACAAGATTTGGGGTCTACATCCACAAAGGATGAACAACAACTTTTCCTAGAGATGACACAACACACAATCCACCAAGAAACCCACTTAGTGATTCTTATTGCTTCTAGCCCACACTACGTTTTCAAAAGCCCCTTTTTCTTCCCTACAGAAAGTTCTCGCAGTCACAACTCTTAACTTTTGTATGAAAAAGGTTTGTTGATTTGCAGAGAGCCTTAAAGAACCTTAAGTAGAGAGAATAGGGTATGGGAAATGATGATTTTCGAAAACATAAGAATTGGAATAGGGTTTTTGTAAATTGGTCCATATTTGAATTTCAAAACTCATAACAAACGTAAATAATCAATTATCTTGAGTGATAATCGATTATTCCAGAGCCATTTTCACAGAGGAGCAAAACAGGACCAGGATAATCGATTATCTGGGTGAATAATCGATTATTTGGCTGGGATAATCGATTATCCTGAGTGATAATCGATTATCACAGAGAGTTTTTCAGAAAAATGATTTTCAGTTAAGGATAATCGATTATCTTGAGTGATAATCGATTATCATAGTGTGTTTTTGATAAAATAAACTTTTACAGGTTTTAGAGGTTGGACTATGTGCTGGCTATCTTGGACTCTAATTTTACAGACTCAAAAAGACAAAACAGAGTTATTACAAGTAAATACACATATAAGTCTTCAAGTCTTTAAGTTCTTTGTTCTTGAACCATCATCAAAATCTTCAAGCTTCATATCCTTGTATGTTTAACAATCTCTCCCTTTTTTATGATGATCAAAATTTTGCTTGAAAGCCCATTGTAATAACCTGTTTTATCTGTCACAGCTAACAAAACTATTAAACATACCAGCATCATCAAAATTATTAAACATATGAGGCTTTAAATGATTTCTCCCCCTATTTTGATTATAATAAAAAAGAAATGAAAGCTCTCCCTCAACATATGCATATCACAAATAAACAACTCCCCCTCAATTAATGCAAACACAAAATTCTATTCAATAAAACAATATAGTATAAACAATAAATTTGAAGAAGTTAGTTCTCTTCACTCTCATAATTATTACAAAATTTAAGCAATTTCTTCATCCCTGCCCAGAAAATACATTGATAATCAATTATTACTTGAAATAATCGATTATTCCAGAGAGAAATCACTGATTTGGGTCAGTTTTGGTATAGATAATCGATTAATACCCCAAATAATCGATTATTACAGAAATATTTTTCATGAACCACTCATTTAAGCTTCAATAATTGATTATTACCCAAGATAGTTGATTATTCCAGAGAGATTAACAATTTATCATGTATCAGACATACGATAATCGATTATTGCCCTATATAATCGATTATTCCAGTACAAAATGCAAAGATTGGTCAGTTAAGTAGAGTTTAGACTATTTCTAATATTCCTAAGTCTCTCCTAAGTTCATAGAATCTATCATTTGGAAGAGGTTTGGTAAATATATCTGCTAACTGATGTTTTGTGTCTATATACTCAATTTTACAATTTCCTTTAGATATATGATCTCTTAAAAAATGATGCCTAATCTCAATGTGTTTGGTTCTAGAATGCATGATTGGATTCTTTGTGAGATTAGTAGCACTTGTATTATCACACATTAAAGGAATATCACTTAGAAAAATACTACAATCTTCTAATTGTTGCTTCATCTATAGGATTTGAGCACAACAATTACCAGCTGCAATGTATTTAGCTTCAGTTGTGGATAAAGAAACACATGCTTGTTTCTTAGAATGCCAAGACACTAAGGATGATCCTAACAGATGACATGTTCCACTAGTACTCTTTCTATCTATTTTACATCTGCCATAATCAGCATCAGAATAACCTATTAAACTAGGAGAAGCTTCAGATGGATACCATAATCCAAATCCTGTAGTTCCTTTTAAATATTCTAAGATTCGTTTTACTGTAGTTAAATGAGATTCTTTTGGACATGCTTGAAATCTAGCACACACACAAACAGAATGCATAATATCAGGTCTACTTGCAGTTAAGTATAATAGAGAACCTATCATACCTCTATACATAGTTTGATTTATTTCCAAACCTGATTCATCCTTGTCTAAATAGCATGATGTTCCCATGGGTGTGTTAGCTTCCTTTGAAGTGTCCATTCCAAATTTCTTGAGAATCTCTTTGTAGTATTTGGCTTAAGACACAAAGGTGCCATCTTTAAGTTGCTTAATTTGAAGTCCAAGAAATAATATTAATTCTCCCATCATTGACATTTCAAATTCACCCTGCATTATCTTAGCAAATCCTTCGCACAAGGAATTATCAGTTGATCGAAAAATAATATAATCAACGTATACTTGAACTAACAGAATATGTTCTTTTACTTTCTTAATAAACAGGGTGGAATCAATTTTTCCTCTAGAAAAATCATTTGAAATTAGAAAACTACTAAATCTTTCATACCAAGACCTAGGAGCTTGTTTCAAACCATATAAAGCTTTCTTCAATTTAAAAATGTGATTGGGATATTTAAAATCTTCAAATCCAGGGAGTTGTTCCACATATACTTCCTCTTTGATAAACCCATTTAAAAATGCACTTTTAACATCCATTTGATAAAGTTTAAATTTCATCAATGAGGCATAAGCATGAAGTAGGCATATAGCCTCTAACCTGGCAATAGGAGCATAGGTTTCATCATAATCAATACCTTCTTCTTGACAGTAACCTAGGCAACAAGTCTGGCTTTGTTCTTTGTTATATTTCCATCTTAATCAATTTTGTTTCTAAATACCCATTTTGTTCCAATAACTTGATGAGATTCTTCTCTTGGAATTAATTCCCAGACTTGGTTTCTTTCAAATTGATTTAGTTATTCTTGCATTGCAATGCACCATTGGTCATCTTTGAAAGCTTCCTCAACACTTTTGGGTTCAATCTGTGAAACAAAAGCTATAGACATACAGAAATTTGTCATATTTCTTGTTCTTACCCCTTTTGAAATATCACCAATTATATTGTCCATTGAAAGTCCTCTTGGTGGTTGCTACTCTTTTGCCAATTCAGTTGGTTGAGATGGCTCATTTTCATTTAAGTACATTTTTTCTAGAGCTTCTTTTATCTACTCATCATCACCTGCAAATTCTTTATTTGACTCAAGAGGATTTCCCTCAAGGTCTACAATTTCATCAAAGGTAACATGTACAAATTCTTCAATATTCAAAGTTCTTCTATTGAATACACTATATGTTTTACTAGTTAGTGAATACCCTAAGAAAATGCCCTCATCGGCTTTTGAGTCAAATTTTCCTAAGTTATCTTTTCCATTATTTAAAACAACGCATTTACATCCAAATATTTTTAAATGAGAAACATTTGGCTTCCTTCCATTTAACAATTCATAAGGAGTTAATTTTATGATTGGCCTAATAAGCATCCTATTCAATACATAACATGTAGTACTTACAACATCAGCCCAAAAATATTTAGGAACATTTGATTCATTTAACATTGTTCTAGCAAGTTCCTCTAGTGACCTATTTTTCCTTTCTACTACACCATTTTGTTGGGGAGTTCTAGGTGCAGAAAAATTATGTAAAATACTATTTTCTTCACAATAATTTTCAAAGCATTCATTTTTGAAATTCTCCACCATGGTCACTTCTTAACAACTTGATTCTTAAGTCTTTCTCATTTTGAATTTGCTTGGCAAACTTCCTAAAGACCTTAAAAGCTTCACTTTTTAAAGTTAAGAAAAATGTCCAAGTGTATCTAGAAAAATCAGCAACAATTACAAGAGCATAGTAATTTCCACCAAAACTTTTTATCCTAGATGGACCAAATAAATCTAAGTGTAAAAGTTCTAAAGGTTTTGATATGGAAATAACATTCTTAGATTTAAAGGATGATTTCACTTGTTTACCTTTTTGACATGCATCACATAATCTATCTTTTTTCAAATTTTAGCTTAGGAAAACCAACAAGTAAGTCCTTTGATATTAGTTTGTTTAATTGATGCTTGTTTATGAGCCGCTCTCTTATGCCATAACCATGAATTTTCTTCCTTAGCAACTAAGCATGTTATATTAGTATTAGATACACAATCCAAATCAATGAAATAGATATTATTATACCTAATACCATTTAATGCTATATTTTCGGAATCCTTTAAATGAATGGTGCAAAACTTACTTTCAAAAATTACCTTAAATCCTTTATAACAAAGTTGACTTATACTTAGGAGATGATGCTTTATCCCATCAACAAGGAGCACAACTTTTATCTCCAAAGTATTTGCACCACCAATATTTCTGGTTCCAAGTATTCTTCCTTTGTTGTTGTCCCCATAGGTTACATATCCTTGTTCTTTTGCTTTGAAACTCACAAATTTCTTTTTGTCTCCAGTCATATGTCTTGAACATCCACTGTCAAGATACCACATAGACTTCTTGGATTTGGAAGTTTCCTACAAAACAAGAACATAGTAATCTTAGGTCCCCATAACTTTTGGGTCCTTGGGGTTAGAGATAAGCAAATCATTTAACTATAGGAACCCAAACATATTTTCCTTTAGGAACACCAAAATGCTTAATTCTACACCTATTTGAAGTATGACCATGTTTCATACAATAAAAGCATGCATTAGATGTAATCTTTGAAAATGATACATTTTTATTTTGTGAAGATTTAGATCCTTTTTCAACTCATACTCTTCGATTTTTATTTTTAGGCTTTTTCAATGGAACATGACAATTTTCTCTATTTTGTACAATAACCTTATCCTTATAACAATCACTTAATTCTTTCTTAGCTTTATCAAGTAAGTGGCTAAGAATGTCAATATCATATTCATATTCTTTACATGATGCACATGCTATTTCTTTATTTTCTTTTTCCTCCAAAATCACTATTTTTGATTTTAATGATTCTACTTCCTTTTCCGATTTATTCAAATTCTTTTTCAAAGATTTATATTCATTTTTCAAATCCTTAAAAACACTAAATAATTCTTCATATGCATTTTGTAAATCATCATAATCATTTTCATCATCACTTGAAGAACAATCGGAATCACTTACCTTACAATCTGAAAAAATGTTGTCATTTGCCATCAAACAAATGTTTGCTTCAACTTCCGAATCGCTTGACTCCGAATTTAAGTCACTATCATCCCAAGCGATATAGGCTTTCTTTTTGAAGAACTTCTTTCCTTTATAGTCATCACTTTTCTTGTTTGGACAATCAGATTTTACATGCCCTGTTTCACCACAACCATAACGTTTAAAATTTAAGGAAGAACTTTCTTTTACCTTTCCCTTACCTTTGAAAGGTTGTTTCCCTTTGGCTTTCATGAACTTTGTAAATTTCTTGATCATAACACTCAAGTTTTCATCTTCTTCATTTTCTGAGTCTTCTTCCTCCTTCTTGTTCTTACTCTTAGAAACTTCAATTTTGAAGGCAAGGTTTCTCTTTTGGTGTTGGCCTTCTTCATCGTTTAGCCTTCCGATTTCAAGTTCATGCTCTCTTAACTTTCCAAAGAGAGCCGCCATAGACATGGTAGCAAGATTTTGTGACTCCGTGATGGCCGTCACCTTTGGTTGCCATTTCCTATCCAAAGATTTAAGAATTTTTACATTTAACTCATAAGTATCAAAAATCTTACCTAGCCCAGTGAGATGGTTCACAATATATGTGAAACACTTTTGGACGTCAAAAATCGTTTCTCCTTGTTGCATCCGAAACATCTCATATTCTTGAATTAATGAGTTCTTCCTTTCTCTTTTAACATCATCAGTACCTTCATGGGTTACTCTTAACATTTTCCACTTTTCTTGAGCACTCTTACAAACAGATATCCTCTAAAACTCATCAAGGGTTAAAGCAGATGAAATTATATTTCTAGCCCTAACATCATATTGGGCTTTCCTATTTTCTTCAGCCGACCATCTAGAAAATGGTTTTGGTACCTCTTCTCCATTTTTAGTAACTTTAGGAATAAAAGGACCATCTAAAATTGCATCCCATACACCCCTATCAACAGACTCCAAAAATATTTGCATTCTTACTTTCCAAAAAGGATAATTTTGCCCCGCAAAAAGTGGGAGTCTATTGATAGAAGCACCCTCGACAAATGTTTGGTTGCCATTTTCGAAATTTGAATGACTATCAAAGCAACCTCTGATACCACTTGTTAGAATCGCGCAGCGAAATGTTCACGTTTAGGGACAAAAACCAAGAGGGGGGGTGAATTGGTTTCTTAAACAAAAATTAGGGTTTTTACAATTTTTTCCAAATTTCACCAATTAAAATGCTTTGTAAAGTAAAGAGATAAGGGAAAGAAGATTACACAGTTGATTTATACTGGTTCGGATCAAAAGACCCTACGTCCAGTTGCTAATCACTCAAAAAGAGGATTAACGTTGTTACTATAATCATAGTTTTACAACAGATTACAAATTGAAAAGATAAGGAATAGAAAACACCTCTCTTGAGTCACATAAGAGATGAACACCTCCTTTGAATCCACAAAGGATGAATAACAGCTTTTCCTAGAGATGGCACAACACACAATCCACCAAGAAACCCACTCAGTGATTCTTATCGCTTCTAGCCCACTCTAGGTTTTCAAAAGCCCCTTTTTCTTCCCTATAGAAAGTTCTCGCAGTCACAACTCTTAACTTTTGTATGAAAAAGGTTTGTTGATTTGCAGAGAGCCTTAGAGAACCTTAAGTAGAGAGAATAGGGTCTAGGAAATGATGATTTTCGAAAACATAAGAATCGGGAATAAGGTTTTCATAAATTGGTCCATATTTGAATTTCAAAACTCATAACAGACGTAAATAATCGATTATCTTTAGTGATAATCGATTATTCTAGAGCCATTGTAGACCCCAAATCTTGCCCGGCTCTCTAATAAAGCTGAAGATCACCCATTTCGAAGATGGTCAAGACTTTATTAAGTCCCTAGTAGCTTTGTCTAGGTTCCATTTAAGATAGGAAGGTTTTTTGAGGCATTAAAAATCAGGAAACCCACCGGAGACAGCAGATGGTTGTCTAGGACAAGCAGATGGTTGTCCATGGCAACTTTAACTCCACTTAGTGATTCTTATCGCTTCTAGCCCACACCAGGTTCCAAAAGCCCCCTTTTCATTCAAATTTTTTGAAAAATGGCGGACAAAACTTGCTAGAATCGCGCAGCGAAATGTTTACGTGAACGGACAAAAACCAAGAGTGGGGGTGAATTGGTTTCTTAACAAAAGTTAGGTTTTAAAAATTTTCCCCAAATTTTATCGCTTAAAATACTATGTAAACATAAATAGGATAAGGGTAGAGTCTTACACAGAAGATTTATACTGGTTCGGATCAAAAGACCCTACGTCCAGTTGCTAATCACTCAAACAGAGGATTAACGTTGTCACTATAATCAAAGTTATTACAAACAAATAACAATGGAAAAGATAGAGTAATGAAAAAACCTCTCTTGAGTCACACAAGAGATGAAGAATAGCTTTCCGTAGAGACAGCACAACACACAATCCACTAAGAACTCCACTTAGTGATTCTTATCGCTTCTAGCCCACACCAGGTTCTGAAAGCCCCTTTTTCCTCCAATAAACAGTTCTCTGGAAATCACAACTCTTAACTTTTGTTTGAAAAAGGTTGTTCTATTTTCTGAGAGCCTTAGAGAACCTTAAGTAGATGAATTAGGGTTTAGGAATTGGGGATTTTTGAAACTTGGTGTATTGGGACTAGGGTTTTCGAAAATAGGTTTAATTTGAAGTTCAAAATGCATATCTGACTGAAATAATCGATTATCTCAAGTGTTAATTGATTATTACAGAGCCAAAATCAACAGAACCCCAAAACGCACTGGTGTAATCGATTATTTGCCCTGTTAATCGATTAACAGGTGTGTTAATCGATTATCACAGTGAGCTGATACAGAAAATAGTTTTTCTCACTGTTTTAATCGATTATCTGGTCTTTTAATCGATTAAACCCGAGACTTTTTGATAAATATGAGTTTTTGAAGCTTTTAAATAGTAGACTATGTACCGGCTATCTTAGACTCTAATATTACAGACTCAAACTCATCAAAACAGAGTTATTACACAATAATACAAGTCTTCAACTCTCTAAGTTCTTCGTTCTTGAATCATCATCAAAATCATCAAGCTTCATGCTCATGTAAGTTCAACATCAAGTCCTTGTATGTTCAATAATCTCCCCCTTTTTGATGATGATCAAAATTTTCTTTTAAAGCCTTGTAATAACCTGTTTTATCTGTCACACTAATAAACACATTAAACATACCAGATAATATTTAAATTCAATCATAAGAGGCTTTAAATATTTCTCCCCCTATTTTGATTATGATAAAAAATTAAGGGCTCCCCCTCAAAATATGCATAACTTGGAAATAACTCCCCCTCAAACAAAGCAATAAAGGAATACCAAATTTTATTTCAGAAGTGAAAGTAATTTACAACACATGAAATAACAACAACATTAAAATTCTTCACTATCGCTATGAAAGTGAGCAACAAATTTATTTTCTAAGTGACACACTTTATCATCTACGTTAGAGATACGACGAATTATTTCCTCATGTCGTACTCCAGAAAGAGTGAAGAATGCGTGCATCCTCTGGTTCATATCAGATAACATGTCTTCCACTTATTTACAGGTTTCAGGATGAGCAGAGGAAGTTCCAGCACTTTGGATCTGATCAGAGGGAAACTCATCAGCAGGAGGCATATCTTCGTCAGAATCTTCATCATCTGCATCTATGTTTGGAACATCATTGTAGACCCCAAATCTTGCCCGGTCTCATAATAAAGACCAGAAGACCTTCTATTCGAAGATGGATGAAGCCTAAGAAGCCATTAGGAGAGACTATTAGCCCCATACTAGGATAAGAGGGATTTTCGGCATGTAAATAAGGATTTTCGCCTTTTAGGGTCGAGACCGCCGTCTCGGATTCGGGACCACCGTTTTGCCTTGCAAAAGTGGCGAGACCGCCGTCTCGTTTGGCGAGACCACCGTCTCGCCATTCCTGCAAGGCGAGACGGTCGTCTCGAATGGCGAGACGGCCATCTCGACTTTGTCAGACGAGACGACCGTCTTGACCTTGTCAGACGAGACGACCCGTCTCGACCTGACAGGCGCGAATCCCTATAAATAGCCGTGACATTCCCCTCATTTCACACAGTTCTTCCATTCTCTCTCTAGACATTCCTTCAAATTCTCTTTCTAGAACCCCTCTGAAGCATTTCCGGAGTTTCTGAGAGTTTTCTAGAGTTTTTTATAGCGTTTTTGAGAGATTTCGGCGTTGTAAAGAGTGAAGGGCTGCCAAAAAGCACCCAACTTATCAAAGAATTAATAGAAAGCTTGCCTCAGAGGTTTCCACACACTCTCTCTCCCCTTTACCGCTTTATTTTTAATTATGCAATAGACATTAGGGCCATGTAGTCATAATTTTTAAATTCCACAAAATAAAGGGTAAAAGCGTATTTTCACCGGTTTAATTATTTAATATAGCTGGCCTATCAAAGGGAACCCGAAAGGGGTGTCGTAAGGGAACTAACACTTCCCTTACACGTAACTAACTCCCTTACCCAACTCTGGTTCTAATGACCAAAGTTGGTTTTTCGAAAACAAACGCCTTTTTTCACTCCTTTTCCGATGATTCTGGTAAAAATATCGGTGGCGACTCCAGAAGAACCCTTCAAAAGTTAGTTCTTGGGTTATCCCGGTTATTGGACAATCCAAGAGCTCCTTTTCGAAAACCTCGCCCCTAGGTTCAGCCCGGTTATCGGACAACCTAAAGGTGTTGTAACCACACCAATAAAAACGCGAAAAATGGAAAGTCGAAACCATCACGTCGCTCCAACCGCCTCGTTTTGACGGCGATGACAGATGGCGACTCTTCTGGGGAAGCCTAGAGAGTTGATCCCATTTAGTGATGGTCCAGCTTAAAGTAAATAAACCAAGAAAATTACGCTTTTACCCTACCTTGTATTATAACATGCTTTAATGTTTGGCTTTAATAACTGTTTGTAGACCCCTAATTTTGCCCGGCCTCTCAAAATAAGAGCTAGAGGAACTTCACCCGAAGATGGAGTTCATCCGGCTTCCCAAATCGAGAAGGACCTCCCACAACAGAAGACGGAGTTCACTCATTCACACGATAAAAGCCAAAAGAGACTTCCTACACAAAGACAAAGCTCGCCCGACATCTTATTGGAGGCCAAGAAGACTCCCTATATGAAGATAAAGCTTCAACGGACACACATCGGCATCAATCTATGTCCGAAAAAGGAAAGGAAAGCTTCCCGGGGTCCCAGAACGCGAAGACTGGACAAAACAGGCCGAGACCACCATCCCAGGGTTGGGACGGCCGTCCCAACCTCTTAAATTCAGTTGGGACGCGCGTCCCAAAGTTGGGACGGCCGTCCCAAACCCATTTTAAGTGGGACGGCCGTCCCGGCCTTCCTGGGGGTCCCGTTCTGTGTAATTTTGCCATTTGGGACGGCCATCCCAGTCCAGACGGCCGTCCCAACCCAGACGGCCGTCCCAAAGTGCGCCAGCTGCGAAAAACTATAAATAGGAGGCTCATTTGCCACTTTTTCACACCACAGACACTCCAGAGAGCTCTGAAACACTTTAGAGCACTTGTCTACTTCTCTCCCTCTCTCGAATGATCTTTCCGATTGCCTTAAATAGGTAACAATCGGTTAAGGAATTATATTCCGGCATTTGATTCTTCTTTAAAATTTTAGTAGAGTCGATCTTGTATTGGTGAGGAGAGACTGTGTAGAGAGAGGGGTTGCCAAAACCCATCCTCACAGTTCGAGATTCTCAATATAAAGCTTGCTACGGAGGTTCTTTTCAATTCCCTTCTCTTTTATTGTTTTATTTATTGTTTTATTGTTTTATTTAGCTTTATTATGTCATGTAGAATAGGATCATGTAGATAGCTATTTTAATATCTCTTTTATTGCTTTATTTAACTTTATTCATCATTTTATGCATGCAACATAGAATAAAATCATGTAGATAGCCATTTAATATTATGTAATAAAATAGGGTAATCGCGTAATTTCTCGTAGTTTTTATTTAAATGAATTAATCTGTCATAGGGAACCCGAAAGGGGCGTTGTGGGGTGCTAACACCTTCCCCACACGTAACTAACTCCCTTACCCAACTCTGGTTATAATGGCCAAGTGCGGTTTTTCTTAAAATCAACATTTTTTCCTTTTCCGATGTTTATGGTCAAAACATTGGTGGCGACTCCATAAGAACCCCTTTTCGAAAACCTTTTAAAACAAAAACGCGAGTCTAAACCATCTTTTCGCGACCGCTCGCATAAACGTTTCTAAGACGTCCTCCTCCGGACGTCGGAAAGGGACGGCGGCGACACTGTTGCTTGTTTATACTTACGCAATTGGTTGAAATACAAACTGTACACAAACCCTTGCACACTACAGTTCCCTCTATATCCGGGGGCAAGTGAGAAATCCATAGGTAGTGGGCGGCAGGTACGATTCGCTGTAGTGATGGCCTTGTGCCCACCAGTGTGATCGGAAACCACCACTCAAGGTGATAACCTTCCTCTTTTGGCACAAAGACTGACTATGGCCTTAGTGCTAAGCATGGTCGGAAGGCTGGAGAGTGGGGACCCTATAATGGGGGCACCTTGGGGGCCTTAGCCTTGGTGAGAACAGTTAGAACCTACCTTCGCCAAAGCACTTTTCTGCAGGAAAACCCTACCTCGTGATTAAAACGACTTCTCGCCTGTTCGTGGATGATCGAATTGAGTGTGCATCTGTTTGTTGCATTTATCTGTTGCATAGCATAACCAAACAACAGAAAAATCACAAAAAACATTTTTTTGCAATAAACACCCCTATCTCGGACAGTCTACCTTTTAGCTAGCCTGGTTTCAGGTTCTTTATAAGCTAAGTAGCCACGCAGTCCGACAGAAGATAAGGGACGCTAACTATTCTTTCGCATAAAGCCATTTTTTTTATCTCGGACAGTCTTCCTTTTAGCTTGCCTGGTTTCAGGTTCTTTGTAAGCTAAGTAGCCACGCAGTTCGACAGAAGAGATAAAAGGCTATAAAATAAAAATAAAAATAAAAATACAATTTTAAAACAATAAATGGGACCTTACTCAAAAATATTACACTCATTCATATAGGTAGTTTATTTTTCAATACGCAAACATCATACAAAACATGATAAATAAAAATAAACACTCACATTCATCCAATAGGCATTATTTTCATAAGACATGCATTTTGGTTTTAGAAAATGGACGGGACTAGTAGACAATTGAAGAAGGTGGACATTCCCCGATACCATACTGAGAAATTGGAACGGCTTTGCGCGGTAATGCCACCAGAGGTCTGCTCCGACTTTGAAAAATCCTATGGACGGATTCTCGACCTACTAAAGATATGTGTCGATCAAGTTTTCGTCAGGGTATTAGTTCACTTCTGGACCTCCAGTCTGCGCTGCTTCGAATTTCCGTAGTTTGATATGGTGCCCACCTTGGAGGAGTACGAAATTATTTTGAAATGGCCCAAATCAGCCGGGGTCCATATCCGCCACGGGGCATATACTCCTGCAGCACAAGTCGCTGCCATCATCCAACTGCCTTTCCGGCAGACTACCCTGATAGGAAAAGGGAACATCCAGGGTTGGAAAGTCTCAATGTTAGAAGACCATCTGTCCGAGTTGGCTGAAAGGACAGAATGAGTCGCTTTTAACAAAACCCTGCCCTTAATCATATTTGGAACGATCTTGTTTCCCTTCCACCTCGACACAGTGGATCAAGCCATCATGGACGCCTTCTTCGCCTGGGATGTGAACTCGAAGAGTCCCTTGCCTGCGATTCTTTCCGACACCTTGCTCTTGGTGGAATTCTGCCGCTAGAAGCAAGGAAAAACACTGCGTTGTTGCTCTTCACTGCTCTTTGTGTGGGGCATTACACATTTTTACGCCTCTAGTCACATGGGGATGTTCCCCGACCCTTTGAGGAGCTTCTCCAACGACGCTTAACCTCGGAGTGGAAGGACGAGTTGGAACAATGGGATGCCAACAATTTATCCTGGGTCTGCCCTTGGTTTTGACCCGGTCCAGTCCTCATTAAAGGCGGAGACTATTCGAACGTACCCTTGATAGGACTCAGGGGTTGCATAGCCTACTCACCTAGAGTAGCTATGACGCAGCTCATGAGGACTCAAACTACAATTTCTCAAGGGGAACTCGGAGGACTGTGTTTCTTCGGAGACCCGTGCACAATCGCCAACTCACTAGCCGTGAGAAAAGCATGGGAAAAACCAGTCTTTATGGGAGACAGAGAGCTAGGAAAAGCTCGAGTGGCTGTCTCCGATGACTATGAGGTGTGGAGAAAAAGAAGAGGGATGTCTCAACCATCCGCCTCACTCGTTACAAGCGCCAATAGTGAAGAGCTGCAAGCTCAAGTCGATGCCTTGACCCAGAGGATAGAAATCATGGGAGCCCAGATGAGGGCCCTTGAAGAAAGAGAGCAAGAATCTATCCTCACCATAGATGGTCTGCAAAGGCAAGGCAAGAAAAAGGATCATGAAATAGAGCGCCTCAAGGACCAGTGTGCTGACTCTAATGAGCAAGCTATCCGAGCATCCAAAGCCGCTAGAACCAGCTCGGATAGCCCACTTCAAGAAATAACCACCAAATCAGCACGCCTTGAGGCCGAATCAGCAAAACAGGCTCAGACGATCAAGGAGTTGTCGCAAGAACTCACCAAGACTCGGTCAGAAATACGCCAAGAGCGGGAGGCCAATCGGAGACTAAACAAAAGTCTCGCTGAGCTACGCTGCAAAGAAAGAGACGGGCTAGCTCAGTACGACCAAGTACTACAAGAAAAGGACCGAGCACTTGCAAAACTCGATGAACTGCAAGCCTTGGTCGTCCATCAAGAGGCGAAGATTAAAGAGGCTCATAAGTACAGTGAAGATATGAGCCAAGCGGTCCAGAAACAAAGCGAAGCACTTGCTCGTCACGTCCGGGAAGCCGAAAGGGAATTACATAGAGATCAAGACCCGCCTGTGGGTTTCTTTAGGATTTTCCATTTCTGTCAAAAGTTGCTTCGTAGTATGGAGTAGGGGAATGTACACCTTCCAACGGATAAATGAAATTTTTCTTTATTCAACAATTATC
This sequence comes from Sphenostylis stenocarpa, assembly GCA_963425845.1. Taxonomy (NCBI): domain Eukaryota; kingdom Viridiplantae; phylum Streptophyta; class Magnoliopsida; order Fabales; family Fabaceae; genus Sphenostylis; species Sphenostylis stenocarpa. Next base: position 26,334,289 of record OY731404.1, on the reverse strand, counting down.
TACTTGCATGCATATCATTCATCTGCATATTTAATTTCCCCTCCTTCACTCTTAATAAATAAGATAATAAAAAGGAAGGATTAACTGACACGTCTTCCAAATCAGAAGAATGGAGAGAAAGCCACTCCCAATCAAGCTTTCCCCAACGGTCGACTCGCCACAAGAGGAAAATAAGCCTCGACCGTTGGTCCTCAGAAATAAAGAAGAGGGGGCAAGGACACTAGTGCGACTATTTATGCCACGTCCTTTCCCCTACGAGTCAAATAAAGCTGTACCATGGAGATACAGAGAATCTTCACCAATAAAAGAGGATATCACAAATATAGCCGGCATTGGGGGCATGACTAGAAGTGGAACAGTCTACTCCCCCAAGGACTCACAGGAAGATGTCCCCAAAAATAAAGGAAAAAATAAAAAGACCAAAGAAAAAGAAAATAAGGAATCCAAGGAGGAGACAGAGGAATTACTCCGGTTTATAAGGCAAAACGAGTATTCCATTATAGACCAGCTTAATCACACACCTGCAAAGATAACATTGTTATCCCTAATGATGAGCTCGGAACCGCATAGAAACGCCCTGCTGAAGGTCTTGAGCGAAGCGCATGTACCTCACTCAATATCCCAAGAAAAGGTCGAGAGGATCGTTGGTCACATCATGGCAAGCGATCACCTCACTTTCACAGAGGAAGAACTCCCCCTCGAGGGATCCAACCATAACAAGCCCTTGCACATTTCAATCAAGTGCAAGGAGTACCTCATCGTCAAAGTTCTTGTGGATAACGGGTCGTCCTTAAACGTGATGCCCAAGTGCACACTAGACAAATAAACTATCCAAGGAACCCGTGTGCGCCCAAGTAGCACCATCGTTTGAGCCTTCGACGGATCAAAATGAGAAGTGGTAGGGGAAGTTAATTTGCCAATCCAAGTTAGACCTACTATCTTCAACGTCGATTTCCATGTAATGGATATTACTCCAGCATACAGTTGTCTCCTCGGAAGGCCTTGGATTCATGATGCTAAGGCAGTTCCTTCAACGCTCCACCAGAAAGTCAAGTTCATAGTGGAGGACAAATTGGTCACGGTCCAAGCAGAAGATGATATACTGATCAGTGGACCGTCCACCCAACCTTATATGGATGCGGCTGAAGAGGCCCTTGAAACATCTTTTCAAGTGCTCGAAATTGCCAGCATAGAAAGACTTCCCAAAAACACAAAGGTAGCCCGCATGATGATGAAGCATGGTTACCGTCCTGGCCAAGGACTGGGGGCAGATTTGCAAGGCATAAGGGAACCCCCAGAATTTAAAGATAATCCTTTCAAGCATGGCCTATGATATGACCCCACTAAGGGCCGAGCGGAAAAAGGAAAAGAGAAGTCTCCCCTCCGCACACTCAAGCAAATTTTCCGAAGTGGAGGGGTGCGAGCATCAAGAGCTACCCTAGTCTTTAGGAAATCTTTTTCTTCAGTTAAGGGATGTAAACCCCATGATTGTTAGAGATTATCCCCCGGGACTAGCCCGACCCCCGGGCATTTTAAGGGCACATATTCCCTTATTAATTAATAAAGAATACTTCTTATAATCTGCTTCTCTTCTTGCTATTTCTGACTAGACCTCACAATAACCCTGTCTAAGTAAACAACAAAAAAGAAAAAGAAGAATAAAAAGCGCGTCCAAATAACCAAAATTTGCCATTGCCATTACAATCAAGCTAGTTGATTAGAAGCACCAAATAAGGCTTTACCTCACCATAAAGAAAGTCATGCTTCGCCAATATTGTGAACAAAAAATAAATACACAAGGAAAAAAAAAGCAGCCCATAGAAGCCAAAGGCCAAAAACAAAAAAGGGCAAAATACCCGATAGGAAACCCACTAAGGGGGCTACGCAAAAGATAGGGTTAACCCGGTAGGACACCCGAACAAAAGTAAAGGGTAGCCTAGGCAAAAGTTAGGGTTACAAAATAAGGTCCGCTAGGATTCCAAAAAAAAAAATACAAAAAGAAGGAACCTAGACAAAAGATAGGGCCAAAACACAATATCCTAGTTCGAAAACCCGAAGGGCGACCTAGGGAGATCAATTGGCCATAAAAAGCAATGGAAATAAAACTCAAAGCACAAATACAAAAAGGGGAAACGCTTGCTTAGACAAAAAAGCTCAAACACCTAAGCCTAACCCTAGCCAACCATTCTTACAAAACCTTTTTCTAAAAAAAATCAACCTCCTAAAACACAAGCCTTTGAATTCGCCCATTACTTCTCTTCTGTTGACCCTCGCAACAACATTCTAATAATTAATTTGGGAATATGGAGGCGTATAGTCAACAAGAGGGTTGAAATCCCTAGAGTGGAGAAAAAGGGACACTACATGACAAAAAGTGCTCTACAAAAGAAAAGAAGAAAAGAAAAAAAGGAAAAAAACTAGTTATCCTTCGGTCACAAGAAGTCCGACATGGTACAACCAAACACGAGAACGCCGATCATAGGACATTCGACGCTACAAGGCACGTCAGTGAAATCCTTCTGAAAAACTAATTGGAATAGGCATTATAGGACATCAAACATGAAAACATTGCATGCATAAAATGTTTTTGAACCAGGTCCTATTTCCACAAAATAAAAACCTCTTTTTCGAGACGGCCGTCTGGAATTCCCAGACCGCCGTCTTGGTCTCCAGCAAATCGGGATCGCCGTCTCGACTAACGAGACGGCCGTCTCGACTTGGCCGAAAACGAGACCGTCGTCCCGCTTGGCGAGACGACCGTCTCGCTTAAGACCAAAGTCGAGACCGCCGTCTTGAGGTCCTAGAGGGCCTTCTCGACTTGCGCAAAATCGAGACCGTCGTCTCGACTTCCCAGACGGCGGTCCCGAATTTGATTTTTCCCCTATAAATAGGGGAGAGGTCTTGGGGCTCTCCACAGCTCCCCGACACTCCAACTCTCTGATCTCTCACTTCCAAGCACTTCACCACCAAAATGTTCTGTGGAAGCCAGACCAAGAAGAGAAGGGGTTCTGCTGGCCCTAGCAGTTCCTCAGCACCGGTCCCCCAGGACCCCACTCAGCTCACTCCACTGCACCAGGCTCGACTTGAGCACGTCAGGGGGTACACATGGCACCCCATGCTCAAGCTAGACTTCGGCATCCTCGCCGAATTTGGGTGGGAGGACGACGTCCGGGCCCACATTGACAGCATTGGATGGGGCTTCCTTCTACAGTCTCTACCCACCAATGTTGTAGACCCCAAATCTTGCCCGACCTCCAAATAAAGAGAAGAAGACCTCCTATTTGAAGATGGATGAAGCCTAACAAGCCACTAGGAGAGACTATTAGGCCCCATACTAGGATATGAAGGATTTTCTGCACAAAAAATAAGTTTTCTCACCTTTTTGGGACGAGACCGCCATCTCAAAATCGAGACCGCCGTCTTGCCACCTGCGAATGACGAGACAGCGGTCTCGTTTGGCGAGACGGCGGTCTCGACCCTGTCAGACGAGAACGGTGGTCTCGCCACTGCCAGGCGCGAGAACCTATAAATAGGGGCCTCCCCCCCCTCATTTCCACACACCACACAACTTTTGCTCTCCCTTCTCTCTAAAACTTCTCTCTAGAATCCCTCCGACGCATTTCCGGAGCTTCTGAGTGCTTTTTTGAGCGTTTTTCGGCATCTAGAAGAGTTTCCAGCATCGTGTAGAGTGAAGGGCTGCCAAAAAGCACCCATTTCTTTTAAAGAAATAAAATAAAAGCTTGCTTCGGAGGTTTAAATTCTCCCTCTCTACTTTTACTGCTTTAATTTTAAATTATGCAATAGATTAGGGCCATGTAGTCATAACTTTAAATTCCGCAAAATAAAAAGGGCAAAAGCGTATTTTTCTGGTTTATTTATCAATAAAATAGTTGGCCTATCATAGGGAACCCGAAAGGGGCGTAGTAAAGGAACTAATACTTCCTTTACACGTAACTAACTCCCTTACCCAACTCTGGTTCTAATGACCAAAGTTGGTTTCCGAAAACCAACGCCTTTTTAAAACCCCTTTTCCAATGTTTCTGGTAAAAACATCGGTGGCGACTCCACAGAACCCCTCAAAATTAGTCCTTGGGTTAGCCTGGTTATCGGACAACCCAAGGACGACCTTTCGAACACCTCGCCCCTAGGTTAGCCCGGTTATCGGACAACCTAAAGGCGTTGTAACCACCCATAAAAAACGCGAAAAATCAAAAGGGTCGAAACCATCGCGTCGCTCCGACCGCCTCCTTTTTTTACGGCGGCGACAGATGGCGACTCCACTGGGGAAGCCTCGAGAGTTGATCCCATTTAGTGATGGGCCGGCTTAAAAATAAATAAACCAAGGAGATAATGCTTTTGCCCTTAACTTGTATTATAACATGTTTTACGATTTGGCTTTAATAACTGTTGCTTGTTTATACTTACGCAATTGTGTGAAATACCAACTGTACACAAACCCTTGCACACTACAGTTCCCTCTATACCCGGGGGCAAGTGAGAAATCCATAGGGAGTGGGTGGCAGGTACGGTTCGCTGTAATGAGGGCCTTGAGCCCCCAGTGTGATCGAAAACCACCACTCAAGGTGATAACCTTCCTCTTTTGGCAACAAGACTGACTATGGCCTTAGTGCTAAGCATGGTCGAACGGCTGGAGAGTGGGGACCCTATAATGGGGGCACCTTGGGGGCCTTAGCCTGGTGAGAACAGTTAGAACCAACCCTCGCCAATGCACTTTTCTGCAGGAAAACCCTTCCTCGTGATAAAAACGAATTATCGCCTGTTTGTGGATGATCGAATTGTGTGTGCATATGTTTGTTGCATTTGTCTGTTGCATAGCATAAACAAACAACAAACAAAAATCACAAAAAATACTTTCGCAAATAAACACCCTTATCTCGAATAGTCTACCTTTTAGCTAGGCTGGTTTCAGGTTCTTTGTAAGCTAAGTAGCCACGCAGTCCGACAGAAGAGATAAGGGACGCTAATATTATTCTTTCGCCAATAAAACCATTTTATCTCGGACAGTCTGCCTTTTAGCTAGCCTGGCTTCAGGTTCTTTGTAAGCTAAGTAGCCACGCAATTCCGACAGAAGAGATAAAAGGCTATAAAATAAATCCACAATAAATAAAATAATAATAACAAAATCAAAACATAAAATAATTTTGACAGAGTCGTATCATTCATATCATGTCATAAGTGGAAAAACCAAAAGAAAAAATAAATGCATAAGGAAAGTATGCATACGCATCATTTTAATAAACCCCTAAAAAATGGGTCTTAGAGGCGTTTTTTGGGAAAATTACTAGGCCAAATCCCCTACGGGTATTTGCAACTTGATTCTTCACCTTTTTCTCTTCGTTTTGATATGCTGTGCGTCCAAATCGGACATCCCAGTCAAAAGTTATGGCACTTTGAACATCTACTGCCCATTTGTACTAGTGCATGCATAAATACATTCATTCTAGGGAGCACTAGATATCCCTAAGACGATGGCGAAAGAGGCCCCGAGCACATTTGTGACCTTCGCGACAAGGAAGGGACAAGTGTACTAAGGTGTGATAGTGATTGCCATTATACCTGTCAAATCTGTGATAGGGAAGGAACCATTCCACCAAGGTGGGTATGATACCCCACAAGGCATAAGCTTTAAGGAGGATGCCTAAGCCATTGTCTTAAGGAATATCCATCTTATAAATCATGCCCTCATCCGCATACAAAAAAAAAAAACACAAAAATCTCAAACACTATCATACATCATGTTAGAAAATAAAACATGATAATGTTTAGGAAAAACCAAACACCTACATACATGCATCCACCAAACTTCATAACATAATAGACAATCGAAGAAGTGGACATTCCTCAATACCATGAAAAGAGGATTAGGGCATTCACATACCATGCACGAGAAGTCAAAAAGAAAATAAATAAAAATATTTACCCGCCTATGGGTTCATTTAGGCTTCTCCGCTTTAAAAAAAAATGTACTTCGAAATATTGCATTGAGGAATGTACACTGTCTAGATGAAATAAATAAAATTGTTTGTTTTCATCATCTCTTCAATAAATTGCATTCATAAATTGCATTCATTCTCACTTTAATAATAATAAGATAATAAAAAACAAAGGATTAATTGATGTGCTTCCCATGAATCAGAATAAGATGAAGAGCAAACCTTTTGTCGTCAAGTTCTCTCCAACGGTTGATCCGCCTAAGGAGGATAATAAGCCTCAACCGTTGGTCACCTGAGTAAATAAGGAAGAGGGGGCAAGGATGCCATTATATTTTGTTCACGCCTCGAATCGAATAAGGTGGTACCGTGGAGATGTGCAAAAACACCGCCCATTAATGAGGATATCTCCAGCATAACCGACATTCGGGGGCAGAATTAGAAGTGAAAGAATCTATTTCACCAAGGACGTATAAGATAATGCTCCCAAGAATAAAGAAAAAATAAAAAGACCGAAGAAAAACATAATCCAAAGAGGAGACTGAGTAGACTTTGGATTCACGATGCTAAGGCAGTTCTCTCAACGCTCCGCCAAAGAGACAAACTCACGGTAGGCGACAAGTTGGTCACGGTTCGAGCTAAAGACGACATTCGGATCAGCAAGTCAGTTGCCCTACCTTGAATGGATGCGGCGGAAGAGGACCATTGAAATATCTTTTGCCAATATGAAAAGACTTCCCCAACAATATGAAGGTGACCCACATGATGACAAAATACGAATATCGCCCAAACCAAGGGCTCATTAGAAACTCTCAAGGAATAAGGGAGCACTAGATTTTAAAGACAATCCTTTAAAGCATGGCCTAGGGCATGACCCTACAAAGGATCAAGCTGCACAAAAAAAAAAGGGAAGTCTCCCCTCCACACCTTGAATCAGATTTTCCCATATAGAGGGGTTCAAGCGTCAAAAGCAACTTTAGTCATTAGGTGTTCTCCTTCTAATTCTTAGGGTTTGTAAATCCAATGACTATTAGAGATTACTCTTCGGGGCTAGCCCGACCCCCGAGCATTGTAGGGCACATATTTCCCTATTAATTACAAAGAATGTCATTCTTACTATCTGCTTCTCTTCTTGCTATTAATGTCTAAACCTCATTAATAACCATGTTTAAGCAAACATTTACAAAAGTGCGTCAAAGTAATCAAAATGCGCCATTGACCAAAATAAAAGTCAAACCATCCATCATCAATGATTGACTAGAAACACAAAATAAAGTTTTATCTCGTCATAAATAAAGTCGTGTTTCGCCAATGTTGTGCAAAAAGAAAACAAAAATCAAAAGAAGCCCATAGAAGATAAAGGCCAAAAAGAGAGGGCAAGGTACCCGGTAGGAAACCCATTAAGGGGGCTACGTAAAAGTTAGGGTAAACCCGCTAGGAAACCCGAACAACCATAAAGGGTAGCCTAGGCAAAAATTAGGGTTACAAAATAAAGTCTGCTAGGTTTCTCAAAGCAAGAAAAAAGAAACCTAGACAAAAGGTAGGACAAAACAAAACACAACATCCTAGACTGAAAACCCAAAGGGCGGACTAGGGAAGTCAATCAGTCATAACAAGCGCCATAGAATAAGACGCCACTCCATAAACAAAACGTTTGTCTAAACTAGCCTAAACACTCTAACCAACCTTGGCTAGCCATGCTTACAAAAACCATGTTTGTCAAAATAAAACAATTCTAAAACACAAGCCTTTGAATTAAATATCTTCTTCTTTCTCTTCTCTTGACCCTTACTACTATAGCATTCTAGTAATTAGTAGGGAAATGTGGAGATAGTATTCAATAGGAGGATTGACATCCCCAAGGAAAGAGGGGGGCGCACTGACATGATAAGTCGCTCTACAATAAACACAATCATTCTTCGGTCACGACAAAATCGAGACGGCAAAATTGGTACAGCCTATCCCTGTCAACGAAAGCACATAACGTCAGAAGCTCATCAGAAGTAAAAGCACATTGGTTAATCCTTTTGAAAAATTAATTGAAATAGTATTATAGGATGCATATCACATTGCATGCATATGATAAACTCCTATCTCTCAAAAAAGAAGAGAAAGAAAAAATGACAATAAAAATAAAAATAATGCCTGCTAGGAGATTCTTAGGCAAAAGTTAGGGTAGTCTGCTAGATCGAAAACCTGCAAAGGGCGGTCTAGGCAAAAGTTGGGGCATTCATAAAAAAGGAAAAAAACCCGCTAAGATATCCTAGGCAAAAATTAAGGCAGCCCACTAGACCGAAAACCCCAAAAGGGCGGTCTAGGCAAAAGATAGGGCTAAACCAAAAAATGAATAAAAGAGAGGGGCCCTTCATCATAATCATAAAAAGTCCAGCAGGAGAATGCCAGTCACTTTTCAGATGCATCAATCAAAAAGAATAGATTGCATTTAGGGCATCCACACACAAGTAATCGCACAAAACGACTTTGTCAATGTCAGAAATGAAAGAAATAAAAATTACTTCAGACAAATAACAAAAAACGAAAAGCATTCATACATATAAGGAGACTAGCTCCATGTTTGTGATTGAAAACAGGATCACTGAGACTGAGTCTCCAAATAATGCCCCGAAGAAAACAGAGCAAGTCGTCAATCAAGCGACTCAGCAGAATAAGAGCTTTTGAAAATTAAGAGCTCCAGCTACCATCCTTGTACCCAGAAAAGAAGGCACAAGAAAGTAATAAGTCTCCAAACATTGCTCTCCCTCAAGAAAGAAGAGCGAGTTGTCAACGGAAGCTTCCAGAAGCCAAAGCTCCAATCATCACCCAATAAAAGAGGGCACAATCATCAAGACATCATAAAAGAAAAGCCGACGAAAAGGCCTAGTCATCCCCAAGAGGATCCCTCCCTAATCCGAAGGCAAAACAAAATTACCCCATGGCTCAACACCGCCATCACATGAGTCATCGAGCACACTCACCCAAAGTCTCCTCCACACTCCCCAATGGAAAATAAAGGCTTCAAGAGACCATCATCATCAACAGTCAAAAGAGTCCAATCTCCATACCAACAACAAAAAGGAAAAAAAGAAGAAAACTCTTGCAGAGGATGTCCAAAAGAAGAGGCAACAATAGAGAAAGCCGAATAAAAATCCTCATCCTCCAGTCTACAAAAAAGTCTACAAAAAATCAGAAATTCCCATCCCCTAGTGGAATAAGAGCTTCACAAGTATAGCTCGCATCAACATCAATCAAGGAGCCAAGACTCCATTCCTAGAAAAGAAAAATCAGATCCCCAGGAAGTCAACTAATTCCCTGGTGGATCACTAAAGAAATAAAGCGTCATCCCTAGTGGACCCCCCCAAAAAGAAGGGAAAAAGCCAGCGTAATAAAAAGAGACTAAAAAGTAAAAAGGCTTACGCATCATCCCCATAAAAAAGCCAAATTTCAAAATCACGATAAATAAGAGATAAATCGCGAAAAAAAGGCGAAATCAAAACCATTACAGCAGAATAAAGAGCTTCAAGGAAAATAGCTCTAACCTTCTAAACCAATAAACGAAGGTACACCAAAAAAAAAGCCAATGGAAAGGATTGATCATCCCCAGCGAAATAAGAGCATAGGCAAAGCCAGCTCAAAACAACAACATCCAACAAGGAGTCAAAACTCCATTCCCTCAGGGGACAAATCAAAATTAGATCCCCGAGAAGGAAACCAATTCCCCGGTGGATCAATCAAAAAGAAAGATCATCTCAGTGAGCCTATTGCAAAGGAAAAACTTCAAGTTCATTCTCAAAATGTCATATGCCTACGCATAGGAAAGACCTGCCAAGCAAGAGCTAGCATCCCCATAAGGGAACATCAGCCTAGTAAGAGGCAAAACAAATGAAACCAAAGGTCTTCACTTCTGATGAAGCATCTGCCTACCCAGAGGCATTACCAGAAACTCAATGGATATCTGCCTACTTAAGAGGCCTCACCAAGATCAACAAATCCCTAGAGGATTCCTGCCTACCTAAGAAGCACTCAACAAAATCCCCGACAACCGGCAAAGTCGGATGACAAAATACCAAATGATCAAAAATCCCCCGGCAATCAACAAGCTGGATAAACACCAACAAGATCCCCGCCGCAGACCGGACAACCATTCAAAGACAAACAAAGACAAGAAAGCACACTCAACACACGACGCATGAGCTAGAGCAGTAAGCCGCCACCATAGCCAAAGGATCAGCTACCAAACCAGACGAGGGTTCGTACTCGTCAACCAAGGGGTCAGCTACCGCGTCGAAGGAGCATCCCAAGGTTTCACAATCGGCGCATGAGCTAGAGCAGTAAGTCGCCACCATAGCCAAAGGATCAGCTACCGCAAGAAGGGGCATCCAGAGGCACCTAACCAGACGAGGGTTCATACTTGTCAGCCAAGGGGTCAGCTACCGCGTCAAAGGAGCATCCCAAGGTTTCACATCGGCGCATGAGCTAGAGCAGTAAGCCGCCACCATGGCCAAAGGATTAGATACCGCAAGATGGAGCATCCGGAGGCTTAACACCAGATGGGGGTGTGTACTCATCAGGCCTTACAAAAGGGGGCTTATCGGGCGAGGGTTCATACTTATCAAACACCAGATGGGGGTGTGTACTCATCAGGCCTTACAAAAGGGGGCTTACCGGGCGAGGGTTCATACTCGTCAAACCAGATGGGGGTTCATACTCATCAGCCGAAGGGGTCAGCTACCGTCAGAAGGAGCATCCCAGAAGCGCACAACATTTCCCCTAGAGGATCATCCACCGCAAAGACGGAACATCTGAAGGGCAACCGGGCAAGAGGGTCAACTCCTTTACCCTCCAGTCGGTCACCTTGGCATAAAAGGCCGGCAGTCGACTGGTCGGGTAAAGGGGGGGCACCTGTAGACCCCAAATCTTGCCCGGCCTCCAAATAAAGAGAAGAAGACCTCCTATTGGAAGATGGATGAAGCCTAACAAGCCACTAGGAGAGACTATTAGGCCCCATACTAGGATAAGAAGGATTTTCTGTACAAAAAATAAGTTTCTCGCCTTTTTGGGACGAGACGGCGATCTCGACCCTGTCAGACGAGAACGGCGGTCTCGCCACTGCCAGGCGCGAAAACCTATAAATAGGGGCCTCCCCCCCTCATTTCCACACACCACACAACTTTTGCTCTCCCTTCTCTCTAAAACTTCTCTCTAGAATCCCTCCGACGCATTTCCGGAGCTTCTGAGTGCTTTTGTGAGCGTTTTTCGGCGTCTAGAAGAGTTTCCAGTGTCGTGTAGAGTGAAGGGCTGCCAAAAAGCACCCATTTCTTTTAAAGAAATAAAATAAAAGCTTGCTTCGGAGGTTTAAATTCTCCCTCTCTACTTTTACTGCTTTAATTTTAAATTATGCAATAGATTAGGGCCATGTAGTCATAACTTTAAATTCCGCAAAATAAAAAGGGCAAAAGCGTATTTTTCCGGTTTATTTATCAATAAAATAGCTGGCCTATCATAGGGAACCCGAAAGGGGCGTAGTAAAGGAACTAATACTTCCTTTACACGTAACTAACTCCCTTACCCAACTCTGGTTCTAATGACCAAAGTTGGTTTCCGAAAACCAACGCCTTTTTATAACACCTTTTCCAATGTTTCCGGTAAAAACATTGGTGGCGACTCCACAGAACCCCTCAAAATTAGTCCTTGGGTTAGCCCGGTTATCGGACAACCCAATGACGACCTTTCAAAAACCTCGGCCCTTGGTTAGCCCGGTTATCGGACAACCTAAAGGCGTTGTAACCACCCATAAAAAACGCGAAAAATCAAAAGGGTCAAAACCATCGCGTCGCTCTGACCGCCTCCTTTTTTGACGGCGGCGACACATGTGTACCCTCAGGTGGTACTGGAGTTTCTTGCCTCCATCTCTTACGCTGAGACTCCCGTCATGATCCCAAGCCTGTCACCAACAAAAATGGTGACATACTTTATGGGTGGGATGTACCGGACCACCACCCTGGACGAATTCAACATATCCATCGGATTCGTCCAGCCCGGAGACGTGCTAACCCGGGAGTAGCAGGAGGCCATCTGCGCGCGCCCCACCAATCTCACAGCCGGCGAGATGTGGGAGGAGCTCACCAAGGCACGCACTTTGCCCACACTGATGAAGGGCTCAACACTCCCCCCAGCCCTCCGCATTTGCCACATGCTGCTGGCGGGGACCATCCACAGGAGGAAGGAGAGCCAGGGAAAGGTAACCCTCCCTGACCTTTTCGTCCTTTACTGCATGAGCCAGAGGCGTCGGTGCAACCCTGGCTACTTCTTCCTGAAGGCCCTCAAGGACTTCGGGAGCAGGCTAGTGGGAGCCGTTCTTATGGCTCCCCTCATTACCCCCCTGGCAGAGAAATGGGGGTGCGGTGGCCAGGAAGAACTGGCCTCCAGCCTACGACCCGAGTCCATCAACGGGTCGATCCTGGTCAGCATGGGGATGCTGATGCGCCACGAGACCCAGCTGGTCCTCCACCCATCGCTGGATTTCACTTTGGATCTCTTGGATATCGTGGCAATGCGCGATCTCCCAACACCTCCCGAGTTCCAACAGCCACAACAGCAGCAGTACACAGACGACTTTGCTGGCGTGAACCGTAATATCTACGATTTGCACCAACAATTTGATCAAATGTTTGTGAGGCAAGAGCAAATGTCTCTAAGACAAGAAGCCTTTGACACAAGGCTGGAAACGATATACCAATATCAGGAGGGAATGAGGCAAGACTGGGCAACATTCCAGCAAGAATACCGCGATGAAGTCCGGGATCAAGCAGAATTCCGGAGGTACATGTACCGGGAATTTCCCTCCTACGGATCGTCTCCAGACGAGAGCCCACTGTCGTCGCCATCAAAAAGAGGCGGTCAGAGCGATACGATGGTTCTGACTTTCCAATTTTCGCGTTTTTATGGGTGTGGTTACAACGCGTTTAGGTTGTCCGATAACCGGGCTGAACCTAGGGGCGAGGTTTTCGAAAAAGTGTTCTTGGATTGTCCGATAATCGGGCTAACCCAAGAACTAACTTTGAAGGGTTCTTATAGAGTCGCCACCGATGTTTTTACCGGTAACATCGGAAAAGGAAAAAAGAAGGCAATGGTTTTCAAAAAACCAACTTTGGCCATTATAACCAGAGTCGGGTAAGGGAGTTAGTTACGTGTGGGGAAGGTATTAGCACCCCCACAACGCCCCTTTCGGGTTCCCTATGATGGACTGTAGACCCCAAATCTTGCCCGGCCTCCAAATAAAGGACCAGAAGACCACTATTTAAAGATGGAAGAAGCCTAACAAGCCATTAGGAGAGACTATTAGGCTCCCATACTAGGATAGGAGGTGTTTTCTGCATAGAAATAAGTTTTCTCGCCTTTAAGGGTCGAGAACGCCGTCTGACCTCGCGAAAAAGGCGAGAACGCCGTCTCGCCAAGCGAGACGGCGTTCTGGCCATCTGCGAAGGAGCAGACGGCGTTCCCGACTGACCAGACGGCGTTCTGCCCCTTTCAGCAAGCCCAGACGGCATTCTGGACCCTGCCAGGCCCGAAAACCTATAAATAGGGGCTCTCTCCCCCTCATTTCCACACACCTCAAGCATTAGCTCTCCCTTCTCTCTAGATTTTCTCTCTCTAGAACCCCTCCGAGGCATTTCCGGAGTTTCTGAGCGTCTTTAGTAGAATTCTGAGCGTTCTAAATCTTCTTTAGAATCCCTCCGAGGCATTTCCGGAGTTTCTGAGATTTTGTAGAGTGAAGGGCTGCCAAAACGCACCCACTTTATTGAGAGTTAATACAAAAAGCTTGCTTCGAAGGTGCAAAATTCTCTCTTCTTACTTTTACCGCTTTAATTACAAATGCTGCAATAGAAATTAGGGCCATGTAGTCATATTTTTAAATACCGCAAAATAAAAAGGGCAAAAGCATTATTTTCTAGTTCATTTACCAATAAAATAAGTTGGCCTGTCATAGGGAACCCGAAAGGGGCGTCGTAAAGGGGCTAATACCCCCTTTACACGTAACTAACTCCCTTACCCAACTCTGGTTTTAATGGACCAAAGTTGGTTTTCGAAAACCAACGCCTTTTTTACCCCTTTTCCGATGTTTCCGGTAAAAACATCGGTGGCGACTCCATAGAACCCATAAAAAAGTCTTTAGGGTTAGCCCGGTTATCGGACAACCCAAAGACACATTTTCGAAAACCTCGCTTTAAGTTAGCCCGGTTATCAGATGACTAAAAGCGTTGTAACCAATAAAAAACGTGATTACGAAAGAAATAAAAGAGTCGGAAAACCATCGCGTCGCTCCGACCGCCATTACCCCCTTTGCGGGACGGCGGCGACAGATGGCGACTCCACTGGGGAGTCCTAGAGAGTTGATCCCATTTAGTGATGGGCCAGCTTAAAATAAATAAATAAACCAAGAAAAATGCTTTTGCCCTTACCTTGTTTTATAACATGCTTTATTTGAATGGCTTTAATAACTGTTGTTTGTTTATTATGCAATTGTTTGAAATAAAAATTTCACACCAACCTTTGCACACAACAGTTCCCCCCATACCCGGGGGCAAGTGAGAAACCCATAGGGAGCGGGTGGCAGGTACGGTTCGCTGCGTGAGGGCCTTGCGCCCACTAGTGTGATCGGAAACCACCACTCAAGGTGATAACCTTCCTCCTTTGGCAATAAGACCGACTATGGCCCTAGTGCTAAGCATGGTCGGACGGCTGGGGAGTCGGGGACCCTATAATGGGGGCACCTTGGGGGCCTTTAGCCTGGTGAGAACAGTTAGAACCTAGCCTAGCCAATGCACTTTTCTGCAGGAAAACCCTACCTCGTGATATAAATGAAGACTCGCCTGTTTGGGGATGTTCGAATTGTGTGTGCATTTGTTTGCTGCATTTGTTTGTTACATTGCATAAACAAACAACAAAACAAAAACCACGAAAAATATTTTTCCAAATAAACACCCTTATCTCGGACAGTCTGCCTTTTAGCTAGCCTGATTTCAGGTTCTTTGTAAGCTAAGTAGCGACGCAGTTCCGACAGAAGAGATAAGGGACGTTAAACAATTGTTTTTTTCGCATAAAGCCATATTTTATCTCGGACAATCTGCCTTTTAGCTAGCCTGGTTTCAGGTTCTTTGTAAGCTAAGTAGCCACGCAGTTCCGACAGAAGAGATAAAAGGCTATAAAATAAAAACCAATAAAATCAAAGTAAATCATAAATTTGATTTCAAAAATCATGAATAAGACCTGGTTCAAAATATTACATTCATGAAAACATTCATATAGATAGTTTATTTCTTCAAATAAATAATAAGCAAATACCATACATCATGTAAGAAAACATGATAATTAGAAAAATAAACACTTTCATTCATCTAAAATAAGCATCATCTTCACAACATGCATTTTTGTTCTAGAAAAATGGAGGGCACTAGCAGACAGCCCAAGAAGGTAGACATTCCCCGTTTCAATACTGAGAGGTTTGAACGGCTTAGTGTTGCAATGTCGTCCGAAGTCCGCGCCGACTTCGAGAAATCCTATGGATGGATTTTGGACCTGCTAAGAATTAGTGTCGATCAGGTGTTTCTAAGGGCGTTAATATTTTTCTGGAACTCGAATCTGCGATGTTTTGAATTCCCGCAGTTTGACATGGTGCCCACTCTAGAGGAGTATGAGATAATGTTAAGATGGCCCAAATCAGCTGGAGTCCATGTTCGCCACGTGGCATACACTCCTGTGGCACTCGTCGCCGCCCTCATTCAATTGCCAACCCGGCAGAACACCCCGATCCGAAAAGGGAGCAACCAGGGTTGGAAAGTTTCTATGCTAGAAGACCACCTGTCCTATCTCGGCGAACGGGCAGAGTGGACTGCCTTCAACAAAACCCCGGCACTCATCATCTTCGGAACCATATTGTTCCCTTTTCACCTCGACACTATAGATCGGGCCGTTATGGACGCCTTCTTCACCTGGGACGTGCACTCGAAGAGTCCCTTGCCTCGCGATCCTTGCCGATACCTTGCTTTCGGTAGAATTCCGCCACCGGAAGCAAGGAAAAACACTTCGCTGTCGCTCTTCATTGCTTTTTGTGTGGAGCATCACGCACCTCTACGCCTCTAGCCACATGGGGATATTCCCCGATCCTTTAAGAAGCTTCTCCAAGATCCCCCTCCAACGCCGCCTAACTTCGAGTGGAGGGACGAGCTGGAACGGAAGACGCCAACAGCGTAACTTGGGTCCGCCCGTGGTTCCGGCCTGGCCCGAGTACTCATTCGATGTGGAGATTACCCGAACGTACCCTTGATAGGGCTCGGGGTTGCATAGCCTACTCACCCGGGGTAGCTATGAGACAACTCATGAGGACCCAAACTCCTATTTCCAAAGGGGAACTCGGAGGGCTCGTGCTTCTTTGGAGATCCATGCGCCATCACCAACTCACCTACCGTGAGAAAAGCATGGGAGAAGCCGGCCTACGTGGGAGACAGAGAGCTTGGAAAAGCACGGGTGGCTACCACCGGTGACTACGAGACTGGAAAGGAGAAGAAAAGGGATGGCTCAACCATCCCCCACACCTACTACGAGCGCCAACAATGAAGGGCTGCGAGCTCAAATCGACGCCCGACCAAGAGGATAGAGATTATGGGAGCCCGGATGAGAGCCCTTGAAGAAAAGGAACAAGAATCTATCCTCACGATAGACGTCCCGAAGAGGCAGGGCAAGAAAAAGGATCATGAAATAGAGCGCCTCAAGGACCAATGTGCCGATTCTATCGAACAAGCTATCCGAGCATCCAAAGCCGCGAGAACCAGCTCGGATAGCCAGCTCCAGAAATCGCCGCCGGAGCAGACATACCTTGAGGCCGAATCGCAAAGTAGGCCAAGATGGTCGAGGACTTGTCGCAAGAGCTCCACAAAACTCGGTTAGACATCCGTCGGAGAGAGAGGCCAACCGCAAACTCAACGGAACTCTCCTAGACCTACGCTCCAAAGAAAGGCACGGGCTAGCCCAGTATGACGAGCTATTACAAGAAAAGAACCGAGTCACCGAAAAGCTCGATGAACCGCAAGCCTTGGTTATCCATCAAGAGGCGAAGATCAAGGAGGCTCAAAAGTATAGCGAAGATATGAGCCGGGCGGTCCGCAAACAAAGCGAAGCGCTTTCTTTTCACGTCCGGAAGCCGAGAGGGAACTACGGAAGAATCAAGAACCACCTGTGGGTTTCTTCAAAGTTTTCCGCTTTTGTCAGAAGCCGCTTCGCAGTATAGAATAGGGGAATGTACACCTTCTTGTTGAAATGAATAAAATTTTCTTTTTAAATGGCTGTCTACTTGCATACATAAGCATTCATTTGCATATTTAAAATTTCCCCTCCTGCACGCCTAATAAATAAGATAATAAAAAGGAAGGGTTAACTAACGTGTCTTCCAAATCAGAAGAATGGAGAGAAAGCCGCTCCTAATAAAGATTACCCCAACGACCGACTCGCAGCAAGAGGAAAATAAGCCTCGGCCGTTGGTCCTCAAGAGTATAGAAGAAGGGGTAAGGACACCAGTGCGACTTTTTATGCCACGTCCTTTTCCCTATGAATCAAAGAAAGTTGTACCGTGGAGATATGGGGAATCTTCACCAATAAAAGAAGAAATAACGAATATAGCCGGTATTGGGGGCACGACTAGAAGCGGAAGAATCTGCTCCCCCAAGGACACACAGGAAAATGTCCTTCAAAATAAAGGAAAAAATAAAGAAAAGACCGAAGAAGATAAAGAAAATAAGGAATCCAAGGAGGAGACAGAGGAATTACTCCAATTTATAAGGCAGAGTGAGTATTCCATTATAGACCAGCTCAATCGCACACCTGCAAAGATAACATTGTTATCTCTGATAATGAGCTCGGAACCGCACCGAAACGCCCTGCTGAAGGTCTTGAGCGAGGCGCATGTACCTCATACCATAACCCAAGAAAAGGTTGAGAAGATCATTGGTCACATCACGGCAGACGATCACCTCACCTTCACGGCAGAAGAACTTCCCCTCGAGGGGGCAAATCACAACAAGCCCTTGCATATCTCGGTTAAATGCAAGGAGTACCTTATCGCCAAAGTTCTTGTGGATAATGGGTCGTCCTTGAACGTGATGCCCAAGTGCACATTGGATAAGTTAACTATTCAAGGAACCCGCCTGTGCCCAAGCAACACAATCGTTCGAGCCTTCGATGGATCCAAACTAGAAGTAGTGGGAGAAGTTAATTTGCCGATCCAGGTTGGACCCACTACCTTCAACGTCGATTTCCATGTCATGGATATTACTCCAGCATATAGCTGTCTCCTCGGCAGGCCTTGGATTCATGACGCTAAGGCAGTACCTTCAACACTCCACCAAAAAGTCAAGTTCATAGTGGACAACAAATTGGTCACCGTTCAGGCAGAAGATGACATCCTGATCAGTGGACCGTCCACTCAGCCCTATGTGGATGCGGCTAAAGAGGCCCTTGAAACATCTTTTCAAGCGCTCGAAATTGTCAGTATAGAGCGACTTCCCAGAAACACAAAGGTAGCCCGCATGATGATGAAGCATGGTTACCATCCTGGCCAAGGACTGGGGGCAGATTCCCAAGGCATGAGGGAACCTCCAGAATTCAAAGACAATCCTTGCAAGCATGGCCTAGGATACGACCCTACTAAGGGCCGAGCGGAAAGAAGGAAAGGGAAGTCCTCCCTCCGCACACTCAAGCAGATTTTTTGAAGTGGAGGGACGCAAGCGTCAAGAGCCACCTTAGTCATTAGGAAGTCTTTTTCTTCGTTTAAGGGATATAAACCCCATGATTGTTAGAGACTATCCCCCCGGGGCGAGCCCGACCCCCGGGCATCTTAGGGCACACATTCCCTTGTTAATTAATAAAGAATTATTCTTACTATCTACTTCTTTTCTCTCTACTTATGACTGGACCACGTAAATAACCATGGTCTAAGTAAACAAACAAACAAAAAGAAAAGAGAAGAATAAAAGCGCATTCAAGTAACCAACAGTTACCATCGCTAGTGCCATCAAGCTAGTTGATTAGAAGCATAAAAAATAATAATAAGACTTTACCTCATCCATGAACAAGGTCTTGCTTCGCCAATACTGTGAACAAAAAATAAATTCATAAAAAAGAGAAAGCCCAGAGAAGCCAAAAAAAAAAAAAGGGGGCAAAATGACCCGGTAGGAAACCCACAAAGGGGGCTACACAAAAGTTAGGGTCGACCCGGTAGGACACCCGACCAATAATAAAGGGTAGCCCAGGCAAACGTTAGGGTCACAAATAAGGTCCGCTGGGATTCCCTAAAAATATATATACCAAAAGAAGGGACCTAGACAAAAGTTAGGGCCAAAACACAGTATCCTAGTTCGAAAACCCAAAGGGCGATCTAGGGAAATCAACTAGCCACGAAAAACGATAGCAATAAAACCAAAAAGGCGCAAATACAAAAGGAAGGGAAAATGTTTGCTTAGACCAAAAGCTTAAACACTTAAACTTAACCCTAACTAGCCATTCTTACAAAAACTACTTTCCAATAAAAACAACATTCTAAAACACAAACCATTGAAATTATCCCCTTTACTTCTTTTCTCTTGACCCTCACACCAAAAAAATTCTACTAATTAATTTGGGAATGTGGAGGCGTATAGTCAACAAGAGGATTGAGATCCCTAGGACGAGGAGAAAGGGGTACTACATGACAAAGGGTGCTCTACCAAAAAAAAAAAAAAATATATATATATATATATATATATATATATATATTATTTCGGTCACAGCAGAGCCAGCAAGGTACAACGAAACACAAAAAACACGAACAGGAGGGCATTCGGCGCATTAAGACACGTCGGTTAATCCTTCTTAAAATTTAACCAAGAGTAGGCATTATAGGACATCAAACACAAAAACATTGCATGCATAAAACGTTTTTGAACCAGGTCCTATTTTCTGTTGCCTCAAAAAAAATAAAAATAAAAATAAAAAATCATCCAAAATTTGGGAACGTCGTCTGGGCCATCCAGAACGCCGTCTCGGTGCACCCAAAAACCCAGAACGCCGTCTGGAGGCTCCAGAATGTCGTCCCAACGTGCAACAAAACCCAGACGGCGGTCTCGCCGTCCCAGACTGCCGTCTCCCTCCGGAAGCAAACCCAGATCGCCGTCCCGCCTGTCCAGACGGCGGTCTCGAAGTTGGTTTTTTGGCTATATAAGGGAGGCGCGCCTAGGGGGTTTCTCACAACTCCCCTCGCCTCCAGAACTCCAATTTCTCTGATCTCTTGCCTCCTAAGCATATCCGGACCAGAATGTTTAGCAGAAGCACACCCAGGAAGAGAAGACACACCGCCGGTGCAAGTAGTTCGGCGGCACCACCATCCCAGGATCCATCCCAGCTGACGCCACAACACCAAGCCTGTCTGGATAATATCCAGAATTATCAATGGCACCCCATGTTCATGCTGGACTTCAACATCCTGGCAGAGTTCGGATGGGAAGACGAGGTCCGGGCCCGCATTGACAACATCGGGTGGGGCTTCCTGCTACAACCCCCACCTGTACACGTGTACCCCCAGGCGGTACTCGAGTTTTTGGCCTCCGTCTCCTATTCCGAGGTCCCTTCCACCGTCCCGGGCCTGCAACCCACCAGGATGGTGACTTATTTCATGGGTGGTACCTATCACACGACCACCCTTGATGAATTCAACATGGCCATCGGGTTTGTCAAGCCCGAGGACACCATCACCCGCAGCTACCGTGAGGCTATCCGCTCACGGCCCACCAACCTTACCGCCTCCGAGATGTGGCGGGATCTCACGGGGGCCACCATGCCGCCAACGCCGATGAGGGGCTCCGCGCTGCCCCCGGAACTTCGCATCCGCCACAAGCCGGCGGCGGGCACTCATCCACGGGAGGAAGGAGAGTCGGGGAAAGGTGTCCCTCTCGACCTCTTTGTGCTCTACCGCATGAGCCGAGGCGGCGCTGCAACCCCGAATACTTCTTCCCGAGAGCCCTCAAGGACTTCGGGCACAGATCCGCAGGGGCCATCCTCATGGCTCCCCTAATCACCCCTCTAGCGAGAGATGGGGGTGCCCGGCAGGAGGAACCGGCCTCCAATCTAAGACCCGAACCCATCAACGGTTCGGTCCTAGTCGGCATGGGGATGCTGATTCGCGAGGGAACCCAGTTGGCCCTACATCCCACATTGGACTTCGCACCTGGACCTTCAAGGGATTGTGCCGCATGCAGGATATGCCCACACCTCCCGAGTCCCAGCAGCAGCGAGCAGCAACAACAACAACAACAACCATCGCCATACACCGACGACTACGCGGGCATGCATCGCCACATGAGCGATCTAGGCCAGCAACTTTCCCAGCTTGTCGGTGTGGCAAGGACAGATGACTCAAAGGCAGGACGCCTTCGACGCCCGACAGGAAGAGATGCACCAACACCTGCAAGTGATGCGGCAAGAATGGACGACATTCCAGCATGAGTACCGCGAAGAGGCCCGAGAGCAGGCGGACCTCCGATATCACTTCTACCAGGCACTTCCCCGGTCGTCTCCGGAGCATAGCCCTTAGAAATCTGTACCCAGAATGGTTGTAATAAAATTTTCATAAATAAAAATTTTATTTCCATATATCTCATTTGCCACCCTTTTGAAAAAGCCAGCGTAGAAAAAAAAAGAGCTTAAAAAAGAAAAAGGCACGCACTCAAATAAAAAGCCAAAATCCAAATTCGCGAGAAAAAAGAGATAAAACCGCGAGAAAAAGGTCTGGATTAAGACAAACCAACACACCAAAATTCGACTACCAAACGAAGTCGATCAAACAAACAAGACCCACCCGACCGATCAGCAAGGGTCGAGCAACTACCAAAAGAGTAAAAAACAAAGAATCCCCGACGACCAACGAAGGCTGGATGAAACACAAGAGTCCCCAACGCAACCTGGACGACCATCAGAAGTCCAAACTCATCTACCAAACAAAAGACACTCCAGGAGCCGGCGCATGGGCCACCTGAACTGTAAGCCGCCACCACCGCCGGTCCTACACCGAGGACTGTACCGGCTGATAGGGGGTTTATACCTATCAACCTATGCACACGATTGCACCTGGATCCCCGGTGAAGCTGCAGCTACCACCCTGATGGGGGGTTCATACCCATCCGGTCCCCAGTGGAGTAACCAACGGACTGCACACTACCACCCTGATGGGGGGTTCATACCCATCCAGTCACACACAACGGACTGTACACTACCACCCTGATGGGGGGTTCATACCCATCCAGTCCCACACAACGGACTGCACACTACCAGCCTGATGGGGGGTTTATACCCATCAACCGAAGGATCGGCCACCGTCGAAGGGGTATCCGGAGGTTCTACCATGTGTTAACCAAAGGGATCGGCTACGTCGAAGTAGTATCCTGAAGGCGCACGGCACAACATCTTTTCCCCAGAGGATCATCCGCTGCAAAGGGCGAACGATCTGAAGGACCAACCGGGCAAGAGGGTCAACTCCTTTACCTTCCAATCGATCTGTCTGGCACAACAGGCCAACAGCCGATTAGTCAGGTAAAGGGGGGGCAGCTGTAGACCCCAAATCTTGCCCGGCCTCCAAATAAAGGACCAGAAGACCACTATTTAAAGATGGAAGAAGCCTAACAAGCCATTAGGAGAGACTATTAGGCTCCCATACTAGGATAGGAGGTGTTTTCTGCATAGAAATAAGTTTTCTCGCCTTTAAGGGTCGAGAACGCCGTCTGGGACGCCCAGAACGTCGTCTGACCTCGCGGAAAAGGCGAGAACGCCGTCTCGCCAAGCGAGACGGCGTTCCCGACTGTCCAGACGGCGTTCTGGCCCTGTCAGACGAGAACGGCGTTCTGGACCCTGCCAGGCCCGAAAACCTATAAATAGGGGCTCTCTCCCCCTCATTTCCACACACCTCAAGCATTAGCTCTCCCTTCTCTCTAGATTTTCTCTCTTTAGAACCCCTCCGAGGCATTTCTGGAGTTTCTGAGCGTCTTTAGTAGAATTCTGAGCGTTCTAAATCTTCTTTAGAATCCCTCCAAGGCATTTCCGGAGTTTCTTAGATTTTGTAGAGTGAAGGGCTGCCAAAACGCACCCACTTTATTGAGAGTTAATACAAAAAGCTTGCTTCGAAGGTGCAAAATTCTCTCTTCTTACTTTTACCGCTTTAATTACAAATGCTGCAATAGAAATTAGGGCCATGTAGTCATATTTTTAAATACCGCAAAATAAAAAGGGCAAAAGCATTATTTTCTAGTTCATTTACCAATAAAATAAGCTGGCCTGTCATAGGGAACCCGAAAGGGGCGTCCTAAAGGGGCTAATACCCCCCTTTACACGTAACTAACTCCCTTACCCAACTCTGGTTTTAATGGACCAAAGTTGGTTTTCGAAAACCAACGCCTTTTTTACCCCTTTTCCGATGTTTCCGGTAAAAACATCGGTGGCGACTCCATAGAACCCATAAAAAAGTCTTTAGGGTTAGCCCGGTTATCGGACAACCCAAAGACACATTTTCGAAAACCTCGCTTTAAGTTAGCCCAGTTATCGGACGACTAAAAGCGTTGTAACCAATAAAAAACGCGATTACGAAAGAAATAAAAGAGTCAGAAAACCATCGCGTCGCTCCGACCGCCATTACCCCCTTTGCGGGACGGCGGCGACATGGACTATTCTTAAAATAAAGACGATAAAATTATGTTTCTACCCTATTTATTTATTACAGAATTTAAATAGTTATCTACATGATCCTAATATCTAATGCATACAAAGAAAACAGTAAAAGAAAGCGATAAAAGAGAAAAGATATGAAGGAGAACCTCCGAAGCGAGCTTTTATAAATGTTGAACTTGAGGACGCTTTTTGGCAGTCCCCGCACTCTACAGAGATACTCCTCTCTCGATCAAAAAATAAAGGTGTCACCCTACCGAGGGCCGGATGTCTCAAAAAAAGAGGACATCCTTAACCGATTTCTACCTTAACAAAAATCGGAAGGCTCACTCGAACTCTGAAAAAATACTCAGAGTCACTCTAAAGTGCCAAGAGGCTTCCTAGAGAGTGGTAGGAGTGAATGGTGTGTGTGAAAATGGGTGGAATGAGACTCCTATTTATAGGAAAAAGTGCTAGGTCGGGATGACCATCTGGGATTTCGGGAAGGCCTTCTCTGTTAGAATCGCGCAGCGGAATGTTCGCGTGGTCGGACAAAAACCAAGAGGGGGGGGTGAATTGGTTACTTAATAAAAATTAGGTTTTCAAAATTTTCCCCAAATTTTACCGATTAAAAACTGCGTAAATGTAAATAGAGAAGAGTAGAGAAGATTACACAATAGGTTTATACTGGTTCGGATCAAAAGACCCTACGTCCAGTTGCTAATCACTCAAAAGAGGATTAACGCTGTCACTAAGAACAAAGTTGTTACAACACAAATTATAATGAAAAAGATAAAGTTAAAGATAAAACCTCTCTTGAAATCCACAAGAGATGATAAACGACTTTCCACGGAGACGGCACAGACACACAATCCACTAAGAACTCCACTTAGTGATTCTTATCGCTTCTAGCCTCACACCAAGTTTCCAAAAGCCCCGAAGAACGACTTTCCCCGGAGACGGCACGGCACTCAATCCACTAAGAACTCCACTTAGTGATTCTTATCGCTTCTAGCCTCACACCGAGTTTCCAAAAGCCCCCTTTCCTTGCAACAAACAGTTCTCCGGCACTCACGACACTTAACTTTTGTATGGAAAGAGTTGTTCTTTAGTTGTTCATAGTTTCGAGTGCTAAAGCAGAGTTTAAGTAGGGAAATTAGGGTTTAGGAATTGAGGATTTCGAAACTAGGGTTCTTGGTAATTGGGTTTTCGAAAATAGGGTTAATTTGAAATTTAATTTGAAAAACAGATTGAAATAATCGATTATTTGGAGTAATAATCGATTAAAACGAAGCCAAATACTTCGAACCCAACCCTCTCGGAATAATCGATTATTTGGTGAAATAATCGATTATCTGTACGGACAGGTACAAAACAATCGATTCTTTTGCTGTTTTAATCGATTAAAACGGTGAGTTTGTATAGAAAGTGTTTTCTCACTTGTTTTAATCGATTATTTACCTATATAATCGATTAAACCCGAGCCTGAATGATAAATTTGAGCTTTTTGAAGCTTCTAAGTTACGGACTATGTACCAGGCTATCTTAGACTCTAAAAATACGAGACTCAATCTTAAATAAATCGAGTTATTACAATACAATTATCACCAATCTTCAATCTTCAATATTCTAAGTCTTTAGTTCTTGGATCATCATCAAAATCCATTCTTCATATTCATCAAGTGCAACATCAAGTCCTTGAATTGTCAACAATCTCCCCCTTTTTGATGATGATCAAAATTTTCTTTTAAAGCCCTTTGTAATAACTTTGTTTTATCTGTCATACTAACAAACACATTAAACATACCGAGATAAAATTTAAAATTGAATCATAGGCTTTAAATTTTTCTCCCCCTATTTTGATTATAATCAAAAAGAACTCTGCAACATCAATCATAAGAGCTCCCCCTCAAAATATGCATAAGTTAGAGAAAGCTCCCCCTCAATCATAGCATAAAAGAAACATCATATTTTACAACATCAAGACAATAACAAAAGAAAATTCATCAATTATCTCTACATTAGACAACTTTAATCGATTATTTCCGAGTAAATAATCGATTTTTAGAGGCATTTAATCGATTATTTCACGAGATAATCGATTATTCCGAAGGAGAATACCCTGTTTTGGACGTTTTGAGGAAAAATAATCGATTATCACTTCCGATGATCGATTATTCCGGAGGCTATATTAAGTTTTTTAAGGTTTTTACACATTATAACCTATGAATATCCTGCATCACGAATTTAATCATAACAATCATCCAAAATCATTCAAATTAAGCAGAATTTAAGCTATTTCTAGTATCCCTAAGTCTCTTCTAAGATCATAGAATCTATCCTTGGGTAGAGGCTTAGTAAATATATCTGCTAATTGACGTTTAGTGTCTACATACTCTATCTTACGGTTTCCTTTCTTGATATTATCTCTTAAAAAGTGATGTCTAATCTCAATATGTTTAGTCCTAGAGTGCATTCTTGGATTTCTAGTTAAGTTGATTGCACTCGTATTATCACACATTAATGGAATGTCATTTAAATATATGCTATAATCCTCTAATTGTTGTTTCATCCACGAATTTGAGCACAACAACTACCAGTTGCAATATATTCGACTTAAGTGGTAGATAAAGCAACACATGCTTGTTTCTTAGAATGCCATGATATTAAGGATGAACCTAACAAATGACATGTCCCACTAGTGCTTTTCCTATCAATTTTACATCCACCATAATCGGCATCAGAATATCCTAGTAAACTAATACAAGCATCGGACGGATACCACAAGCCAAATCCAGTAGTTCCTTTTAAGTATTTTAAAATATGTTTCTACTGCAATTAAATGAGATTCTTTAGGACAAGCTTGAAATCTAGCACACACACGAGACAGAATGCATAATATCGGGTCTACTAGCGGTTAAGTATAATAGTGATCCTATCATACCTCTATACATAGTTTGATTTACTTCCAAACCTGATTCATCCTTGTCTAAATAGCATGAAGTTCCCATGGGTGTGTTAGCTTCCTTTGAGGTGTCCATACCAAACTTTTTGAGGATCTCTTTGCAGTATTTAGTTTGAGAGATAAAAGTTCCATCTTTAAGTTGCTTGATTTGAAGTCCAAGGAAGAATGTTAATTCTCCCATCATAGACATTTCAAACTCTCCTCGCATAATCTTAGCAAATTCTACACACAAAGAATTATCAGTTGATCCAAAAATAATATCATCAACATATACCTGGACCAATAAGATATGTTCTTTAACTTTCTTAATAAACAGTGTAGAATCAATTTTTCCTCTTGAAAAATCATTTGCGGTTAGGAAACTACTTAATCTTTCATACCAAGATCTAGGAGCTTGTTTTAACCCATATAATGCTTTCTTTAATTTGTAAATATGATTAGGATTATTAAAATCTTCAAATCCAGGGGTTGCTCTACATACACTTCTTCTTTAATAAAACCATTTAAAAATGCACTCTTTACATCCATTTGATATAGTTTAAATTTCATCATAGATGCGTAAGCAAGAAGTAGGCGTATAGCCTCTAACCTGGCCACAGGAGCATAAGTTTCATCATAATCTATACCTTCCTCCCGACAATAGCCTTTTGCAACAAGTCCGGCTTTATTCTTTGTTATATTACCATCTTCATCAAGCTTATTTCTGAATACCCATTTAGTTCCAATAACTTGATGTGACTCTTCTCTTGGGATTAGTTCCCGAGACTTGATTCCTTTCAAATTGGTTAAGTTCTTCTTGCATGGCTATGCACCACTGATCATCTTTAAGTGCTTCCTCAATGTTTTTAGGTTCAATCTCGTGACACAAAAGCAACGGACATACAGAAATTATTCATATTTCTAGTTCTTACCCCTTTTGAGATATCACCTATGATATTGTCCATTGAGAGTCCTCTAGGTGATTGCCATTCTTTTGCTAATTGAGGAGTTTGAGAAGGCACATTATCTTCCAAGTATAATTCATCAAGGGCCTCTCTTATATATTCATCATCACCTGCAAGTCTTTTATTTGACTCAAGAGGATTTCCCCCAAGGTCTACAATCTCATCAAAGGCAACATGTATAGATTCTTCTATATTCAAAGTTCTTCTATTAAATACTCTATACGCCTTGCTAGTTAAAGAATAACCTAGAAAAATACCCTCATCGGCTTTTGAATCAAATTTTCCTAGATTGTCCTTTCCATTATTTAGTACAAAACATTTACAACCAAAAATTTTCAAATGTGCAACATTAGGTTTTCTACCATTAAACAATTCATATGGAGTAGATTTCATAATTGACCTAATGAGCATTCTATTTAAAACATAACATGCAGTACTAACCGCATCAGCCCAAAAATATTTAGGAACATTAGATTCATTTAACATAGTTCTTGCAAGTTCCTCTAATGACCTATTTTTCCTTTCAACTACACCATTTTGTTGGGGAGTCCTAGGAGCAGAAAAGTTATGTAATATACCATTTTCCTCACAATAATTCTCAAACTTTTCATTTTGAAACTCACCACCATGGTCACTTCTTAAAACTTTAATCCTTAGGTCTTTCTCATTTTGTATTTGTTTAGCAAACTTTCTAAAGACCTTAAAAGCTTCACTTTTCATAGTTAGGAAAAATGTCCAAGTGTACCTAGAGAAATCATCAACAATTACAAGACCATAATAATTTCCACCAAAGCTTTTTATCCTAGAAGGTCCAAATAAATCTAAATGTAATAATTCTAGGGGTTTTGAAGTGGAAATCACATTTTTTGATTTAAATGATGATTTAACTTGTTTACCTTTTTGGCATGCATCACACAATCTATCTTTTTCAAATTTCAATTTAGGCAATCCAATAACTAAGTCTTTTGATATCAATTTATTCAAATGATGCATGTTTATATGAGCCGCTCTTTTATGCCATAACCAAGGATTCTCTTCCTTAGCAACTAAACATGTTATACTAGACTCATATAAACAATCCAAATCAATCAAATATATGTTGTTATGCCTAATGCCTTTTAATTCTACTATTTCGGAATCTACTAAATGTATGGTGCAAAATTTGCTTTCAAAAGTTACCTTGAATCCTTTGTCACACAATTGGCTTATGCTAAGAAGGTTATGTTTTAATCCATCAACAAGAAGCACATCCTTAATCTCCAATGTATTTGCACCACCTATATTTCCAATTCCTAGAATCTTCCCTTTGTTGTTATCCCCATAAGTCACATATCCTTGTTCTTTGGCTTTGAAACTTACAAATTTCGTTTTATCCCCGAGTCATATGTTTTGAGCATCCACTATCAAGATACCACATAGACTTCTTTGATTTGGAAGTTTCCTACAAAACAAGAACATAGTAAACTTAGGTCCCCACAACTTTTGGGTCCTTGAGGTTAGAGACATAATAATCTATTTAAAATACTCGCAAAACAATCTATTCTTTGGGTGTTTTAAGAAGTTCAAGCAAAGCTGTTTTTATAGACTATTTTCAAAGCTGCTGGTTTAATTAATCTGTTAAAAGATTCTTTTAATCTGTTAAAAGTGCAGTTTTAATCTGTTAAAACATCTTTTAATCGATTAAAACGCAGTGTAGAAAAAGTTTTTAAGTTGTTTTAATCGATTGAAACGAGTTTTTAACCGATTAAAAGAGTTCTGATCGGTCATAATAAAAATCTGATCGGTCATCCTGACTCGACCGGTCATAATAAAAATCTGATCGGTCATCCGACTCGACTAGGTCATAATAAAAATCTGATCGGTCATCCTGACCCTTTAAGTGATTTTAATCGATTGAAACGTGTTTTTAATCGATTGAAAAATTCTGATCAGCTCATAATTAAAATCTGATCGATCACATTTGCTTCTAATCGGTCATAATTTGATTTTGATCGATCATCCAGACCCTTTAAGTAATTTTAATCGATTGAAACGTGTTTTTAATCGATTTAAACGTTTCGACCGCTCATAATAACAATCTGATCGGTCAAAATGAGTTCTAAATGGTTTTAATCGATTAAAAACCAGTTGTATCGATTAAAATGCTTGTAAAAACACTTCTTTGACCACTCTAAGTGATTTTATTTGGTTCTTTCAAAGCTGCATCGATTAAAAACATGTTTTAAGAAAGCTTTTGTAAAAATACTTTATTTTGAGTCTGTTTAAAACAATTTTAGAGGCTTCTCGCAAAAATCTTTAAGAGAAGAATCTTTATGCGAGTAGAAAAGATAAAATGATTTTTCCTAAGCATTTTGTTTAAAACATACAAAATGATCCATTTTCTTTGAATAAATAAAAGAGACAAACAGATTTATTTAACTATTGGAACCCAAATATATTTACCTTTTGGAATACCAAAATGTTTAATTTTACACTTATTTGAAGTGTGACCTTGTTTCATACAATAGAAGCATGCATTTGGAGTAGCTTTAGAATAAGATACATTATTAACATGACATGCTCTAGTTCCTTTTTCTACCCATATTCTTTTCTTTTTAGATTTACTCTTTTTCAAAGGAACTCTATGATTTACATTATTTTGAGCAAAAACCATTTCATTCTTCCTAAGATCATCAATTTCTTTTTCGGCTTTGTCAAGCAAATGGTTAAGAATATCTATGTCATATTCATGCTCTTTACAATTTGCACAAGCTAAGTCCTTATTCTCATCTAAGCATACAATTTTCGTATTAGCTACCTCCTTTTCTTCTAAACATGCAATTTTCAATTTTAAGGACTCATTTTCCTTTTCCGATTTTCTTAGATTCTTCTTTACTACTTTATATTCCTTTTTCATATCCATAAATGCAGTAAATAACTCATTATAAGCATTTTGTAATTCATCATGATCATTTTCTTCACAAGAGGATGAATCGGAATCACTAACCTCAACATCCGAAGAATTGTTGTTATTTGCCATCAAGCAAATGTTTGCTTCAATTTCGAGTCGCTTGATTCTGAATTTGAATCACTTGTCATCCCAAGCAATATATGCTTTCTTCTTGAATTGCTTTTTGCCCTTATGTTCATCATTTTTCTTGTTTGGGCATTCGGTCTTCATATGCCCCGCTTCACCACAACCAAAGCATTTTATATTAACGGAAGAATTTTCTTTTACCTTTCCCTTACCTTTGAAAGGATGTCTTCCTTTTGCTTTCATCATCTTGGTGAACTTCTTTATAAAAAGACTCATCTCTTCTTCATCATTTTCGGAGTCTTCTTCTTCTTCTTTCTTATTATTGCTTTTTGAAATCTCGGTTTTGAAAGCAAGGTTCTTCTTTTGATATTGACCCTCTTCCTCATTTAGTCTTCCAAGGTCAAGTTCATGCTCCCTAAGCTTTCCAAACAACGCCGCCATAGACATAGTGGCAAGATTTTGTGACTCCGAGATGGCCGTCACCTTTGGTTGCCATTTCCTATCCAGAGATTTCAAAATTTTAACATTTAATTCATCAACGTCAAAAATTTTACCTAGTCCGGTGAGATGGTTCACGATATGAGTGAAACGTTTTTGTACGTCAAATATCGTTTCGCCTGGTTGCATTCGGAACATCTCGTATTCTTGGATTAAAGAATTTTTACGTGCTCTTTTGACGTCGTCAGTTCCTTCGTGGGTTACTCTAAGCATTTCCCACATTTCCTGTGCACTTTTACAAATAGAAATTCTGTAGAACTCATCAAGGGTTAGAGCAGATGAAATAATGTTTCTAGCCCTAACATCAAATTGTACTTTTCGACTTTCGTCGGCAGTCCATCTATCAAAAGGTTTAAGAACGTCAACACCGTTCTCTGTAATTTTAGGAACAAATGGACCGTTTAAAATTGCGTCCCAAACACCTCTATCAACAGACTCTAAAAACATTTGCATACGTACTTTCCAAAAAGGATAATTTTGACCCGCAAAAAGTGGGGGTCTGTTGATAGACGCACCTTCGGCAAAAGTTTGATTTTGTCCGACCATTTTCGAAAAGTTTGAATGACTATCAAAGCAAGCTCTGATACCACTTGTTAGAATCGCGCAGCGGAATGTTCGCGTGGTCGGACAAAAACCAAGAGGGGGGGGTGAATTGGTTACTTAATAAAAATTAGGTTTTCAAAATTTTCCCCAAATTTTACCGATTAAAAACTGCATAAATGTAAATAGAGAAGAGTAGAGAAGATTACACAATAGGTTTATACTTGGTTCGGATCAAAAGACCCTACGTCCGAGTTGCTAATCACTCAAAAGAGGATTAACGCTGTCACTAAGAACAAAGTTGTTACAACACAAATTATAATGAAAAAGATAAAGTTAAAGATAAAACCTCTCTTGAAATCCACAAGAGATGATAAACGACTTTCCCCGGAGACGGCACAGAGCACACAATCCACTAAGAACTCCACTTAGTGATTCTTATCGCTTCTAGCCTCACACCAAGTTTCCAAAAGCCCCGAAGAACAGCTTTCCCCGGAGACAGCACAGACACTCAATCCACTAAGAACTCCACTTAGTGATTCTTATCGCTTCTAGCCTCACACCGAGTTTCCAAAAGCCCCCTTTCCTTGCAACAAACAGTTCTCCGGCACTCACAGCACTTAACTTTTGTATGGAAAGAGTTGTTCTTTAGTTGTTCATAGTTTCGAGTGCTAAAGCAGAGTTTAAGTAGGGAAATTAGGGTTTAGGAATTGAGGATTTCGAAACTAGGGTTCTTGGTAATTGGGTTTTCGAAAATAGGGTTAATTTGAAATTTAATTTGAAAAACAGATCGAAATAATCGATTATTTGGAGTAATAATCGATTAAAACAGAGCCAAATACTTCGAACCCAACCCTCTCGGAATAATCGATTATTTGGTGAAATAATCGATTATCTGTACTGACGAGTACAAAACAATCGATTCTTTTGTCTGTTTTAATCGATTAAAACAGTGAGTTTGTATAGAAAGTGTTTTCTCATCTGTTTTAATCGATTATTTACCTATATAATCGATTAAACCCGAGCTCGAATGATAAATTTGAGCTTTTTGAAGCTTCTAAGTTATAGACTATGTACCGGCTATCTTAGACTCTAAAAATACGAGACTCAATCTTAAATAAATCAGAGTTATTACAATACAATTATCACCAATCTTCAATCTTCAATATTCTAAGTCTTTAGTTCTTGGATCATCATCAAAATCCATTCTTCATATTCATCAAGTGCAACATCAAGTCCTTGAATTGTCAACATTCTCGCCATTCGGGAAGGCCTTCTCGCCCTTTCTATTTGGGAAAGCCTTCTCGCCATTTGGGAAGACCTTCTCGCCCTCACCATTTGGGAAGGCCTTCTCATCATTCGGGAAGGCCTTCTCGCCCCCACCATTTGGGAAGGCCTTCTCGCCAGAATTTTTTTATTTTTTTTATTTTTATTTTTTTTACAGAAAAGCCTTCCTACTCTAATATGGGGCCTAATAGTCTCTCCTAGTGGCTTTTTAGGCTTTGTCCATCTTCAAATAGGAGGTCTTCTGCTCTTATTTTGAGGTCGGGCAAGATTAGGGGTCTACAGTTGCCCCCCCTTTACCCGACTAGTCGATTGCTGGCTTGTTGTACCAAGAAGATCAACTGGAGGGTAAAGGAGTTGACCTTCCTGCCCGGTTGCCCTTCAGACGTCCCGTCTTTGCAGCGGTTGATCTTTTGGGGAAAAGTGCGTTGTGCACCTCCAGGATGCTCCTTCTGATGGTAGCTGATCCCTTCGGCTAATGAGTATGAACCCCATCTGGTTTGATGAGTATGAACCCCCGCCTGGTAAGCCCCCTTTTGTAAGGCCTGATGAGTATACACCCCCATCCGGTGTCTGACGAGTATGAACCCCCGTCTGGTAAGCCCCCTTTTGTAAGGCCTGATGAGTACACACCCTCATCTGGTGAAGTGCCTCCGGAGGCTCCTTCTTGCGGTAGCTGACCCTTTGGCTGTGGTGGCGGCTTACTACTCTAGCTCATGCGCCAACTCCATGGGGAGTGATTTCTGTTTTGGTAAATGTTTTTGGACCTTTCTAGTAAAGTCTTCCGGTGTGCCAGGGATTCTTTGTTTTTTGGCTTTTCATTGTAGACCCCTAATTTTGCCCGGTCTCTCAAATAAAGGCTAAGGAGACTTCCTACAAACAAGATAAAGCTCGCCTGGCATCTCAATAAAGGCCAAGAAGACTTCATATATGAAGATAAATCTTCAACGGGCATCTATCGGCATCAACCGACGTCCGAATGAAGAAAGGAAAGCTTCCCAGGGGTCCTAGAACACAAAGGCTGGCCAAAACAGGTCGAGACGGCCGTCCCAAAGTCGAGACGGCGGTCCCAACCTTCCCTGGCCAAGTGGGACGACCATCCCAAGTGAGACTGCCAGTACCAGCTTTCAGGGGGTCCCAGCCTGTGTAAAAGATGCAGTTGGGACGGCCATCCCAACCCAGACGGGCGTCCCAAATGGTCAGGCAGCGAAAAACTATAAATAGGAGGCTCATTTGCCACTGTTTGACACACCAGACAACTCCTAGTACTTGTCTATTCTCTTCCCTCTTCGAATGAACTCTCTGATTGCCTTAATAAGGTAACAATCAGTTAAGGAATCATATTCCAGTATTCGATTCTTCTATAAAATTTAGTAGAGTCAGTGTTGTATTCGGAGAGGAGAGTCTTTGTAGAGCGAAGGATTGCCAAAACGCATCCTCACGATCAAAGATTCGTAATACAAAGCTTGCTACGGAGGTTCTGTTCAATTCTCTTCTCTTTTACTGCTTTATTTATTGCTTTATGTATGCAATATAAAATAAAGTCATGTAGATAGCCATTTTTAACATTATGCAATAAAATAGGGTAATCGCGTAATTTCTCGTAATCTTTACTTAAAATAAATTAATCCGTCATAGGGAACCCAAAAGGGGCGTTGTGGGGTGCTAACACCTTCCCCACACGTAACTAACTCCCTTACCTAACTCTGGTTATAATAGCCAAGTTTGGTTTTTATTAAAATCAACGCCTTTTTATCCTTTTCCAATGTTTATGGTCAAAACATTGGTGGCGACTCCCAAAGAACCCTTTTTTCTAAAACCTTGCTTTTATTAGAGGATAGTTCAGTTGTTGAGCACCTCGGAAGCAATGGACATAATTTTAACAAAAAACGCGAGTCTAAACCATCTTTTCGCGACCGCTCGCATAAACGTTCGAGATGTCGCTGGACGTCGGAACGGACAACGGCGACAGATGGCGACTCCACTGGGGAAGGTAGAGAGTTGATCCCATTTAGTGACGGATAAAATTCAAACTAAGTGAAGATTTGAAATTACACCTTTACCCTTTTCCGTATGTTTTATTGTATGGCTTTAATAATTGTTGTATGATTATTTTCTGCAAAATTGTTTGAAATATAAATTGCACACAAACACCCTTGCACACAACAGTCCCTCTATACCTGGGGGCAAGAGTGAATACCTTCATGGAGTGGGTGGCAGATACGACCGGCTTGTTGGCACACAGGGCTACAACCGTTGTCGAAAACCACCAACTCATGGTGATAACTCTCTTCTTTTGGTCTAAGGATGTCGACATAGAGTTCCGTGCATGACCCGAGGACTGATAGATTGAGAGGTCCCTATAATGGGGGCACCTTGGGGACCTTTGGCCTTGGTGAGAACAGTTTAGAACCACCTAAACCAAGCACGTTTCTGTAGGAAAACCGTACCTCGTGATTAAATAAGCGTGGCTCTGCTCGTGGATGTATGAATTGTGTGTGCATTCGTTTGTTGCATTTGTATTGATGCATTAACATAGGGTAATCATACAACAACAAAAATAATGAAAAACCCTAAAAATAAAAAAAGTGATAAGATAAACCAACTTTATCTCGGACAGTCTTCAGTTAAGCTAGCCTGGTTTCAGGATCTTTGTAAGCTAAGTAGCCACGTTGACCGACAGAAGAGATAAAGGGCCATAAAAAATGTAAAAACAAATTAAAGCCATAAAAATATCTTTTACAATAAAAAGATTTTTGACAAAGTCGTATCATTCATACCACATCATCGAATAAGTGGTAAAACTAAGAGAGAAAATAAATGCACTAAGAAAAGTATGCATAAACATCATCATAATAAAGTCTCTCATAAGCACATTCATTCTAGGATGTATTAGATATCCTTAGACAATAGTGAAAGAGACCCAAGTGCGTTTATCACCTTCCTAGAAGAGATAAGTGCGCCAAGGTATGTTGGTAACCTTTTAAAAAAAAGGAAGTTAGCACATTAAGGTGGGTATGGTACCCTTAAAACATAAGCTTTTGAGAAGGTACCAAAGCTATTGTCTAGGGCATATCTATTTCACATTAATCATTTGAAATAAAAAGCTATAATAATAAAAATCTTTAAATCATTTAGAAAGTGGCTAGTCTTCTACCTGTTCTCACTCGCGCTCAAAAAGCCAAGAAGATGGAGCAATCAGAGGAGCAGAACCGTATGCTCACCGCTGAGCTTAATGTCATAAAGGAACAAATAGCGCAGTTGACGGAGCTAATGTATCAGCAATGCTTCCACAATACGGTCTCTGAGCAACGAATTTCTGCCCTAGAAGAGAAATTAAGGGCATTAGAGAGATACAACTTTGATGTAAAGGAGGTAACCGATGTACACCTTGTCAAAAATACTCAATCCCCTCCCAAGTTTAAGAAATCTCACGCATCATTCAAGAAGCCCTTTGGCAAGAAAAAGGAGGGAAGTGTAAATGCCATGAACTTTACTACTCTTTCTTCCTCTTCGCCATCAGCTGGACAGTCACGCAGACAAGAGAAGAAATTCACTCCCATCCCAATCTCTTATGGGAGTCGGCTACCAAGGCTTTTAGAGGCCAAGCTCTTAACACGTATCTCCCCAAAGAAGAAAGATCCACCTTACCCCGGTTGATATAAACTCAATGAAAAATGTGATTACCACTCAGGTGCTCCTGGGCATACTTTCGAGAATATAGGGTTCAAGAATTATTGAATGCCGGGTGGATTACTTTCGATGCTCCCGACCCAAACGTAAACATCAAGCCTCTATCACAACCAGAATAGTGAGCTTGGGTAGAGAAGGCCAACTAACTAGGGCTCCCCATTTTGTGCATCTTTTGGTTTTAAAAAAATAATAAAAAAATAATAATAAATAATAAAAAAGCTTTCGATGCATCTCTCGCGATCTCTCGCTCGTGGCCGCGAGATCTTTTGATTAAAAGGGCTTTGTACATATTTCTCTTTTCATCAATACAATGAGGCATTTTTCATAATATTCATATGTTTCTCATTCTTTTCTATCTCATTCCAAAATAAATAAATAAAATCTAAACCCAAATATAGACCATACAAATCATGTCTCGTGATTGAAAACTCTCTCGGAAGATCCGAAAGTCGAAGACGAATGGATTGAGTTAGACAGATGAGGAGGTGACCATTTCCCCGGACATGCAAAGACTGTTGGAAAAATAAGCTCAATTGGTACAGCCCCATCAGAAAAAACTGAGGCCATCGATTTGGGACAAAGAGATAATAAGAAAGTAAACATTAATACCCAAATTGATAATATCAGGGAAGAGGCAATAACACCTTTGCGCTTATTCAAGCCTTGTCCTTTCTCTTATACATCGGATAAAGTTGTACTGTGGATATGCACAGAAGAATTGTCCGTTAATGAAGATATCTCCAATATAGCCGACATTGGAGGCACGACGAGAAGCGAAAGAATTTATTCTCCAAGGAGCTACAAGATAATGCTCCTAAAAACAAAGGAAAAATAAAGAAACCGAAGAGGAAAAGGAAAAAGAATCCAAGGGGAAGATTAAGTAGACCTTGGATTCACGGTACTAGGGCAGTTTCTTCAATGCTCCACCGAAAAATCAAATTCGTGGTAGGCTACAAGTTTATCATGGTTCAAGCTAAAGACTACACTCGAATCAGCGAGCCGTCCACCACACCTTAAATGGATGTTGCTGAAGAGGACATTTGAAAATATGGAAAGACTTCCTAGCAATTTAAAAGTGGCCCATATATTGAAGAGATATGGATATAGCCCAGACAAGGGCTTGGAAAGGACGCTCAAGGAATAAGAGAGCCATCAGATTTAAGGATAATCCTTTAAAGTACGATCCTCCAAAAGATCAAGTCGTACAAAGAAAAGAGAAGTCTCCCCTCCATACCTTAAAGACGATATTCCGAAAAGGAGGGATATTAGCATCAAGGGTAGCATTAGTCATTAGATGTCCTTCTTCTGATTCTAAGGGATGTAAACCCAATGACTATTAGAGATCACTCCTCGGGGTGTGCCCGACCCCCGAGCATCTTTAGGGCACACATTTCCCTTTGGATTACAAAAGAATGCTATTCTTATTATCTGCTTCTCTTCCTGCTAAACATGTCTATACCCCATTAAATAACCATGTTTAGACAAAAGTTTTGTTCCAAAATGTGTCAAAATAATCAAAGCGTCATAGACAAAATAAAGTCCGCTAGGTATCCCAAAAAAATGAAAAAAGGGAACCTAGACAAAAGTTAGGACACATCACAACATCCTAGGCTGAAAACCCAAAAGGGCGGACTAGGAAAGTTAATCAGTCACAAATAGGCACCATAAAGTAATCAGCTGAAGACGCCACCTCATTAAAACAAAACGTTTGTTTAAACTAGCCTAAACACCAACCAACCTTGGCTAGCCATTCTTACAGAAACCTTTATTACAAAAATATCCCTCTAAAACACAAGCCTTTGTTATAAATCCTTTTCTTTCTCTTCTCTTGACCATTTCACTACAAAGCATTCAAGTAATTGACTGGGAAATGTGGAAATATAGTGATCAATAGGAGGATTGAAATCCCTAAGAAAAGGAAGAGGGGCATTGACATGATAATTGCTCTACATTCAAAATGATTACTCTTCGGTTATAGCAAAGATCCGAGACGACAAATCGGTATAGCTAATCATGTTGATAAAAGCACATGATGATGGAAGAAAAATTAACAGAAGCTGAATGGGTTCAAAGCCGATATGACCAGCTAAACCTTATTGAAGAAAAACGGCTGAATATTATATGTCACAGACAAGGCTATCAAAGGAAAATAAAAAAGGCTTACAAAAAAGGTCAACCCTCACATTTACCATAAGAAGGATTTAATGGTAAATAAGTTGCTTCCAGCCCAAAAGGATAAAATTGGAAAATGGGCAGTGAACTACGAAGAACCCTTTGTGGTCAAATGAGCTTTCTCGGGAAGGGCTCTTATCCTAACCAATATGGATGAAAAAGAACTTCAACACCTAATCAACTCTGATACGGTGAAGAAGTATTATGCTTGAAGACATTGCTCAAGACCCGTCAGGAATGAAAACCCACAAAGGGCATCCCTGGGCAAAAGATAGGGTCCATATCCCTCGCTAGGATACGTCCTAGGCAAAAAGTAGAGGTAAAAAAAAAAAAAAAACTAACTAAGAGCAATGGTTACCTCAGTCGAAAACCGAAAGGCGCCTAAAGTAACATTCTTCCAGAAGCAAGCAGTCTGCATAGTCTTCACTCTGAACTCAGGCATCTCAACTGAAGCAATTAGGAGAACCAGGGGGCAGATATCATGGACATGACTGTATAAGCCTAAACAGTACAGCCAATCCTGACCACCCATTCTTCTAAATACCCTTGAAATCCTTCTATAAAAGAAATAAAACTTTTGCTTATTTATCAATAAAATTCCTTTTCATTTCCTTTCTCTTGACCAAATATTATGGAAATGCCTCTTTATTAATAAATCATAAATATGTGCGAAGACCTTTAATCAAAGATCAAGCATGCATCTAAAAAAGGGAAGCATAACAAATAAGAAAATAATAAAAGCCTGCTAGGATATTCTTAGGTAAAAACTAGGGTAGCCTGCTAGATCTGAAACCCCAAAAGAACGATCTACGCAAAAGATAAGGCAAAAGACCCCTAAGATATTCTAGGCAAAAATTAAGGCAGCCCGCTAGATCAAAAACCCGCAAAGGGCGGTCTAGGCAAAAGATAGGGCTAAGACCAAAAGATGAATAAAGGAGGAGTCCATCATGGTCATAAAGAAAGGAGCCCATCGGCATATTCATGAGAAGCCAACGGGAGAAGGCCAGTTACTCTCTAAATGCATAAAAAATAAATAAACAATAGATTGCATTTAGGACATCCACACACAAAGTAGTTGCATAATACGACTTTGTCAAAATCAAGAAAAAATAATTTTCTTCAAACAAGAATAATAAACATGCATATAAGGAGGCTAGTCTCCATACTTGTGATTGAAAACAGAAGGCGCCAAAATCCAGCCTCTAAATGAAAATCAAAATCGCGAAAGGCGAAATCAAAACCATTTCAGCAGAATAAAGAGCTTCAAGGAAACTAGCTCTAACCTTCTACACCAATAAAATAAGATACATCGAAAAAAGAGGCCAACGGAAAGGCTCGATCATCCCCAAGCGGATCCTTGCCTACTCCAAAGGCAAAACAAAAATTACTTCATAACTCAGCACCACCACATGAGTCGTCAAAACAGAGTCATTTGAAACTTCAATCAACATCCTTCCATCCAAGGAAAAGAAAGTCATCAACATGAAAAAGCCAACGGAAAGGCTTGATCATCCCCAAGCGGATCCTTGCCTACTCCAGAGGCAAAATAAAAAGACTACCTCACGACTCAGCGGCATCACCACATGAGTCATCAAGCACACTCATGCAAGAGTCTCCGCTTCATTCCCCAAAGGAGAATAAGGACTACACAAGAGTCCATCAAAGAAAATACGGAGTCAAATCCTCCATATCACCAGGGGGCAACAAAAAGAAAGAAAATAAAAACTTTCATTCCCCAATAGAAGCCATAACAAAAAAAGGCCAAACAAAAAATCTCCAAGTAAGAGCATATCAAGAAAAGTCTACAAAAAGACAAAAAGAAGAAAAATCTCTTCATCCAGCTCAAATAGAAGCTTCACAAGACCAAGAGCCAAGACTCCATCATCAAAATTGGATCCCAGGAAGCTAACAAACTCCTTGGTGAATCTCCAAAAAAAGAAAAAAGAAGAAAATTTCTTCATCCCGCTCAATAAAGAGCCTCACAAAGTCAGGAGCTCAAAACTAATCAAGGATTGGATCCCCAAGAAGTAAAGAAAAATTCCCCATGGATCACCAAAAAGAAAAGAGAAAAATAATATCTTTTCATCCAAAGAAAAAGCCAATGTGCATAAAAGGCGCACATATGTAAAATCCAAATCGCGAAAAGGAGATAAAAATCGCGAGGAAAAAGTAAAAACCCATTCCCCAACAGGAATAAGAGCGTGGGCAAAGCCAGCATCCAACAAGGAGTCAAAAACTCCATTCCTCCTTAGGGGGCAATTCAAAATAGATCTCCAAAAAACGATCAAATCCCTGGTGGATCACCAAAAAGAAAAATCCCCAGCGAGCCTACCAGCAAAGGCAAAACTACAAATTCATATCCTTAGGGAGTTAATCACCTATAACGCCCAATATGGATATCCCCAGTGAAATGCAAAGTCTTCACTCCCAAGAAAGCCTCTGCCTAAGGCAAGCAAAAAACCGATATCCCCAAGAAACGGGAAATCAACCTATGCAAGAGGAAATACAAGCATCAAGCTTCCAAAAGAGCATCGGCCTACTCAAAGGTATTATCAAGAACAAATATCCTCAAGTAGAACATCAGCCTATTCAGAGGCGAAAAACAACAAGTATAAAGACTTCAACACTATTGAAGCATCTGCCTAAAATCAAGAGGCACAACCAAACAAAAATCAACAAATCCCCAGTGGATTCTCGCCTAAATAAGAGGCAACCAACAAAGAATACCCGGCAAAGCCGAATGGCTAAACGAGAAAAGCCAAAAACAAAGAATCCTCGACAAAGCTGGATGGCTAAACAAGAAAAGCCAAAAACAAATCATCCCCGACAAGATCGGATGGCTAAACAAGAAAAGGCAAAAACAAATAATCCCCGCTAAACCGGACGACTAACAGAAAAGTCAAATCAAATATTCCCCATGGAATGAGCGCGTGATCAAAAACAATAAGCCGCCAACACATCTTCATAACCAGAAGACCATAGGATTGACTATCAAAAAGTGCATCCTAAGAGCCTTATAGAATAGGGTTCGTACCGGGTGGGGGTAGGTACCCACAAGAGCCTTATAGAATAGGGCTCGTACCAGGTGGGGGTAGGTACCCATCAGAGCCTTATAGAATAGGGTTCGTATCGGGTGGGGGTAGGTACCCACAAGAGCCTTATAGAATAGGGTTCGTACCGGTGGGGGTAGGTACCCATCGAGCCTTATAGAATAAGGTTCGTACCGTGTGGGGGTAGGTACCCACAAGAGCCTTATAGAATAGGGTTCGTACTCGTGTGGGGTAGGTACCCACAAGAGCCTTATAGAATAGGGTTCGTACTGTGGGGGATAGGTACCCATCGGAGCCTTATAGAATAGGGTTCGTATCGGGTGGGGGTAGGTACCCACAAGAGCCTTATAGAATAGGGTTCGTACCAGGTGGGGGTAGGTACCCACAAGAGCCTTATAGAATAGGGTTCGTACCGGGTGGGGGTAGGTACCCACAAGAGCCTTATAGAATAGGGTTCGTACCAGGTGGGGGTAGGTACCCACAAGAGCCTTATAGAATAGGGTTCGTACCGGGTGGGGGTAGGTACCCACCAAAGCGTCATAAAATAAGGTTTATACCGGATGAGGGTAGGTACTCATCAGAATCTAGCAAAACGCAGATTCGTACCGGGTGGGGGTAGGTACCCACCAAAGCCTTATAAAATAAGGTTTATACCGGATGAGGGTAGGTACTCATCAGAATCTAGCAAAAATGCAGATTCGTACCAGGTGGGGGTAGGTACCCACCAGAGCCTTATAAAATAAGGTTTGTACCAGATGAGGGTAGGTACTCATCAAAACTTAAGCAGAATGCATTAGGTGGAGTAAAATACTCACCTAAGCATTACAAAAACGGGTTGCAAAGACCTTACTTCTATTAGAGGATAGTTCAATGTTGAGCACCTCGGAAGTAAGTAACCACAAGAGTTTAGCAAAATGCGAACTAATGCCGGGTGAGGGTAGGTACTCACCAAAACCTTGCAAAACAAGGTTTATACCTAGTGGGGGTAGGTACCCACAAGAGTCTAGGGAAATGTAGACTCATACCGGGTGAGGGTAAGTACTCACCAGAGCCTTACAAAGTAAGGCTCAAACCAGATAGGGGTTGGTACCTATCAAAAATATTTATCATTCGGAAGATCAGCAAAAAGCATCTGAAGGATAACCAGGCAAAAGGGTTAACTCCTTCCCCTACCAACTAATCTTGTTGGCCTATTAGGCCAACAAATTAGCTAGGCAGGTGAAGGGGGGGGCAGCTGTAGACCCCTAATTTTGCCCGGTCTCTCAAATAAAGGCTAAGGAGACTTCCTACAAACAAGATAAAGCTCGCCTGGCATCTCAATAAAGGCCAAGAAGACTTCCTATATGAAGATAAAGCTTCAACGGGCATCTATCGGCATCAACCGACGTCCGAATGAAGAAAGGAAAGATTCCCAGGGGTCCCAGAACACAAAGGCTGGCCAAAATAGGTCGAGACGGCCGTCTCAAGTGAGACTGCCAGTCCCAACTTTCAGGGGGTCCCAGCCTGTGTAAAAGATGCAGTTGGGACGGTCGTCCCAACCCAGACGGGCGTCCCAAATGGTCAGGCAGCGAAAAACTATAAATAGGAGGCTCATTTGCCACTGTTTGACACACCAGACAACTCCTAGTACTTTGTCTATTCTCTTCCCTCTTCGAATGAACTCTCTGATTGCCTTAATAAGGTAACAATCAGTTAAGGAATCATATTCCAGCATTCGATTCTTCTATAAAATTTAGTAGAGTCAGTGTTGTATTCGGAGAGGAGAGTCTTTGTAGAGCAAAGGATTGCCAAAACACATCCTCACGATCAAAGATTCGTAATACAAAGCTTGCTACGGAGGTTATGTTCAATTATCTTCTCTTTTACTGCTTTATTTATTGCTTTATGTATGCAATATAAAATAAAGTCATGTAGATAGCCATTTTTAACATTATGCAATAAAATAGGGTAATCGCGTAATTTCTCGTAATCTTTACTTAAAATAAATTAATCCGTCATAGGGAACCCGAAAGGGGCGTTGTGGGGTGCTAACACCTTCCCCACACGTAACTAACTCCCTTACCTAACTCTGGTTATAATGGCCAAGTTTGGTTTTTATTAAAATCAACGCCTTTTTATCCTTTTCCAATGTTTATGGTCAAAACATTGGTGGCGACTCCAAAAGAACCCTTTTTTAGAAAACCTTGCTTTTATTAGAGGATAGTTCAGTTGTTGAGCACCTCGGAAGCAATGAACATAATTTTAACAAAAAACGCGAGTCTAAACCATCTTTTCGCGACCGCTCGCATAAATGTTCGAGATGTCCCTGGACGTCGGAACGGACGGCGCCGACATTCCTGATAGCCATCCAACTTGTTGTTTGCTGGGGATTCTTTGTTTTTGATCCTTTGGTAGTGGTCATCCGACTTTGCTGGTTGTCAGGGATTTTTGATGAGTACCTCTTAGGTAGGCAGAAATCCTCTAGGGATTTGCTGATCTTGGTGACACCTCTTGAGTAGGCGGATATCCATTTGAAAATTTGTTGATTTTGATGGTGCCTCTGAGCAGGCATATACTCCATTGA
The DNA here is from genome assembly GCA_963425845.1 of Sphenostylis stenocarpa. Taxonomy (NCBI): domain Eukaryota; kingdom Viridiplantae; phylum Streptophyta; class Magnoliopsida; order Fabales; family Fabaceae; genus Sphenostylis; species Sphenostylis stenocarpa. Next base: position 26,289,898 of record OY731404.1, on the reverse strand, counting down.
GTTTCTAGTAATGCCTCTGAGTAGGCAGATGCTTCATCAGAAGTGAAGACTTTTGGCTGCATTTGTTTTGCCTCTGACTAGGCTGATATTCCCTATGGGGATGCTGGCTCTTGCTTGCCAGGTGTCGCCGCCGTCAAAACGAGGCGGTCGGAGCGATGCGATGGTTTCGACTTTCCAATTTTTGCATTTTTATTGGTGGTTACAACGCCTTTAGGTTGTCTGATAACCGGGCTAAACCTAGGGGCGAGGTTTTCGAAAGAGTGCTCTTGGATTGTCCGATAACCGGACTAATCCAAGAGCTAGTTTTCAAGGGTTCTTTGGAGTCGCCACCGACGTTTTTACCGGAAACATCGGAAAAGGAATTAAAAGGCGTTGGTTTTCGAAAAACCAACTTTGGTCATTAGAACCAGAGTTGGGTAAGGGAGTTAGTTACGCGTAAAGGAAGTGTTAGTTCCTTTACGACGCCCCTTTCGGGTTCCCTATGATAGGCTAGCTACTTTAGATAAATAAACCGGAAAATACGCTTTTACGCTTTTATTGTGCGGAATTTAAATTATGACTACATGGCCCTAATGTTTATTGCATAATTAAAATAAAGCGGTAAAGTAGAGAGAGATAGTAGAAACCTTCGAAGCAAGCTTTCTATTAATTCTTTGATAATTAGGGTGCTATGTGGCAGCCCTTCACTCTACACAGCGTCAGAAACCTCTCGAAACGCTAAAAAACACTCTTAGAAACGCTCAGAAACTCCGGAAATGCTTCGGAGGGATTCTAGAGAGAGAATCTAGTGATGTGACTAGAGAGAGAGTGAGAGAACTATGTGGAATGAGGGGAATGGGGGCCCTATTTATAGGGATTCACGCCTGTCAGGTTGAGACGGGCCGTCTCATCTGACAAGGTCGAGACGGCCGTCTCGCCTTACAGGAATGGCGAGACGGCCGTCTCGCCAAACGAGACGGCGGTCTCGCCAATTGCGCAAGGCGAGATGGCGGTCCCGAATCTGGGACGGCGGTCTCGACCTTAAAAGGCGAGAATCCTTATTTTTGTGCCAAAAATACCTCCTATCCTAGTATGGGGGCCTAATAGTCTCTCCTAGTGGCTTCTTAGGCTTCATCCATCTTCGAAAAGAAGGTCTTCTAGTCTTTATTTTGAGGCCGGGCAAGATTAGGGGTCTACAGCTGCCCCCCCTTTATATAACCAGTCGGTTGTTGGCCTGTTATGCCAAGAAGAACGACTGGAAGGTAAAGGAGTTGACCCTCTTACCTGGTCACCCTTCGGATGTTCCGTCTTGCGGCGATTGATCTACTGGGGAAAAGTTGTGATGTGCACCTCCAGGATACTCCTTCTGATGGTAGCCGATCCCTTCGGTTGACACATGGTAGAACCTTAGGATACTCCTTTTGACGACAGCCGATCCTTCGGTTGATGGGTATAAACCCCCCATCAGGATGGTAGAAGCAGTCTGTTGTGTGTTGGACTGGATGGGTATGAACCCCCCATCAGGCTGGTAGTTGCAGTCCGCTGTGTGGGACTGGATGAGTATGAACCCCCCATCAGGCTGGTAGTTGCAACTTGCTGACCTGGCTGGGGCGCAGATCAGGCACACTTTCGTGCACGGTTTGATAGGTATGAACCCCCTATCAGGCTGGTACGGTCCACTGCGTAGGACCGGTGGTGGTGGCGTCTTACTGCTCGGGTGGCTCATGCGCCGAACGTCGAGACGTGCTTGCTTTTGTTGGTCTTCTTTGGAGATGTTTGTCGTTTGGTCTGTGCCGGGGATTTCTATTGGTGCTCTTCCAGCTTTGTTGATTGCTGGGGATTCTTTGTTTTTGATCTTTTGGTGGTGATCGCCCGACTCTTGCTGGCTGGTCAGGCAATCCTTGTTTTTTATTTGTCGAATTCTATTGGTCAAGGTGATGGCTTGTCTTAATCCCGCCTTTTTCTCGCGGTTTTGTCTCTTTTTTCTCACGATTTAGGATTTTGGCTTTTTTCTTGAGCGTACGTCTTTTTGCTTATTATTTTTTGTTACGCTGACTTTTGAAAAAAAGTTGGCAATGAAATGCATGAAATAAAAATTTTATTCATAAGGGAAAATTTTATTACAGCCATTTCGAGCACTATCCCTAAGGGCTGTCTTCTGGAGATGATCCTAGATGAGGGAATTGCTGGTACATGTGTTCCTGGAATTCTGCTTGCTCCCGGGCTTCGTCATGGTATTCTTGCTGGAATGTTGTCCATTCCTGCCACATTCCCTGCTGATATTGGTACAACGTCTCCAACCGGGGGTCGAAGGCTTCTTGCCACACAAACATTTGATCGAATTGCTGGCGCAGATCGTTGATGTTGCGGTTTACGCCAGCAAAGTCATCTGTGTATTGCGGTGGTTGTTGGTGCTGATGTGGCTGTTGGAAGTTGGGAGGTGTTGGGATATCGTGCATTGCCACGATGTCCTGGAGGTCCAGCGTGAAATCCAGCGAGGGATGAAGGGCCAATTGAGTCCTGCGGCGTATCAGCATCCCCATGCTGACCAAAACCGACCCGTTGATGGTTTCGGGTCGCAGGTTGGAGGCCAGCTCTTCCCGGCCAGCGCAACCCCATTTCTCTGCCAGGGGGGTGATAAGAGGAGCCACGAGGACGGCTCCCACTGGTCTGCTCCCGAAGTCCTTAAGGGCCTCGGGAAGAAATAGCCAGGGTTACAGCGTCGGCTCTGGCTCATACAGTAAAGTATGAAGAGGTCTGGGAGGGTTACCTTACCCTGGCTTTCCTTCCTCCCGTGGACAGTCCCAGCCAGCAGCTTGTGGCAAATGCGGAGGGCTGGGGGGAGTGCTGACCCCTTCATCAGCGTGGGCAGCGTGGGCAGCGTGGGTGACCTTGTGAGCTCCTCCCACATTTCGGCGGCGGTGAGGTTGGTAGGCCGGCTGCAGATGGCCTCCCGGTATTCCCGAGTTAGTACCTCCTCGGGCCGGACGAACCCAATACTCACATTGAATTCATCGAGGGTGGTAGTCTGGTATGTCCCACCCATAAAGTAATTCACCATCTTGGTGGGTGGCAGGCCCGGGACCATGGAGGGAGCCTCGGCGTAGGAGATGGAGGCCAGGAATTCCAGTACCGCTTGAGGGTACACGTGGGTAGGTGGAGGTTGCAGCAGGAAGCCCCACCCAATGCTATCTATGTGGGCCCGGACATCGTTCTCCCACCCAAATTTGGCGAGGATGCCGAAATCAAGTCTGAGCATGGGGTGCCACGTATAACCCCGAATTTGTTCGAGGCGGGCTTGGTGTTGTGGCGAGAGTTGAGTAGGATCTTGGGGAGCTGGCGCCGAGGAACTGCTAGCGCCAGTAGTGCCTCTTCTCTTCCTGGATTGACTTCTACCGAACATTTTGGCCAGAAAGTGCTCTGAAATGAGAGATTTGAAAGTTGGAAGTTCTAGGGTGCAGAGGAGTTGTGAGGGATCCTCCACACGCCTCCCCTATTTATAGGGGGAAAATCTGATTCGGGACCGCCGTCTGGGAAGTCGAGACGGCGGTCTCGAATTTGCGCAAGTCGAGACGGCGGTCTGGGGCCGCGAGACGGCGGTCTCGACTTTGACCTTAAGCGAGACGGCCGTCTCGCCAAGTGGGACGGCGGTCTCGTTTTCGGCCAAGTCGAGACGACAGTCTCGATTTGCTGGAGACCGAGACGGTGGTCTTGGAATTCCGGACGACCGTCTCGAATTTTCAGGTTTTTTTTTTTGTAGAAAAAGGAAATAGGACCTGGTTCAAAAACATTTTTTATGCATGCAATGTTTTCATGTTTCATGCCTTATAATGCCTATTTTAGTTAATTTTTCAGAAGGATTTCACTGACGTGTCCTGTAGCGTCGAAAGCCCTCTGATCTGCGTTCTTGTGCTTGGTTGTACCCTGCCGGACTTCTTGTGACCGAAAGATAACTATTTTTTTTTTCTTTTCTTTTTCTTTTGTAGAGCACTCTTTGCCATGTAGTGTCCCTCTTTCTTCACTCTAGGGATTTCAATCCTCTTGTTGACTATATGCCTCCATATTCCCAAATTAATTATTAGAATATTGTTGTGAAGGTCAAGAGAAAAGAAGTAAAGAGGCAAACTCAATGGTTTGTGTTTTAGAAGGTTGATTTTCACTTAGAAAGTGGTTTTTGTAAGCATGGCTGGCTAGGGTTGGGCTTAGGTGTTTAGGTTTTGTCTAAGAAACGTTTTTCCCTCTTTTTTTGTACTTGCGCCTTAGTTTTATTTCCATTGCTTTTTATGGCTAGTCGACTTCCCTAGATCGCCCTTCGGGTTTTTGAACTAGGATATTGTGTTTTGGCCCTAACTTTGTCTAGGTTCCTTCTCTTTGTTTGTTTTTTTGAGGAATCCTAGCTGACCTTATTTTGTAACCCTAACTTTTGCCTAGGCTACCCTTTATTTTTGTTCGGGTGTCCTATCGGGTTGACCCTATCTTTTGCGTAGCCCCCTTAGTGGGTTTCCTACCGGGTATTTTGCCCTTTCTTTTTGGCCTTTGGCTTCTATGGGCTTTTTTTGTTTTTTTTTTGTGTATTTATTTTTTGTTCACAATATTGGCGAAGCATGACTTTCTTTATGGTAAAGCCTTATTTGATGCTTCTAATCAATTCGCTTTATTGTAATGGCAATGGCAAATTTTGGTTATTTGGATGCACTTTTTGTTCTTTTTCTGTTTTTTTCGTTTATTTAGACAAGGTTATTGTGAGGTCTAGTCAGAAATAACAAGAAGAGAAGTAGGTAGTAAGAAGTATTCTTTATTAATTAATAAGGGAATATGTGCCCTAAAATGTCCGGGGGTCAGGCTAGCCCCGGGGGATAATCTCTAACAATCATGGGGTTTACATCTCTTAAATGAAGAAAAAGATCTCCTAATGACTAGGGTAGCTCTTGACGCTTGCACCCCTCCACTTCAGAAAACTTGGTTGAGTGTGCGG